>JASSKH010000025.1:9933664-10533664 GCA_031763025.1 Macrocystis pyrifera
GGTACACACAAAAAAATATATATTTCCCTATTTATACTAACTGTATTTGGTCGTATTTACTATGGTCCCCCGAAATAGTGAGGGACGGAGCTCCTGAATTGAAGAACTACCCAAATTTCGCTGCAATCCCGTATCTGTTTCATCGTGTTCTTCGTGTCATTAGTGCCTACGTATGTACGAGGCCATGGGAATGAATGTTCGTCGATTTTTCCCCAAACGCCGTTTTTTGGTGTGACGTATGTAGAGCTGCTCTTCAAGTGACGAGCTTCAGAGAGTTTAGGCGCTATCCCTACTCTAGCATGCCTCATTTAGGTGCTCCCCCTACCGCAAAATGCCTCATTTAGGCGCAACCCTTACCGTAGAATGCCTGCCTAGGTACTACCTCTACCGCAGAATGCCCCATTTAGGCGCTATCCCTACTGCAAAACGCCTTATTTAGGTGCTACCCCTACCCTAGCATGCCACATTTAGGTACTACCCCTACCCTAGTATGCCTCATTTAGGTGCTACCCCTATTGTAGAATGCCTCTTTTAGGCGCTACCCCTACCACAAAACGCCTCACTAAGGCGCTACCACTACCGTAGAATGCCCCATTTAGGTGCTAGCAGAACGGGTGAGGGGGATAACAAGGGCGGTAACTGGACAAGGGCCAGAAGATAGGGGCGCCCCTACCGAAAAGCAGCAATACAGTGTGTGTGATATCTTGTAGCTTGTCTCGGTACCATGGTGGGCGAGGGGGGAGCGGGGTCGACAAATGTTGAAAACCCGCCAGTACGGTGGTGTTGCCGTCTTTGGCCGTAGGGCTACAAATAACCAAGCTTCGGAGTGTTTTCTTAACTAGAATGCCCTAGCATGCTCAGGTGTTCTAACCAGGTTTAGAAGATAAAAAACCTATTAAGTTATTACCATTTTTTTTTGTTGCCACCCGACAATGTGCCACATGAGGTTCAACGTTGATCCCTCAGAATTATTCCCAGAAATAGAAAGAGCAAGCCAAGGGAAAACCAAAAAAGGAAACCTATGCACGGAGTCGTAACTCCAGTGATCAGTTTTATCTTATATACTACACAATAAAGTTTCGACGGATTGCTCGATCTCACAGCTAATTTTAATACATATCCTTTAGAACCGCGGTAGATAATCACTCTGAACCGAAAAAAATAAACCATGTATTGAAAAACTAAGACAAACATACACTTCCTAAATTCTGCAGCTTCAAATTTTGTTCTCTTCTAATGGAGGATAGACATCCTACATGACGCCATAGAAAACCCCCAATAAAAGTACCAGCGATCGAAGAAACCACACAGCTTGCAAATATGAGTTTCCACGAAACCCTCGATCTCGCTGCTGATGTTTTCGATTTAAAAAAAATATAATGGTCGTGTTGAATCGTGTACTACGCCGAGGTCGGCAAAAACTACGTCTCCCCTACAGTCTCAACTGAGACAAAACTTGACACAACAGAGGCACACAGAAGGTGCACGAATTGACACAAACGTGACTGACACCCATCGTGTTTTCGGTGCTTGCGCCCGCGCTCTCTTTTAGAACGATGCAACGTAGGGATTTAACCTCCGCCTCTCATGCGGCACTGCAGTACATGTATCATTCTACGCTTTGTGTTCTTCCATGGCGATGCTTTTTATAGCCTGTTTAGTGACCACGGGCCAGGTTTGAGGGAAATGAGCCATATCATAGTGAGAAACACCATCGATCGACATCAGCATCGCAAGTTCAGCTCACAACAGAAACGGCACACATCGTTTTTTCTCTGTTTGTGCATCCTCATTGCCCTTTCATCCGCGCAACGAAGAGATTTGACCTCCAGGCCGACGGAGGGGTCACAGCAAAGTGAACGCGGTACCAAGTCTCGACCAGGAACAGCATCTAGCGATTGCCGACCAGAGACGGCGTCCAGCGCCGGGTCAACCCAGGGCACTCCTCCGTGAGTTTTGACGACCATAATAGTTGTTAAGAGGACTGTGAGTTCGCAGACTAAAAGTGGTCGACTAGTTGTTAGTTGGCTAGGTATTTACCGTATTAGTAGTTAGTCGGCTGCGTATATACAGCTAGGTTCGGACTTTTTTTTTTCTGCCAAGTACTGTGTCCTTGTGTCGGACAGGCGCGTTTGCGACTCGGCGTGTGTGTTTCATTGATATAATGTTAAGTCAAGTTATTGGCTTGCTTCGTCACCCGACTATAGTAGAAGCTTAGGCAGTCCTCCGTGAGTGCTTTCGACTGTACCGTACTGCGTTGGCATGCTTTAGTATGCACTACAGCAGTAGTACTATTAATAATAGTACCTCACACAACCACCGAAATTTAGAGCCAACAAGAGCGTTCTAGAAAAAATGTAAGCAACGCCCTGTACACATCCCACGGGCTAGTAAAACTCACATCAAGACCCATCCAGATATATTTGGGGTAGTTTTTTTGTAATGGTTGATGGAATGATGGATGCAACGGCTGGTGCCATGGTTGAGGAGCCTCGTCAATGAGAAGCGTTTGGGCTAAAGAGTGCAACCCCTCTCTTAAACCGTAGCACGGTTCAATAGTAAAAGTGTTTAATGTTCTACACGCGACAATATTTATAGACAGGACAACGACAGTGCGTGCTCACGCTGACATGGAGTTGTACCCGCCAGGGAGGTGCCTTGTAGAACTGCCCGTCGGCATCAAACTGCCCGTCGGTATCTGTCGAACTTTCGATCGGTATCTAACAGTCTGTTGACATATAATTGTCCGTCGGTATTAAACTGCCCGTGGGTAAAACACTATCCGTCGGTATCTAATTTTCCGTCGATATCAACCTCTCCGTCGTTATCAAACTGTTCGGTGTCAAACTGTCTAACTGGCAGTCGGCATCAAACTGCCCGTCGATATCGAATTGTCTGTTGACACCAAACTGTCAGTCGGGTACTAACTGTCCGTCGGTATCACACTGTTCATCGGTGTGTAACCTGACCGTCTGCAGTCGCGACGGAGGAGGGAGGGAGATGGATGATAAGCAGTCCCCTCGAAAGCGGGAGAGCTCGCGAGAGAGGCTTCGAACGTGAGTCAGCCAACGCCAAAAATAACTCCAGGAGAACGTTGCGTCCCTTGCGTGGTCGTGGCGAATATCTGTTGAAATTCTTGCAAACGTCAGTCAGAAAAATCATCTACAGAGAGATCATCTAGACCATCTACATCATCTACATCATCTACATCATCTAGATCCTAACCTGCTGTTATCAGATGCTGTGCAGGATCTGCGTATAATAGCACAGATCCAGCCCAGGAAACATGTGCTAGATCATGCAGGTTATACGGCTCCCACCCGCCAACATGAGCTAGATCATACAGATGAGGGGACCGATGAGTTGATATGTACGATGAGTTAAATCTTGCAAGTGAACGACGCATCGATGCTTGGGTGACTTCCTCCAATATCAAGCGCTAGCGTCATCAAGTGTCGGGCGTTACGAATGAAGCTGACTCGTAACATGTGGGATGTCGCAGGGTATGGCTACTACCGCTGTTCAGACTCGACGAAAACAACACGGTCGCTTTTTCTTCTGACGTTCAACCTTTGAGGGGTTGGGTGGCCGCACCTTTTGGGAACCGCAATCGCCACTTTGTGTTTGGTTTGTTTTCGAAATCCTTCGTCGGATCGGTAAAAATAAAGGCTGTACAGTATTTTCTCACCACACTTCCACATATAATAAAATCGTACCCCTCTGGTAGACGGAAACGTAAGGACCGTTCTCTTCTCCTATTTAGGCTTCAACGGCTCTTACACTTCGGGCGGCCAGAATGGTATGAAGGTATGAAGTGCTTGTCGTGTGTCAATCTAACTCTGCTGTGGTACCCAACGTTGCTGCGGCACCCAACGATGCAACCGCCAGACTAACGGTATGCCTGCCTGAACTCCTGATTTCCCAGTCCCCCCAATCCGTTCACTCAAGCCTCTGGAGTGACCAAGGCCCTGGCACTCGCGCAAACGAAAGGCGGAACGCTTTGGCAGGACCTGTCGTTCTGCTACATCAACGTGACCGCTCGTGAGGTCAGTGTTGATCTAGATTGCACCAGTTGCGACACCTGGTGAATGCGCCCAGGGTTTCGCCGTTCAGCAGCAGTGAAACTTGAGCCGCTTTTTCTCGACCCGCAGTCATGGCTCGCGCGGTTTAACTTTTTTTTTTACTGTTAAACTCCAGGGGTAGCAACCTGACACCCAGGGTTTCGCTGTTCAGTAGCAGTGAAACTTGAGCCGCTTTTTCTCGACCCGCAGTCATGGCTCGCGCGGTTTAACCTTTTTTTTACCGTTAAACTCCAGGTGTAGCAACCTGACAAAGCAATGTCAAGCAGTATGTAAAGCCGTATATAAAGCAGTGAATGTAAAACAGTAATGTAAAGCAGTACATAAAGCAGTATGCCGAGCAATATGTAAAGCAGCACGTAAAGCGGTACATGCGTAAAGCGGTGAACATGTAAAGCGGCGGCGTATGTGTAAAGCAGTATTTTCAAAGGCGCGAGCTACGATAAGGAGACTGCTTCGGCCGAAATATTTCTGACGACGGAGATCCTTATCCGAAGAACCGGTAGCCCATTATTTGTGTTATTTGTGTTGTTTGTGTTGCACGATAGTACTCGTTTTACACCTTATAGGGCTAGGCCATGGGATTGGTTGTTCATCAGGTTCATTGAGCCTACAATTTTTGTCTGAAGCGAGTTTTGGGTGGCTTGGCAACGAGTCAGTAGTAGTATGGAGCTCCTCACGTGAGGGGCCTCCCATAAAAAATATTACGAAAAATCAGGTTCTACGAAGCCCTAATGCACGTAGCGTAGCCTGTGTCAAAAGTGGTCTTGATCCTTTTAAGACTGTTATGACTGCAGCCAGTCAGTCCCGTTTAGGGAGCAAACTACTTAAGAATTTGGGTGCTTTGTCCTCAAAACGAAAAGTGCAGTCCTCCTGAAAGGGTTCAGCAGTCTTACGTACTCTCTTATTATAAGAAGAGCGCGCAACAGTAGTACGAGTAGCATACACACGCTTGCCGTCGATCATAATACGTATCCCTTAACCCAGCAACCTATCATGGTGGCCGATCCTGCAATCCAATCATGGAACCAAAGAGGTTACTCATAGCGTGCTATTACGTGAGGGCTAAAGTATTTCATTGATGAATATGCTAGTAATTCATACTAGTGTAATATAATGTGATCAGGACCCACGATGGACCCAAAAAAGCAGGTATACCTCGATGATAACTACTAATGTATACTCCCCCCTGTTATAGCAAAAGTCTCCATCGGTGCTCCTGCGTTTGCTGAACCTCGACCGTGGTGATCGTGCTCCCTTGTTATAGCGACGGCGCGAGATAGGGCTGCTGCGACTTGACTGACCATAACATGTCGGCGACTAATTATTTGTAGGCTGGGAGTTACAGTTTGCAGGAGTTCTGCAATTTTTGTATTGACTGACGGGCGTGTTTTGGGGGGATCGAATTGTGTGTGTTTATTCGTAAAAATAACGAAGTCAGTCACTACTGTGCTTGCTCTGCTAGCCGAACACCCAACTAATAAGTTCGTCGTCAAATCCAGCTAATTTACAGCCCTCGTGCTCAACGTAAGGATACGCTCAGTATATCAAACTGTCTCGGTAAAGAGAGCCGCCGTGTTTTTGCCAGACTGATATCCCCGATCTTGCCGGCACATGTCAGACTTTAACGCCGTCACATTGGTATCTTCAGGATCGTACGCACCATGGAGAAGGCCGTGCGATCATCATCTACAGTACTATTAATAGTCCTCATGTTCCTGTTCGAGGGAACTATAATCCACCACAGTCTCCGTAGATCGATTGTCGTTGCATATTTTCAGAGCTTGCTACGGGTAGATCCAACAGCTCCCCTGCTCGTCACCGTGGTGTTGGTATCTTCAGGAGCTACACGCCACGGAGAAGGCCGTGCGGTCATCTGTTCTTAGTCCGAAACGAAAATCAGACAGAACGCCTGCAAAAGGGACGGAACAACCCAGAGGCGAAACTCGGAACATCCTCGATTTAGCAGGGGAGTTCAACAAAATGGTCACGCAGATGGCTTTCGAGAAGTTCGACTTTCATCAGTGGTTCAGGTACGCGAGCCAGAGAAACTGTCAATGATACATAATGCTTATGAATGACCAACGTTGAAGCTCATGCTGTACATTGTCTGATGGCTAACGCGAGAATGCTAATACTATTCTACAGTAAAATAGTAGCAGGGCAAAAAGTTGAAAAAAAAAGGAATCAACTGCTGAGAACGCGTAGCGTGGGTAGGCGCAACTCGACGCGAGTTGACGAGGGAAGGGAAGGGCTCAAGCCTTCTCGCGATGAAATCGCAAAACATAAACCATGGTGAGGAGGGGGGAGAAGAGCCCGGATCTGGGTTAGAACTAGGAGAGAGAGAGAGAGAGAGAGAGAGAGAGAGAGAGAGAGAGAGAGAGAGAGAGAGAGAGAGAGAGAAATAAAGATGAAGATAAAACAAACGGGATGGAAACGCTAAAAAGTACCAGTGTGGGAACACAGATCTACTGTAGTCGGCGCAGCGTTAACATCGACACAGACTACGTACAGCAAAATCGAGCTTACGTGTACGCATCATGCAACCCATCTCCCCGTGCAACGCATTTTCGCTCGCCCCCTCGCCGGTCGTTACTATTAGTCTTATTCCTACTGTAGGCCATCAAAGTCAGTTACCTGTTGGGGTGGGGAATAAATACAGAAGTCCTCAAGCGAAGCGAAGCCTCAGGAAGTGAAGGTGCACCCCTACAGTACGTGCCGCATGGCAATGGTTGAATACTGGTATGTGTAATCTGTAGAATGATCTATGTGATCTGTAGAATGATTTCATCTAGCCGATAAGTGAATACATTCAAGTTTATCACGTGAGGCGGACGTTCCACTCCACTACCCGAGCCCTCACACCGCTGACCCCTCATTTCTCCCTCTTCTCTCTCCCTTGTCTCTCTGCTGCCCCTCTCCTGCCTCTCTCATGTCTCTCTCTCTTGTCTCTCTCGTGTCTCTCTCTGGTGCATGCGTCTAACACAACTTTCCGAAAATGATCCATCTGACGAGTAGCACAGCGCAGGTGGTGTCTATCCCGCGACGAGACAAGGGTATCGACCTCGCGCAGGCTGTCGCGGAGGCGCAGTCGGCGGTGATGGGGCCGCCAGTTGCATCAGTTGACTCGAGCCACCAGCGCAATGGGTTCGAGAGCGGCGCCAGATTTGAGGGTGGTTTATGGGCTACGGACCCGACCCTTGTGGCCTACGCAGACCTTATGTCGGCCGTGCCTGACGAGCTCTGCTCGGTGGCGACCGCACTCTACAGCATGGTGAGGCTTGGGTGGACGACCAAGTTAGGCTTCATGCTTGCGTAAGTTTACTGTTTTTTGTTTGCCTTGGTTTTCTTCTTCCTTCTGGGAATGTTTGTCGGTGATCAATGCTGAAGCTCATGCTGCTCACATTTTCCACTGTAGTACCAAAGAAATCACGCAACTGCGTTTGGTATAAAAAGTGCGGATATTGTATCACGTATTCTACAGACGTGGCTATTGACAACAGTACCCACGATATAGAGTAAAGCAAGACTGACGCCATTGACAGGGGGCTCAAGACTCGAGCAACATATATACAAGGAAGTTATCATGTGCCATTACTACTGCTGTATGTTTAGCCCAGGCGACGTTAACCACCCTGCCCGGTACATGTATCCCCTTGTTGCATCTCTCCCACTCCAATCACACTATTTTCGACGCAGGTAGAGGCAGTGATGCTCGAGTGCACGGGCGCTGCCCCCCGCTCGTTAAATACCTCTCCTCCCGCGCCCATAGGCCCCGCCTACGGCTCAAGAGCCCCCGTTCCTCCTTCTTCCATCGTGAGCGCACAAAACGCAACCGGGTCACTCTTGAAAAACGACTGCCTGGATCCTTCAAGCCTGACGAAAGAGGACACAGCATCCGTAACGTCTTTCACGGACAATCCAACCCCAGGACTTCTTCCATCGGAGTCAGGCTGTTCCAGGAGGGCTGAGAGACTGACCGACAGAGCGGGCCCCGCCACCGTCTCGGCGAGGAGAGAGATGGCGATGCCTCCTCCTCCTCCTCCTCCTCCCTTGCCACGGAATCTTGTTCTAGAATTTGGGGACTTTGTCGGGAAGCGGACGGCTTGCGGAACTCTGAACCGAGCGGCGGCGTTTGGGGAGAGCAGGGTTGACCCTCGGGCGGTGGTGGCCGTGGAGAGGGCCGCCATAGAAAAGCTCCAGAATCCGAGGCTGGTGAGTGCCACTGCTATAATACCGTATTAATAGTGTTTTCACACATCGGCCAGTGGTAGTGATCGAATGTTGATGTCGTGCATCGATCGGTTTTTCTTTCCTTTTGTGTTTTTGCTTTTCATTTTTGTTTTCTTCTTCTGTGTGGGAATGCTTACCTGGTATGAGTTGTCATGTGTTGAAGAGAATGCAGCACTATTCGGACAGCAAACACGGCAATAACAATATTTCTACTAATAGAAATAGTCTCGTAGGTCATCTGGATCCTGTATCTGTCGTTATGAAGTGCTGTGCAGGATCTGTACAGTTACACTGCTGACCCACAGGAAATATTTGCTAGATTACGTAGATCATACGGCCCCCACTCGACAGCGTGTGATAGATCATACAGATCGTACAGATCAACGATCTATTTGCCCTGAAATACCTTGCAGTTTACAGTATATCATGACGTGGGAATAGTACACTACACTACAGTAGTATTATTAATAGGTGATCTGTCCGACATGCTCAGCCCTAAACCTGTGATATGCGAGAACAGAGGTGATGAGTGCTAACGTGATAACGCCAAACTCGCCTCTTCGATATGAGCAGGTGGGGCAGGGAGCACTACCTCGGGAACCCGAGCAAAGCGAAAAGGACCGTGGCACAGAGCAGAGTGAGCTGATGACTTTCACTGATCTCGGCAAGAAGGTAAATCGTCTATGTCAAAAAAAAAAATGGTCTTCAAAAACAAACAGATGCCAACCCGGAAGTATGTACAGAGCGGAGTTAGACGACTGTATGTGTGCCTGTCATGTCACTTTCGTACGCGCAGGGGTTTCCTTTCTTGGTTTCCCTTGGTTCCCTTTTTTTTCTCTGGGAATATTTGTGAGTGATCAACGTTGAAGCTCATTGCTGCACACTGTTGAGGATGGCAAACCAAAAACATAAGACCGCACTACTATCATATATTTCGAACGTCGCGACGAACGCGTGGGCCCAGAAAGGGCTAGCCGCCGTGTGTCTTCTTCGGAGGTCGAAGGGACTTGATACTTGAAACGCACCGTTCGTTCCTCATAGCATAGTCTAACAACCGGTCTATCGTTAGTGGTTAACCTCGAATGCCACTGGCGTCGATCTTGGAGTTCGAATCCCCGGTGGTGAGATTGTGAAATTCTTCGCAAAGATTAGTGATGTAAAAATGAATCCACCACTGCTGAGAGCGCCTATTAAAAGTAGCGTGTGTATTAACAGGCACCTTTCTATGTTATACAGTAATAGTCGACGAGGGCAGAAAAGGCATGAACCGTCGTGTGGGGGGTGTACTCATTGTCATGCATGGCCGTAGTCGTATGACCATAGACCCTGGCATCTCTACAATGCCGGGACGGAGCATGCCCGGTTTTCACCGACCAGGCAGACATTGCTTGCACCAAGCGCGAAGCGCCGTGAGGTGTTGGGCAAGTCGCATGAAGGGTGAGCTGCATCCTACTAAGAAGCTTTAGAGGCGGATTATCTTGCATATGGATGGCAGCATCAATGAATTGATTTAGTTTCTGGTGTGACCACTTCCAGAGACAGCAATGGGGTTACTATGTAACTGCCTCGTGGGTGCCTCACCATGCACACACCACTTGATACACTACTTGATACGATCATCCCCCTTATTGCTGCTACGTGACCCTGGATCTGAGCTACGACTACAGCAGTAAGTAGGAGGGAGAGGGAAACGAAGGACGAAGATCATCATAAAAAGGATGGAAAATAACAAACCAGGTCTCGTGCTGGGCTGGCTGTGCGCCGCAGCAATACTTTTATTACGACACTTTCGAAAGCAGAACCACCACGTGGTTGATCTCACCCAACAACAACCGCTGTCGCACACGCCAAGGAAAAAAATCGCCAGGCATAGATTGTGCATGCACTGGTATGAGGTTGCTACAAATTCTACGGATACTACTGTATGTAGTTCTTTGTCAGGTGAGTTATCGGCGGCCGGCTCTAAGACGGAATAGCGCTTGCATTCGGCATCACCCACGCTGAAAACGAAAAAAGCAGGTCTTCAAAAGTGAACTCGACAACCAAATAGCGTGGTTACGGCTGATGTGTGTGTGGGATATGCACGGTTTGGCCGTCGCCCCTAGCCCCCTCAACGCTCCAACACCACCAGGCGTGGAACGCGAGACGAGACAGGTTTGAACCCTCGAACGGCTCCTATGCCAAACATATCAGGTTTTTCAGACCGAATTCGACACCCAAGCGTTGTCCTTCATGTTGTGTGAGGAATGCGCGGCTTATGATTCCCACCTGCTGGACAGGACGTGGAACGCACGCGACAGACCTGGGCCCTTGAGAGGCTTCTTAACGGCCGTCACCCCCCACCGGGCCAGGGCGAGGCCTGGAACTTTGTGGGCAGAAGGTACTGGGACGTTCTGCCCCAGCATGTGGTGCAGCAGGTTCTGCAGGCGGACAACGGGACGGAGCCTTCTTGTCTTCGCCAATACTACCCGTGAGTTCACACACTAATATTCACTAGGGCTGCCGTGAGATGGCTGATTAGAGTATTGGTCGCCAACTAATTCTTAGTTGGCTAGGTGTTTGAAGCTAGTTGGCGTCTTTGTGTCAGACTGGCGCGTTTGCCGCCCGAAAGCGTGTGGTTCTTATTGATACTTCACGACCAAGTGAGTTAGTTCGGCTAACTTCGACGACCAATTATTACCAATTAAGAACTATTAACTGGCGTCAAGGCACCAGTAGTAAGTCAATTCATAGCCCTACCTGCACAGATGCCTGCCTGTTGATGCCACCATAAATCCTGTACTAATCTGCAAGGGCAACCTGTATAGAAGCTGTGCTACTGCAAGTATTGCAAATAAGGGTTGCAAGGGGTTGCACTTGGGGGTTGCAATTAGGGGTTGAACTTGGGGGTTGAAGAAATTTGGAGGGGTTGCAATTTGGGAGGGTTGCTCCTAGGGGCTGGCCTATTGAGTCCAAACTCTAGCTGCTGACGGAGCTCCTCAACTGAAGACGTCTACCAAAATATAGTTGCAGGACCAGCGACGCGAGTCGACGAGGGAAGAAAGGACTGAGTTCTCCTCTTTCGCGATAAAAAGCAAGCAAGGCAGGAACCGTGGTGGGGGGGAGAGTCTGCCGTGTGACTCCGGATCTGAGTTACACCTGGGAGGGAGGGAGAAAAAGAAGGGCGAAGAAAATACAGGGGATGGAAAGAAAGAAGCGGGACCTCCTTCCCGCTCTTCTTTCTTGCTGTTAGTAGCGTTCGTTATTTCTGAAAAATTCCTTCGCCCCCCCGCCCGCTCGAGGTTTTCACAGGCCTACGGACGAGCTGCTGGTGGCGCTGTTCCACAGTTGCCCGCCTGGCCGCACACGCATTTGTTCGTGGGATCCCTGCACCTCCGGCTCCATCCCGTGAGTTACCGGCATGCCGCTAAAAGCGATTCTGCATCCGACGTGCTTTGCCTTTCTATCGCTCCGTGGGTCGCTTGACGTGTCTGTGATGGGTCAACTCATACTGCAGGAGTTATCGAAATAAAACATCAGCTTTGAGATCGATATTGGCATTATACGTAAAGCCATGGTACAACAGGTCATACATCGTCTCCAACTAGAATAAATCTATTTAACTGTGCGCATAATCTCAAGCCCCTTTTTTGTTCCATATTTTTCACCAACCCATATCCTACACACTATCAACATACTATTACCACACTACGATATTAATGTATGTATGTGTTTGTATCTAGGAGCAAATTTCCCAAGAGTTTTCTCTTATTTTTTCTTGTCGCCACCAAGGTCAAACGACTTGAGAACTCTGAGGCGGATACCTTAAGGATCCCCTCATACGACTACGGCCATGCATGATATTATGTACACCCCACCCCCCGTACTGCTCAGTCTCGAAAGGGATGCGTGGTCAAGTGGTCAATGACCAAATGACTATTACGAAGGACCATAGTAAATAAGACCTACAGTACACACAACTATATATTTGCGTATTTTTACCTTCAATATCTGGTCTTATTTACCAGGATCCCTCGTAATTAGGCAAGCAACAGATGAGTACTGGTAATGAGTACGCCCCCATGCTGGATAGGCTAAACATCACCACCACCACAACCTGCTGCTGCTGGTGCTGCTGCTGGTGCTGCTGCAGTTCGCCGCTTCCCGTAGCCATGATGGGGTGGGGTGGGTGAAACTGTTTGTCGGGAATCGAGTAGAGCGGTCCATCGCTGGTGTGCAGCAGTGACGAAAACACTTTACCGTGAAACACACCCAAAAAAAAGTTGATAATGCCGAAGTTGTCACGGAGACGAAGACGGCTGTTGGTGCTCAGACCGCTTTAAAAGGTTTCACATACCACGACCTAGATCGTATAGATCACATGGATCATGCAGACCATCTAGACCATCTATATAAGTCCTAGTTGCCGTTGTGAAATGTTGTGCAAGAGCTGTTTATGTCATACAGATCATACAGATCCCACCCCACGAACACGTGCGCACTGTTATACCCGTGTCATACAGATCATACAGATCCCATCTGGTAAACATTATCTGCATATATCGTGCAGATAATATAAGTCAGATATACCCTTATAGCTGCCCTGAAATATCTACAAGTAGATAATCAGATGGCTGTAAGGGGGATCTATCAGATCTATCGGATCTGTCCGATGTGTAAAAAATTTCCAGGTATAGTAGCAGCACAGGACCCCACGGCTGCTGCATATCAATCGCCAATCGTCATGACTAACCGGTGCCCGCTTGGGCCGGAGCAGCGAATGGTGACGCCGTGTTAATTAAACCTTGCTAAGGATATCTTTGGAAGGTTTACAAGCGGCATGATGTCAAAAATTAAAAACCTATCCCGCGCAAGACCTTTTTGTCGTTGCATATCCTGTCGTGCCAATAATAAGAACATCTTCGGAACGTGTACGAAGGCCATGATATCAACCTGATCCTCGCAACATCTTTTGTTACGAATCTCCTCGAGCGCAAAGGTTTAACTACAGGCCATCATTCAAGGAGTGGGCAGACATGGCCGTCGCCAAGGATTCTAGCTACACGCCTCGAACACTTTGCGCCTTGGGGGCGCTCATGGACGTTTCCAAGGCAGACCTCGATCGTGCAAAGACGAAAAGCGTTAAGATTTTCCCGGCAGGTACGGTTCGGCAGGCTCGATTCATTTCTGCGTAGATGGAAAATGTCATCCATATTGTAGAGACGAACGATAATCACTGGGCTAGAAGTCAGCATAGGTACGGTTCTATCAGCTCAATTCCCCTGCGTAAATGGCAATGCCACCCATTGTTGGAGATGCTGAGCTAGCAGTCAGCGCTGACTGGAGTTATGGTGTACATCTTCCAACAAGATTAAATCAGGATGGAAAACGCTTGAAACAGCTCGATGTAAGCAGCTGAATGATGTTATAATTCGTCGACGCGGCAAGAATATTGATAGCGCTCGGACCAGTATGTTCCCTCAACACAAGAGAAGGTGGCATAAAGGTTATGAGGATGGAACACACCGACCATTTCGTTTCGCACAGCGGTGAGATCAGAGGTTGGGGCGACGATCGACTACCTCAAACCTATCACCTACACGTCTAACAGATCAGACAGATCACGATCTAGATCAGATAGATCAGATAGATTATCTATTAAGAGATCCTCACCTGCCGTTGTGAGGTGTTGTGCAGGATATGTATGCTATACGGTACCCAACCCAGGGAACATGTCCTACAGCAGTAGATAATACAGATTAAACGGCTCCCACCCGGCAACATGAGCTAGACCATACAGATCATGCAGACCACACTGATCAGGAATGTATCTATCTGTTCTGAAATATGTAGATGATAAACTGTCTGTGGGAATCGATGATTTGTACGAGATGCGCACCTACCTATCTGACCAACTCCGATGGCAACTTGCTTCCGATGATGTCCTGGTCAACGCTAGGTTGTTTGGGCCGTGAGTTGACTGACTGACTGACTGACTGACTGACTGACTTACTTATTGCGTCGAAGAGGTGATACAGGTGGTTGCGTGCGGTAATTCTAGCAGAGTTCTGCGTCTTTGCATCTGATTGACGCATTTTTACGAGCTCGGCCCTTGCTTTTCGTTGATGAACACTAACACGTCAGTTAACCTTGTGTCGCCACCTAACTAATAAGTATCACGGGGGAGCATACCGCTGCAGATATACAGTACCAGGAGGGAAGACGCCTGTGGCCACGGCTTGTCCAGAGAGCTGGAAAGAAAAAATGCTGGTTGAGAAAAAGATGCTCTGTGTGCTTATATAGAGGGATATATGCTTTTGCGGTTCATCGTGAGTTCTGATTACCGTGTATTACTATTATTAACAAGCTTGCCATCTGACAGTGTGTGGTGTTGTTCCAACAAAGGCTAAGCAACAGAAAGTGAAGAACTCTCCAGAACAAAACCGCAGCAGTATCGATTACCGTGTATTACTACTACGTAGTACTATGTATTGCTATGTATTGCTATTGCGGAGGACCATAGTAAATAGGACCTACGGTACACGCAAAACCTATATTTTTACCTATTTTTACGGACACTATTTGGTCCTGTTTACTATCCCCCACGTAATATGTATTGCTATGTATTACTATGTATCACTATGTATTATTGTGTGCTACCATGTATTACTACGTACTACTATATGTAACTATGTATTACTATGTATTAGTATATAGCCTATATATTGTAGGAGTCACTGGCCGCGAAAGTCTATTAATAGGCAGCTCACAGGCCTACAGCTAATTGGCTAATAACTGACCGTTAATTCTCTCAATAGCTGAATGACCGCCCTGTTGATTTTGACATTTTGCTATTATCGCCACAGACAACTCCCTTGTGGTGATGAGCGGCTTTGTTGCCACGGGGGAACGATGGCTGTCCACATTCAAAGACGGGCACGTCATGGGGCTCAGACTCACGGAGCCGAAGAAGAGCCCATCGCGAGGGGGAACACCCGAGGCCGTGTCACGGTGAGCTGAGCTACATAGAACCCCAAGAAGTGAAGTGCTCTCCCTATCACCATCAAGAAATGACGAACGAATACATGCATGATCACACAAAAATGAGTCAAGATAAATAGTGAATTGTGTTTAATATGAAGACAATACGTTTTGGTTATCCCCCTTGGTCTTCTTCTTCTTCTTCTTCTTCTTCTTCTTCTCCTTCTTTCGGGAAGTGTTTATGAGTGATCAATGTTGAAGCTCGTGCTGTACAAATGGTGAGCATAATAATGAAATACTATTAGTACGTATAATATAAACCCTCCTTTTTGTTTTTAGTGCCATGACGATCACGTCTGGATGGTGTGGGTGAAAAGCCTATGTATGTGCTTACTGTTTGTAGTGTAGGAGACGATATGGGCCTGGTAGGGAAAAAACCTCGCCGAAGCGTTCTTGTATTTTTACAGTAGACCGCACTCGCCTGACACGTTCATGTTGTTGAATTCCGCCTCATGGGAGGCCATTGAACCCGAGGCAGAGCACACCCATACACAGCAGGACGCAGAAATGTCCGACGGAGAGCCTCAACTCAGGTTTCGCACACTCCGGGCTCATGCCGGTGTTTTGCAAAATTATCGGTCGTCGATTCGATTCATAGACTACCACAACGTTCCTTTTGAGGTGCAATGGGTAGGGCGCCGGAGTTTACGTCTATTAACGGTACTGTAGTAATCAGAATCAATTATCGTTTGTAAATCATATGGAAATATGTGGTTTTTCGGTCCATCGTTGGTTCTGATTACTATGAACCCCCAAAAAATATTCGGATGGCAACTTTAGCCAACTAAATAACAGACTTTGTCATTCTCGAACGAAAAACACAATCCGAGCCACCAACGCGCCGGTCAGGTGCAAAGGCACATAACTCTGCAAAATAACCTCACGCAACTGTAACCGCAATATCTAGCCAACTAATGACTAGTCGGCGGGTTACAGTAAAGTCAACTCACAGCCTGAGTAATCAGTCAGCTAGCAGCAGTGAAAAATCCCTCTTATTTTGGAGTTCGCACCCCCGTTTCGAGGACAAATTACTTGGAATTAGTGTAGGATCGCTCTTTGCCAGTGACAAAAAAGGGATGGTATTTTTTCAACCTCCAGTTCGCTTCGTAGGCCTGTGATTTGGCTCGTAGACTGTTGTAGTTGAAACTTGCCCAGGGATTTACAGTAATTGATATTACGGGGGTACATAGTTAATAGTACCTATGGTATACATAAAAACCTATATATTTACTTATTTTTACTAACAAAATTTGGTCCCATTAACTATGGACCCCCGTCATAGTTATGAGGGGTTCTGTTGGCAAAGTTCTGTGTCTTTGCATCAGGCTGGCGCGCGTGTGGCTCGGATTGCGCTCTTTTGTTACTAAATACTGCCAGGCACCAGGTAAGCCGGTTGGTTGGATTACGTCGCTATTAAACTACTGACACAGACTACTAACCCTACGTAAGTGTGGCATACCTGACTCACAGACCTACCACTTTTACAGTTTCAGCAGCTCTAGAATGCCTGCGCAGCGACGCGGTTGCCGAGCACACATCCACGAAATCTTGTGCTCAATCTTCATGAATCGAAACTCACGGATTGTTTCGTCACCCTCCACCCCCCTCGACTCTGTACACGCCGTTGGGCGCCATCGGACATCATGCGTTGGATAGCCGTGGCATAAGCGACCCTCACGGAGTTGAAGCAAAAAGCACCCGCATCAAACAGGCAAGAGTGGACAGGGAAGTGGGTAGAAAGGCTTCCCCTCACAAACGATTCCTATTCCCAGAAGAGTGTTTGTTTTATATGCAAACGCGCACTGCTGTAGGGAGCACTTTTGGAGTTGAGGGGTGTACATACCATGATGGAGTGATGTGTGTCATCAACAGCTCGTGTGGTTCTTTTCGTCGTTCAATACACGGAGCAAGGACCTGCGACACGCATCATTCCATCAGGTTATGAGCCTCGGCTTTTGGTCTACACATCGACACGCATCATCCCATTATACCTACCGTGTGCACAGGCAGCTCGCTATCGCAGGATCACCGACAAACAAACGAAGCCACAGATGGTGACAGCATCAGCTGCAACATACCATAAGTATCTTGGAGAGTCGTATGTCATGCGGTAGCCATGTACACTCGATAGAAAGTGAATTTCATTCATGTCTTCCATGTCAACTCGCGCATTTAAGCCAACTCTTGCTTTCGCCCACGTGCCCACGACTTCGTCGATTCTTTTCCATGGGCGTGCGTATGTGTGTGCTGTGTTTCACATGAAATAGTTTTTTCTACTCAGGGTCTGTACAACAATGGAGATACATTTTCCGTATCTCTAGGCCACGACAAAAAATCCCGCGGTCACAAACAAGTGATTCAGAGAGAAAAAGGAAGTGAGGAATATGGAAGGGGGCTAGTAAATACCTTATAATCAATAACTCGTTAAAAATCATCCCACTTTGTCCGGGAGTATAGTAACCGTTTAGTGTTAATACTATAGTCCAATTGTTTACTATATTACTAAGTAGGTATGAAGGGTTGAAAAGGGGTGAAATGACGATTGTTTTTAGGAGACTACAGGTATAAGCGAATTTTCCTCTATGAAAGGGTTTAATAGCAAAATACTTGTTTTTTATAGTGGAGGTGATACTAAATAAACAGAAACTCATACCTGATATATGTAGGTGATCATGTATCATACCCCAACTACTGTTGCATGATCTTCCCCTCGCCCACTCAAAACCATATCGCGATGTATCCCCTACTTTCAAACGCCTCCCACAGTTTGCTGCAAGGTTTGCCATGGCCTAGAAAGGAACAACAAACATGCAGAAAACAAAACAAACCTGATGCCGTATCGTACCCCACTGGCTGTTGCAATTTCAATCTTCCCCTTTTCTCCTCAAAATCATCGCGAGATGTATGTATCCCCCGCGTCCAATAAACATCGCCCACAGCTTGCTGCACGGTTCAGCATGACCTCGAAAAGAACAACAAGCATGCAGAGCACACAACAAAACTGATTCCGTATCGTACCCCACTGCCTGTTGCTTCCCCTTTTCCCTTTCAAAATCATCGCGCGATGTATGTATCCCCCGCGTTAAATAAACGCCGCCCACAGTTTGCTGCACGGTTCACCATGGCTTTCGACGACGACTCTCGAATAGTCGTGCAAGAGGGGGAACCCGCGCCCCCGCTACCCCCCACGTCTGTCCGCCTCCTCTGGAGGAAAGAAAGGAAAACCACAAGTCCAGAAGAAGCCTGTTGGGAAAAAACCCGACGGCTTTGGCACAGTTTCGTGTGTACAAACGTTTCCCACGGGCCTCGTGGTGACAACCTGCAGCGACGGTACGGTAAGTGGTGCGGTATGGAGCTGTGAGTTGACTAACTACCAGTTGTTGGTTGATGCTTGCAGCGAGATACAGATTCGACGTTGATTACGGAGTTCCATGTTGAATGGGATGTGTGTCACTAATAACAGGGTATTGGGATGAGGACTGTGGAGGATGGCACCATACAGCATACCTGGTGCGTGGCATGACTGCCGTATGTATGGTATCACACGAGTGATAACAGACCCCCTTGGACAAATTTCCAACCTGATTTGCTCGACCACGGGGAGAGTATATACCGGTACATACATCTGCCGGGCGGTGCGTCCATGGAAAGAAATGTCAAGACGATCTCTTTCCAAAGTCACAATTTTCGTTTTGTGTGCTAGTCTACTGTAGTTCCGGAGATAATCGACTCGGAAATTCGTCACAGGGGCTGGGTTGTCTTAACACACGTGTGATATGGTGTAAGTTTTTGCTTGATGCTTATAGCAAGATTCATGCGCGGAGTTGATTGTAGAGTTCCATGGGTAATGGAATGTTTGGCAGCAGGGTGTTGGGATGAGGATTTGGGAAGGAATACATGATACAGCACATGGAAGGTAGGACGATAAGAATCGAATGCGAACGCAGCCCCCAAGTCGCCTACCAGTCATCAGTTGTTGATTCGGTTTTATATTTAGTCTTTGTGGGGTATTTTAGCGGAGCTCTGCGTCTTTGTATACGACTGCCGCGATGATTGTGGGTTGACTTGTCCTTTTGTATTATAATAGCACTTGTAACTGCTGCTGTAGGGCAGTTCGTTGGCTTACTTCGCCACCCAACTACTATAATAAGTACTACTGTAGTAGTGTACAGTAGCCTAGCAAGCAGGAGGTAGTATGCTGCCGTTCTCAGGGTAGTTCATGGACCGAAAATATCACGAGAAAAACACGGCCTCCATGAAATCGGCGACAGGCCATCGTCGGATTGTAGGCGCAATAATCCATTGAGCGTGGCGTTAACCGAACAAACCTTTAGAAAATACGGCGAAAACCCTTCGTAGATATAACGATATAACTGTGAACTCGTAGACATATTGAATGCATGCCTTGGAGTTTCCATGCGCCGTGTGTTGAAGAGAGCCGAATAAAGTTGAGGATAACTTTGTGCTCGCGCAACTCCACGATAAAGGTCAGCATCAACTATTAGTAGAAAACATGCACAGGATATTGTTATACCTTACTGCCGAGCACATGACTCCCAAACTTCGTATACGCTGCAATGACGTAAAAGGTGGGCATGAGGTTTGTGCCGAACTCTAAGGGTGGTGGTGGAGCTGGAAGTGGTGCTGGTGCTGGTGGTGGTGGTGGTAAAGTGTCGCCTGGAGTCGTCCCGGAGGTAAGCGACGTACGATACGATTGGGTTCATATTCGTTTTCTGCATGCCAAAAACATCTTGCCAAAAACATCCTCCATCAAGTTGTTTGGATTTCAACATTTTTGATATGGCGTTTCGCGTCCACCAGAGAACCTCAAATACACACGTACACGGAAGCTGAAGGTGACCACTAGGGCTGTGAGTTGGTTAGACTTCACCACGGCTAGACATCAGTAATAGTAGAGTGACGCAGTAATCTAATTAACCAGTTTCGTCTTCGTTCCCAAGAAAACAAGAAAAACCAAAGTGCGAGCCACAAAAGCGTCAAGATGAAAAACAGACACCAAACGCCGTAAATTACGGCAGCAAACTAAATATAGTACCTAGCCAACTACCAGGTAGTATATAGTCGGCGATAAGTCAGTCAACCCGCAACTCTACTATTCACTACGACGAATCCTATGAATTGACCATTGATCAACCTCGCGGATATGCGTTTCAAGAGCCATCGGGTTTTGTCCTTCATCGCCTATGAATAGACAGTTTTTTTAATGTTTCTCTTTGTTTCCTTCCTGGTTCTGGGAATGCAAATTTTGAGTGATCGACGTTGCAGTTATGCTCTCTACACATTGTAGGATGGCAACAAATAATGATAATAATAACAGATGGGCGTGTAATGTTTGGGGTACACCAAGCGTCCCTATATGCAGTGGAAGGTGATTTCCCCACCGATTTCTTGCGCGCTATTTCGTTTTGAAAACGATGGCCGGCCTTTGTGATCCCCTTCTTTTCGACTGTGTACGGCTAGGCTTCAAGGGAAGAGCTTACGCGTACCTTGGTCGGAAGGGGCACAGTCGTGCGGCACATGCGAGACGGCAGTGCGCAGATGCTCTTCGTTACCGGTAAGGCGACGGTGCGCAGATATATGTTGCACCCAGTATACAACAGAGCTGCTACAACGTCCAGGGCTGAATATCACTTGCTCGACACTGTGATCGAGGGTAGCGTGTATGATACGAATAGAACTATCCCCACACGGGTGCCCGGGACACCCCTCTTGCACAACGTCAGCGTGAAAAATATCTTTGTAGAGACATTGAACTGTGCCTATATAATAACAAACCCCACCACGAGATGTCGAAAACCTCGTAATTCGGCACGCCTGATGGTGTGTTACATCGTTCAGTGTCTCCACAAGGATTTTTGTTCTCCCAGCCACCTGTGTAACCGTAACTCCAATCAACAATGGTAGGGGGTATACCTCTCCTTGTTTTGTACACAGTGTGGGTCAGTCACAGCGTCGAAGAAATGGTGAGCTCTGCAGTCAGATTTGTGGGTGTAGTGGTTCACGGCCGGTTCATCGTGTCGTGAGCACTGCCTCTCTCTCGGCTTTTCTTTGTCCAAATCGCCACCATCTATGTACGTTTTGGGCACGATGAACGTTCCTTGTCCAACAACCTCCCTGCCTGAGGCAAGAGAACACAACAGTACGCCCCTTTGACGACGGATTACACGTTGCTAGACAACTGTTACCCACCACACGGGGCAATATTCCTTTTTTGCAAGCATTGATTCACAGATGCCAGGGATCCCCCCAGCACAATGTGGGAGTAATATATTCCTTGTGGAGACATTGAACAACGTAGCGCACCATTAGGCGTACCGAATCGAGGGGTTGTCGACATCTTGCGGGTTTGAAACGTTTTTCAATGTCAACACAAACGATTTGTTTACGCCCACATTGTGCGATGGGGGGGGGGGGGATGGCCACCGACCACCCGTGTTGCACCTGCGTTCTGAGCGTACTTCGAACCTTGACCACGGAAAAAATGCCGTATAGTGTGATTGCAAGCTCTCGCCTCTGCTACCCCTTGGTCTCTGGTCCTCCAACTATCGTGGTGCGTGCGTTATCCTCCTTGAGAGCAGGAGACGTGGTGATTTGCACAAAGGATGAAACTATCCTGACGGACAAGTGCGGGAGGTCCTTTAGGAAGGTGAAGAGGCCGCCTTCTTCGCACGAGGTGAGGTCCTCGAACAAACGTGCTATTTTTTTCTTGTGTTTTGTTTCGTTTCCTAAATTCTGCCTCACTCAACAGCCGGCTTTGAGAAAACAATGTTGGTTCGACGCCGATCCTCAATCAATCTCACCGGCTAGGTTTCTAACGAATAATAGTTCGTGCATAGGTTTCCTTTTTTTTGGGTTTCTCTTCCTTGCTTTTCTTCTCCTTCTGTCGGGGAATATTTGTGAGTGACCACCGTTGAAGCTGCTGTAGTCCAATAGTCTGCTGTAGGTCAAACATTTTTGTTATTGCTTTGGTTTCCCTTAGTTTTTTTTCTTCTTTCGAGGAGAGCATGTTTCAGAGTGATCAACGTTGAAAGATCGTGCAATTATTAACACGTTGTCGGATGGCAAAACGCAACTAAACAAATAGCGACAAAATTCATCTGTCCCAAGTATACCGGGTAGTTTGAGAATTGCAATGGTTGAGGAGCCCCGCCAGTGTAACATGCTTGGACCCAGAAGCGCAACCCCTTAATTGCAATCCCTATCGTAGCTCGGCTCAGACCCTAATTGCACTCCCTAATTGCAACACAGAACTACTGCCAAGCCTTCGACTTACGAATCATAGTGAGACCTAAAAGGTACACGAAAATAAAAAGTCGACACCCTACTTTATTTGTGAGCCCCAGACAAGGGGAGGGATACTATTATCAAATCCAACTACCAGGTAAACATAACTGAAAGCATGTTTATATTATATTTCTGACAAGAAATACCAACCCGCTAGCTAGCTGTTGTTTGTTTGTAATTCCGACATTGTGGGAGTTCTCTCTTTTTTTTCGTTGGCCTCTGGAGAGAGATATCTGCATGCGGCATTGTGGCGGGTGCCAATTTTTCATCTGAAGATTGCGAAAGGTAAACGTACATGGTGGGCCACAATCGAACGACAAAAAAGAAGCCACTTGCTATCTCGAAACTGCGAAGAGCCAGTCGTAATTGAGCAGCGTATCCCCCGGTGGGAGTTCGCGTGCGACTATTGAATGAAAACGCGCATGAGTGTGCACCGTGATATTGAGGCGGTCTTCGTTATTCCTATCCATGTCATCAAAACCACCGACACAACTAGACCTCAGCGCACCCTGGGCTTGCTATGACAAGCTTACTCGGAACAACTTGTTCGACTCGCGGGAAACGGATTTCCTTTCGTTTCAGTCGGTTTGTAGTCGACGATAGTTAACTAAAATAAGTGACTTCGCACTCCCTACCTAAACCTCCCCGTCACTCACGGCACAGATTAAACCTCCGACAACCTCCGCGAAAACGAAAACCCCTGCTACACCCGGCGCAGCGTCCACCCCGAACGCCCTAGAACCTCACTCCCAGGAGTGGCTTCCTATTCCACCGCCAACCACGACGACTGCATCCGTGCGCGGTAAAACCGGAAGTGACCAAGCGATGAATGATTCCGGTTCTAAGCTTAAAAACTATCTGAGGGCGTCGAAGACGTCGGCTGACGGAACGCCTGTCAGGGATGTGGAAACCGGCGCTCATGTGTGGTGCTCCTCCAGTGGACACGGTCCAACAGTGGTTGTTTATGAAGACGGTTTGACCGTTACCAGACACGCTGACGGAACTGTACAGAGGTGGCAGCGAGGGCGGAGGGGTGGGGGTGACCAGTCGGGGTTAGGGTTGGTGCTGGTGGAGTGTGCTGGGTTTCCGTCATTGGAGGTGAGAGGATGAGTAACGGGGGTTGTTGTTGAGGGTTGGGGATAGCTGTGATATGTATTTTTAGTCTGCTTTGTGATAACGGGTTAGGCTTCAGGCAAATGGAGGAATTCTCAATTTGATGCCATCATCATCGGTATCATCAGTATCATTGCCATATTAATCGTCATCACCATCGCTACTATCATCGTCATCACCATCATCATAAACAGAATCATCATTGCCATCATCACCATCATCACCGTCATCATCATCCTCACTACCATGATCATCATCTTCGTCATCACCATCATTATCATCGTCATCGTCATCACCATCGTCACCATCATCTCACTATCATCATCATTATCATCATCCTCATGCCATCATCATCATCCTCATCACCATCATCCTCGTCACCATCATCATCCTCATGCCATCATCATCATCATCATCGTCATCATCGTCACCGTCATCACCATCATCACCATCCTCACTATCATCATTATCATCATCCTCACTATCATCATCATCATCCTGATTATCATCATCATCATCATCATCATCATCATAATTATCCTCACTATCATCGTCATCATCATCATCATCATTACCATCATCATCATCATCATCATCATCATCGTTGTCGTCTTCGCATAAACTCGATGCTGTACCTACTGTAAACCTTGCTTTCAGTATCGACGCAAGTCTTCTGGATACGTGCTGACTCGCATTAACACTAGCATACTCGACGGTTGTGTGGTTGACCGACCGCGGCGGGCAACAATGAAGCAGCGAGACGTGTTCCTGTCTGATTTCGATACTAAGGGGAGGAGGAAGCTGTTATAGTTAGTCGACAAGAACCACGTTCCCACAGGGGCGAACCGCAGCTACTGGAACATTTTCTGAGGCTCCTCAACTGATTTTAGTACAAAAGCTCTGTCTCTCACCCATAACTCGACTTCAAAAAAAGAAAGGAAGTGCAACTCGAAACTCAATCCCATGACATGGGTAAGTGACGCAATTTTAATACAGTGCAGTAGCTGTGTACACACAAAAGGCGTCACCGCGACAAGGCAGGCCATCCATGCCTCATTGGGTAATTACTCTTTCGAGGAGCCCGCCGGTGAGAGACTAGTGAGAGAGTAGTGAGAGGATGAGCAATGGCTGCCGAAGATGCGCCACCACTTTCGCAGCAAGCGTCAGTCTAAAACACACTCAGATTGTTTGTCACAACACATACTGCAGCTCTACCCAATCTTGTGATACGTTGGTCGTTTAGGGCGGCAGGGGAAACTATGAATTCAACGGTCAACTGCTCTGTCCCATGTGAGCCCTTCCGACTAAGCCTTGCGCATTCGGGTGGACCTACAATCGCTCCCCGCTTGTGTTACCTCCTCCTCCTCCCCCTCCTTCGGACGTGCGCACGAAGGTGGATGTCGAAATTGAAGAAATGTGTTCAAAGCATGCCCGAGGCGAAGCCGTCACCATCACACGAGGAGGGAACAGGGTGCGGCTGAGAGCCGCCATGCCGAACGGAGGAGCGACGCTAGTGACCTACGACACCAGAGTCACTTCCCAGGTCTGCGGGGGAGGGTCATATGCGTGCACAGCGACAACACCGAGGTAAAGCCTGAATCCGAGATGACATTGTACATGAAGAATAGTGATTTAGTTCCTTTTCGGAAGGGTTGTGCTGTGAATAAGTTCTTTTGTACTTGTTTTCGTTTCCCTTGTTTTTTTTTTCTCAAGCTCAAGGAATGTTTATGATTTGATCATAGTTGAAGCGCATTCTGCGCATTGGAGGATGACGGGCAAAAACACAATACACTGGGACCTGGAATCCTTCCTTCCAGTCCCTTGTTGATGTCGCCGCTGATTTTTCTTGCACCCTTGCCTGAACCGCGCACCAAGGTTATCGAAGCTGAAAGTTAATGCTGTATGTCGTTGGATGGCAAACATGATGATGACATACTCAGGGGTCAACGAAAAAAAAAAACCAATCGGAGCTACACTCGGCACCATGTCGGAATTGAAAAAACCCACGTAGCAGGTTGGGATTCTTGTCAGAAATCACCAATACAAAACCTGTTTGTTTTTACTCGGTTTAAAATATGCCCCAGCTGTTTGGGGCTCAACAAAATAAAGAGAATCGGTCGCCTTTTTTTTTTTCGTGTACCTCTGATCGAAATCGTACTCCGGGGATTTTTTTACGAGGGATCGAGGTTGAATCTAAAGCTGCATTTCACGTTGTATAGTGCCAAAAAAAAAATGTAAACACGTCTTTCGCGCCCGGTATACTTAATTGTGCTTTTGATCGAGCTTTTGATCGAGACTTCCAACGAGCTATCGAGGCACACGATGTGGCATACGGTATAAAGTAAATACATAGGTGGGTGAAATAAATGATTTACTGACTTGAGTAAGTGTGAATAGTGTGAATGAAACATCTCCCCCTCCAAGACTTCCAACGAGCTAATACTGTCGACATTCTTCTCTGTTCCCCACTACATAAGGTCTCTTTCATTCCTCCCCGGACCGCCTTCTGGTAGGTGATCGCAAGCGACAGAGGCGAGGTGGTGGTTCGTCCTCGAGAATTGTGGGAGGGGAGGCCCGTGCACGACATTCTCGCTGGACCCAACTCGTCGATGCCCCCCAACTGTGCGCAGCCCGAGCTACTCGTCGGAGCGTACACGTTCGACTGCCTTAAGGTGCGTGCCCCACACGAATTTGATATGTTGATTCGCTTTCGTCACTCAGTTTCGACTGCAATAATCCCTTGGGGATCCCTCGATAGCGACCAAAACAATGGTTGGTAACTTCGCAAGGCATTACAAATCTTCGACTGCCCCAGACGATGTTTTAATATTTCAATTTTTGACTGCATTAAAGGTGCTCCACACGATTACAAAAAATGTCCAATTTCGACTGGCTTTGGGTGCCCCTTACAATTTTGTATGTGCTCGCTTTCGACTGCTTTAAAAGTGCCAAACCCGACGCTTTTTTTATCTGTGACCGGTGTTCCAGTGATATATTGTTCTCGGCAGTACCGTGCCCCATGCTGCCATTGTACACGCACGTCAATGTTTCGCGGAATCTGCTTCTGAAGTACGTCAAGGAGAGCTGAGTTCGTGATTATTGAATTGCGTAGAAACATTTTCAGTACGAATCCGTCGATCGGCACATCAACCGGTAGGTAGATTGGTAGGTCGATGAAAGGGTCGGTCGATGTATCGGTCGGCAAAACGGTTCACACAATGTATCAGAGATGTCAGGATCTTCGGAAGATCATCTGGCACAGTAGTGCCTTGTGTCAGTTTCAGCGTGTTCATAGCACATACTAGAAATTCAGTCGGCGCGGAACCTATGTTGGTGATGCTTTTGCCGCCGTGGAATCCCAGGGAACCATGGAAACGGAAGACACAGACCGAAACTGCTTCGTTCTCGACGTGACTATGAGCGAATTTCTGAAGGAAGGGTTTAACATCTCGAGGGTTGGGAGATCGACGGCGGGCGGTGCAGGCGGCTTCGCGGTGCCCAAGGAGAAGGGGGCGGCGGGAAAGCGGTCGTCATCGCGACCGTCTAGCGGAAAGGTGTGCGAATCAGATCGGATCCGATCGCGTCAGAATCTGAAAATATCAAAAATATCACATCCTATCATATCATATCATATCATTTCATACCCTATCATATCATATCGGATCATATCGGATCATATCAGATCATATCGGATCATATAAGATCATATCGGATCATATGACATCATATCATATCATATCATACCATATCATATCAAATTAGATCATATCATGGAATCATATCATATAATGTCATATCATATCGGATCAGATAATATAATCTCATATAATATCATATCATGTCATGTCGTGTCATACCATATCGGATCATATCAGATCATATCAGATCATATCATATCAAATCATATCATGTTATGATATGTGATATGATATCATAACAGATCGGATCATATCAGATCAGATCATATCATATCATATCATGCCATATCACATCAGATCAGATCAGATCAGATCATGTCATATCATATCAGATCATATCAGATCATATCAGATCATTTGACTTTTTTGTGATCTAGATATGTCAGAGCAGACAGATCCCTGACCTAATTACGATGTCCATGGAGAAAGGGGGGGCGGAACGGTGGGTACATAGGACAGATTAAATTATATATCATATCAGATCAGGCCCCCGAATCGTGATCTGGATACTTCAGGACACATTTAGTGCATGATGACAGATCTCCGAGATATGCATGATGACACATTTAGTGGAAAAGTGCAACACGTATCGAACAGATCAGGTCAAACAGACAGCTGATCTATATGATACCAGGTATAGCATGCACGATATATCTAGCGGAAAGGTGCAGCACACCCCATATCAGATAGTATCCCTAACTCGGAATCTAGATATAATCAGGGCAAACAGATCTCTGATCTGCTTGTATATCAGCATGATGTACGTGGGGCATCTGGGGCAAAGGTGCAGCACACATCGAACATATCAGATGAGGCCCCTATGTCGTGATCTAGATGTTTCAGGGCAGTCATATCCTTGACCTATGGTGTATGATACCCGCCTCATCGTAAATACAAGGGACCATGTTGACGGTCACAAATCATTCAAATGTACCTCACATTTACGGTCAGACTATTTTCACGTTTGGTCCTCGTATTTTATATTTTGGCCCAAAATTGTTTCAACGGTTTAGCTCCTCAGTATTATGCTGTTACTAGAGTATATGTTTTACGGTTAGCGCACGTAAATATTGCTCGGGTTGCGCGAGAAAACTTCTTCTGGAAGTCATGTTTCGGGTGAGATATTGAGAGCTCCCAGCATGAGAAGTGAAGAAAATATTAAGGCACCACCCCTGCGGCGACACTCTTCTTCTACACACACAGGCGTTTGCGCCTGGACTACACAGGTGTTTGCGCCTGGACCTTTAACGCTCTTTGTTCGTTACTTTCGAGAAACCCGTGAACGGTGATGCTGCGTTAAACGCAGCGAAGAGATCCATAGGTACTAATCGTCTCTCGCAACAAATGGTTCACGCCATTCACAACCAGCATCTGCTCGTTCCCTGATTTGTAGCACACCCTCACAGTGCTTCACTGCCCATACTGTCAGCAGGCACGCCATAACGTACGTATGTTTTCACGTAGGCATTCCTCCACACGAGCGCCGTAAGGAAGCATACTCCATACCAGGTATACTGCTGTATATGCCGCGATGAACGCATGCATTGTTTTGCGGTCGTTCTGAGCGCCCGAAAGAATTCGGCACAACGAAATTCTTCCCCCTATTCTAAACGATTCTCTGTCGCAAAAAACTTGAATTACGGACAAAATATCGTCTACTGTGCGGTTCCTTTTCTCCTCTCCCCACCGCTTTACTTCTGCTGCTATGTCCACACTCCTCTTACTGTAGCTTCCCCTCCAACCGCTCTACTTTTGTTGCTAAGTCCAAATTCCTTACATCCCCTTCCTACTGCTTTACTTTTCTCGCTGAGTCCACGTCCCTTGTTCTCCCTTCCCCCCCCTTTCCCCGTGTCTTACTGGGTTCTCTTCCCTTCTCTCCCCTTCCCACCGCTTTGCTTCTGTCTTTTAAGTCCGCTTTCCTTGTCCCCCCTTCCCACTGCTTTATTGCTCTCGCTAAGTCCACTTTCCTCTCATTCCCCCTTGCCACCGCGTTGTCTCTTCTCTCTTCCACGAAGTAGTCCGACGGCGTGAGCATCGACTTGGCCGGAGAAAACCCCACCCTCAGCCTGAGAGCTCACGCCGTCATCAATAACCCCCTAGAGCCTCGACTCTTTGTCTACCGCCGCGACGGCTCCGCTCTGGAGCTTCTGAGGGCCGATGACGCCCGAAAATGGTGCGAAGGCTTGTCGGTGGAGCTACCGCCTCCGCTACAGAAGCAACAGCAGCGGCACCAATCAGCAGTAGACGGCAAGGACGTGGGGCGGCGACGGGTGCCGGGGACGGCGGTGACTGCAGCTGTGGTGGAAGAGGAGTGTTGCGCAGACCCACACTCACAGGGGACGAGGCAGGTGAGCAGCACCCCATCTGCCAGGGCTGTGAGTTGGCTGACTACACACTTGGCCGCGCCACCTTCACTGCTTGCGGGGGTAAAAAAACGCTTCTGGGATTCGCTACATTGCTTAATACACCCACACGGATTGTATTTCGCCCCCATTGTGCAAGGGGGGGGGTCCCGGCCATGTTTGTGTAGGTTCGTCGACTAGTTCTGAGTTGGTTAGGTATTTCTGGTGGTTACGTGCAGTTATTTGCGGAGTTCTGCGCCTTTGTATCTGACTGGCGCGTGATTGTGAATCGACGTGTGGTTTTTATGCAAAATATCAAGCCGGTTGGTCGGCGTACTTCTGAACCCAACCAACAACAAGGCATGCCTTACTCGCAGCCCTACCACCTATCTGCGCTATTAATAGTGGCTCTTCCGTGTTTTTTTTCGACGAACCGCTGCAATGCCATTGTATGCGTTGTTGCTGTTGTTGTCATTGATAAGGTGCGAGTCAGAGTGCGTTCAGCTTGACCTATAACACGGCAGTGCTCTCCTTCGCCCGGCGCACGCTCCTGCTGCAGGATGGGGATACCCCGCCTCCCTCCTTTTCGAGAGTAGGATGATGACATAACACCAAGTACACGTAAAACAATCACCTCTTCGAATTTCAATGGTTCGACAAAAAAATCTCCTCCTATTTCATGTGTTCCGGTTTGAAGACACCAAACGGTACGGGCAGGAGATAAACGTGGTCCATTTCGCCCTTTGTCCGTCCCCTCCTCTGCCCCCTGTGTTGTGGTCGATTGGTTCTCCTCGGGCTCCAGCTGAGTTTTTTCGTGCCGTTGCAGCCGATTTCTCGAGGGGAAGGTTATTTCGCGGGCTTCCTTCAGCGAAGAGCCGGGAATGTTTTCGGAGACGGTTACCACAGCAAAGACGGCAGGGATGCTTCCGCTTCGAGCTGGAGGACGAGACCCCTTCCCCTAGTCGCTAAAGCTCACTTGGTGAGTCTTTTGGTGTATGTGCACCACGTTTTGCAGAGGCTGTGAGTGCCGCTGAACCTCATTTTTGTCAGTATTTTTAACCGTGCGCACTATGGTTTGTCGGGACTGTGAGTGCCGCTAAAGCTCACCTGGTGAGTGTTTTTAACTGTGTGCACCATGCCTGGTAGGGGCTGTGAGGGCCAGTAAATCTCAGTTGGTGAGTCTTTTTAACTGTGCGCACCATGTTTCGTTGGGGCTGTGAGTCGGTTTAGCTTGACGGTTACCTACTGTAGTGCTTCTCAGGATGTAAATGTAACCACAGTTATAGCACAAACATGTGTTCCAAACGGTCCTGCCATTTCCTTCGAGAGTGCTAGTTTGGGCGTGGCGAAGTATGTCAAACAAGCCGTTTCTGCTTTGGTATTTTTCGGACAACAACAAAACACAATCCGAGCCACAAATGTGCTATTAAATAGCAAGATACAAAGACGCAGAACTCCGCAAAATATCGCACGCAACTAACTGGAACACTTGACCAACTCAAAACTAGTCGGCGACTTATAATCAGCCAAACCACAGCCCTACGAGTAAACTATAATGTCCCACACCTAGCACATTTCAACGTAGCAATAGAGCGTCGATGCCTCTCATGCGAACTTCCCTGTTCCTAAATAGGGTGGAGGGATCGGTACTACCGCGTGTGGTTCCACTATCGCAATGGAGGCGTGCATACGGCGAGTGTGGCTGGAGCATCCCTCGCTGTCGAGCGAGGCCGAGGAAGAGCTCACGCGGTCTTTGGCTCGGTGGGGCGCGTGGAAGCAAGCGAGAGCGGCGCAGGTGAATTCGTGCAGTTGTCCATCAGTACCGACATGGGTTGTATACTACAGTAAGTATGTACGTAAGGGCGTACAAGCATGTAAACGTCAAGATGACACGCCCACTGGAACGAATTTCCAAACGATTTGTCCCGACGGCGGGAAGAGTACAAACGCAGAGCGATGCGTCTATGGAAAGATTCCGACGAAATATTTCCAATGTTCGTTGTGTGTGCCCCCCTTGTTTAAGGGAAAAGCAGCTCGAAGTTTCATCCCAGGGTGTGTGTTATTTTATCACCGGTGTGATAGTCTCATACGGTAACCTCCTTGTTACTTCTTCAGGGGGGAACACTGTCGAGAAGACGTGACGGTTACACACTCGTATACACCATTTTAGCTAATTTTGGCAGTTGAATGCAAGCTTGCATCCAACATCAATGTTGCATGTCAGTTGCATTCAACTTGCACCCATCGTCCTGTTCGCATGCAAGGTGCGTGCAAATTGCCAAAATCAAGGTGATCAAGTCACTCGAGCCTGTAGGCGCTACCCCTGCAAGGCAAACCCCAAACCCTACCGTAGTGCGCGTCCCGAAAACGGCATATCTAGCACTTGAGACGCCCCGGTGCTCGGCTCCAGCGCGCAGAGCTCGCCTCATCGGCGCGTGCACTGAACTCATGGACTGTACATATTGTGACGCCGCTGTTCCGCATGTGTGGTCATGTCTCTCCCAGATCGATCGTTTCGCGGTGAACGATCCCCGACCTGCTTCCGAGGTGGAGGCGCAGCTGTTAGTCCAAAAACGCCTCCGAAAGGCCTTCCGAGAGGCAAAAGCCGCCAGGCAGAAAAAGAGGGAAAAGGCCAGGGCCGCACGGGCAAAAGCGGCAGCGGACCAGGCAGCGGTACGTACGTAGGATAGGACTTCTCTTTCTGTTTTTCTTTTTTGAGGTGTGTGTATTTTGAGTTTCATTATTTTCTGCAAAAAAAAGGCACTTCACTTACACCGTTTCTTGGACTGTCCTCAGATGGACCGGTGGGGAACGCTAAAGCCTAGAGACAGCCCTGCTGAAGGGAAAAAAAAAGCTTGGCCAAACGACTCTGTAACTTCGGGAAAATGAATACAGTATAAGTTAGGTAGCTCCTTTCAGCGGACCCTCGTGTCAGTATCCGGGATAGGAGGTCCCGCATACACCACCGTCCCTTATCAGAGCTAGAGTTGGTACCGGCCTCTTACAGTCAGTAGTTCGCCAAAACTGTTGGCCGAATTCGAGGTCCCTTGCCTACCGCTTTCCGTTATGAGGGGTCTCTTGAGAGGGGCTATATACCAGTACTATCAATCACCATGTCCCTAAACAATGAAGACCGTTTGTACACTAATATAAGGACAGTTTGTACACTAATATAAGGACCGTTCGTACACTAATATAAGGACCGTTTGTACACTAATATAAGGACAGTTTGTACACTAATATAAGGACCGTTTGTACACTAATATGAGGACAGTTTGTACACTAATATGAGGACAGTTTGTACACTAATATAAGGACCGTTTGTACACTAATATAAGGACCGTTTGTACACTAATATAAGGACCGTTTGTACACTAATATAAGGACAGTTTGTACACTAATATAAGGACCGCTTGTACACTAAGATAAGGACCGTTTGTACACTAATATAAGGACCGTTTGTATACTAATATGAGGATCGTTCGTATACTAACATAAGGATCGTTTGTATACTAATGTTCGATCAAAACGGTCCCCATATTTAGGTACAGAGTGACACCGTTGTTCTCTTATCGAGGGTTCGCTTTAACCCTTTAGTACTGCAGTCCCGTTCTGGGGAAAAACCTCATAGAAGTTGAGCAGTTTGTCCTCAAAACAAAAACTGCAGTCGTAAAAGAGTTCAAGGGGCTATGCCTACTACTGATACTACTACTACTACTACTACTACTACTACTGCTACTACTACTACTACTACTACTACTACTACTACTACTACTACTACTACTACTACTACTACTACTACTACTACTACTACTACTACTACTACTACTACTACTACTACTACTACAACTACTACTACTACTACTGGAAAGGCACGCAGCGCAGCGCAACATGCTTTCGTCACCAGTCACATGCTCGGTTTTCGCGAGTGACAGCTGTTAATTAAAAACTATTTGTAGGCATTTCGCGAAACACACTACCCTCATCAGCCTCGAGAAACCTACCAGGTACCCGCCTTCGAAGGAATATTCGACACGCACGTCTGTAAAATATCGTCGAAGTACCCGAAGCGAAAGAAAAGCGTCCAAAAACGAGACCCGTCAGTTCCTGCCCTGACATTTAGAATAAACGGGCTAACGCCTCTACCCCCCCGCCCCAACGGCCTCCTTCTATAGAAGAAGTTAACTCCCCCCCCCATCTGCCTTCTATTTGAACAAAACCACATGGATATCGTTCTAAATAGGTTACCATCCCCCTGCTCCGTCCCGGCATTGTATATAGAGATGCGAGGGTCTACGGTCAAACAACTACAGCCATGCAGGACATGAGTACCCCCCCCCCCCCCCCTATACGATATACCTGGTATATATAAAGTGGGTTGGCGTCGGTTGGCGACGACGATGTAAAACACGCCTCTCACTGCGTGAGCTAGACAGCCAGGGTACCGGTTTTTTTTTTTTAGCAGTTACCACGACTGGCGGTCAAGTTAGATCATTTTTGTGGGGGGAGAACCTTCACTCCGCGCAAGGGGGATGATCGTATCACGTAGTGTGTATATGGTGAGGCACCCACGAGGCAGTTACATAGTAACCCCATTGCTGTCTCTGGAAGTGGCCACACCAGAAATTTAACCAATTCATTGATGCTGTCATCCATATGCAATAAAATCCGCCTCTAAAGCGGTTCTTTGTAGGATGCAGCTCACCCTTCATGCGACTCGCCCAACACCTCACGGCGCTTCGCGCTTGGTACAAGCAATGTCTGCCTGGTCGGTGAAAACCCGACGTGCTCCGTCTCGGCATTGTAGGGAGGCGAGGGTCTATGGTTATATAACTACGACCATGCACGATAATGAGTACACCTCCACCCCCCCGAACGCCTGAGTAATTCGTGATGTGGCCGAGTGCAATACTTGTAGCAGGGGGGACGTCTGTCGCGAATTGATTGCTCCAGTGAAGGCTTGTAAATCAGGTTTCCTTTCTTCCTTCCTCCCTTCCTTCCTTTCTTCCTTCCTTCCTTCCTTCCTTTCTTCCTTCTTTCCTTCCTTTGAGAGGGTTAGGGTTAGGGTTAGGGTGAAGGAGTGGTGGCGTTCTCTCACAATCCGTTTTGACAACTTCGCACTCTTGAGTATTTCTTTGTTGACAACAATCTACTACCACTACGACTCTACTACTCCCATTTTTATAGAGGATGGCGACGGGGATAGACGGCACCCCCCCTGGAGCACACGCGGGACTACTGGCGGCGACGTCGAACGCGACCCTTGAAGAGCCATCCACCGTGGATGGCGGTACGTGGGAGGAGGGCGACGGGCAAGAAGATGGCGGAGACGAGGATGATGTGGAATACCCCGACTCCGAAAACGAGGTGGAGGACGAGGAGACGCTCGACCTGCGGCAAGAGGTATACACAATATATTATACATGAATGAAGTAATTACTTGAGTTATTAATCGTGTGACTTTTACTTCAGGAGACTTTGTTGGCAGAGAGGTTTTGCGTTGACGTATCGTCTCTTATTTTGTTTGCATGAATCCACACTACCTCAAGCCGTCAAGGAATTGGTTCCACCCACCCGCATCTTATGAAGGGCACCCATATCTTATAAAAAGGTCACCTATATTTGTGTCGAAATTCATTGTTTAGTTTCAGGGGACGAGATCAAGTAGTTCAACTGGACATGTCCTTTTCACTCTCCGACTTCCGCTCAGGTTTTGGGGGCCTCTGACAATCACACATCATTTCAACGGCACCTCTTCCTCGCCTGTTCCGGTTCCAGCCCTTGGCGCATCCTTGTCAAACAAAGAGCGCCAACTCATGGAGCCCTTGCCCCGATCTGTCTGTGTCTCAGTTGCTGCAGCAATGGCATGTCGTCCCCCGCGACCAAACTATAGCATCACAGAGATGCGGATGTTGATCCCAAAGCCAACCCCTACATCATCGGGCTACGGTTTATCATCGGGTATGTTTCCGTGCTGCGATGACCTTTGTCCTAACTCTAGCTCTTGCCTCGCACACATTCCGATGTTAATCTCGGGGCAGCAGCCACGGCACCATCGTGCGATCGGTTATGTGTGTACCTTAAGAGCGTTGACTTGGCACAGGGCACAGGGAGGCGTGCGATCGTTTTCTCTCTCGACAACGGTAAGGGTGCTAAAGCCGAAGATTCTATTTTCGGCAGGCTCTCGACCAGATCTTTCTGAAAACACCCTAACGTGGTTGTTCGGTACAGTATGTAGTAGTGTAGTAGCAACCTTCCCCTTCTGCCAAAAAAATCGAGCGCTGAAAATCGATCGCACCCCTATGCCAGCTCATCGTCTTATATATATATCCCTTAAGGTAATACTTAACCCTAACGCTAACCTCGGTAGGGGTGCACTTGACGTTTCCAAAGCTCCTTACTTGATGACGAGCTCTGTACTGCTACTAACTCATTTGTAACTCATTACGGACTCGCGACTGACTCATTACCAAGTAATTAAACTAAGTCATTAGTAAGTCATTAGTAAAGTCATTACTGAGTAAATACTAGGTAATTACTAAGTAATTACTAACTCATCACTAACTCATTTACTATTAAGTCATTAGTAAGTCACCCGAAATCCGAGTTGGAGAAAAGTGTCCGCTCAACCCGAACGACGACCTCATGGCCAAGGTGTGCGAAAAAAAATCATTGCAAAACACGATTCGTACTTGGCAGTTCCTCTACCAGTCCCAGTGACATATTTTGGCCAACAGGTGCTCTATACTATGTACCATCTTCATCCCAGGTCAATTCCTGCACCATCGGACGAGCGATCAGGTGTTGGTGCGTAATCACTTTCCACACAGAAGATAACTTTACCCAGTTGTTGCGATTAGGTGTTGTTCTCACACCGCTGCGGTTACAAGATATGCTCCAATTACTTTCGACTGGAATAATACTAGAGTTGTGTGGCTCGAGGTCGGTGGCTAGCAAAACTAAAATAACGTAGGAATGAAGAACACCTCGGGAGATAAAGTACAACAAGACTTTCGATCCTCTGTGTCTACCGCTCACGGTACCTTTTCCTCCAACTTTGGCCGTCCCCCGCCGGTGCAACTGTGGTAGGCTGCATCCGCTTATGCGAGTGCCGATGGGGAAACGCGGGGCCATCTGGACATTGCCGCGCTGCGATTGGCGATGGTGACGGTCCTTGGCAGAGCTGTTAGGGAGAGCGAGGCCGAGTTCCGACTGCTCGCTGTGAAAAAGAGGGCGTTTCCGAGGCAGATGAAGGTGATTGCAAGGGCTAGCCGCCGAAGAGTGAAAGAGTGTGCATTGCCGACGGTAGGGTATAATATATACATATATACCTCGTAGCATCTACAGCAGCTATAGCAACAGCTGTATTCGTCTGGGGCTCCTCGCTTATGGAGTTCTACACTAATAGTAAGTAATTAGTAATGATAGGTCATTAGTACTATTAGTAAGTCATGAGAAAACTTGGCCTTGAGAAAAATTCCTCGGCCTGGGTATGTATTTAGAAAATGGGCGCTTGGGTGAAGGAGATAGCTTCGGACTTTGATGGGCTCGAGGGTAACGGGAGTTGTGTTGGGGAGTCTGGGTGAAACTTGTGCTGGTGGAAGTTTGGTCGATAGATTCGACGTACCCGAAGGCAGTATCGTCGAGAAGTACACTTCTCGTGTACTCGTTGAGAGAGGCAAGGCGCGAAGGGGGGCAATGGGGTAGTGTCAGGTAGAGAGCAGACCTTCAACTGGGTACTGTAGTCATCACTGCCTAGGCAACTCGCTGCAGGTTGGTAACGGTTGACATACGCTGCGAGTAGCATGATGATAGAAGTGATGAATGCAGTAGTAACGGCCACTGCGTGATTGAGAGATGATGCAAGCTGGTGTCCGAGATGCAATGGTTGAATGCAAGGAATCGTTCGGCACTTGGTGCAACATGACCCTGCCTCTGCTTCTCCACGCTCACGCTGCTCGTATTGGATGCGATTGATAACACCAAATGTATCCCTGTTTCGGTCACTATCTCAGGGTTTCATACATAGGAGTTAAGCGTGCAATTGCTTTGTCAGAGTCACATTTTTTTGGGTTAGGCATGGAGCTCCTCAAGTGAGGCGGAGCCCCAGACAAACTACTGTAGGTGCTACCCCTACCTCTACCATAACTACCTCTAATACCATTACTACTACCACCTTCGCCCGCCGTGCCTTCTCCTGATCGTTTCTTCTCGATGAATAACATATACAGGCATCGGTTGGCGACCTCTTCGAGATTCTTCTCGCTGTCCGGCGAGCAGCATCCCAAGCAGAAACGGATGCCCACGCACCCAAGCTCGTCGTCAACTCGTCCGCCACCCCACCCGATCACTGGACGGGGCAAACCCCGGAAGAAACATGGAATCTCCGATGTCCTTTGGAGGAGGGAAGAAGCGCCGACTTCCCCCCTCCCGCTTTCATGACCAGCTCTCCTGCGAAAGCCGGTAACGGCAAGACAAAGCTTCCTCCAACACCGACGGATTTTTGGAACACTCCGGTTGGCCGTAGTCTTGGCGCTTCGGCGGTCGGGCGACCACCAAACACTCCGCACGCGAGTGCGAGGATGCCCCGGAGGAGGATGGGGGTGGAGGACACCCTGTCTTGAGTAACGGTGGCGAAGACCAACCTGTGTTCAGCGACCTTTCGTTACAAAGGGGTGATACATTGAATCACTCCGAGGGCGAGGATGCTGGAGAGGATGGAGGGGGTGGAGGCCACCCTGTATTGGGTAGCAGTGCCGATGGAATTTGTTCCGGCGCACCTCCAACGGATAGAGAGAATACACGAAACTGTGATGAGGGAGCTTCTACGGAGAGTGCTTCCGACAGAGGGGTGGTACCCGCCTCCACAGTGACACAAGAAAAATCTCGTTCCGACATTACTCATCATCGCCCACCGGAACACATGCCATCATCCGACGAAAATCATTGCGACGCCTCAGCAGAGCACACACCATCGTCAACTGGGTTGACCGCGCGTGTGGAAATGGGTACCATTTTACCGCAAGACTCGACGGGGTCAGTACGGAGGGAGAGTGACCCTGCCCACGCAGAATATGACGCCCTCGCCGAAGAACGCCGAGAAAGCACCCGGCCAGCGAAAGCTTGCGGGGCTAATGGTGACGAGGAAGTCCGCAGGGTTAAGAGCGGGAAATGTCCACCGGCCCAGGGCACGGGAACGAAAGCAGTGAGGAGCCTCTCACAGGTACCAGGGGGGAGGGCGTTGGCGGAGGTGGAGGGGGGGGAATCATCTCTGCTCTTCGAGAGCGCGAGTGGCAGCGCATTCAAAAGCTTGAGGAGGTCACTCGGTGAGCATATCCACTAGATTATGTTGCAGGGCGAGGGGGAGTGCGTTGCGTTGTACGGGTGACATCCGGCTGGTCTAGTGGTAAACCTCCAACAAAACTAGCGTTGATCTCGCGGGTTCGGTTCTCAGTATCAATTTTTCATTTATCGCGAGACACCAACTGTTGAGAGCGCCTACATACCGTGGGTATGAAAAATTTAACTCGAGTCGACAAGGGAAGAAAGTGCTGAACCCTTCTCTCGATAATTACGCAAGGCGCATAAGGGGGTGTACTCGATAGGAGAGATGTACTCGATCTCATGCATGGCCGTAGTCGTATGACCATAGACCCTCGCATCCCTACAATGCCGGGACGGAACATGTCGGGTTTTCACCGACCAGGCAGACATTGCTTGCACCAAGCGCTCCATATCATGCATGGCCGTAGTCGCATGACCATACTCGTAGACCCTTGCATCCCTACAATGACGGGACGGAGCACGTCGGGTTTTCATCGACTAGGCAGACATCACTAGCATCAACCGCGAAGCGCCGTGCGGTATTCGGCGAGTCGCCTCGAGGGTGAGCTTCATCCTACTACTACTAAGTACCGCTTGTGAGGCGAGATTTCTTGCATATGGATGACAGAGAGAGCGTCGAATGAACTGATTTGTTTCCAGATATGACCACTTTCAGAGACAGCAATGAGGTTACTATGTAACTGCCTCGTGGGTGCCTTACCATACACACATTACGTGACACGAGCATTCCCCTTGTGCGGAGTATGGTTCTTCACCCCGCATAAATGATCTAACCCGATCGCCAGTCGCGGTGACCGCTAAAAAACTAAACGGTATGTATCCTGGTTGTCTAGCTTACGTAGTGAGCGGCGCGTTTTACAGTTTCGTTGCCAACCGACGTCGACCCAACTTGTATAATCTGTAAGGGGGAGATGGAGGGGGGTAGCGTGCTATGTGACCCCGGATCTGAGTTCCAACTATGGAGGGAACAGGAGAAAGAAGGGCGACGATAATAGATGGGGTGATAAAATAAAACAACAAGAACAGATGTCTGCGTTTGATGTAAAATATATTGTGGAATTGCTTGGTTGGTAGTCTTGACTCTACTTTGTGGGTATGCAGTTCGCAGTGCTCGAAACGAGAGTCTGCCCCATCCGAGGCAACGCGAAACCCGTCCATCATTTCAGGAGGCTTGATGTGCCTTCCGACCCGTCGGCATCGAATAGTCCTCGGAAGTTTTGATAGGTTTAGCATCGCCCAAACCAAACGAACGGACTCGAAACCGCCACAGTTGGTCAGAGCCCACCGCATCACACAATATGGGCATAAAAAAGCCCTTGGGGAGGGAGGCATTGGACAATGTAGCATTAGCACACCACTGGGCGTACCGAAATGAGAAGTTGTCGACACCTTGCGGAGTTTACATTGCTCCATGCCTCCCCCTTTTTTTCTGTACACACACATTGTTCAAGGGGGGCGGGGGGGGGGGGCGGGGGAGGGGTCTCGGCCGCCGGAAGTGAGACAACTCCCACGCTTCCTATGCTTCCGGTCTAATATCAATCTGTACTCGAACGTAACTCATTGTTTGTCATTTGGTATTGGTACCTCTACAAAGTAAATTCACCTTGCTGCATTCATTTAAGCAGTGTTCGAAGTAACACCGACCTCAAGTGTGATTTATTTATTTTTTCTTCCTTTTTCGCATGTTTTGTTTTTACCTTTCCACAAAACACACTAAACTTGCTGTGTTCGTTTCTTTCGGCAGTGTTCGAAGTATCGCCGACCTCGGTGTCACTTGGACGCATAGACGTGGGTCGGCGGTATACGGTCAAGATCCAGGTGAAAAATGTCGCCGACAAGCCGGCCAGATTCCGCGTCAGTTCTTCACACAACCACGGGGGTAACGAGCAAGAAGGGTGAGCGGCATTCATCTGCTTACAGTACGCGACAGCGTTCAAGTAATGTAGGAGCCAATAAGCATGAGAGCAAGAAATGTGTCCCCGGGGTCGGAGAAAGCCTCCAGGCTACACAGAGAATTACCGGAGCAACTACTCTCTGCGACGAGGTGCCGCGCTACTTACCGTCGAATCACCGCGGGGGCATAATGGTAACCCGGGGTGCGGGTCTTCGGCTGACCGCAGCAACGAGGCTTCATTGATCCCAAAATATACACGAATTACGGATGGAAGATATGACGGAATGCTACAAGATAAATTGAGGGTTGGCTTGTTTTGGCTTGACTTTTGCTCTAAACACTAAAAAAATCGTATGTTTGTTTAGAACTGAAATCAGTCTAGGACACACCCTGCCTCACACAATAATAAATATACCTGGCCCAAAACTAGAAATGCTTACTAAGTAGTGTCGGGAGTACAAGCCCGCACACGGCTAGTCCGTAGCTTCTTGTGTTGATAGCTGCGTTCCGAAAGATGTCGCAATATTGTGCATCGCTGGGTTTAGCGTCTGCCGTGTCGCAGCTTCAGAAATCATGTTATATGCGGAAAGGGCGCCCCATGATTTCCTGAGGCTCCTGACTTGATTACAGCATGAGAAAAAACGAAAGTGTATTCCGATGAAAAATCTCTTGGCCTGCTGTAGGTACGGTACAGTACAGGGCATCTGTTAAGCAAACGAGCAATGAGAAGGGGAAAAAGCTGAGATTAGCAGCGAGGAAAAAGAACTGCGGACGACGTCATGCTGAAGTTAGTGCAGAACGCACCAACTCTCAAATCATAAATCCAGCCTGGAACAGCTTGGTTGTTTCTTATTACATCTATAGGTGTTCGGTGCTTGTATGTTACGAATACTGTTGTAAATTGCAAAGGGTATCCCAAGGATATTGGGTACGGTACATTGGGAGCTGAGGAGCCCGTCAGTCACATCATACATGTTTTGGCCTTCAAAAGGTACAGTATCTCTATCGTAGCAGCACGCGTCTAGCCTGAAAAATGTACTATGCCCGAGTTTCTGTCACGCACACGTCTGTGACAGATAGCAGCACTACTACGGCGGCAGCGGACTATATTGCGCGGCAGCAGGAACATTTTCATCGTTCGCTGCACCCCCTGGCACCAGAGCCAGCGCGATTTCCATCGAGGGGGAATGTTAAGAATATGCAACAGCGGCGTGTTGTTGGGGTCAATGTTCAGTAGCGACTGCAGTACAGTCAATCTACTTAAGGCAGTGCTCAGAACCGTGGAGTACTAGTATGTTGAAGTAGAAGAAGCACAGCATACAGCACCACTCGGATATGATCCGCCGGGTGAAGTACCCAACATCATGCCTTCGTTGCACCTAAGTCGCGAACGAGATATCGGACTGTGAACCTTCGCTTCCCTTTCAACGAAATGTAATCGATGCCGTACACTTAAGACTTTCCCATTCCATCCAGTGTTCCTACGTCGCACACTTGACACATTTCCACACGCCGGACATATAGACCATCTACAGATAGATCATTCAGATCATACAGATCATTTACTGTAGTTCCTCAGCTGCCGTGATGAGACGCTGTGCAGGATCTGTATTTGTAGGATGGATCCAAACCTGGAAACACGTCCTAGATCATGCAGGTTATACGGCTCCCACCAGGTAACATGAGCTAGATCATACAGATCATACAGATTATACCGATCAGGAATAAATATGCCCCCAAAGATATAGACCATGGTCAGTGCGAATCAATGATCTATCCGATCTGTCTTAGGTGTGCACCTTTCCCTTTCATCCCAGTAACTCAACGTCGTACGCTTGACACATCCGAACATTCGTATCTTCTACTTGAAAAAAAAATAGTTGACGCTAACTCAAGGCAACAATTCATTGATTCCATCCGCCCACATACTCATGATTATACGTATTGAACTATATCTACCGCAGGTTTGTCACCGTGGCCGGTTACACTAGGGGTAAGGTCGCGGCTGGTATGGCCGTGACGATCAATATTGACGTACTAGCTCGATGCCAAGGCCCCTTGCTCGAGCTGTTACCCGTCGTGGCCGAGGACGGCACCACAGAGGTCATCGTTCGGGCCGAGGTGTGAACGGCTTTTTTTGCTTGTTGGGGCATTTAATTCATACCCTGGTACCTGGTACCTAACTGGTATCGCATTACTGTAATTCATGCATTGACGTAATCTCCAGGGCTGTTCATGGGTCACGACGCGACCCGCAGGTTGGGTCAAGAGGTCTTCAAACTATCACGGATCGGGTCGGTCCGGGTAGGGTTATAGGTGACCCGACCCGACCCGTAAGGTTTGACCATGTACAGCCCTAAAAATGTCCACATCCGAGGAGGCGATGTAGTCTTGATTGCGTTTTGGATCGATGCTGTCCTCCGTGCTGTTTCAATCGCTTAGGTTGACTCCCCCCTGTGTTACCGAAAGTTAAATAAATCAATGGTGGGGCGCACAGAGATCATCTTTCGGGGCGAGAGGTGTGACTGTTTTTGTTGTTGTTGTTGAAACCGACTCTTGTCCGACTAGTGGTTGGTGTTGGTTTGCTTTGCATCGCTTTTGGCCTCCTCCGTCTTGCTTCAATTCATTCGCTTGGGCTGACTTTCCCTGTTGTCAGAAGCTAGCGTCAGCGCATACTAATCCGTGTTCTAAGACAAAAGCATCACGTATAGCGTCCCAAGGTATTCGAAAAATGTGTATGTTCGCCACGAATACGCTACCCAGTGCACACTAGAAATATGGCACTCGTTTATTCACACGCACCGGAAGGCAAAGACCTCTACTTATATATAATATCACACCTGTCATAAGATGATACACCCGGTCGGGCGAATTTCGAAGCTGATTTTATTGACAACGGAGAAGGTGCAAACGATGAGCGATGCGTTTATGGAAAGAAAGATCTCAACCAGATTTTTCCAACGCCACCCTTCTTTGGGTTGTGCATTGTGTGTTGTTGTTGGTAGTGGTGGTTGTTGTTACGATGAGCGATGCGTTTATGGAAAGAAAGATCTCAACCAGATTTTTCCAACGCCACCCTTCTTTGGGTTGTGCATTGTGTGTTGTTGTTGGTAGTGGTGGTTGTTGTTGTTGTTGTTGTTGTGTGTGCCCCTCTTGTCTTGGAGAAAAATGACCCGACAATTTTTCCGATGGGGTGGGTGATCTTCGCGTTATCGTACGGTGATGACGACATTTTAGGGGTGTAACGAACAGGAGTTTTCGAACAAATTACCTTGACGAACTGTTGCCAGAACCGTAACTACTAGGGTTTAGTGTAGATTCCGTCGGCCGTACGCCCTCGTGACCGGTGCTCGTTTCTGGTAACGTACCATCATTTGACATACTTTCTTGAAGGTAACCTGTTTTTTCTCGATACCTGTCCCATCATGCCCTCCTCCCTCCCTTGGCTTTTCCACAGGCCTTTGAAGCTGGCGAGGGACCTGCAATCGCCGCCCTGCCTTGATGTGCGGCCATGACACTTGTCCACTCTCCACGTAGACAGAGGGCGACGCAGGCCTCCTTCTGCAGCTGTTGAACCACTTCGCTGTCCTTGCTGATACGTAGTCGGCTTTACGATTCACACACTCGACGGCGAAAGGGGGAAGATGTTTCACCTACAGTAATTAGCCGTCCATGCTCTAGGGATTGGTTGGGATAGTTGGGGTGGAGCTCTGTGGACACTATTGTATAAGTAGACGTGTGCTACGGTAAAGCTACACTCTATATCTCCTACTTTCCGCCTTCTGAGGCTCCTCGCTCGAAAATCTCTCCGCCTCACTCATGCCGACAATAACTAGGTGAAGATGATAACAATCTCATTGTCGCCTACTTTGCAGTACAGCAGGTATACAACCAAACATATTGCACAAAGTAGATGACGTTCCACCGATATTGTGTGTATGTGCCCTTCAGGAGTTCTGTCAGTCAGAGTTTTTTTCCGCTAAAATCTACAGGACCTCCATCGTATCACGGGTGACTCCTGTCAAGCTCTTTTTTCACAGTTGCTGACACCCGGCCGGGCATACTTATTCGCAGTCGGCGGTGAAAGTGAAAAACATTTTCACCTACTGTACTACTGTACTACTGCTGCCTGCGACTGCTGTAATAGTGATTCTTATGGATGTTCTCAGGCTCAACGCCATGGATGTCTAATGTCTCCCGCAGGAAAAACTACATTGGTGTGGCGTCAACCCTACGCTCGGCAGCAATGGAGTGTTGGAGTGTAGAACGCACTGGAAGGCGCGGCAGTCATCATAACTGAACAGTGACAAGCAACGTGCCTAAATTATCGACAGCACCTGTAGTGGTCAAAAGCGTGTCCGGATAGGGGTAGTCTTTTTCGGCAAGACCATTTCTGACTGACGGGGCTGCTGAAGCCAATACCGGGCGAAACATCTGAATCCAAAGTGTGCGTTACGGTGACGTTCTGTATACCTGGCCCATGAGATTGTGTGCGTATCGGGCTTACAGTAGCTTTCAACTTTCCTCGAAGTCGGTTGTTGCGTGCCATGGCCTGTGCAGGTATTGAGGCAGAGAGCTCCTCAAGCCAGAAGCCGCCTCATAAAATATTTTAGGTGTGCGCTACGGGGGACCATAGTAAATAGAACCTACGGTACACACAAAAATCTATACATTTCCCTATTTTTACCTAAAAATGTTTGGTCCTATTAACTATGGTCCCCCGTAAATATTGGTGCCGTGTGCAGTAAACTGTTGCCATGTACATAGTATCGTAGAGGGCTCTGTCAAAAGGTGGCCGTATCGTGTACCGGTGTTTGTGTGTGGAAGATCGATCGACAATTTATTAGAAACCCGAATCGAGAATCGGGGTCAACAATTGGGATTAGATGATCAAGTCGGAGTGCGCTTCACTTTTCTTTACTGGTCTGGGATTTACTGCAGGTAAAAACCTAAGACACGCATTCTTAGGAACTACGTACTGTCGCCGCGTGCAGTAGTCTTCATTTCGCCCCTGAGTCCGAAATTCGACGGCGGACCGCCAGGTCTCGGTAAATTAAACTGAACGAAGTTTAGCCTTGCACAGTCTCCATACATATATAGTACGTAGTGTATTGTAACAACCTCATTGCTGGCTAAGGCTAGCAAGCCGGGCTCGTTCTGATCTGTAACACAACTCTACACGCACCTGCTGCTCCACCCTAGAGCTCGAAGCTCCAACTCTCGCGATAAATGACTGGCAGTTAATCACCGAGGGCCATGACAGATTCGGGACTATAACGGACGTACTGTAGAAGGCCGTTATACCGCGGCCTTGTGTCATACCCGGTAGTACACTGCAGTTTTGAAAGGAAGCCTCGTAAGCCGTCACTCTCGCAGCCTGACCAAAGCGCACTCAGTGTCAGCGCAATACGACACCTGAATACATCCAAAAACATCAAGATATGATACCAATTCCTGCAGCAACTGCGTAAGCATGAAATGAGCGATATATCTCCAGGACGGTTCACGTGAACATCTCGAGAGCGAACTTTCAGGACATGTCTCTCCTGCATTTTTGTCTACTCGTGCTTGGTTCACGCGCATCTCAGGCGCAAGTCAATACAATACTTGTGTATGTTATTGCCCTCGATGAAATACATTCGAGTGCTGTTCTTAGTTTGCTTGTCTTATTTTTTTGTGAAGTCACAGCAGTTTGTTGGAGTTGGTGAGAGTGACGAGAGAGACTAGTCGGCACCGGCACAGACGTCACCCCAGCAGGCGGGGTTTGGCTCAGACTGAACGTCTGCGTGCTGGCTATCGGTACTACTCGTGGTCGTACTGGGCGGGGATATGGGATATTATTTTTGGTTCGTAAAGGGCATTCAATACCCTGAAACATTTCTGCTTCGTGTTGTTGGTGGTGATGCACCAGACTCTTCTACAGCCTACTATATGACTAAATTACTATTACGAGGGGGGCCTAGTAAATAGGGCCAAATATTGTCAGTACAAACAGGGGAATATATAGGTTTTTGAGTTACCGTAGGTCCTATCTACTATGGTCCCCCGTAATAGAAGAGTGGGAATGACGAACGTGACATATCTACGGCAGTGGTCAAGCTCCTAACTGCAATAAGCTACTGCGTTGGCGGTTGTTGTATTGTCACGGATGTGTCGTTGGCGTTTTCAGCCTCGTCATACAGTACTCGCGACAGATGCCCCGCCAGCTGGACCTGAACAGGCGACAGGTACTGCCAGCCGGCAGAGACTCCGGGCACACAACTAACCAGGGACGACTCCGGGGATACAGGAACAACATTCGGTTCCAAATATAGTGCTACCAGAGGCAGAGCACCACAGACAGTGGCGCGAACACCTGCACCAGTACTACAGGATTAGGATTGAGTTCACTGAGATAACCGGTTTTTGCACCGCTAAATACATTACTTAGGCGATGCGCGTCAGAGCGCAGAATCCTTTTGTACAAATACTACAAATTTCTGTCGCGCGAGCTTGTCTCTGTTTAGGATAAGGCGTGGACACTGGATGTCCTGGACGTTCACGGGCAGAAATAGCAATTTAGTGTGAAGAACACACAGACCCACACCGTATACCAGGCGGTGTCTGGTGCCAGGTAACCCTATTTTTGTTTACCGCGTGACATGAACACAATGAATTGCACATACAACAATTCGATACTCGTACGGGTCGACGAGACGAGAAAAGCGCATCGCCCGAGCTTCTGCACACCACCTTATGCCTCTCGCGCGAATGCCTACATTGCGAGGTTTGGAAGTTCAACTAGGTCAAGGGCCAGCCCTGCTCTGCTACTGTTCTGACTGCAAGCCGCATCGAAGGCGGTAAACGCGCGTGTTGAACTGGGTCGAGGGCCAGCCTTGCTGTGCTACTGTTCTGACTGCCAGGCTAAGGCGCACCGAAGGCGGTAAACGCCCGCGGGGTACAATAGGTTGAGCCCCTCGGGTGGTGTTGGTACAGTATGGGTGTGGTATGGTACTTGGTACAGTGCGGTATGACATGGTGTGTGGTGTGGCACGGTATGTGATGTTGTATGTTGGTATGGTATCATACTGGTGATAGGGTTTAATGGATATTCTCTATGGGAAAATCACGGTATGTGATATGATATGTTGGTGGTTTGCTGTTGCTGTTGCTGTCGTTGCCTGTTCATAATTACTCCGATTTACGGTAGAGCAGGAAGCAACCCTACCGAAAAAAGCTACGGACTATATTGCAAACCCCATGGGGTCAAGACCTTGCAGCCAGAAGCGACCTTGCACGGCCGTTTGCGAACGGCGGACAACGATTTCATTTATGCCTTTGGCCAACCACACTGAGCGAGCCGTGCTTCTGGAAGGTGATCCCACTTTTGTTACGATCCATGCGCTGTAGTCAATTTACGAAACATTTCGCTGCTCGAACCGACTCTAGCACAAGCGATTGTTTACAAGCGATTGTTCCCCCGGTGAGGCTGGGTCGCGTAGTTCAAGGCGCAGGGCTCCGTTGAATCTAAAAGTTGACCCAGACTGCTTGAATGTGTGTTCGCCATCGATTCACGCGGTATACACATCAACGTCGGGAGCGGTTTGGAACCAGATTTTGCGAGGATTAGAGCTTCCTTGTGTGACTGGGACAGACAGACAGACATATTTGCAATTGCCAAAATAGAGACTCAGTTTTACAAACCGAGAATACGCAAACCACACCACTTACGATGTTTCTGAGTAATAATATGCCTAGGGGTGGAATCCATTCGAGCGCTGTGCTCAGTTTGCTTGTCTTGTTTTTTGTGAAGTCGCACAGTTGGAGTTGGTGACAGCGAGGAGAGAAACTAGTCGGGACTGGCACAGATGACACCCCGGCAGGCGGGGTTAGGCTGTGACTGAGCGCCTGCGTGCTGGCTATCGGTACCACTCGTAGTCGTACTGGGCGAGGATATGGGATATTCGTCGTGGTTCGTAAGGGCATTCGACTTGATAGAAAAAAAAACTGCTTCATGTTGTTGGCATTAATAGTGATGCACCTGACTCTTTCATAGCCTACTGTTACTAGAAGAGTGAGAATGACGAACGTGACAGATCTACGGCGGTAGTGGTCTACAGCAATTTTTTTTATATTACGCTTGTAGGCACGACGGTTACAAAGTACTCGGTTGAACTCACAGCTGACGTGCATTTTTTAGTTTTTTCATAAAAAGTAATCGACAGACGAATAGACAGAAGATGCCTGTACCACACAGAGGATCGCAACATAAAAGCGAAATACTTTTCGTCTTGAAGTTGATACTGCGGATGTGACGTCGGAGAGAATATCGTGTTAGTTGCGAGTCTTTAATGGGGTATCTGGTTTAGAAAGAGGCCAACCACGTGTTTTTTTTCGGGGGGGTTATCTCCCTTTTATTTTCCAGCTTATTCTGGACAAACCGTGGTCGCGTGTATGTGTCGTCCCTTCTCCGCTTTATTTTTATCGCTTAGATGGTTCAGCATTCCCGACTACTCGTTGATTTCCATCAAGTTTTGCCAACTAACAACCCTATGAAACAAGAAAAGGTTATTTTAACTATATACTGCTGTGGTGACCATGTAGCAAAACCCAATGTGGTACAAGTATCTATACTCGTTCGTGCAACGCGTGATGTTAGTACAACAACATCAGTATGGTACCTGGTATCTCGGTACAACAGCAGTACGGCATCTAAAATAGTTCGTGTGGTATTGGTACAACAAGAGCGTATGGTATCTATATTGGTTCGTGCTCGAGTGCTCTGCGCTCGGCATGGTCTTCTTGTGTCCTCGTATATGGCTGCGGTCAGAGAGCTGACGACGCTCTGCCATCGCTCGTCGCGCACTTGCTCCTCCTGCTCTGTGACCCTGAAGGCAGTACAAGTGGGGCTATCATTTTTCTCAACAGGGAGCGTAAACAGAGGTAGTAACGGGACCTCCGGAGTATGGACAGTGTTCTTATGTACTGCTGAACTATGTTGGCGCTTGTACGGACGACGATTACAAAGTAATCGACAGACGAATAGACAGAAGATATCTGCACCACACAGAGGATCGCGAAACAATTATAAGGCCCCCAACAAGCAGTTACAAAGTAGTCGACAGACGAATAGACAGAAGATGTCTGCACCACGCAGAGATTCGCAAAGTAAAAGTGAAATAAAAGGTCCCCAACAAGCAGTTCCACCGTGACATCTCTGGTCCCTAGCCTATACGAAAGAAGTTGTTCGGTCGTCTCATTCGAACTAACTACTGCTGTGTAAACCATATGAGAGTACCGAAACATACGACGATCACAAAGTAATCGACAGATGAATAGACGGAAGAAGATGTCTGCACCACACAGAGGATCGCGAAATGAAATAGAATTAAAAAGTAATCGACAGATGAATAGACAGAAGATGCCTGTACCAAAGAGAGGATCGTAACATCAACCGCGAAGATAAGAGTACCGAAATATTCTACGGTCAAGAAGTAATCGACAGACGAATGGACAGAAGAAGATATCTGCACCACACAGAGGATCGCAAAATGAAAGTGAATTAAAAAGTAAGCGACAGACGAATAGACAGAAGATGTCTATACCAAAAAGAGGATCGCAACATCAACCGCGAATATAAGAGTACCGAAATATACGACGGTCAAAAAGTAATCGACAAACGAATGGACAGAAGAAGATGTCTGCACCACATAGAGGATCGCACAATGAAAGCGAATTAAAAAGTAGTCGACAGACGAGTAGACATAAGATGTCTGTACCAAAGAGAGGACCGCAACACAAAGGCGAAGTACTTTATTTTCGTCTTGAAGTGATACTTCGTGCTCGAGTGCTCTGCGCGGGGCATGCTCTTCTTGTGTCCTCGTGCGGCGCTGCGGTCAGAGAGCTGACGACGCTCTGCCATCGCTCGTCACGCACTTGCTCCTCCTGCTCTGTGGCCCTGAAGGCAGTACAAGTGGGGCTATCATTTTGCTCAACAGGAAGGAGTGTAAACAGAGGTAGTAAGGGGATCTCCAATGTATGCACATTGTTCTTCTTATGTACTGCTGAACCATATTGGCGCTTGTACGGACGACGGTTACAAAGTAATCGACAGACGAATAGACAGAAGATATCTGTACCACACAGAAGATCGCGAAACAATTATAAGGCCCGCAACAAGCAGGTACAAAGTAGTCGACAGACGAATAGACAGAAGATGTCTGCACCACACAGAGAATCGCAAAGTAAAAGTGAAATACAAGATCTCCAACACGCAGTTCCACCGTGACATCTCTGGTCCCTATCCTATACGAAAGAAGTTGTTCGGTCGTCTCATTCGAACTAATTGCTGCTGTGGAATCCATATGAGAAATATGCGACGGTCACAAAGTAATCGACAGATGAATAGACGGAAGAAGATGTCTGCACCACACAGAGGATCGCAAAATGGAATAGAATTAAAAAGTAATCGACAGATGAATAGACAGAAGGTGTCAGTACCAAAGAGAGGATCGTAACATCGACCGCGAAGATAAGAGTACCGAAATATTCTACGGTCAAGAAGTAATCGACAGACGAATGGACAGAAGAAGATAACTGCACCACACAGAGGATCGCAAAATGAAAGTGAATTAAAAAGTAAGCGACAGACGAATAGACAGAAGATGTCTATACCAAAAGAGGATCACAACATCAACCGCGAATATAAGAGTACCGAAATATACGACGGTCAAAAAGTAATCGACAGACGAATGGACAGAAAAAGATGTCTGCACCACATAGAGGATCGCAAAATGAAAGCGAATTAAAACGACAAACGAGTAGACAGAAGATGTCTGTACCAAAGAGAGGACCGCGACATAAAGGCGAAGTACTTTATTTTCGTCTTGAAGTTGATACTTCGTGCTCGAGTGCTCTGCGCGGGGCATGCTCTTCTTGTGTCCTCGTGCGGCGCTGCGGTCAGAGAGCTGACGACGCGCTGATATCGCTCGTCACGCGCTTGCTCCTCCTGCTCTGTCGCCCTGAAGGAATGCTCTTGTGTACGCGTGCTGTTCGTACAGCGGTATGCGGTCAGAGAGCTGACGCTCTGCCATTGCTCGTCGCGCGCCCGCATGCTCTTGTGTACTTGTCGTGTTGGAACAGCAGTATGGTATCTATACTCGATCCTTTTCTGTCGCCCTGAAGGTATATGCTCTTGTGCACTTGACGCTCTGCTACCGCTCGTCGTGCGCTCGCCTGCTCTTGTGTACCTGGTGCTTGGTACAGCAGTATGGTATCTATACTTGCATGTTCTCGTGTACTTGTGGTGTTGGTACAGCAGTATGGTATCTATACTTGCTCCTGCTCTGTCGCGCAGAAGATATGCTCTTGTGCACATACTTGTGGTGTGGTGTTTGTTGGTACAGCAGTATGATGGTATCTATACTCGTTCAGTCCTCGTATGGTTGAGTGGTGTTGGTACAGTATAGGTATATTGTGGTACGTAGTACGGTACGCTGTGGCATGATGTGCAGTGTGGCACGGTATGCGATATCGTATGTTGGTGTGGTATAATGGTACGGTTTGATATACTATACATGGAAAAAAAAACTGTATGTGATATGGTACGTTGGTGGTATGGTATGATGGTACGGTGTGGTGGATGTATATTATGGTTAATTATTGCCTGGTGATATGGCAAGTTTCAGTATACGAGGTCCAAAAGAGTCGAATACGTCATACGAAAAAATAATCTGTAACGACCTTATATATCGATCATTGGAACGTACCAATATAAGTTCGAAAATATAAGGCATCCGGACAGACGGATCGACAGACAGACAAACAGACAGACAGAGTTGAAATTACCATTATAGAGGATCAGTTTTACAAATCGAGAATTTCCCTGAAGTATAGCCTCGTGGCCACAAAACAGGCGAAAGCAAAACCGTCCCGACGGAAGAAAACAAGTACAAAACCGTACCTGCTAGGCACGCATACCTTTTATACACCCCCCCCCACTCATCTTGCACCTTACTCGTGTCCTCCGTTTCCGATACAGTGGGGGCTGCCTGTCAAGAGAGGGCCACCCCTGTCCTCCGTTGTGAATACAATGGAGGCTGCGGTTTAAGAGAGGGCCACCTGTGTCCTCCGCTGCCAATACAATAAGGGAGTGTCACTCGTATTCTCCGTTGCCAGTACAGCGGGGGCTGCGTTTTGAGAGAAAGTCACTCCGTGTCCTCCGTTGCCAACACAGTGGGAACCGCGTTTTAAGAGAGAGTCACCTGTTTCCTCCGTTGTCAAACTACAGTGAGGGATGCGTTTCAGTAGAGGGTCACCCGTTTTCTCCGTTGCCGGTCCAGTGGAAGCTGTGGTTCTGTGGTTTAAGATTGAGGGCGGCCGGTTTCCTCCGTTGCCAATACAGTGGGAGATTCGGTTCAAGAAAGTATCACCCTTGTCCTCTGTTGCCAATGCAGTGAGAGCTGCGGTTTGAGAGAGGGCCACCCGTCTCCTCCGTCATCAACACGGTGGGGACTGCATTTTAAGCGAGGGTCGCCCGTGTCCTTGGTCGCGAAATGCAGTGTGGGCTACGCTTCAAGAGCGAGGGTCACCAATGTCCTCCGTTGCCAATACAGTAGTGGTTGCGGTTTAATATCCGTGTGTTTCGTTGTCAACACAGTGAGGGTTGCTGTTTAAGAAAGAGCGTCACCCATATCCTCCGTTGCCAATACGGTGGGGGCTGCGTTCTAAGAGAGGTCATCCGTGCTCTTTGTTGCCAACACAGTGGAGGCTGCAGGTTAAGAAAGGGTCACCAGTGTCCTCCGTTGTCAATACAGTGAGCGCTACAGCCTAAGAGAGCGTCACTCGTGTCCTCCGCTGTCAAACTACAGTGGGGGCTGAGTTGTAAAAGAGGGTCGCCCGTTTCCTCTGTTGCCAATACGGTGGTGGCTGCGGTTTAAGAGAGGGTCACCCGTGTCCTCCGTTGTCAAATTACAGTGGGGGCTGCGCCTGAAGAGGGGGTCCGTGTCCTCCGTTGTCAAATTACGGTGGGGGCTGGGCCTCAAGAGAGGGTCATCCGCGTCCTTTGTCTCCAACACGGTGGTGGTTTCGGTAAAGGGATAGCACCGACTCTTTCTGAATCTCCTCAACTTCTGAGCAATACTATACTACTGGTACTATCAGCACCTCACCCAAACAACCGATTGTGATGAAACAATATGCATATGATCAGCCCGATACAACACCCTATGGGTTGGGATTATTGAAATAACACATCGGGTCGAAAGATATATTGGGTACAGTATAGCTCCTCAGTTATGATGGCCGAGGAGCGCCGTCAGTGAGAACGTTTTGGGCTGTAAAAATGTAACCTTTACCATAAGCACGACTCAATCCAGTGAGGGTTACGATTTAAGAGAGGGCTTGTGCAAGTCAAGTCGAATGAACCCTTCTTGAATCCGATTTTCTCTCAGGGAAAGCGAGACAGGTGTGCCAATAAGCGATCGTGACCTCTTATTAACCTGTAGTTCTCATACATCGATTCGCTACTTAACCGTGGCCTCCACTGTACCGTGAACATCTACGTACTGCTTGCGGCACCAACTATCAGAACGGAAATGTACAAAACCCCGAAAGCAACGCTGTCTGAACCTGTGATGCCATGAAATGAACTACTGTGCATACTGGTACAGTCTCCTTCAAGGCTCTTCGACTTATTTTCCGAGCTTGTTATCACCCACCAGAGGTCTTCAGGCATTGCATGAGGTACCTGCGGTCGGTCGTGGTTGACAGCGGGCAAGTTTTCCTGAACCAGCAATTTTTCGATTATGGCGTATGACAGCACCACATATAGATAGTACAGAAAGCTGCAGCACCCATTGGGTATTATCGTTCATATTGCTGCGATCGCTATCAGATAATGTTGCAGAACGAGCTTCATTGTTCATCACTAATAAAACATTCTGCGAAAGAAGAACAAAACGAAAGGAAACGGAAAAAATGTCATTGTTGTCTACCAGGTGGAAGATTTAATCTCTTAGAAAACATATGTATAATTAAATATTTCACCCCCCCCTTCCCATATTCATAAAAATAACAACGATCTAAACCACTTATTCACCCCTTTCCCACAGAAAAATCGAGGGCCAAAACACGCTTGGTTCTGCGATGGAACGCCAGTGGATCCATGATTTTAGACGTGAGCACTGGCTAAATGAAACCGCACACCCGAGCAGTGCAAACCCGACAGACCCCAAAGTAAGATCATACGTAGGAGTTGGCAGTAAGAAAGTTGGAGTTATAATGTAGTTCGAATACTGAGAATGTCATCGTCCTCGTCTCGTGTGACACGATCATCTGGGAATGCTCCTTGAACTCAGTCACCTGGTAACTACCTGGTAAGTATTTCACCCATCTATAACCCAATACATTGAAGTGTCGGAAAAAATCATATCATCGACGGTTCGCTACCTGACACCCTAGGCGGGTTTTTCACTAATACCTTCAGCGCAGTTTGGTCTGCCTTGTGCGTGACAACTCCAATCCCATTCCTTGTCGCGTGGCATTTCGCATGGCAAAAGTCGGAAAGCTCATCATGTCCAAACCCCGTCTACTGATATCACAGTAGAGCTTGCGACTTGGCCCGGCTTAGACAAAATGGTTGATCGTGCACACTAAATCTTCCATGCATCAACCATTTTCATTCCGAGAAATTTCTCGGGCGGTCGGGGTTAGGGTTAGGGTTACTAGTGCTTAAAGTGAGGTAGAAATCTACCATTTAGTTGAAGCTAAACCAAACGCCCTTTGCTATAACGACAACCGCACCAACCTTCTTATTCAAAGGATCTATCCTGACGCGGTTGACTACTGATCTTTAAATGAAGGAGGACTGTAATGACAACTGTTAACCTTCTCGCTCAACGGATCTATCCTGACGCGGTTGACTACTCGTCTTTAAATTAAGGAGGACTGTAATGGCAGCTGTTAACGTTCTCGCTCAACGAACCTATCCTGACGCGCTTGACTACTCGCACCTGTAAATATAGGCGTCCTTCGGCTGAGCGATATCAGACTGGAAAACCCACTCGAAGATGTCGAACGTGATACTCGGCGTGCGGCCGTCCCCGTCCATCTCCTCCATCAGCCTTTCTTGCACCACGGCTGTGAGCTTTTGTGCCAGCTGCAAAAGGTAGAGACAGGCAAGAATAGCAAGAGGGATCACACGCTAGTTAGCTTTTGAGCCAGCGACAACAGGTAAAAGATGGGCGAATACAGCGAGAGAGGGATTGCACGTCACTTTTGTCGGACAAATCAGATTTCCCCTTGATGATCTAGATATTTCAGGGCAGACGTACCCGTGGCCTATGTGATGATCTGCATGGTGTGCATGGCATAGCCTATGGCTTACGGGTGGGATCTGATCTGCATGACACGGCTCTCTCCTGCACACACGTAGGATCTGCAGGGAACAGCTCTTGCGCAGCATGTCATCATGGAAAATATACAGTAGGATCTAGATACCTATCTAGATGATATATCTATGTGATCTATCTACTGTAGACGATGTATCTAGACGATGATCTATCTAGATGATGACCTGTGCGATGTGTGAAACGTTACTCTGAACGATAGGGGATAGGGGTCAGGCTTGATTCACGCGCTTCACATTTCGAGGCATCCCTTCCTTGGCCATTTATCCCGAAGAGAAAGCGCTAGTATGATGTGGTAAGTGGGAGAGCAGTAAGGGTTCCACGGGATGATGATCCACAGAAGAAGTGTGACACAGGTGTCTGTGCTTGGTCAAACTCAGACTTAGTTCTTTTTGGAGTTCTCTTGTTTTATTGGTGCAAGGCTTTGCTCAAAAGGGGCAAGTGAGAAGAGTGAGGAGAGAGGGGGGGGGGGGAGCACATGCTTTTTGAAGCCAGGAGAATCCTATGGCTTCAACCGGCTATATTCTACTGGCAAGGGTGCATGCGTCACCCTCACTTCAATAGTGCAACGTCCCGTAAAAGTGCATGCGTTGCCCTCAACTTCAATAGTACAACGCCCCGTAAGGGTGCATGCGTTGCCCTCAACTCCAATAGTACAACACCCCGTAAGGGTGTACGCGTTACTCTAAGCTTCAATAGTACAATAACCCGTAAGGGAACATACGATACTCTAAACTTCAATAGTACAACACCCCGTAAGGGTGCATGTGTTATTCTCAGCTTCAATAGTACAACCTACTAACCTGCATATCAGATTCTACAGATATACCAGTCTGCGTGTCTACAGATATACTAACCTGCGTATCGACAGATATCAAATGGTAAACAGGGTACGACCCGACTGGAACAATAATAGCCTGCGTATCTACAGATATCAAATGGTAAACGGGGTACGACCCGACTGGAACAATAATATTTAACGGCCCCTACTGATGGTTGGTCTATTGACTACCAACCAAGGTACTCTATCACACTAGCCCCCCCTGACAGAGGGCAGGAGGGTACGAGATGGTTGCAGCAATGGCAGGCGAAACTTTTCGGCTTCGAAACTTTGCACCATAGTTTTTGAGAGTTGGGAAACGAAATTTGACGTGGTTGTTCTTCATGGTAATATGAAAAAAGGGAGGGCTGGTATTTTTCACCTTTTAGTTTTCGTTCCTACGACTCAATCTTACGATTTTCAAGGATTTTTTTTGCAACCTCGAGCTTGACTGACGCACGAAAAAAGAAAAACGAACAAAAAAGATGAGCCCTCATTTTTTCATACTGTCATGAATAAAACACGACAATCTTTGTTCCCCAATACCGGCGTCCCCGGTGGCTTGGTAGGTGGTCCGCGAGCCTATCAAGATCAATTTCGTGAGTTCGAGTCTCACCGAGTGCATGCTCATAGGGACTTTTTCTTGCATAAAATTGATTAGCGGAAAGCGCGAGAGCGTGAGTTAGCTGTACATTCGATGCAAATCGACGAGCAGTGGGAATGCTGAACCCTATGCGCGATAAAAACTAAAGGCACGTACCGGGGGGGAGAAGGGACGAACCTGTGACCACGGCTTGTCCAGAAGATCGTCGAGGGTAAAACCTCCTACGAGTGGGCTGGAAAGTAAAAGTGATGAAAAAAAAAAAAAAAAAAAAAAAAAAAAAACCCTCTACAACAATGGTGCATCTTTTTTTTTGTTTCACTGTTTCACTACCATGGTAAAATAATTCCGTACGATGTGTAGGAAAATGATAAAGTTTGGTCAAAAATAGGCCTAAAATTAAGCGAGAACAGACCTAAAGCAGGCCAAATTTGCCAAGTGAAATGTTTCTTGTATAGTTTCGAACCAAATCGAATGCCAACCAAGGCCATTACTACTGTACGTGTGCTGGTGCCGTAATAACACAATGTGACGAGTCGAGCAAGACATACATGTCGTTGTACGGTCACCAAAAAGGGAAGAAACCGCCCTGATTTACATCTAAAATTCTAGGTTTTGTTTTTGTTTCCCCGCCTGGTTAAGAAACCTTAACGTTCAAACAATTGCCCACATATCACGGAGCACATATCTGATGTACGAAAACTCCTCATCGACGCGTCTCCCTTGTTGATCTAGTCATCATATGACGTGTGGATATGGGTAGTGTCAAGTAATCGCAACCTATATATTGTCTGAGGGCCCGAAGGTGAAACGCTATACATCGTGCTCGAACCATCTCGTAGCAATTTCGATTCGGGATTTTCTAGCCAATCAGATTGGCCAAAACCGACACACACGCGCGCAAGGCGCGATTTCACCCTTCCATGCTCTTTCCTTAAAAATTATGTCTTCAGGCGTTTGATGGGTATGTTGCCATGGTATAGGTACACTTGATTGAGCACAGCGCTAAGCAGTGTATTTGTTGCGCACGCTGAGAACGCTAACGTTCGCACCCGCAACGGCGTAGCGTAGCGCGGAGCAGGTCCATACCAGCACGTGTTTTTGTTTCGATGCCAAAGATGCTCACCCGTTCGGGACTTAATTGACTTGATTATAATGTACAGGAGACTACCATTATTGAAGTACAGGGGAGATAAATTTGATTATGGTGTAGAGGGGTTAACTTAATTGTAGTGTAGAGGGGGAAATTAACGTCAAAACTGACGGTTACAGCATCGGCCACTGCTCATAGCTTGAAGTCGGGGGAGGACACAACTGACGTCGAAACAATAATGAAACAAGCCAGTAGAAAACGTCGTAAGATACGTCACGTGCGCAGGCAGCACTGCTGTCGTACTCGTGTTACTACGCGCCCACGCCATAACCAAATATGGTTGGTATTGATGCTCATCGATTGTGTGGTCGCTGCTTCTGGGTCCAACAAGACTTTAGAATAATAGCTAGGGCTGTGCTTTTGCTGAGTATAAGTCGCCGACTATTAATACCTAGTAATTAGTACCGGTAGTTGGCTAGGTATTACACTTGGTTACGTGCGGTAATTAGCGAAAACTACCGGAGTTATACTTTTTGGTATCTGGTTGGCGTGATTGTGGCTCAACGTGAGTAATTTCATTGATAAACACGTAAGTAGGTCACTTAGTTGGCTTACCTCGCCACCCAACTACTAATTAATAGCGATGATAAGTAGCCGTCAAGTCCAGCCAAGGCATGCCTTACTCAAAGCTCAATTCATAGGCGTATATCATACCACGTGCTTATATATTACCTTGTTCAGCCACGCGGGGACGTAAAAGTTCCGCAAGTCTTCCCTCACGGTGGTGAGAATCTTGAGCAATTTCATGACATGTTCCTCCTGTGCAGCGGGGGGGGGGGGGGGGGTAGTCATTATCATGCATGCCCGTAGTCGTATGATCATAGACCCTCGCATCCTTACAATGCCGGGACGGAGTACGTCGGGTTTTCACCGACCAGGCAGACATTGCTTGCACCAAGCGCGAAGCGCCGTGAGGTGTTGGGCGAGTCGCATGAAGGGTGAGCTGCATCCTGCTAAGAACCGCTTTAGAGGCGGATTATCGTGCATATGGATGACAGCTTCAATGAATTAATTTAATTTCTGGTGTGGCCACTTCCAGAGACAGTAATGGGTTTACTATGTAACTGCCTCGTAGGTGCCTCACCACATACACGCTACGTGATACGATCATCCCCCTTGTGCGGATTGAAGGTTCTCCCCGCACAAAAATGATCTAACTTGACCGCCAGCCGTGGTAACCGCCAAAAAAAAAAAAAAACGTTACCCTGGCTGTCTAGCTCAAGCAGTAAGAGGCGTGTTTTACAGCGTCGTCGCCAACCGACGCCAACCCAACCTATATATATACCAGGTATATATGCAGGGAGGGAGGGGGGGGGGGGGGGGGGTACTTATTATCGTGCATATGACCGTAGACCCTCGCAGGGGGGGGGGGGGGGGGAGGAGGATGAAACAATATTTTTTACAACGCCTCAGGATAGAAAGTTCAGGTTTCGTTTCGCTACGTATTAGTGGCCAGGCCAGACAGGCAAATCGTGGCCAGCAGGCGTGAAAAAAACGTCCTCGGAGACGGCGCATCTCGACGTAAGTACGTTATGAAATCCTTCAGTTGGTGCATGCGGTACTGGTATTACTCGTGTGCTTTTGCTCGCCTTTCCTTTGTGCCTCTTGAGGACGTCGACGAAAACGGCCTGCAGAATGATCTCCGGCTTCTCTGTCAAGAAGACCAGCGCTTCCTTCAGGTGCAAAATGCTTGTCATCACGGAGGAGTCCCCACATTTTGAGGCGTAGCCCTGCATCATCTCGACGTCGGCCTGCATCCGCTCCAGCTCCTACCGAGACCAGACACACACGGTTGTGCGGTGTGGTACCGTAGATACGTGTAGACTATGGTATAGACTATGATATAGACTATGGTATAGACTATGGCATAGCAATACAGAGTAATACATAGCAATACATAGCAATACATAGTAATACATAGTAATGCATAGTGATACATAGTAATGCATAGTAATACAGAGTAATGCATAGCAATACAGAGTAATGCATAGAAATACATAGTAATACATAGTAATACATAGTGATGCATAGCAATACATAGCAATACATAGTAGTACACAATACTTATAGATAAGACATGTACAAGTGTCACCGTGTGATACACTAGTTCCTCGCACTGCAATTCTGACACACTCCTTACTCCGGCAGCTCGCTCGTAACTGCATTGGTGTGGCCGACGCGACAATCGTCCCTTCTTTGTGTGTGTCCTTTCTTTAGTTCCAACTGTTGTAGTGTTGGCTTTTGCGACGTTACAAATAAATGGTATCGATACGTACCACTAGTAAATCATCTCGCTATGCAGTGATCATTTTCCTGCCAGACCAGGCTGATCGTCCGTGGCATCATACGAATCGGCAGAAAAGGAAGGACAATAAAACAACTCACTACGTACGTATGTAGCGATAATTTTCGCCGAATTTATAAGTTATAACATGAAGGAAGGAATCAATCACCTCGGCAGTGATCATTTTCCCGCCGGATTGGTCGTCCGTGCACCGGTGGACCAGCCCAAGAAGGTACCGGAAGGCCATCTTTTCCACCGCGGCCCCGACAAAGTGCTCGAAGAACGGCTCCTTCACAGTTTCGTGCTCGACGCGGGCGATACCCACGACCATGAGCTTGCACGCCTTTCGCATCACCGCGCATTCGTCATCTGAATACCTGCCATACCATGCCATACCATACCATACCATATCAAGTCAAGACGTAAATCAATAGCATGCACGTAGGGGTGTTGGTTTCATTAGTAGGAGGCTTTTTGTGCGTCAAGACGGTTTTGGTTTGGTCGTACTTGTACGCTTTTTTTGTAGCAGTGGTATTTACTCTCTGTTTCTCGAGTTACGGGTATCATGCTGTACGACAAATCAAGCACACATCTTGCGCATGTGTCCAAGACACGGCCAATCAAATCACCCCGCAAGGCGCGTGACGTCACCGGTGGCCGGGACCCCCCTCTCACCCCCCCCTGCACAATGTGATCGCGAAAAAATAATTGTAGAGACATTGAACACTGTAGCAATTCCTTTAGGCGTACCGAATTGAGCGGTTGTCGACACCGTGTGGAGTTTACGACATTGTTCGCTGCCTCCACAAGAGTTTTATCAAGCTCACAAGCGGTTCCCGGGCAACCATCGTGTTATCACGTTTACCAATCATTGCAAGGCACGGTCAGCCTCGTGTGTCGTACGTTATGGTGCTCACCAATCCGCCTGGAAGAACTGAGCGCAGACGTCGTCCATTTGCCGTAAGGCCACATCGGCCAGGAGGCAGGCCACTTCTACCCCAGCGCTGAACATGCCCCCTTGAATGATCGAAACGTCGATGGGTATTCCCTAGCGTAGTGGGAATAGGGGAATGTCGTCAAACTACAGTTCGACAGTACTCACTCGGCGGGCATTACCTACCAATCGTGGGAGAAGGGCATTGTCGTCAAGCCACAGTTTGATACTACTCACTCGGTGGGTGTTTCCCAGCGGCAGCAGGACATTATTATCAAGCCACAGTCCGCCAATAGTCCCTCGGGAGGTTTTCCCTAGTCGGAGCAGAACATTCTCTCTCGTCAATCTACAGTTCGAAGGTTATCACCACAGGTGGGTGTTTCTTTGTGGGAGTAGGGCATTGCCGTCACACAGTCGTCAGCACCTATAAAGTTCGAGAATATTCGCTCGGTAGTTAGTTTGGCTAGCGGGAGTAGGGTATTTGCCGTCAGGCAAATGTCGGCTTGTGTGCGAAGTTCGAGACCAATCGTCCACCATGCACAACATGGTTTTCCTTCTTAGTCTGACGACTACGGTAGAGCTACGTGACAATGTCCTAGAAGCTTCCGTGGTCCACGTGGGTCTTTGCTTACGCCCGAAAACAGTACGTAGCATTCAGCAAAGCCTGCACTCGGTTCTCCGTCAACCGCCGCATAAAAAGCGAAGGCGAAGCCTCGTTAAACCATGCGTGACGTAGAGAGCTTACGGTGCGGGTCTTACGCATCGTCGCCTGTAGAAAACTTGTCGCCACAACATGACACAACATTCCAAGCATCGGACTGATAAATCATCTACAGATCAGATAGATGAAATAGATCACATAGACCATTTAGATCCCAACATGCCGTTGTGAGAGACCGTGCAAGATCATCTTCATAGTGCAGGTTCAGCCCAGGAAACATGCGCTAGATCATGCAGACTACACGGCTTGCACGCGGCTGAACACGTTATAGGTTATGCCGGGTTATCCTGGTATATAATATGAATCTGTCCGCCCTGAAATATATGTCTGCCATAAAATATGTAGGTCATGATGTGGGAATCGATTATCTATCTAATCTGTTCCGATGTGTGCAAGTAGAGCAGCGGTGCCCCCGATGGATGCAAGCCGCCCTCCGCCGGTACGACGTTGAGCATGACCCTTGCATTGCAGCAGCACATGTTCGTCGTAACTTGGTAGACTTAGTTGATAGGACCTATGGTGTACATCAAAACCTACTGGTATATATTTACTTATTTTTACTAACAATATTTGGTCCTATTTACTATGGTCCCCCGTAATATCCCTTTCAAACAAGTTACACACTCGTGTTATTTCAAGGACAACACACACCACTATATAGAGCTCGCCACACAATCCATGTACTTCACGTACCAACGCTTACGGTGTGATACTGGTACATGAAAAAAATGTGGTGTGGGTGGGTATGAACAATAACTAATTTGTTAGTTAGCAGTTAGAGCGTGAGTTGTTCAGTTGTTTTCATTTAGGGTGACGTCCCTGTTTGGACAGCATTAATTAATTCACGCTAACTCAAGCCATGCTTGCGCGAAAGTTTTTGTATAGTCGAGTAGTCCTATACTTGCCTAGTCCAGTTAAGTCTTGAGAGTGTGTACTATATCAACAAAACATTTAGGCGTTGTATCGTAGATTTATGTAAATGTGTGAATCGGGGGCTGGGTATTTGCAGATACGTGGTGGACTTTCTGACTTTCTCACTTGTAGATGCTTCTGATTTCCGTCAATTAACTCCTGAATAAGCCCCGAAGATCTTGCCATGTCGTTCAAAAATGCTGCCAGGTACCGCGTCGTGACTTCCCTACAAGGGGCGTGATTCAGCGAGCATACCACCGCCGCGGCGTTGCTTGCGTACGACGGCATCGCGGCAAACATCCCCTCGAATATTTTTGCGCCCAGGTTGCCCCTAGAGCGACACTGGCTAGAGATCAGCTGCACGTACTTCTCCTGTGGAATTCGTTCGATGTGGAGTTGGGGAGCATTTGTAACATGTGTTCGCGCGCGTGTTGGGGGGGTGGGGGGGGGGGGGGGCCTTTGTCAGATACGCAGTAACCCTTTCAGTACTGCACTGTACGTAAAGATGTTTCACTCTATTTCCAAGTAGTTTTCCCCCCAAACAGCAGTGCAATCCTATGGGGATTAAGTCGCCACATATATGATATCCAACCGCCGAACTCTGGTAGTGATGGGTTGGGGCGGGGGGATGTACTCATGGTCATGCATGGGCGTGGTTGGCATGGCCATAGACCCTCTCATCCCGACCACAGTGCCGAGACGGAACACGTCGGGTTTTCACCGACCAGGCAGACCTTGCTTACACCAAGCTCAAAGCGCAGGGGGGGTTTTGGCGAGTCGCATGAAGGATGAGCTGCAGCATCCTGTATGCGATGAACCGCTCGTGAGGCGGACTTCGACACCTGTTGTGTCGTCGCTTTTCCGCTAGTGCATTGAATTATTTACTGTTTGTAACCGACACGCTATTGGCGCTGCAGCGGAGAGATGACAGGCTTTCTTAAGCTTGCGTTGGAAATACGCGTCGCCAACCCTAGCGAAAGTACGATTCACCGCTAACGGGTCAACAAGGCGGCCAGTAAACCCGCACCTCAACTTTTCAACAATAGAGTCTCCAACGTATTTTCTCAATGAAAGCATGTGCAAACACCATTCTTTGCATATGCTCCTCCGGTGCCTTCGTGAACAGTTTCCCCCGGTTGCCCATGTCGACGTCTGGGGAGCAGTCGTATCAAGGTATGAGCACACACCAAGACTTTCTTAGGCGTGCAAATCTACCCGCACAATACGAGCACCCACCAAGACTTTCATAAGCTCCTCGGGTGCCCTCGTCGACAGTTTCCCCCCGTTGTCCATGTCTGGGGAACAATCCTCAAGGAGGGAGGTAATGTATGCCGTGGTTGTATCGTCTTCAATGTCCCCTTTGTTAGGCCATTGCGCCGCGATCTCCAACTCGGTGCGCTTCGTTAGTCGTCGGATCATGGAGTCGATTGACCTGCCGATGTTTTTTATGAAAGCAAAGAAAAAACTCTTCTCATTTAGCTGTGAAATCGAGACAGGACTCCGTCGAAGTTTGTCTTTGCAGGCTCTACGTGAGATACTTCGATCGCGTGTCGATGATTTTATTAAAATTAACAAAAAAATCACCTATGCGATAGAGGCAATTCACTCGAAGCTCATGTTTGCAAGCTCTGCGTGTGACACTCCGATCGTGTGCCGGGCTTTTTGGTAAAAGTGAAAAAAAAACATACTTACACCGCAGCTGTGCGATCGATAAAAATCGTCGAAAATCAAGTATTTTGCTAGCTGTGTGTGATTCTGAACGGTCATAATCAAATATGTTAGTTGCTGGTAAATATATATCGGTTGATGGTCAAATATGTCGGTTGATGGTCAAATATGTTGGTTGACGATCAAATAAGTGGATTGGCAGCCAAAGATATCGGAGGACGGTCTATTTTGACCCGTCAAGGCTTACATGCCTAATATACAATTTTTAGTGTTTAGAGTCCCTGTAGAACCGTTCTGTCTGTCAAGGGACGAGAATGCCGTCAAATGACATATTGGACCCCGTAAACGCGTTAGACCAATACCACCGAGCGAGAACGGCCCCTTTCCCAGAGGGATTATTATAGCGTGAACATATATGTACGTTCTCCGTAGTGATGACAACACCATTTTTCGGCCCCCAGACAAGAAGAGGTCATTCGCGAGGGCATCACCACTCCGATCTTTGCAGATATCCTACGAACACAGACAGTCTACATACGCGATGTATTTGTCTTGTCTACACCGCCCAGACCTACGGGCACGCGCATCGTACGTTCCTGGTACGTTACAAGACAGACTGGTGCAACGGTGGAGCGTATACTCTCCACTGGACAGCATGTTCGCACATAATTTTGTTGTAGAAGGCTTGTACACTACTGTATTAAAAATACATCAGGCCCTTCTTGTGCAAGTGGCCACAAGACCCGAAACCATGAACTTGTTGTATAAGTCATCGTTGTCTTAACGCACGTGTCGACAAACGTCCACACAAACAAGCGGCCGTGGTGTGCACTCACAGGATGGACGTCAAAAAGGCATTGGTGTCCGGCTCTAGAGAGTTGTCGACCAAGAGGTCATGGAAGGCGTTGTCCCTCTTGACCAAGAAGCACACGAAAGCCACCACCACTTCTATCGGCACCTCTCGCAGGATGTCGTCGAATATGACGTGGGCGCCAAGCTCTCCCGTGCACCTCAGAAAGTACTCCTGGCGGTAGTAACAGAGAAAAGGATGGCACGTACCACTAACCCTATTACAAGGCGGTCGTGCGCTATCAACGACGGAATGAAATGCGGTGGAATCCAGTTGCGGCTTTTTTTTCATTTCTCGATCAAGGTATCGGAGAATAGTTCCGTTCATCTCGACGGCCCACCACCTAGTAAGACTAATCTATTCACTGGTGGTGGAAATTCGAGGAGGACATGCAGCACCGGGAGTGCTTACTACGGTGGTTGTGATTATCAAATGATAAAATGCGGTGGGTTCAAGTTGCGGCTATTTGTCGATCGTGGCATCGGAGAGAAGGATGGCTCATACGATAACGATTCGGCCCCTTGAACGTCTACCCCTTGTTTGAGAGAGTCGTCACCGACGATGCTGGTAGAAGCAGGCCCAAGACGATCAACTGCTATTACGGGGGTCCATAGTTAATAGGACCTATGGTATACATAAAAACCTATATATTTAACTATTATTACTAACAAAATTTGGTCCCATTAACTATGGATCCCCGTAATAGAAACATAATGCTTTCGCGTATGCTTGTAAGCCACAAAATGTCGAGCAATTCAAAGCATCCGTGACACACCGTACGATATGTAAACAATAACTTATACCAGGTAGCTATCAATAGGTTGTTGGGCGAGACGAGCTATATATAACACCCTCCCTGGCGCCGGATCAACTAGCAAGCCTCGACCCCGCAAACACCAATCCCAAACAACAAGCGATATACCGCTAAAGTACTATCACGATCTCAACTCTCTGGAGGAGAGTAGAATCTCACTATCTCCAACCTTCACCTGGAAGAAAATGCGGCTGGTGTCCGAAATATCCTCCGGAGAGTCGTGGTAGAACAGCTTCGTTTCATCCAATCGACGGTTTAAGCTCTTCAAAGCCTGCACATTATGCAGGAGAAAGCGCGTCTGATTTGTGGTTCCATCGTTTTACAGAAGGGATATTTCGAAAAATGCCCAAAACACTATTTTAGATACTGAACCTGACCCTACCCCTAATCCCAACCCCGACACCTCCCCTAGGCACATGAACTTTGTCTCGAAAAAGTTGGAGGGATTTTCGTTTTCGAGAAACGATGGTTAACCACACGGAACGCCAATGATAATGTTAATATTAATAGTATATTCCCCGATTTCCATACGTACTTTATCCTACAATAGACAATAACTCAGTGATGCAATAAAGGCAACTGGCTCGGTCTCCAGCCGACTACAGCAGCGTCCTCACACGACTGCTTGCTGCGGTTCTGCGAAGAGGGGTAGACAGCAATAAGTTGACTCTACTCAAAAACAAGCCGGATTCTCTGTAGTGCCTGGTCAGCCTAGCCCGTGAGAGAAATTTACCCCCCTGAACCCCTTGTTGATGTCTGCGGCTTGTGCAATGCGTGCTACTGCTGTACACTTCGGTGGGGTTGCACCGATATATTTATTTTATTCTTGGACGTCTTCACTCGAGGATTTTTACACTGCTATTACTATTACTAAAATTTAATACTTTTAGTATTTAGTATACCCTCACCCAAGAACTGATTTTGAGACCAAATGAAAGCCTGGTTCTTAACCCAACAAATAATCTCGGCGCCTATTTGTATTACCTTGCGAACAATATTGTTAAATATTTTTCATTTTCTATTTTGCTCTCCGACAATAAATAGTAAATAGCATACATGTCCGAGTCCGATTTGAACCGAATATCATCTAACACGGCAGTGTACGAGTGTAAATGTCATTAATAGCTGCATTGCGACGGTATTCGGTATTAATAATTGTTTTCAGTGTTCTTAAGGAGCTCTTAAGGAGCCCGTCAGTCATAAAAGGAGCCCCGTCGGTCATAAATATTTGCTTTGGAAGGTTAAAAAGTGCCGTAAGGCGTGCCCTATCCCCTACCATAGCGTGCGTCTACAACGGCGGCGATTTTGGGACACAAAGAAGTAAGTCCTTACCCATCCGACCCCCTTGACGCTGTTCTCGATTCCTTGGGCCTCAGCGCCGAACGTACCCGACAGCACGTACTGGCTCGCAAATACCCGGTCAAGGTCCTGCACATCGCACAGACATGGCGTTGTTGTTGATGTTGCTGCTGCTATTGTAGTTGGCCACTGCGTGACTAGAAGCTTTCAATGGCCAAGCGCAGCGAAACGGAATGCCCCCTCCCTTCGAAACACCTACTGTAGTCGGGGAAACTCAAATCTCTGCCCGATCACGTCAATCTACGCAGATCTCTGGCAGTCACATACCTGGTGTGTGTACATCAGACATATGGTATGTGTAAATCCGACAGGCCTGGGATGGCCGGTACCCCTCCCCCCCTTGCATAACGGGGGCGCGAGATAATCCTTGCGGAGGTATTGAACAATACATATATAATAGCAAACCCCATAAGGTGTGGATAATCTCTCAATTCGGTACGCCTACTGGCGTGCTGCAATACACCGTCCAATGTCTACACAAGGATCGTTATACGCCTACATTGTGCAAGAGGGGGGGGGGAAGGGATCCCGGCCACCTGTGTTCCTTACCTCTCTGGCGAATGCGCGGGGGTCGATGGGGTCGTCGAAGCCCCACAGCGGGTGTGCTTTCGACTCGAGAAGCTTCGCGAAGTAGACGGACAGCCGCTGCAGCCGGAAGAACATCCTTATTTGCTTCTGTGAATCGTCACAACGAAGAATTGCGGAGGCGCGGCGGAGGGGGGGGGGGGGGGGGGGCGTACTCATGTCATTTACGGCTGTCATCGTACGGTTATAGACCCTCGCATCCCCATATACAATACCGGGACGGAGCATGTCGGGTTTTTGGGAGGGGGGGGGGGGGTGAGGGTGACTCATGTCATGCATGGTCGTAGTCGTATGGCCATAGACCCTCGCATCCCTAAAATGCGAGGATAGAGCAAGCTGCGTTTTCACCGACCAGGCCGACATTGCTTGCTTGCATGCATCAAGCGTGAAGCGAAACGTGAGGTGTTCGGCTAGTCGCATGAAGGGTGAACTGCATCTTACTAAAACCCCTTGCGAGGCGGACTTTCTTGCATATGAATGACAGCGTCGTATTAATAATTATGTTCTCTGGGGTGGTCGCCTTCAAAGACAGCAATGGGTACACTTTCGGGGTGGGGGGGGAGCGTAACGAACAGGCAGCACGTGACCCGAGGAGCCTTGCCATGTATACGCAGGGAGAAACCGGTTGTAAACGTGTACGTTGCATGATTCAGTGTGAGTCAATTTTTGAACACGCGACGTACAACAGTACAGCGGCGTATCAGAAACGTCACTGCACCTCGCCGAGGAAGGTACACTCCCGAGCTTCATTTTAACTGGGGACTTTCAGTATCTCGACTAACTGGCGGGAGATTCGACGCGAAAGTTATAAAGGCTGTTCACGGGTCGAGTCAAACCTGTCGCGTCCGGTCGGGTCGAATCGGGTAAGGGTGACACGACCCGACCCGACCCGACTCGACCCCCGACCCGACCCGACCCGACCCGACCCGACCCGACCCGACCCGACCAGACCAGACCAGACCCCACCCGTGAGATTTCAAAAACTTTCTGACGCGACCCTCGGGCCGGGTCATGACCCGTGACGACCCCTGAATCCTATCGATACCTGGAAGCAAGTGTCATGTCCGGGGGTCGGACCACTGTGGCGGCGGGTGAAGACATGTTTTTTGTAACTGCGACGGGTCGCTGGACACTTGCTCGGTTTGTACACACGATAAAGCCTCACGACTATAGGAAAACTTCTGCCACGAGCGGTACCTGGTACACACGACGCGTCCGATAAGTGTTTTGAGCAGATCAACGCTCCAAAAAACGAGCGAAATTGGATCGCCACTGAGTTCGAGTGTACAGTCATGGTCTGGGCAGTCAAAAAAGAACTCGCGAAACTGTCACTATTCGTGGGATCATACGTGGTATCAGGAGAGGAAGAAGCTTAAAAAAATGTATTGAGGCGGTTGCAAGACAACTGGCGAGGTCCGAGAAATTATATACCAGATGGCGAATATTGCAACATAATTCACTTACTCTTGTCATCGGATGATGGAAAATGTAGCATAGTTTTTGGGAAGGGAACGCAGGACAACATATCGAGCTCCTTTCACAAGACGAGTTGGATATCACTAAGGGGTAAAATACGAAACAACCTTACTTCTTTGTGAGACGCTGCAATACCTCGGTAATTTTGGGATCAAAAACCGGGGACGGAGAAAGAGCATCCACGGAGTGGGAGAAAGCCTGCTGGAAATGAAAAAGAAGCAAGTCATTGGCGCTCGATTTGCCCTGATGGAAACACTAACCCCCCTCCGCAATGCATACTGTCAGATGATTCAGGTGATAGCATCCCTATTTTAGCTTGCACCACACTGTAGAGGCGTGTCTTTTGTCAGACGTTGCGCTTTACCTCGGTGAAACCAACCCCTCTCGCGTGCTTCCAATCTGACGTTTTGACGATCTCGTCCATGTCCTTTCGAAGCGCTTTGTAAGTCTCAGCCGAAGCGATGGCGAGTTTCTCGCGAACCGTACGGTTTTTGGACGCCTCTCCCCCCTCATCCTCGCAACTCTCCGCCTCCTGTCGCTAGACGAAAGCGCGGTCGCGTGTCAAAAACATGCATACGCAATGCAATGCAAACCCCTTTTCTACCGCAAACATTATCCTACACGAATTCCAAGTAGTGTTTCTATGTAGCGTTCGTTTCGCACCTAACCCACCGCATTGTTCGTCACGCTATTGAGCGTACGTATTTCCCAAAAACGTTTTCGGGATGAGGTAAATGGAGTTCGATTAAGTAAGGGGCTTCAGAAAGTAACACTAGCAACGTTAGGATTAGAAAGTAAATGGGGCATAGACTAGGCGTATTACGCAGCTTGCAAAGTTGAGTACCAATCATTTAATCAGTCGAACTCATCACAGCTGACGTATTTCATAATTTATAAAAATTAACACGGCTGTGGTAGCAATGTCCTCCAGAGACTCGCGCGAAAACGTGGCTGTATGTAGGTGAATACCCGGTACGAACGTAGAGCGAGTGCTTGCGAGAGATATGTAGCAGAGATCAGCGCTGCTTCGCGCGAAGAGCCATGCCTCTACAGTGCGGGATACCTTTACAGTGCGGCATACATCTATAAATGCAATGTACCTTTATATCGCGGTATACACCTAGCGTACGATGTACCTTTACATTGCGGTATACACCTACAGTGCGGTGTACCTCTACAGTGCGGTGTACCTCTACGGTACGGTAGAGGGGGTACGTTTGGGGGGTTCCTGAACTGAGAAGCTGCCAACATATTTGCAATTCCATTCTCGTGAAACGTATAAACTACCGGGTGCCTGCTACCAGATACTAGTATTCGTTGTAATCCTAGGCCATGCATTTTTTTTAAGTCAGCGTTTAGGTAGACGTATACGCGGAGCATTTCGGTAGACCCCCCTACCGTGAGGGCACACCGTATCACACTATCACACTGGGTGATAGGATAACACACACCCCGGGACGAATTTCCGAGCCGAGTTTCTCCAAACCCAAGGGGGTACACACACAACTAAAATGCTGGCTTTGGAACGATCTTGACAAGACCTTCCCGTAATAAACGCGTCGCTCGGCGTTTGCACTTTCCCCACTGTCAAGCAAACCACCTTGGAAAATCGTACGAGGAGATGTGTTATCTTATCCTATCCTATCACACGTGTTTTTTTTTTTTCAACTCTGGCGGTAACTCTGGCCTGCGAAATTGCTGCTGCTTCTAGTTTCTTAACTCACCATACTTTGCTCGCGCAGCCTTTGTGTGATGTAGAGAAGCATGTTTCGGGGCCTGAACATCCACTTCCTCTCGGCTATCAAGTCTTTCAGAGTCTCCGCCGGGCACGGGCTGACCCTCAAGATGAAGTAGTCATGGGGGGTCGTGATCTTCTTCTTGGTGGCTGATGTGCTGCGCGCGCCCTTGCGCGCCGAGGACTTAGGGGAAAGGCTCTTTCCTTTGCGCGTCACCTGTGGTAACGTGCATAACACGGTAGGCACAGCGAAAGCAGCATCTTCTCTTTTTTGTAAATAAACTTGGGGAAACAACACACATTGCCGAGGCGACACACGTTTTAGTATATAAAACCGCGGGAGCAACACGCTTTAGTGGCTAAGTTTGAAGAAACGACAGGCTTTATTAGGGGATAAAATGTAGAGACAACACACTGAACATAGTGGACTTATAAGCAGAAGTATGACATACTTTAGTGGGTACGTTTGTCTTAGTGTGTACGACTCGGCCCAGGCTTGATGTAATATGGTTGATATGCCACACCAACTCTTCAATACATCTTCATTGCGAGAAGATTATGAGAAAACTCACAGACGGTCGGAGTTAGAATTAGGGTCTGAACTAGAGCAAAGGCTTCAAACTTGGGGAGATTCCAACCATGTTGTCGACATGGTCCGAGGTCTATGAAACCTCTGAATTTTGAGCAAAGCGTCGGCAAAACGTACACGAGCATGGTGAGTCCGAGCTGTCAAATGAGGAGGCATCGAGGGGCTACGCGCAGAACCATTGTGATCTAGTGATATTACGGGGGACCATAGTAAATAGGACCAAATATTGTTAGCAAAAATAGTTAAATATGTAGGTTTTTGTGTGTACCGTAGGTCCTATTAACTATGGACCCCCGTATTAGCTGTTTCCGTGAAGAGGTCGATGCCTCTCCCAACAATTGAGTTTGAGAAACATATCGCTGTAAGGAAAGCCCCAAGGTCATGGTATCAAACGAAGATGATGCACGTGTCGGTTCGTGCTCCGCAGCACGTTTTTCGAGGCTTAAGTCACGCTGCGTGAAAAAAAAAACTGTCTGATAAAAAACCAAAAAAAAAATCGGCCATCTCTCTACCCCAAAGGGGTGCCCTGGTTTTCGGCGCCATCAAATTTTGAAGCCATCAAAAAGCATTCGTTCGTTCGTAAAAATATCGTAAGAATGTACCGCCGTACAAACACCAAACATCGGATCCAATGAGAAAAAGAGTGAGGGCAGTTACTCGTTTGAGAAAGCTTTCGTCAGCGAGAGACGCTTAACGTAGAACCCGACTCACACCACCACCGCTACCGACTTAAAAACTAGTCCTCGAGCAGCAAAACACACACCAACCCAAAGCTGCCTCGGCGATCTGCACCAACAGAAAACCAACCGGGCAAAAGCCAAAGATCTACGCACCAGTACAGACTGCAATTTTCCTTCGAACAGCAAAACTCACCACCCCAAAGCTGCCTCGATGATTTGCATCGGGTCTCGTTATCGAGGGTGATTCCGGGGTACCAAAGACTGCTGACCTGCTCGAGCCGCTAGGGCTTACGACTGCGACAACAAGTGGACGAGGGAGAGTGCGGGAGAATCAACGAGTTTCTTTACTATCGCAGCAGACTGGTGCTACAGTAGCGGGGGGGGGGGGGGGGTGTACCCATGGACTCATGTCATGCGTGGTCGTAGTCGTATGACCATAGACCCTCGCGCCCGTGCATTGCCGGGACGGAGTACATGAGGTTTTTCACTGACCAGGCAGGCATTACTTACACCAAGCGTGAAGCGAAACGTGAGGTGTTCGCCGAGTGGAAATGCAGAGTGAGCTGCATCCTGGTATTACGAAGAACCGTTTGTGTGGCGGACTTTCTTCTATGTAAGTGACAGCGTCGATTAGTACGGCCAGAACTCCATTACATGTAGTCTACCATTCGGCACGTACCGAAGTGAGAGGTGGTCGACACCTCGTGGGGTTTGCTATAGAGATTGTTCAATATCTCCACATTTGTTTTTTTCCGCCCCACATCGTGCAAGTGGGAGTTCCCGGCCGACCACCTACGCGGCTAAATATTAGTTGGGTGGCGAAGGAGTTGATAATTAACACAGCTCGAGCCACTAACGCGCCAGTCAGATGCAAATTACGCGAAATAGCGCGAATTACCGCACGTATCTGTCTGTAGTAGTTTGGCCGACTAACAACCAATAAGCGATTTATTGTAGTCAATCAACTTACAGCCCTTTACACTAAGCATGGTATCACTAGTCGGCGGCTCACAGTCCTTCAGCTCCCAGCCCTACTGTATAGGGAGTATATATAGTAGCCGTCGACGTCTACATGGCCTGCCCTGATAGCTTGCGGAGTATTTATCAGCACTCACCGGAATCAGTCGAACGGGGGCTGTTGCCCGGGCTCGGGCCAGCAAGCGGAGATGGGAGGGTAGACGGAGTTCCCGGGGATTCCGGAAAGTCTCTCGGAGATTGCGGATATTTAGGAGATCTGGCGGGTTTTGTTGTAGGCGTGACTCCTCTGCCCTCCTCAATTATGACGGAGATGTCCAGGGTGGAAGCGTTAACGTCCGTTATCGCCTGGCGCGGATTTACCGTTACGATGTTCGAAAAGTCTTTGTTTATAGGCAATAGCAATCTTGGTGCCCAAAAGATCCTAACATTAATGTATGGATTTCGCGTGAGGCGATGTACAAGTCTGTATTTTCTCGCCCGGAAGGGAGTGTTTGGTTTGTTTTTTGGAGATATCCATGTACCTGGTATGTCGCAGCTTGGTGATGCATATATCGTTTGTCAATGTCCGTCATAGCCTGACTCGCACTATTGCTGCGGTTCGACGGTTCACGCTTTGTTTCAGTTCCATTCTTGAGAGGCCACGTATTTTTGCAAATATATATGAGGTATACATACGTATATATCAGCTGTCAGTGAGATCGAGGATTTCGTCGTAAATCATCTTTTCAAGCTGCCTGTGTGTCATACTTGCTTCGATCGGGCGTGCTGCTACGGGTTTTCTATGACCCCATACAAGATATATATATGTGTGTGTATATATCGCTTATTCAGGCGAACGGAATCTGAAGCTGTGGATATACTCGAAGCATATGTATGCGCTCGTGGTATGCCCTCGACTAACTCTCCTGGTGCACCCTTACACGCCATCCGTCAACACGGTGGAATACGAAGGTCTATTCCACTACACTGGTGGCCGGGAGCTAAAAAGGTGCCCCCCCCGCCCCCCCCGCCCCCCGACCTTTTCACAACGTGTCGATATGTCAAGAATCTTTCTGGAGACATTGAACATTGAACAATACCACGGTCCCCGCAACATGTCGACAACTTCTCACTTCGGTACACGCCTGACCATGTAAAGCATTGCTCAATGTCTCCACTGTGATTGGTTTACCTCCACAGTGATTGTGCAGGGGAGGAATCCCGGCCACCTGTTATCTCGACATGGGTGCGAGACACTCGGTTATTAATACTCGTAGTAGCAGAAGCCAGTACTCTCGGTAATAGCAAACGAGGACCTATCGGTCGGGAAATTATCGCGAGAACTCTGGCATCTGACTCCTGTACTTCGACGAAGTTTTCCCACCTCAATGGAGTAGTAGTCGATGGTCATGACAGCTTTGCCTGGATCCTCGAGGTTGAGCGTCGGGCAAAACACCTCCAGTCCTTGCGGGGCCGGTCTCACCTGGCAGGGGCCATCCCACAGATCCTGATGAGGATAGGAAGGGCCAAATGTTTGAGAAGGGGTGGAAGAGAATGTCGTTGATCTACGACAGCAACCGTTTAATTAGCTAGGAAACTGCTGTTTACCGTATAATACATGTGATAAGGCAACATATACCCCCGGAGGGCGGATGTTAACGTGGATTTTCTCCATTGCGGGGGGAGTGCAAACGCCGAGCAACGCATCTGTCGACATATTTCCACGAGGTCTCTAGACGAAATTTTTCCACGAGATCTCTTGACGAGATCTTTCCATTAGATCTCTCGGCGACATTGTTCCGCGAGATGTCTCGACGAGATTAGTCCACGAGGTATCTCGACGAGATTTTTGCACGAGATCTCTTGACGAGATCTTTCCATTAGATCTCTCGGCGAAATCGGCGAGATTGTAATCTCGACGAGATCATTCCACGAGGTGTCTCAACGGACGAGATTTTTGCACGACATCTTTCCAAAGCCATAACTTCCGTCGATGTGTATGCTCCCCACGTTCTGGAAAAAAATCCGTTCTGAAGCTCATCCTAGGGGTGTTTGTTTTCTTGCGTGGCAGTACGGAATCTGGTTGGTACGCCAGTATACAGTGCGCGCATCGGAGAAAACGACCCAGCACGACGATGTCCCGGCGGTGATAGTTCCGACATAGCTGATACAATTTAAGTCGAAGGCCCTCGAAGGTTGACGGGTACGTTGACAATGGTTGAAGACAGTCATGTGTTATACTATAGGGGTAGCACTTTTTTTGCCTTCCAAAGCAAATATATGTGACTGACGGGGCTTGCTATGGTGTCCCCTCTCCCCTGCTGCGGCATTCTGATTTGTAGCAAGCGTCCCCTCATCATACCTGGGACGCGTAATCGTCTGCCTTACTGATGAATGCCTCGCCCCTTCGTTTTGAAGGTATCTGGCGAGGCAAGCAGCAACTAATACAAGCCTATGAATTCTTACATCGTCAAGCACCTTGTGTGCGTGCGTAACCAGAGCAGAGCCAAAGGCACACCTCCTAGCAGTATCGGTCCCTAGGTTCATACTGCTCTACACTTAACAGGCTCCTTAAGGGCTCAGAGGGCTCATTAAGGGCACTGAAGAACTACCCAATAAGGCATTAAAGCACGCCTTATCGTTGCACAATATTAATAGTTTTCCCTAGCACCTAGGCCATGGGATTGTGACGTATTCTCATTCATGTTTTGTAACGCAGGGCGAGTGTGTCAAAGACTACTTTCAGTATTCCAAAATGATTTTCTTACGCTTGAAAAGCAAATCCAGCCAAAGATTCCGCAACTCCCTGTTTCTCAACCAATAAAAAACTGTCGCCTGCACTCCAATATTTCGTACCCCCCTGCTTCTTGATCTAGAGCTCTTCTCTTATACCGTACTGTACCTCGATCAAGTCGACACTAATTTAGGCATTAAAAAACGAAATTATTCTGTTTCGCGCAAAAAAACAGCTAAGATTTCCTATCTCCCGACCCGAATTTCTTGAATAAGAATTTATGTCGTGTGTACTGTACCTGGTACTGTCCTTGGATCAAATCTTCAGCGATGGCGGTTCCTGCCTGAAGCAGGGTAGTCTTCACCGCAGGCCAGGCGGTCTTATTTTGCCCCAGTCGCCGCATGGTGATGCTTACCGCCAGCTCCGTCCCGTCCTTAAGGCCGGCACCTTTGAGGGCCAAGCTTATGTCCTGTTTTTAGAGTTTGACACGCCGCCCAAACGCCGAGTTTGTATGAGTACGTGCGTACGTACGTCGGACAGATCGAATATTTCCATTAAAAGATCTAGATCATTCATGATCATTTATTTTTAGGATATAGACATTTTATGTTTTAGGTCTAGCAGGACATAGTTATTTCAAAGATGCTTCACAATCTAGATATTTCGGGATCTAGATGCTTTTCAGGGCAGATAGATAGATCATTCCTGGTCATTCCTGATCTATATTATCTGTATGATCTGTACAATCTGTATGATCTGTATGACCTGTACGATCTGTATGATCTGTGCGATCTGTATGATATGTATGATATGTATGATCTGTGTGATCTAGCTCATGTTGCCGGGTGGGAGCCGTATAACCTGCATTATCTAGGACATGTTTCCTGGGTTGTATCTGTTCTCTCCAGATCCTGCGGAGCATCTCGCAACGGCAGCTTAAGATCTAGATTATCTATCTGTAGATAGATAGAATGCGATATGTCCGCTGGGCGCTAGTTTGTTAATGAAACATAGTGAGAAGGTCGTGATGGAGCCGAGCCTATTCTCTGCTGGACCCGAGCTACCGTATCATAAGAGGGAGGGGTGCTCCCATTTTCAAAATCTATCAGGTTGAGCGTCAAGCCACTGCTCGTAGCAATAGTCGGAAGCAGTCATGGTTAGCACAAAGAGGCAGATATTGGGGGATGTATAGGGTGATATGTGATTTTGGGGTCCATTGTGGTTTCTGAGTAGTGTGTAGTAGTATGTAATAGTGTGTATTAGTGTGAAATGGTGTGTGTGTAATAGCGCACCCATGGCGGTGAACATCGCGAAAAAAATATTTCAATAAAGCGCAAAGTATTGAAAAAAAAGTTTGCAAATAAATAGCGTATCGTACAGGGGCACACGACGAAAAGACCGAACGGTACCGCAACATCCTAAAAAGGTCATAATGAAAAACGACACGGCACTCCTAAAACGATCATCATGAACGACGCCAAACTCCTAAAAAGATAAAAACGAACGACACCACACTCCTAAAAAGTTCGTGATGGACAGACACCACACTCCAAAAAAGGTCATAAAGAACAGACACCACACTCCTAAAAAGGCCATAATGAACAGACACCACACTCCTAAAAAGGTCATTATGAACGACACCATACTCCTAAAAAGGTCATTTTTCAACAGAGACCACACTCATAAAAAGGTCAAACTGAGCAGACAACAAACTCTTAAAAAGGTAGTAATGAACAGACATCACGCTCTTAAAAAGTTCATAAAGGTCATGACAATGAAAATCAAACCAATGGGGGACACGGGGTTTTTGAACGAATTCACGAAAAGCTACATTTTTTTTCAAAAGTTTCATTGAAAGTCCGTTTCAGAGTAGCCCCCCCCCCCCCGCCTCCTGCCTCGGCCTCGAAAATGGATACGCAGTCAATGGTAGTGGTTAAGGCAAGCAACAAATGAGTACGCCACCCGACCCTGTCTGAGTCTCCAAAAGGGATGCGTTCTCAAAGGGTAACGACCCATGTCACCCTGCTTCTGACAAGGAAGCTGATCTTGTTCCACGGGCCGGTGCGGTGGGGTCATCTCCGATTTTTGTGTCCCCTACCTACTCAGCAACACATTAGTACGCCTTCTCCACCCCCCAACCCTTGTGTGGGAGTCTATAATGGATAGTGGGGTGTCGGAAATGTTGTTCGTGCACCACTATGCCCCTTGTCAAAATTTCGTGAGAGCGGCCTTTGAGACGACCGTCCTAGAAAACGTGATTGACTCCCATGCCATAATGGTGGTATCTACTGTACTATTACGGGGGGCCACAGTAAATAGGACCAAATACTGTTATTACGGGGGTCCATAGTTAACGGGACCAAATTTTGTTAGTAAAAATAGGTAAATATATAGGTTTTTATGTATACCATAGGTCTTATTCCCTATGGACCCCCGTAATAGTAGAAATTGGATAATATATAGGTTTTTGTGTGTATCGTAGGTCTTTTTTACTATGGGTCCCCCGTAGTAATAGTGTAGCTACTATTATTGTATCTTCAGTATTGTATCAACGTACCTGTTGCCGACCAAAGCACAACTCGGAGAAGGGTATGGCACAGCTGGCTACGGCCGTCGTCGCGGGTACGCCTTCCTCTTCCCCGACAAAGAACCTAGAGAGACGCAACGCCACCGAGAGAGAGGCAACGGAACAGAGAGGAATGACTGCAGTGAACGCTGAACGGCTAATGCTGTAGGTGTGCAGAGAAGGTAACCGCGAGATCAAATAGAACACGGGAGGGTTTTGTAGAGATGTCAACATGGAATACCATTTCAAGGGGGGGGGGGGGGGGGGATTTGTGAAGCGTTAGCTACTGCACTGATGCATGCAGTCGAAAATCGCGACATGGTATGTATCAAGGGACGGTTTTTGTAGAGAGATAAACCTGGACACCATCCAAAGAGGCTTTGGGAGGGGGAGGGGGGGGGGGGACTCATTTCTGTTTGCCTTATTACGGGGGTTCATAGTTAATAGGACCTATGGTACGCATAAAAACCTATATATTTGCCTACTTTTACTAACAATATTGGGTCCTATTTACTATGGTCCCCCGTAGTAGTCACTTGACCATTATGTCACGCATTCCTTTGAAAACGGAGCACTCTTCCTACTCCTACTTAAGACAACCTCCAACAGCTGCGTGCTTATTACGTAGTTTCCATGCTTTGAAGCGTATTGCGTAGAAACGTTTTGCTAATATTATCCCTTTCCTGTTTCGCCGCCTGTGGCCACCATCTATCTACTAGGATAACGTTCGTTTTCTCGCTATTCTCTAGTGTACCACACTTCTCCGTGTCGCGTTCGTCTATTTTACTTTTAGTGAGGGGGCAGTGGGTCAATGAGTCGATGAATCCATTGTTAATCATCAGCGGAGACGAAAGTCGCGAGACAATTTCTAGTACCGTACTATCAACACTATCAATACTATCAATACTATCAATACTATCAATACTATCAATACTATCAATACTATCAATACTATTACGCCGCCCCTCTCGTGACTATTCGCCGACTTTGTGATGCCCACCTTAGAACCCCGAACGTGTCGGCATCCTCGCTGTTTTTTTCAGGTAAAGTCACGTCTTCCCCAAACCAGCCGACGTTGCCAGTGACGACGCTCGCGTGAGCGTGGCTTAAGCAAGTCTGTTGTGAAAAAAAAAACCCCAAAAGTAGCGAGGCGTGGCTTAAGCAAAAAAAAAAAAAAAGCATTGACTACAAATCGAGGCAGTGGGTTAAACAAGTGTATACAGATAGAACTACAGTTAACTTCGTTTCGGTCGTTATCAAGGGGGTCCAAAAATAGCTAACAAAGTTTGTCAAAGCGCGGTGACCGTAATCCTGGCCCAAACAAGAGCTTGTAGAGCTTCACAAAGCGAGCTCTGTTTGTTTCGTTTGCCAAGCTTCCACGATCGGATATGTTTTACCATTTACCCCGTTAGCGTCGACGTGTGAGGTTTTAGTTTATAGTTGTGGTGCAATCAACCTGTTATAACCAGGGTGCCAAAAAACCAAACGATTGCGAGAAAAACACGCCGCACCAAAGCTCCTTGGTGTTCCAATTGCGCTCTTTCACACGTGGGACAAATAGATCAGCTACAGATCATATAGATCATCTACAGATCAGATAGGTCATTTACATGCTAACCTGCCGTTGTGAATTGTTGTACAGATCTTATTTATAGTCCATACCTAACCCAAGAAACTTGTGATAAATCGCGCAGCTTATACGGCTCCCACTCTACAGTAGATACTACCACTACATGCCAGGAATATGTCTGCTTTGAAATGTTGAATTTCTAGATCATGGAGTGGGAACCGATTATCTTGTCCGATCTGTGTCTACTATTTTTTTATCAGCGGAAGCATGCATGGCGCACCTGCTCGACCGGCAGAAGCAAAGTAGACTCGATGGTCGTTGACTCTCTTGGGCGGAAGGCCCGAGTGCACTGCCGGAGCGAGCCCAACTGCACCGCTACTCTCAGCGTGTCGCTCCCCGCAAAAGAAAAGTCGCTAACTTTTTGCACGTTGATCTTGATCCCACGACATCCGCGAACGGATGGGTCGAATCGGCGAGGATGGGATAGCGCGGGCGGGTCAATTAACACTGTCGAGCACGCCCGTGTGGGCAGTGTTGTTGCTCCTTCCAATGTATAGAGGAACGTTCATTTAGGGTCATATCTAACGAATGAAAACAAAATATCACGAATCGTGAAAAACAAAAGGAAACTTTGTTTGTCGAATCGCGACTTCTTTTGTCACGAAATCGTGACGTTGAATAGGTTTTCTTCTTTCGGGCAATGCTTGTTTTAAAGGTGATCAAACTTCCAAGCCTGTGTGTGCCGCACGTTGTCGGATGGCAAACGCAAGAAATATAATGATTGCGTTGAAGTTAACCAACGATAAAATAATAGCGCGATTTTTCGTGACAAAAAAAAAACGTGATTTCGTTTATTTTTAAAACGGGACATGGTGCCAATTTACAAGTGGCGAATCGAGATTTTCTGTAACGAATCGGGACTTTAAACGTTCGTGGAAGCACTCCTTGCTAGAGTGTCGTACTTCACCAACAAGGCATAAACATGTCGCAACCTTGTTTAAGACAATAGTGTAGTCTAGTGGGGAGGGAGGAGGAATGCTGCCTGCTGATGTATCTGTGATCTCAGATACGAAAAGGAGGGGGCTGGAGAAAGTTCTGTATAGGACAAATGTTATACCTGGTAGCTTGGATGGAGAAAATACAACACAACAAGAACAAATTGCTGCAGTGCACCGTAAGCCAATCAACGGACTCCTGTATGAAGTCTTATTGGTAGTTTTTCTAAATAAAATAGCACACGTCAAGCCGTAAAAGCGCCACTTAGATACAGAGACGCGGAACTCCGCGCACCCTTCCGCACGCAACTAACTGACTAAAATCTATAGCCAACGAATAACTAGTCGGCGACTAGCCTTTTCTTTTTTTTATATTCAGCCCCCCTACTCGTGACACATATAATACAATATAATCTATATAATCTATATAATCTATATACATAATAGTGACTGACGCGTCCTACGACAGGGAGAGTAGCACTGTTTGGCCAACCGAGCAACTACTAGAAGAACTGTGAATCGGCAGTTTTTCACGACTAGTAACTAGTCGGTATGTGTCGTAGCTGACTATTACGGGGGTCCATAGTTAATAGGACCTACGGTACACACAAAAAAATTCATATTTACCTATTTTTACTAACAAAATTTGGTCCCATTAACTATGGACTCCCGTAATAACAAACTAACAAACTAACTGACTTCGATCCGCAAGTCGGCCGGCGGAGCTAGCTGATGGCCAGCCGAATCAGACCCCCCCCCCCTTGCCGAGGGGGTCCGCCCAAAATAATAAAATATATACCGCATTCAACAACGCTTCCAACTAGTATAGAAACCCAGTAATTCGGATATTCGACACCCGCGGGAAACGACTATTACGGGAGACCATAGCAAATAGGACCAAACATTGTTTGTAAAAATAAGGAAATATATAGGTTTTTGTGTGTACCGTAGGTCCTATTTACTATGGTCTCCCGTAATAATTGTTTTTCCAACTGGCAACTAGTTGTGGTGACTTAAGTCGTGCCGACTCACGTATTCGTTGAAAGCGATCGTTCATCGGGGTAAGCATATCATACGTACGTACATACAAAGTTTCTCAAAGACGGCGTTTGCTCACTGCTCACTGATACAGAGTGCTTCAAGTGAGGACCTGCAGAAAACGCATGAACGTATGATGGGTGTATCTTTATGGTGTACGAAACTACTGCGGAGAATGTAAGTCTTAGCCGATGAACAATTTGTCGGTGATTTGTATAACCTAGCCAACTACCAATAACTAGTCGCCGACTCGTGTGTAACCCAGCCAACTAGTACCTAGCCTGCGACTTATATAACCTATCCAACCATTGACTTAGTCGGTGACTCGTGCCAGGTACAACCTAGCTAACTAATAACTAGTCGACGGCTTGTACAACCTAGGTAACTAGTACCTAATCGGTGATTTGTACAACCTAGACAAATAATAATCGACGACCTGTATAATCTAGTCAACTAGTACCTAGTCGGCGACTTGTATAACCTAGCCAACTAATACCTAGTCGGCGACTTGTGTAACCTATACTATTGTTACCTAGTCGGCGACGTGTACAACCTAGCCAACTAGTACCTAGTCGATTGCTTGTATAACCTAGCCAACCAATACCCTATCGGCGACTTGTATACCTAGCCAACCAATAAGTAGTCGGCGACTCGTGTAACCAAGCCAACTATTACGGGGGTCTATAGTTAACAGGACCTATGGCATACATAAAAACCTATATATATTTAGGTATTTTTACTAACAATATTTGGTCCTGTTAACTATGGACCCCCGTAGTAGTACCTGGTGTGCGACTTATAGAACCTAGCCAACCATTGACTGGTCGATGACTTGAATAACCTACTGTTGTCAAGTAATAACTAGTCGGTGACTTGTATAACATAGCCAACCAGTACCTGATCGGCGATTTGTGTAACCTAGACAACCAATAAGCAATCGGTGACTTGTATAACCTAGTCAACGAATACCAAGTCCGCGACATATATAACCTAGACAACTAATACATAGTCGGCGACTTGTGTAACCTAGCCCACTAATACCTTGTCGGCGACTTGTACAACCTATCCAATTAGTACCTAGTCGGCGACTTGTATACCTAGCCAACCAATAAGTAGTCGGCGACATGTATATCCTAACCAACTTAGTACCTAGTCGGCGACTTGTATAACCTAGCCGACTAAAAGCTGGTAATATCCAGCCGGCGACTTGTTGAACCTAGTCAACCAACAAACAGTACTAACTAGTCGGCGACTTGTATAACCTAACCAACTAATAACTATAGAGGGCGACTTACAGCTAGCCAACCTATACCTAGTCGGCGACTTGTATGACCTAGCCAACTAGTGACCATATAAATAGTATTTAGTCGGCGACTTATAGCCACCCGACTCACGGCCACTGGTGGCGCACCTGCAGGGCGAACGGCGTGGGGACGGGTGGCGTGTTGGGCAGCAGCACCCTCGTACCGTCCTCGATAGACACCCTCTTCATGTCGCTGACCTCGTCCGGCGCGTCTTTCCCTGTCCACGGCACGCCGCAACAGTTTCAGGATAATTTTGATCTTCCTTGCTTTTCCCAAGAAATACTATTTCGGGGGACCATAGTAAATAGGACCGACGATACGCACAAAAACATACATATTTACCTTTTTTTGCCCACAATATTTCGTCCTATTTACTATGGTTCCCCGTAATAAGAACAACACTACTAACAATAGCAGTGGCAACGGTTCGGGCGACGAGTTCAGCCACGGCGTCTCCAATCGATTGCTCCCAGGCGGCGCTGGGTCCAACCTACGTGCCTTGATGTCTCCGTGTGTCTTTCATGATGAGGCACGACAAAACTATGCACCAGACGAGCTCGAACGAGAAAAGTTACAAAACTGAAAGGATACGACCAACGCTTCCACACGTCGGACCTACTGTACCTGGTATGTAACACAGATCAGTCAGCGGGTTTAGGGAAAGTGCATGTACCGTGAATATCCTACACATATCATCAAACGTGGAAACTTGCACAGATCACATATATCGTATATATCAGGCCAGAGTACGATGCGATCAGAAATCAAGGCACACGCATTATAGCATAACCACACCCTGTCCGCTACAACTAACTGCGCAGAAACGAGCCCCACATTATGCAGATAAACCCCGTGAAAGCGTGTACAGATGATGCAGACTCGTGAAAAGAAAACATCTGTGCGATCTGTACTGTACAGTGATCTCATACAGTATGCCCGTCGTGTGGGTACTTCGCATCGATCCTTTCATTTTTAGAGATGCCCTACCGTAGAGAAAGGTGTATATCGCGCATGATCTGCGTGACCTGTACAACAACCTTATCTTTGTCCGACGCGTGAACACTCCGAATATGATCTACGCGATCTGTGTAATCTATGTGATCTGACCTCGCATCGTTACTTTCAGCTTTTGAGGTGCTCTCGAACCGTACAGAAATGTGCATATGGCATGTCGACTGCGTGATCTGTGCAACGAAAAAAAAAAATCGCCGTATGTGAATACTTTCGCGTATGATCTGTGTGATCTGTGCAATGATCTGATCTGAGCTTGCATCGGTACTTTCAACTTTTGTGTCGCCCTCGTACCGTAGAGAAAGGTGTATCGCATGACGGTTGCGTCGTACTCGAGTCGGAAGAAGCGGCGGACGAACAAGCTCGTCAAGGCCCGTTTGTCACGCTTCTTTCTTTTAAGCCAACCCGCCGTGGGGTGATCGGGGTGAACGGCGTCCTTGCAGTAGTCTGGTATCACCAGCTGCAGCGATGGTCGGTCACGGGCAGGCGAGTAGAGGGAACGTGTGCAATGCGTGCATTAGCCAGCAGTGAGAAATACTAGCTGTCTGCAAGCGAAATGCAACCGTTCAGTTGAGGGTTGTTGTTTTTTCTCTTTTTGTAATGTATGTGCCCTAAATAGGTGAGTAAGGGTAGGTAAAATTAGTTCATGACTGACTTGAGCTTGTGTGAATTCATCAATGCTTTTTTTTTAGGAGACTATATCATAACATTGAGCAAGCGCTCGTTGACCAATGCAACAGTAGTCGGGTAGGGGGGAAGCGAATATTGTGTGTATTAGACATTAGCCATCATGGAGTGCATGACATAGAAGTAGGGTTAGCTAAGACTGACCAAGACAACAACGTAAGGGCAAGCTAGCGTTCAGAATGAAAATATCATTCAGCAAAAAAAAAAATGAGTACAACAAAATTTACTATTGAGTGTAACATTGGCTAAATAGAAATACAACACTGTGGTCACGAGAGGGCAGAGAGAACGTATGCGTTTGCTAACGTTGAGTAATATGATCACACTAAAAAAAACATTGAACAATGAAAAAACGTTGAGCAATGAAACGTATAAAGTGGAAATATCTTGATCTATTTTCCCTTTTTCGTTTTTCTTCTTCCCGCTGCCTTAAGGCGGCTGACATTGTCTTGGCATCACCTTTTTAGCTTTCTCCTCGTCCACCTCTGAGTTTGCCTGGCATGCCACTCGCAAGACGACAGTCCATCTGGGACCAAACAACGAAACCCGCGTGCAAGAAAGACAACGAAGAAAGGTTAAAGCCGACCCTTGGTCGTCCTGTTCTTGGCGAACACTCTTCTTCTCCAACACACGTTTGAAACCACCGAGCAACACTTCTCCGAAAACAACAAGGCTGATGCTCGTATAATTTCGTAATGCTTAGATTGGGTAGGCCAGGTAACATTTGACCAGTGTCCCAACAGACTAATTTATACCTTCAAAATAATCATTGTTTCACCTCTATATCACGGCATACAACCATATATTTATAGCTTCAGAGTCAAGATACAGTACTGTACTTATCGAATGTTGTGGTTTGTTCAGATCATTATTGGGATTTGATCCTTTCAATTTCCTCCTAATGCTGTATGTATTCACTGGAACGAACTCTAAACCTCCGGGTTGACACTGCGAGTACATACACGTGCTCTGAGTGCTCCCACCAACAAACTACCGGGTTGGCACTGTCTCCCTTATATATTACGGAGAACCATAGTAAATAGGACCTACGGTACACACAAAAAACCGTTATATTTCCCTATGTGTACTAACAATATTTGGTCCTATTTACTACTGTATGGTCCCCCGTAATAATATTTTACACTACTATTCGATATATCCCTATGCCATGGTATTGGTGATCAGTTTAAGCGTTTCTTTGTAACCAGAGCCAGTTTTTTTAGTGAGGTTACCGATCGGTTTAAGCAGACTTGTTTTTTAAATCAAAGCCATTTTTTTGGGTGAGGTTGCCGATCGGTTTGAGCAGACGTTTGCTCATCAAGGCCATTTTTTTCATGAAGTTGCTACTGATCGGTTGAAGCAGACTTTTTGTTACCAAAGCCAGTTTTTTGGGTGAGTGTGCCGATCGGTTTACGCAGAATTTTTCTCATCAAAGTCATTTCTTCTGCTGAGCTTGCTGATCGGTGTAAGTGTATTTTTGCGTCTTAACCCAAAGGAGTTTTGAGTGAGGTCTGGAGTTCCTCAAGAGGAGCATCATACACGTTCATCGGGGGGGGAGGCGCGTGCACCTTCCCCTGTCGTGGCATGTTTTGTTTTTAATCGAATCGAGTCCAACCTGTGATAATCGGCGTCCGTCTCTGCGACGAGAATGGCTGGGTCACACCCATCCCGAACCAGAGCGAAGCTCCGCGGATGTCGAGCCTGAGCGCGATAAACGGATGACACAACGATCCAGGAAGGTATGGGAGGGCTGCAAGTTGGCTGGGCTTCTTCTGCCAGTTTTGAGTTGTTGGTGCGATGACGAAATAAACCAACCAATCGACTTACAGTTAGTATCTGGTACCTGCTACGTTTTTTCAATAAAAACACACAAACGCCAATCCACAAGCAAACGCGCCAGTCAGATGCAAAGACGTAGAACTCCGTGCTGCATGCAACTAAGTTCAGCACCTAGACAATCAATAATCGGTCGCCGACTTGTAGTCAGCTATCCCACAGCCTGAGAAAAAGTGGGTTGGGAGACCAACAGTTAAGTATCGGCCAGCAACAGCACTACGCAACTCCTGCATAATTCGACGCGAATCAACGAGGGAAGAAAGGGCCGAACGAACCCCTTCTCGCCATAAAAATGCAAGGCGCGTGTACCTTAGAGGGGAGGGGAGAGAAAAAGGAAGAGCTATCTACGCATGTGACCCCGGGTCCGACTTACGAACAGGAGCGAGAGAGAAAAAGAAGGGTGATTATATAAAATTGGCCCAACCAAAGAGAAGAAGAACGATAAAGAGGACGTGTGCCTGGACGCTGGAGGGACGGTTGACCCGGGATCTCAGCGGCAATGTTTAGTTACGAGGCCCGCAAAAAAAATATCGGCAGGAAGCAGCACTATAAAAACACGTAATGAGTGTGGCATAGAGAACAGACACAGGAGGAAAGCTCGGCAGGGGTAAGAGGACATCGTGTGTCCCGAAACTCTCGCAATGAGCGCAAACAGGTTTAGGCACACCATTTGCTGGCCTACTTTTCCGCCCCTCCACACCATAACCAGCGCCGCCACCCCATCAATCACGTGACTCAAGCAACCCAACAGGTGGTTCTTTCGAACAACAAATGGCACACCTCCTCTTCCAACGAACAAACAACATAATTATCTTCCAGCCAACAAAAGTACTATACACAATCGTATATGATATACACTACCAATCATATAGTACATATGATTCGTGGGCTGAGGTCCGTGAAGCCTGCAGTCCTCACCAGTGATGGGAGCAAGGAAGGTTCAGCAAGTTCCGACCTAATAGACGTACGTAGTATTAATTTATGAGGTGATACACCATGTACAAACCCTCGCTTGGCGCAGCCCAATAAGAAGAAAAAAGAAGACCCGCGATGCGCTCCGATTTTTTTGCGGTTGCATATACTCTCTCTGCTAGCGAACAAAGCAAGCACAAAGCAAGAGGGCTCACCAGCTGGGCGCAGATGTCCGCCTCGCTCCCCTCACTGTCGTCCCTCCCTGCCCCCGCCGCCTCCTTTTCTTCCTCCCCGCAGACATTAGCCGGGAAAAAAGTAAGCGATGGCTCGAAAACATGGGTTATGAAGGACAATGACGCCAAATCCCACAATAGGTCTTCGAATAGCTCGATCCCTTGGGCCGAACAGGCCTGCGGGTAACGGTTACAAGTGAGGTGGAGGGTCGCGATTTAAGAGCTATCGGTGTAAGACAAGTGCCGGTTCAAGAGCTATCTATCGGTGTAAGACAGGAACTGGTTTAAGAGCTATTGGTGTAAGACAAGTACTGGTTCAAGAGCTATCGGTACAAGAAAGATGCTGGTTTAAGAGCTATCGATGGAAGACAAGTGCTGGGTTTAAGAGCTATCGATGTAAGGCAGGTACTGGGTTTAAGGGCTATCAGAAAAAGGCAGCTGCTAGTTTAAGAGCAGAGCTATCGGTGTAAGACCAAAGTACTGGTTTAAGAGCTATCGGTGCAAGGCAGGTGCTGACTAGTTTGAGAGCTATCGGTGAAAGACCAAAGTACTGGTGTAAGAGCTGTTGGTGAAAGACAGGTACCGGGAGCATTGGTTTAAGAGAGATCAAAGAGCTACCAGGTACGTGTATAATACCCATCATAGTTTAACCGATTGGAGACTTCAGAGTGAAACATTCTCGCACATTGACCACAAAAAGAGCCGACTACAGCATCGGCCACTGCTTGGCTAGGCGATGATAAACGTTAACGCTGTACCCGAACTACAATAAATCGAAAAGAGGTCCTATGTTAGGGATCAGAGGTCGGGACACTTGATATCCCTGGCCAGGTTTGTCTATTAAGTCGGTACTCGTTGGTACTCGCGTGTGTTGTTTGCTTAGAGATAGAAGAAGCAGCTCTATCCCTTTCGTGCACGCGGAGACTGAGAGCCGAGCTCGTGCCTCGCTGGGAAAGCCCCTGGTGTTCCATCTACGAAACGCCTCCCAAGTACTACAAATACGATCCCAATACTTGAACCCAGGTAATTACTGGGCTGTCAGCCTCCTTCAAGGTAGTATGATAACACCCTATATACAGGTTGACCCTACTCGCACTACTCGTAGGCGGTTATTAAATGGTTTCGTTTGTAGTTTGCACGACCAAAGTTGTGACAGATATCGTTTGTTGTTGTTATTGTTGTTGTTGTTGTTGTTGTTGTTGTTGTTTGTTATACCAGGGTTGAGATAAGTGAAGGGTTGAAAGAGATCAAACATACGCCACTCTCTTAAACCGTGCCCCTAACCCAACACACCAACCTGTAACCCGTCAGGTGGGGAGAAACAAACTGAGATTTATACTTTAACCCCTTTGGGACTCGACATAGTAATACCAATAATAATAACATTGCAAATAATACGGTAACAATAACAACAATAATGATGGTAATAATAACAACAAGAGCAGCAACAACAGGTTTCCTTTGTTTTTGGGTATTTCTTCTTTCAGGAATGCATAGAGTGATAAACGTTCAAGCTCATGCTGCGCATTATCAGATGGTAAGCATAACAATAATAATAACAATAATAATAATAATAATAATAATAATAATAATAATAATAATAATAATAATAATAATAATAATAATAATAATAATAATAATAATAATAATAGTAATATCAACAACAATAAGGGTAATGATTACGGCATTGGCCACACGAAGCAAGCATGATATCGTACCCCGGGCTGTTGGCCGGGCTGTTGGGTAGGCTGTTGTTTAGGCTGTTGGCTGGGGTTATTCTGAACAACATGCGTCCGACTTGATACGGGAACAACTGTATGATTGCACCCGCTCACCCGGCATCTGTTTTGTTGGTCACACTATAACTCAGATAAATGCGCCCTCAAAAGGAAAAAGCGTGGAGTAAACTGATCGGAAAATATACCAGGTAAGGCGCGCCGGGAGCTTTTACAACCATACCTGGTATAGTATAACCTTATGCTTGACAGGACTGACCGCGAGTCGCGCCAAACCTCGCGGGTAGGCCCATGCTTCTAAGCTTTCAGGCACACGGAGATAGGCGCGCCGCAGGCGTTTTTTTTTAATACAGTCACTATGAGTATGATAGGCAAATGCCTGAAGGCCTAAACGTACCTGAAACGTGGCTGAAATAACTAATAATGCCGTAGACGTGCCTGAAAAACCTGTGGAGCCCGTCGAGGAACATTCTACACTAATTTCAAGTAGTTTAGGGTTTTCAAGTATAAATGCCTATCTCGCCCAACACATGCCTTCAAAAGAAACCGCAGAAAAAGGAATCCATTCTCCTCTAATTTTGGGAGCTCCCACCAAACGGCGTTTTTGTTGAGTGCCTTTTTTTTGTGGTTTTGAGTGCCTCGCGAACGATAAGCAAGTTAGACACGAAAAGGGCTGTTCAGGTACGCTATTTCAGAAAAGGTCATTCAGGCATTCTTTCGGGCATACCCTAGAGGCATGGGCTTGCGTGGGATTCAAAAGAAAATGCAGAAAAATCATCCCATTTCCCCTAGTTTGGGAGTTTCCACATAACGGCGATGTTTTTGAGTGCCTGTTCTGTCGTTTATAGTGCCTCGTGAAAGATAGGCCCGATAGGCAAGAAAAGGGCGTTCAGGTACGATGTTTCAGAAAAGGTCATTCAGGCATTCTTTCAGGCATGCCTCAATGGCGTGGGCCTACTCGCGGGTCAAGTCGGGTCGGGTGAGGCTGACCCGACCCGACCCGTGATATTTAAAAAAAAATCCTGGCTCGCTCGATCGGCGGGTCAGGTCATGACCCGTGAAGGGCCCTGCTACCTGACATTTACGAACTGACTGGTATCCGGTCTTTTTGCTCCACTTTCGGCGTTTTCACCTGGTTGAGGATCACGCTTAGCTGCTTGCCGGATATCGAACCGATGCCACCTTCCTCCTGCATGTCAACAACGATGAGCTGCAGTATTTCTAGCGCCCCCTGGAACAGTCCCATGCGATGGCCCAGAGTCTTCGAGTCCGCCGACACTACGTTTATCAGCGACGGGATGTTCGTGCTGTCGTACTGGCAGTCGAGCTTGGTCAGACTCAACGAGAAGTTTGGCGTTATCTGCACGACACGTGTAGGTTGAAAATTCGTAGGCGTGAAGGCGGAGGGGAACGCGCGGCATTCATACTTTGAAAACAGAGGGGATATAAATATGCGAGTTGACCCACAAGGGTTCGGGGATCATATCTGCACACTTTTTTTTTCTTGCGTGTGAATTTGAGGGGCAGTTAGGGGGATTCAAACATAAAGGAGGCAATATGTTCAGCTTTGTGGTCAGAGTCGAGGAGAGGGTGGGAGAGGAAGGTGGGGGTTTCGAGCACAAGAGGCTATATGGCCAGCTTTGTTTAGAGAGTCAAGTAAAGTTCAGTGTGTTTCTGCTGGACATCTTGAGGTTAAAGGTGCGTGGGCGTGGAGATAATCTATGGTCGTACGGCTACGGCTAATGAGCACAACCCCCCTTCCCCCTCGCCTGGTCGGTCAAAACCTGACGTGCTCCGTCCCGGCATTGTAGGAATGTGACGGTCTGCGGTCATACAACTGCTGCCATGCCTGCCATGAGTACCACGCCCCCTCCCTTCCCCCACTCCTCCTGCCCCCCTTCGCCCCTCCACCATCCCCATCTCCTCTTTCTTCCCGCCTCCCCCCCCTGGGCCATGGGATTGCTGTAGGTGTATACGTACAGCGTTTCTCACAAGTGCGTAGGTTTTGCGTGAGGTGAGGTATACCTGGCAGCGCTCTTTCAACAGAGGAAGTAGCCTAATAGAATGTAGGTGCACCCATCCATCCCTACCTTGCCATTGGATAATACCTGGTACCTGGTAGTAGATTAGTAGATTGGTAGAATGCTTTCACTGCGAATGGTGGCGGCTTTTCTCGAGTGGAGGTTGGAAAGTATTGAACTGCTGGTGTGCTGCGATCAGCAATGGGGGTACGCACTGCTTTAGCACTTATTTTTGCTGAGCCTGTTCGCTTGACGATCTCCACACTGTTAGTAAGGGCCCATCTTAAAGGGGACTTTCGGCTCTGTCAATTTGACCTGATTTTTTTTTTTCTAATTTAATTCAAGGGCCCATCTTATCGAGGACTTTCGGTTCTTTCAATTTGACTTGATTTTTTTTTTTCTAATCTAATTTAAGGGCCCATCTTATCGAGGACTTTCGGTTCTTTCAACTTGACTTGATTTTTTTTTTCTAATTTAATTTGCATCTGATTAAACGAAATATAGTGTTCCCCGTTAAGGTGGGCCCTAGGTCATCAGTAAGTCCCCCAAAAAATACGAGTTTTTTTTTATAGAATATGCAGACTCAACTAACCTGATGAACAATCGCCATGGCCTACAGCAGGCGTGCAATAAAAACAGAACACAGGGTACTTCCTCATCGGCAATGGTTGAGGAGAGCTCCGTCAGCTACAAATATTTCGCCCAGAAAGTGTTACCCCCATGGTTGCAATCCCTATGGTTGCAATTAGGGTACTATAAATAGTGTAGTCCGGCAAACGTCTTAATGCAGACAGAGCACAGAGTGCTGGGTTTTGCATGATAAAAAAGCTCACCTCCAAAGTGCGGTAGAACGTTCGTATCGGTCAGACGCGAATCAAGGTGTCATTTATGTGCAACAGAAAACGTCTAAGCAGGGACTGCGTTTGACCGCATGCAGACCCAGTGCGGTATCGATCAGAGGTGGTGAAACGCCGAAGAGGCTGGGTTACCTACAAATGTCTACCAGGTACCAGTATCTATTTTCTCCTTCCGTCCGGCACGACGGGAGAACACACGGGCGGAGAAACGCGGTAAGTTTCGCACCCCGGGACAAATCATCTAGATAATTCCCACAGTTCATGATCTGTATGATCTAGCTCGTGTTGCCGCGTGGGAGTTGTATGACTTGCATGATCTAGGACATGTTTCCTGGGTTGGATCCGTCCTACCAATGCAGATCCTGCACAGCATCTGATAACGGCAAGTTAAGACGACCCACCAACATTGGTCAACTCCGCATTTTTGTGCAGCGGAAAGCGCGGAGCAATTGCGATGTCGGATCTGGAGGCGTTTTTTTATGGCGTCCTTTCGTCGGGCACAACAACAGGGACACACATGGCCAGAGAACCGAAAATACTTAGCCCGCTTCCCTGCGCTTCCTGCTGGAACTAACGATTCTAGCTTTCGTGTGTAGCTCCAAGCGCTTCCTGCTGGAACTAACGATTCTAGCCTTCGTGTGTAGCTCCAAGCAGTTTCTTCTCAAAACGGTGGTGCTCTTTGGGGTGGAAAAACTTTATGACGTACGGCCGTGCTCTTCGGGGTGGAAAACTTTATGACGTACGGGATCGGCTTTCCGCAGCTGAGGTAGTACCCAAGAGAGCAACATACTTAGAATCCCTTGCATGTTTTATACCTGGTACTCCCATCCGTTGTCGATATTAGTTAGATCACGCACACAACTTACAAATGTGAGGCTCGACGCAAGCTTCGATCTCACAGCTGATGCTTTTTTTTTGTATTATTCTTCAACACAATCCCTATCACGCTCTAGTCCATTTTCGCATTTACTCGTCGGGTTGAGAGTTAGTAATATCCTTGAGAAGCAGTTTTTGTGCGGATAGGTAAATGGTTAACCTTTTTTTAATAGGTAAAACAAACCTACCGTGATACCTACAGTAGAGTAGAGCAATACCCTACCCTGTAGTGACAAAAAGCATCCACCACTCACCTTAAACTTCACAGTCACGTACCCCAGTAGTTCGTCCTGAACGGTGATGTACTTCGATTCCTTGACCTCGCCCGTCACTTGGAATTCCCCCTCTCCCACCCTTCCGAGTCTTAGTCGAGCGTAACCAAACACTCTCCTGCTGGACGGAGCGGCCCCTTCTTCTAAAATGCGGACTAGGACTAGGAGGTGCACGTTAGACGCCAGCATGAATCTTATACGCCCAGATCCACTCCAATCCTCTTCTGAAGGCACGAAACTGAATGCGAACGGTTTCAAAGAATCGAGCAGCAGTGAGTGGCGTGGACAACTGCTTGCTTGCGTTCGTTCGTTCGTGCTTGCTTCCTTCTCTCTTATTGCGGAAATAGCGTTAGATTTGGTATCAATACTACTGTACTGTCTACTGGTACTCCTGTTATTGATGGTGCAGTCTACAAGGCTGAATAACTCCACTTGTTGGTGTTAACAGTACTGTTTGTGTTGCCTATCGCAATGGATAGCACTCTCTGTTGGTATTAATATTAATGTTGTACTGTCTGTCTACTGAGATGAACAGCAGTAGCGCTATCTATAGATATTCATGCTACTCTGTCTAGGTATTGGCTATAACGTTTCAGTCTATACTGGCGTTAATAGCACAGTCTATTGATATAATAATACCATATGTTGGAAGGGTTACTGTTGTCTGTTGATACAAATAGTACTGTCTATTGGTATCCATCGTACTGTCTATGGGTATTACTAACAGTTGTACTATATGTCTAGTACTAGTCTATTCGCCACATGTTATGTGCATAGCTTTTTCCGATCATACCATCCACACCCCAAAGGGTTACTATAACCCAATGACTTAAAACATGGAAAGTGCTGTTAATCAGACCTAAATACTTGACAAAATTATGCCAATAATGCAGCCCCCGTGATAAATGACTCTAGTGATTCTTAACCGACGGTTCACTACTGTCTATTGGTACTATTATTAATAGTACTGTATATTGGTACCATTTTTCTAAAATTAATTTGCGCCCTACGGAGATATTTTCCCCTGTAATTTCCATGTTTTCTTTGCGTAATTTTTTAATCTTCCAGATTTTCCTGATTTTTTTTTCCAAATATATGAAGTCTAAAAAACATGATTTTTTGCTTCTGGAGAATTTCACGAATAGTGACAGAACGCCCTCGTATCTTGATAAATATCTCCAATCATTTCCAAACTTTGGAAATTCTGGAATAAAAAACTCTCCGATAAGAGTGAGCCTTATAAGCCCTTTATAACAAGCTGCACCCACACATATTTTCCAGGACGAACTACCAGCCAAGTTTCTGACGTTAGTTGACTCGTAGTCGGCTGGCGCTGTTGAGTTTCATTTTCCACTGAAAACAAACATGACAAACAGAAAGGCGAACGGCATTCGGCACTGCCATCGACACTGCTGTTACCGTCGATGGCAGCGATGGATGGGCTTAGGTCCGCCATGAGTTGCAGCATAGATCTCTCAGCTCTCTTTGCTCTCCCTCTCTAGATAGACTAGGCGAGTGTGGCCTCACGCGGAAATGCGTACCCCGTACAGCATACGCGTATAAGCCTTCCATAAACAAGGAAACCCAAAAAGTCGGATAGTTGTCATCACCGCTGCAACTGCAGTAGCTATGTTACCTGTTTTATTAAATGCCACGACATTTAGTCATTCGACTCACAGCTATACGACGAACACCTACATAACTCGTACTCGTGGTAAGGTTACGAGTATGCACCCCCTGAGTAGTATGTCTACACGCACACTCCCCTGACTTCCACAGCTGTTAATAGCTGCCATATTTTTATTCCCTTCACTCAGCAAGGGATATCCCTTCACTCAGCAAGGGATATATAGTCTTCTTCACGACGAGGCTATATAAAACCCGTACAACCGTACGCGCGGTTGAGGTACAGCAGTACCACACCCAACCCGTCCCTACCGTTGATCCCAAAACACAAAAACAAACAAATGGCGGTAGATATTATTGTTAATAGTATTGTTATGCTTGCCTTCTGACAAAATAACGTAGATGACGTTCCTATGTACCTGGTAGAGATGTTGAGGATACCAGCGAGCGATCGAAGTACCGCACCGAGCCTGTCTCTACTACAGTCAGTGGGCTCCAAAGCACAAAACCAAGCACGATGGTGTATACAAAAAAAATGCTTGTGAACAAACAACAATGTCATGCAGGAAGCGTTGCGTTGGGTTGGGTTGGGTGGGTGTTTTCACACCTGTCCGTCGAGAAAGACTCGTTCGCGATGCGGAACACGCACTGCAGAGCCGTGTCTTCGGTGACGACGGGACCTAGAGGCTCCTCCTCTCTGCCGCCAGGGTCGACACGGACACGGAGGGGCGCCGCCCCCACCTGAATTCTGACATTGCTGTTTGGGTGTTTGGGTGTTTGGGTGAACGCACGTGACATCATCAGTTAATTACTCAGTAGCATGCGATGCATTTCCCCCTGGGATACGTACGTACAGTACTCATTGCGATACCTTTTCCGAGGCAGAAGGGGTAGGGGTTAGATAGGGTTATGGTTTGAATAAAGTGAGTGTACAAGTAGAAGCATAAGAAAGGGTTTTCAACCTTTTTTGTATTTCAACGATTTTGTAATTCACCCATCATTGTGTATTTTAAACACTTTTCGTTCTGTCATTCGTTTGACGAAGCGATCACGTATTTTAAAATTACGTTTGAAGAAAAATTATACACCGAAGCTGTGAGGTCGAAAAATTATTCAAAACTCATATTTGCAAGCTTGGTGTAATTATCCGATCGCGCGTTCTTCGGGGTGCGTACGAGGTTTTCCAGAGTTGTCTAAAATTATAATAGGGTTGGAAGCAACGGAATTGTTACCTACCAAGTATGCCATAAAGGCGACTGCTGTATATTACTTAGTTACGGTACACTCCTTGAATGTTTTTATGTGCGGGAGCATGATGAGCTCGAGCTTTACACTAGATTTTCTCCAGAGCACAACAAGCCAGTCGGTGACACCAAACAAATTGGTATATTCCCTGTGTCGTTGTTGAAGGTCGATGATGAAGGGCTATGAAATACAACGCAGATCGAAAACAGGCAAAGCAAGTTGTTTGTTTTCTGGTTACGGTCGCACCCTGCAAACTGGTGAATTTACGTAGCAGTGACAAAAATCGCGAACCCATCGTTTGATGGGGTTGCAGTTCCGATTAAGACTTTTTTTTTTGGCAGTTTCGAGTTGGCCGCAAGTTCCCCTCATCTCACCCATAAAAAGTCGACACGAAGCGAGATACATCATGCTGTGCGGCTGACAGGCAGGGACGCGGGCAGGCGTTTAACAGGTTATCCATGAAGAAAGCCATGTTGGGTCCACTACGTACGATGTATAAGCAGCTCAGATGTGCGGACGGCCTCCACGACACGGGTTCAGAGCGGCGCTCGTTGAAGCCCTTGTCACAGGATCGACATTGCTTATTGCTTATTGCTCATTGCTTACTGCTTATTGCTTACCTGGTATTGCGTATTGCTTGTTGCTTGTTGCTTGTTGCTTGTTGCTTGTTGCTTGTTGCTTGTTGCTTGTTGCTTGTTGCTTGTTGTTTGTTGATTGTTGATTGTTGCTTATTGCTTATAGCCTATTGCTTATTGCTTATTGCACGGTGTGATCGATCGACGTTAAATAACAAATATGTAAGTACAGTACCATACAATTCGTAATCTGTAGGCCCATGACTAAAAACATACCTGGTAAGGCTAAAAATACGTAAGAACGCCAGGGTCATCTTTGGGTGACGCTAAGGAATAAGGATTAAGAAATCGTGCTCAGCGGCGAGCGCCACACTATACCCTACCTGGTACTTGCTAAATAATACCCTCTCTCTATGCTCAAAGGTTGCACACACCGAACATATCAGATAGACCATTCCCACAGTTCATGATGTAGACCTTTCAGGGCATATACATACATCCCTGATCTGTATGATCTGTATGATCTGTACGACCCGTATAATCTAGCTCATATTGCCGGGTGGCAGCCATAGAACCTTCATAAGCTAGGACTGTTTTCTGGGTTGGATCTGTACCTATACAGATCCTGCACAGGATCTATCTCAGAGCAGCAGGTCAGGATCTACCAGGTGCTAGATGATATATCTGTATATGATCTGTCGGACGTGTGAACGGTATCGGCTGCTCAAGGATGGTGTCACCATAACGTTTCAAGTAATGCCTTGATCACACCATTATCAAGTATTACATGCTTCTTGTCTTGGGGGGCCCATGCTGAAATCAAGTGATATACTGCAGTTGTGTAGTCACTATTAATATAATAGTCGCAGCAGTGTCACAGTACGTATACTAGCGCAGCAGCACAGTACATACGTATACCTATACATACCATTCTGGGCGTAAGTAGAAGGACCGCTTGATCTTGATATTGATGTATAAACAGTCCTTATATCTCCGCTCAGAGTGTTTGTTACCGACTATGTCCGGAAATGTAAGGGCCAATAGCTTATAATTCCTTGTACCACACCTCTTACATATACGGGCAGATACCCTCATCATACCTGGCAGGCGTTATCACCTACTGCCTTACTGATGAATGCCTCGCCCCTTCGCTCTGAAAGCGTCTGGCGAGGCAGGCAGCAACTAATACAAGAGCTTATAACTTCTATCATCGTCAAGCACCTTGTGTGAGTGACCAGAGCAGAGCCAAAGGCATCACCTGCTAGCAGTAGTCGGTCCCTAGGTCCATACTGCCTTACACTTAAAACAGAGTGGTACATGGTACGGTATACCGGGTATAGCTTACCCCCAGGTTGAAAATGCGGACCGGCCAAAAACAATACGCGTATCGACCATGTGTCAATCCCACGACCGCTGTGCTTGTGACTAAAGTGTCTAGAGTAGAGCTATTGGATGAGTCGGCAGGAATTCACGACTACTATCTAATCGGTGTACTTCTGGGTGCTCAGGCTGCTCGTAGACGGTTCAATGGTTTATAGCGCCAAAGCTATCGTGGTTGTCGTCGCTATCTTCAACAAACACCCAAAAGGGTTGACCACACCGGCCTGAAATATAAGGTACCTTGGGTCTTTGTACCAGAATCTGAACGCGTGTTATATTCACAAACGGAGCGGTAAGTGCCGTCGCGTAAGCATGTACCCTCTGGCGCACCGAGATAAGCCAACATGAACACGCGTGATCAATAGCAGCTGGTGAACCCTTTTAAGGGAAACTGCAGTCCCGTTTTGAGGACAACCTACTTGGAATATGAGGGGTCAGCCCTCACAACGGGAGTGGTATAGGGATATGAAACGGCTGAACTTGGCGGCTAGGTAATAGTTGGATTAGTTGGATGTGGCGAAGTATGCTATAACTATAGCGGACTTTTTTAGTACCAGTATTTTCTATAGGGTGCCTACCGTAGGTATCAGTTGGGTGTGGCAAAGTATCCAACAAACTGATGTTTTATTGGTAGTTTCTAACAACAACAAAGACAACAGTAGTCTGAGCCACAAACGCGCCAGCGAGATACAAAAAACACAGAACTCCGCGAATCACCACACGCAAAAAAAAACAAACTGCAACCAATACCTGGCCAACTATGAAGTAGTCAGCGTCTATAATAATTTTAATGGTAGTAGTCAGCAGGTTCACAGCCCTATATGGTGACCAAGCATAGACTCCAGCGTATTAACAGGACGAGGCATGTTTGAGAAACTCGTGGGCAGGCGTGGTGCAGCCGCGCAGCACGGCAAATCCTACAGTATATACCCCGGGAACATTCCGTAGTCGCATTAATTCGTTTTAAAATTTGGGATCAATGAGGCCTCTCTGCTGCGGCATGAAATCACGCCCATACATACTCGTCGTCCTCTGCGCTCTCCTCTCAATGCCGTAGCTCATTTGTGTTCTATTGTCCTTCCCGCGGGTTGTTTGTCGTCCTCATTTCACCCAAAATGCTACCCTGCCCTCTTAATGGACCCGGCTTCGATTGTTCAGGGGGAACGCTGCATATGAGCTTGCAAACTGCTCGATCAGCTGCAGGGCGTTCCTATCCGTGAACGCGTTTCGCGAGAACGCTTTCATCCCTGCCGCAGCCGCGGCTGCTGTCGTCCCTACGTATCAGCTTGGGCCTGTGCCGGACTTCCACCCGACACACTCCATAATAAGGACGTCCATGGCCGTGCCGTCCATACGATGGCTCGTTGCACCTTCCACCCGGAAGGAGTGCATAATGTACCACTTATCCTCCGAGCTGCCCGCAGATGGATCTGAAACTTGGTGGCCATCTGCGCCGGCGTCACCGCCAATTCTCCTATCTCCTCGCCTTTCATTAATATAATGCTCGGTAACAGGAACCCTGACGCCTCTGCAGATGGCCATTTCTTAGGTTCCACCGCTGGTCGGCACCCGACAATGGCTGAGACCACGCAAAATTCGCGGCGGGCAAAATTTTTCCGCACCACGCCCTCTTGGGTAAAGTGTGGTAAATGAAGCAAGAGTGCTTCATACGTGCAGTAGGTCGTGTGCGTTCGGCGTATGTTACAAACAGACAAGACTGTGTAGACGCTGTAAGCCTGTGCGCCACTCCTCAATCAAGAGCTTTTTTTTTGTTCAAAAGACAAAAACATGGCCTCATTTACGCTTCGCGCTCGGTTTCACCTCATCACAAGCCTCCAACTCAATTGACAACTTTACTGCTATGGCTTGTTGGAAAATATCCCTGCGTCTATCCTTAAACCCTTTGGCGTTAAGATAATTTTAGCGTTTTCAACCGTCTGCGAGCAGCGCGAGGGCCCAGCAGAATTACGGGTAGGATCATGTTGCCCCCGTGCCGCACGACCCCTTGCATTCAACCATTGAAACTCTACAGTAAAGTATTTTAGGACACCAACCATTGTATCGTCCCCTGCCCAATCACGCAGTGGCCGTACGTAACTGTAACCACAGTCACTTTTTATCGTCTGTTGCTCTCCTGTCTCTGAAGTCCCCAAGATTTCCCAAAAGCTGTCGTGCACTGCTACTGCTGCTGCTGTCAGAGTAGTCGGAAACTCACGTTATTGTAAGGGTGGTCGGGAACTCTCTCTGCGTCAAGTCCTTGGGCTTGAAGCGCACGAGGTGTGCGAATGCGGGTCGCGAACCTGCCCCAGCTAGCCGCGACCCGAACTCGTCATCGAGCTCGAGATCCGCCATAGTCCTATTCGAATCGTTTTGCGGTACAACCAATCGCCTTTCGATGACGCCGCGGTTGGCTTTGTCGCAAGAAATTTTGCGACTTCTGAAACAGCGGGCAAGGGAGAACGGGCACAGGTAGAGACCGAAGAAGGTGAGAGATCAGCATCAGCATCCCATTCGAGTCGTCTTACAACATAAATATCTGCTTTCATCCCATCCGAGTCGTGCTATTGTACCATCAACCGCCTTCCAATGACTCGTCAGTCACCAACAATTGTGACATGCCGCGGTTGGCTTCGCCACAAATTGAACACAATCGATAGGACGGGGAGGAGCGGTCAGGCAGGCCGAAGCATTATTGTATGGAAATCCACTCTCATCCCATTTGAGTCATATTACATTGTTCATTTTTAGCCCTCCGGTAATGTATCGTTCATGTTCCATTCCGACTTGAATCAAATATCCGCTATGTACTACCGCAGTAGCGGCAGTCTCTCTTCTATCGCTCTAAAGCAATATACATATCCTGTTGATTGATCTCTAAAGGTATAGGCGCAGCTGGCACGGGAACGCGTGGTTGACTCCAGACAGTAACACGGAACTCCTCTTGTATTATATCCGAGCTGTCGAGTGACAGCTCATGCATCGTATGCAGGTTATTATCCAACATGACGAGGGAATAAACCTCCCGTTTATCCCCCCGAATATCCGACTAAATATCCCTCTCCTATAATCCTATGTCAATATATGGAACTCCCTAATATTAGATGTAACGTCTCCGTCGTGTTTCTGAGCACAATCAATATATCCCACTATCCCTTCTTGAAGGCTCCTGCTTACATCCCCCCCCCCTCCTTCCTTGGCAAACCCTCGTTTACCCTTCTCTTCGTCAACGTTCCGCCATCGACCACCTACCAATGGCTCCGGCACCGAACCACGCGGTTGGCTTTGTCGTAAGAATTAAAAACATTTCTGAAAGGGCAGGCGAGATAGAGAAACAGCAGGCAGGCAGACCCAAGCAGCCAGGATGCTGCATTTTTTATGACTGTGCCAGTGTTTCGAAATGCAGTATATACCTACTCGTGCATGTCTTTTTTCTTGGCCGCGGCAATCCGATGAAGGCGGACATATATCAATGTCTACAGTGGGCGATGGCACTTAAACCTTCTTGGAACTTCAGGGAAGGAAATTGACGCCAAAAGTAGACGCACACATACATCAACCATTGTGGTCACTGCGGTTGGGGGATGATAACACAATGGTTGTTGTCCGAGTTACCATGGTTGAATGCAATGAGTCGTACGTCACGTGGCGCAAGATGACCCTACCCGTATTGCCAGGCGCTCACGTTGCTGTTCTGGTACTGCTTTGAATGAGGCTGAAATCCTGGTAATTGCCTGAGTTCAGGCATTGGGATCGTATTTGTAGTACTTGGGAGGCGTGTCTTAGATGGAAAACCAGGGGTGGTCCCAGCGAGGCACGAGCTTGGCTCCCAGTCTCCGCGTGCACGAAAGGAATAAAGCTGCTCTTCTTTTACCTCTGAGTAAACATCGCACGTAAGTACCAACGAGTACCGGCTTGATAGGCAAACCTGTCCAGGGATACAAAGTGTCCCGACCTCTGATCTTAACAAGTGGCGTCAACGGCAGGACATGGGTTGTTGGTCGTGAGTTGGAATCTCACGCCCACCATGAAATTGCTTCTTAAAGAAAAGTGAATTTCCTCATGTCAAGAATCTGAAAAAATACTTCTGGATCCCCAAAAAATTGGAACCGCGTGTTGGCGGCACGACGACCCGTATATCCGGTCCGTTTTGAGGGAGAGATTGTGGTAAGGTTTATATTGGGTAGGCGATTGGTTAACCTTTTACCAATAGCCCAACGTCGATTGCCGTCCTGGCTTGGGTTTCTTTTCACCCACCGCCAACCCTGCTTTGCTTCGGTTTTTGTCGTAACCTCAGGGGGCGACCAGGGCTCTGCAGAAGCCCCCGCTGCGGCCACGGTTGTCGCCCAGCGCGTTCCTCTCCCGACGAGCACGTTACAGGGAGAAGATTCCGCCGTGATCACTGATCCGACCGCGTCTGCCCCTCCGCCGCCTGGTAGCCCGGCGCCTCTGAATGTTTTGCCGCCTTCAGGTGGAATCTCCACTCGGACGCGCCGACGAACAGCCGCTTCCGCTGGCACCGCGCCGCCGGCTGACGATTATGGCTTCGGGCCCGGCGGGACCCCTAGACCATCCGTCCGGCGTGCTATCACCCCGCTGCGAGCCCCACGGACGCGACCACCCGCACCCGTCGTTGTAGCCCCGACTCCTGCTACCTTGTCGGTCCCGACGGTACCCATCCCGTCCGACCGCGACCGCACCGAGCCCGTGGGAACTCCTTTTTTGACGGCTTCCGCCGCCCACTGACACACCGCCCGTCACCACGACCGACTTGGACGTGGTCGGCGCAGCCGCCGAATTTCAGTTCGGTGATTCCGTAGCGCGCTATGCGCACGCCGACTGGGCTCGGGAACAACAGGCCGAGCCCGCGTGCAATGCTGTCATACGCTACATAGCCCCTGGCCGGCCGGAAGTTTTGCCCGCCGACTTTTTGTCGTGTTTTCCTTCTCACCAGCGCCCTCCCTTTTCGGAGTTTCAGGAACTGGCTAACAAAGTCCACTTGCACACCACCGACGCGGGCATCGTTCTACTCGTCCGGCAGCCGCCCCCCTCCCTTGCGTCTGGCACGCAACGCCCGGTGGGTCGTACGGCCTGTTTATTGAACGACGAGCCTATTCACATTTATGTGCCGCTTCTCATGCGCCCCTGGGTCATGCAGGATTGTCATTCCACAGCTTCCTGCCACCAAGGAGCCGCGCGCATCCTACGTATGCTCGAACGGTTGCATTAGTGGATCGGTATGAGCATCTGCACCCGGTGGTGGTTTTATGTGCCGCCTCTCGTGCGCCCCTGGGTCATGCAGGATTGTCATTCCACAGCTTCCTGCCACCAAGGAGCCCGCGCGCATCCTACGTATGCTCGAACGTTTCTATTAGTGGATCGGTATGAGCATCTGCACCCGGTCGTGGTTACGCAACTGCTTGAAGTGCCAAACACGGAAAACGTCGCGGCAGACGGTCCGGTGGCCCGCCATCACGTTGACCTTGCCAGAAGGGCCCGGCAGCGCCGTCAGCATCGACTATTTCGGCCCTCTCCCGGTGACGCCTCGAGGAAGTACCTACATCTTGCTTTTTCCTGGTCGTTTCAGCCGCCGAGCTGACATCTATGCCGTCACAGCGGCAGAAATCACCGCTGAGGGCACGGCTAACATTCTCATCAACCGGTATATTCCCCTCTGGGGATGCCGCCGCAGCATCCTCTCGGACAACGGTCTGCAGTTCTGCTCCAAGCTTTCGAACGCCGTTTTTCAGCTTCTCGGGGTTCGGAAAATTGCCACCAGCTCCTGCCACCCAAACGGAAACGGTGGGGTGGAACGTGTTATCCACATGATGGCCCAAATGCTGACAATGGTCGTCAAAGAGCTCCAAAACAAGGATGAACAGCTCCCTCAAGTCGAATTGGCGTGCAACAATTATGTCAGCGCCGCCACGGGTTCGGCTCGCAGCAAAGTCCATATGGGTCGGCTACCACGCCCCCTCCTCACGACTTTCGAGAGTGCTGGAGTCGCCGGCCACCAGGTTTCTACGCTCTCACTGTTGCTCGCGTGAACCGCCGCAGTTCCGCCCTTTCCGACGCACTGCGTCCAGGCCCCAAGCTCGCCTTTGGCGGCTGGGCGTGGGTGTACGATACGGCGGCCACTATCCGCCAAGGCGCCAAGCCTGACACGGACACCAAGGCCCTCAAGATCAAACTCTCTCTCAACTGGACGGGCTCGTACAAGGTCCTCGCAGTTGGCCCCTGCTCCTTGGCGTACACCCCGGATGGATCTCCTCTCAGGGCAAAACTCCTGTATTTGGATCTCCCTTTCGATATGCCCGGCGCTGGTGCCCGCCGGCGCGTCTCAGTTCAACGCTGCAAGCCTTGTGCCAACCCCCACGACCGTGGCGACATGCCGAAGCATTTACCAGCGGGGTTGACGCAATACGTGCTCGACAACTCTTCCAAGAATCCCCCCCGTACCACGTCACCCAGGACGACGTTTTGACCCCTCTTCATCGTTTCGAAGTCGAAAAAATTACCAGACACCGATAGGTTAGAGGTCGAGGTGGCATCATCTCGGTGATGTACGAGATGCACTGGACAGGATTATCCCGTCCATCCTAGGAACGGGAAATAAACCTCCAGCTTTCTCGCGACGAAATTTTGTGGCTACTTGGCCGGCACCCCGAACCAGCACCGCCAAACCAACCGCCTGTATTGCCGGATGAGGGTCGGCGCGGCACATCAGGAGCTTTCTCGGAGTAACGGCGAGCGGTTTCTGGCACCCGGTTATGACTGCGTATCGCACGCCGATTGGCTTCGCCGATACTGCAACACCGTGCTTCTCAATGGGGCCCATTTTTGGTACAAAGGTGACGTCTGTGGTGGCTCGGGCAAATCAGCGCGACTACACCAACGGGAGTATATTTGGTTCGATTTGTGGACGACCCGGGACCGATCAAGCTTTGTCGTTCTCCGGCACGTTACACGACTTCGACGGGAGCTGTACGAGGTTCTTGGTGTCTGCCAATACACTTGGCTAGCGCGTTTGCATGGGGAGTCCAGCGTAACGTAGATGAATCTCGAGGCGCCGCCGAGGATAGCTGATTTTCTCTTCTCGGCTGCACCCGATATTTTTTTTCTTGCCGTTTTCATGGTCCTGGGAGGTGCTTTTCTACTTTTTGACGTTTTCCGATTCCGGGTCGGGGTTTTTCTGCTTGGTCTGTTCCTCTTCGGTGTTTCTTAGGCTGGGTTGGGGACGGTTTTAACGTGTTTTGTCCTGCCTACCCCCCCGCTCAGTGTCGGGACTGATCTGGGTAATCGGGCCACTCATTTGTGGCACAGGACACATCTGGAGTTGTGGTTTGGGTTTAGGTGGTTCTTGGCGTACTCCGTATTTTTTTTCGTCTCGCTTTTTTGGTGTTAACATTTCGCTTTTTTGTAGACTCACCCACGTTGCGAGTGGCAAGGCGATGGCTTTCGTTGACGAGTTATTCCTGCCCCCTAAGGGAAGGCCTTCCTTTCTTTCTCTTTTTGACGCAGTTTGCCGGCTTCGTTGTCTTGCCGTTCAGAGATGTGGAAGTGAGTCTTGAGGAGCCGCATCTTCGACTCATGTTCTATTATACCTTGTGGAATCGGGGTTTCCACGAATTCCCTATAATTCTGCTTACACGGCTCATCAGAGTGGGCTAGTGTTGTGGTACTTCTTTGAATGAGGCTTCAAGCCCGGTAATTACCTGGGTTCAGGCAATGAGATCGTATTTGTAGTACTTGGGAGGCATATCTTAGAGATGGGAAACCAGGGGTTTTCCCAGCGAGGCACGAGCTTGGCTCCCAGTCTCCCCGTGCACGAAAGGAATAAAGCTGCTCTTCTTCTATCTCTAAGCAAACAACACACGTGAGTACCAACGAGTACCGGCTTAAAACCTGTCAAGGGAAACAAAGTGTCCCGACCTCTGATCTTAACATTGATCGTAAATGATTGATATCACCAAAGGTTCTCATTTTTTTGTCGCTAAACTATAATCAAGCCCCAAAGGGGTTGGCAATCTCGTGTTTTGGGCCAGACCGAATTTCCTGATGTCTTTTTCTTTTTCTTGCGATTATTTCGTTTACCATCTGACAATGTGTACCGTGAGTGTCCATAACCAAAACAATGATGAACGAGCTTATTGTTCTCATGAGGGGCAGGGTGTGTCCTAAACTACACTAATTGCGATACAAACGTACGTACACTACTAGTAGAGTAGTTGTGATGTGGTTCGTTCAGTCTCGAGCCAACCTTTTATTATTGTACGAAACTTCCGTGTAAATAAATGCGCAAAACCAACAAACGCACCCAGCAAAAAAACACCCGAGGATATCGAGCTCCGACAGCACCAGCGAACGTCTCAAGCAAGTCAGTTCATACCTACTACTTATACTGCCGTGGGACCACACACCCACACCCCAAGCTACGAGTATGGCGGTTACAGCTTCTGTATACGTACGGTAATTTAAACGTACCCATCCAGCACATGCATGATAAAATACGCACATCATCCCAACGAAAGTGCTATTTATCGTGTCGTCGCGCACTGCTGTTGCTATGCACGGTACGCATTACCAGCAGGGCATAACTAGAACACCTACGTACGTATGCATGGGCTGTCTCTCTCGTATTCTACGTGTGTCTGTACGTACGTATGCATACAGTATCTGCAGCGGTGGCACACGGGCACGACACGCTTCGACGAAACCTCCGCCAACACGACTGTCTCCTGTGCGCTGACGTGAATCTTATGCGTATACAGCATGACGACTGCTGGACATCGGTACGTGTGAATATTTATACTCATAGTACTATTAATAGTGTACTTCATACCGGGCAAACAGTACAGTCCAAGCAGAAAACGAAAGCCCGACGACCTACCGCCACACAGCAGCTTTGATAAGTCTATCTCTCGAGTTGGCACCCACAAACATGGCAAGCGCTCACACTCTAACCCTGTACTTGCCTTGGTGTATGCCCGAGCCAGCAACGGGAATCCGGTGTTCTGGTGCGTGGTATTATATGTACAACAACAGTCGATAGTCTACCTGGTATACTGGTTTGTTATACCTTCTACCAGGTACATGCCTGGTGCAGTCGTATCATAGACTCGAGACGTATGTTGCTGTCTACGTACCTGTACCAAATACAGTACGAAGGAGTTTGGACTCGTCAAGCAGGAAAATCAAATTCACACGCCGACGGAAGATGCTATCTCGACGGCTGTTGTCATGCTTTCTGCTGAATAAAACATCTCACCAGATAGTATATATTATTACTGTAGGAGTCTGAGAGCTATGAGTGGCTCTCGCCGCCCAATCCTGCTGACTTTCGTCTGGCCTGGTCAGCCTGGTCAGCCAGCCGTCGACTTGTCACGTTGGGCACACGACACGGCACGAGTGCAGCGAGGAGCGAATGGGTAGACGCTATTCATGTAGCCAATGTACAAGGACGACGAAACGCAACATGACAACATTATTGTTGTACGGTCTCGTCGATGATCCCAATCCCAAATATGGTATTATTACTAGAAAATATGTACCTGGTAAGATTTTGAGATTGTATGAAGATCGTGTGTACGTATGAAGATCAAGATTGCAAGAACAAGATTTCTTGCGGAAGTGGCAGTTACCCAATTTCTACTACTGTTTTGGCTACGAGACGCAAACGCACGGTGCTAGCGTGCCTGTCCAGTCACAATGCAGGCTTCGACACAACAATAAGGAGTACCAGGTACACATCAATCGGCGGCTACTGCTGTTTGCTGTTGTTATAGGGTAAGGCTTGACATGATCTACGGTAAGAATTCGACGCGAGTCGACGAGGAACGACAGGGCTGCAGACACGCGATAAAATGCAAGGCACGAACCGTAGTGCTGTAGTGCTGTACCTGGTAGTAGTGGTGTAGTGGGGAGAGGAAGTAAGAGCCTACTACGTATGTGACCCTGGATCTGAGCTACGAGTACTACTACGAAGGACGGAGAGAAAAAAGAAGAGCGAAGACATATGAATGGGGTAGTAGAGAGAAAAAAAAACTGAAGGAAAACTCCTAAAAGTAGTACGTACGGTTTCACGGTATCCCATTGACTTCTCAGGGCAGCCAACAGACTTGCCTCGTTGTCCCTCAGTGTGTACGGTTTCACGATATCCCAGCGACTGCCCACGGTATCCCACGGTATTACACAGTATTCCAAAGAATTACCACGGTATCCCACTGTGTATACGGTATATTTCCAACTTCCGACGGTATCCCACAGTATCCCACCGAATCTGTCACGGCATCCACGGTATCCCACCGACTTCTCACGGTATGTGCCACTGTATCCCGATGCATCCCTTGGTATCCCACCGACTCCCCACGGTATCTCGTTGACTTCCCACGGCCGCCGACAGACTTCCCACGCTATCCCATGGTAGTCCATAGATTTTTACGGTATCCTACAGACCTGCGGTATCTCTCGCACTGCTGTACATTGTGCGTATACTCGTATATACCTATCTATGATTGTACTACTCCCTTCTCCCCTCGACACCTCCTCGCAATAACCAAAATTATTAACAATATAATAGACTTTTTAAGAAATCAGTTCGCGGCTCCTATCGCCCTAGACTCTCCGATGCATTAAAAGGACTGTAAATTAAATACAGCGCCAACGATATGCAGTGCTTACTTAGGACGGTAGATTGAAAGGGTGTACGAGGAGGTTACTAATTTCAGCAACGAGAAGGATGTCCATATATATGTACTCGCGTGAATAGCGTGTGTTGCAAGTTGCAACTGAGAGCCAAAAAAGAAAAGAATCGATTGGTTTAGGCATGACTGATGATTACTGAGGACGCTTTCATAAACATTACAGTACAGGATTCATAATTCACGCCTTGGAGACAAAACTTTTCGTCACCAAACAGCCACTATCAGATGGACGATGAGTGGTTGACAGTCTTCTCCCGACCCGTCTTGATTTCATGATGAGGCGGTCAAGGTACATAAAGAAGTTAATCGTCTTGTCCAAGCGCGTGATTCTTGCACGCCACACCTACCCACTTTCTTCCTCCGAGACAATGCAGTGCCTGCTCCACTCCCGCTTGCGGAAGCGAAATGGTGCGAATTACACTGGCCGCATCCCATACACATTTCGTGTTCAGATTGTTCAGATTTGTACTGGAAGTACTTAGTCTATTCATACATAATACATACTGCTTGTCTATTAATCAATGTAATATAAAATAGTACTCGTATACCTGATATGTGATTTAGACGCGCGCTATAGTAGAGGTAGCACCTACAGTACAGTAATTTAGCTGTAGTAGTTTAGCTCAGGGACATATATCTCACACAAAAGTTAACTTTGAGACAAAAAAAAAAACGCAAGCTAAGCCCGACTTACAGTCCCGTTGGCTAGATTATGTAGCGAAAGATTATTGTAAAATACACATCAATCAGACCCATCCAAGATATTTTGGGGTTAGTTCCTCAGCTGCAATGGTTGTTGCAATAACGGTTTGACGCAATGGCCGATGCAATGGTTGAGGAGCTTCGTCGGTGAGAAACGTTTGGGCTCAAAAATGCAAAATCCCTAAAAGAAACCCCTCTCTTCAACCGTAGGAAGACTCTTTAGGCTCTTTTGTAACTGCACACCAGCGTATACCCCCCCCCCCCCCTCTCTCCATGTTTATGACACCATGACGCCAACCTTCCACCTATCAGACAGATCAGGCGCCCACGTCGTGACCTAGATATTCCGGGGCAAATATTTCAGATACAATATCAGATCTGCACGGTCTACTGCAGATAAAGTTGTCCGGGTGGGATCTGTACGACACGATTCTTACGCGCATGTTCGTCGGGTGGGATCTGTATGATAAGGCTCTTCTTTGCACAACGCCTCATAGCGGCACAAATATGAACATAATCTAGATGATCCAGATCGTGATCTAACCGACGTGTGCATTCACAACCTTCAACAATATAGTGTTACGAATACGGTGCCACACTCCACCAGCAAACGATTCTCAGAGGCGCTCCAACTACTTAGCACAATTTGCGTTTCGCAGAAAGGCTTGTTACAGTATCGGGGTTGCGGACAATTTTCCCAGCCACGTTAAGGGCACATATCGACGGAAACCCCCGCCCGGCGTCGTCAAAGCTATCGCGCAAAGCCTGATGGAGGCATGTCCCCCTTGCTGCCCCCCCTTGCTTTTGCTTTACTGCAGACAAACGGTTGCCAACTGACACGTCTCCGCAAGCTAGTCCGCCAACACCGCGATTTATTGACCTGGATAGTGTACGTACTCTACACTTCGAACAGAGGCGTAGAAAATAACCTCAGCACCTTCACGTCGGCTTTACATACCGACTCACGTACCAAAAAGCACACAAATCTCCACTGGGTGGAGGAGGGGGGGGGGGGGGGGGGGGGGGCTCACATACCGTAGCCCCTTAATTAACAGGGGGGTCATATTTTTCTACCCTTTAGTCGGCAAGCGCCTACTTTGTAGCTGCTTCTCCGCGCCGTGAGACCCGGTCGCGAAACCAATAACCCATCGGCGAACATCACTTGTAGCTGCTGTTCCTCGCTGCGAAACCTGCTCGCGAAACCATCAACTACGAAAATGAACTGAACCCGTTTTGAGCTTTTACCAAAGTGGAGGCCTGCGCTTCGTACAGGAGGCGGAGGCACACGTTCGCGAGCGAAGAAGGTGAACGTGGGACGCGCGACGCCTCTGAATCGAAACGCAAGACCTCCACCACCGCCGCCGCTCCATCGGTTGCCGGCGGTCTATATATCCTCATTCCGACGAGCGCTACGGTAGACGGGTGCAAATTATTTCCGGTAGAGGGCTCTACACCTGCAATAGCCTCACCCAGAAGCTGACTTCGAAAAAAAATGTACGCTCATCCCGATGAAGATATCCGTGACCTAGGCATCAAAACGAAAAACATTGTAAAGCATCGATGGGATCCCCGTGACATTGGGTAGTTTTTCGGTTCAGTAGTGTTGTACTGTTCAGTCAGAGATATTTCGGCCAAGCAACTCCTCCCCCTATGGCTACCATCGCTGCCAGTATGTATGATCCTTACTACAGCAATACCTGGGATCTTTGAAGCTACACCCGGCCCAAGGCTTCCAGCATCACCTCATTGCTCGCCGCAGGCGTATCCCGTCCATCCTTACCATCCTACAGAAATGAAACAAGCAATCACCGACCCGTCAAGGTTTCCACCACCCCTCCATCGGTCACCCCCGGTCTATGCCTTGCATCCCGACGGCCAAACTCTTGCAGCAACCGCAGAAGCAGTACCCGGCCCAAGGAACCACACACGGGACAGATCACCCACACTATTATTAATAGTATCATACTATCCCCACTTCACGCGTCAGATCTTTCAGAGCAGATACACCCTGATCTGTATGATCTAGCTCATGTTGGGCGGGTGCGATCCGTACAATCTGCAGAATCCAGCACATGTTTCCTGGGTCAGATCTGTACCATAAAAGATCTTGCACAACATCTCACAGTGGCAGGTTAGGATCTAGATGACCTATTTGATCTATCTGATCTATTTGACCGATGCGTGCAAGGTTTTCGCCAACGCTTCATCGCTCGCCGTCAACCTATCCCTTGCATCCGTGCTACCCTCTACCACTCCGGAGGTAAAAACAAGGACCATTCAGGTACTATTACTAGTATTAATAGCGAAACGCTCCTTACATCCGTTCAGAGTGGTGTTTTACAGCAACCGTGGAAGCGATACCCCACCTGACGTTTCCAGCGCCACCTCATTACCCACCCCAAGCCTATCCCGTTCCCCCCTACAATTTTCACAGCAAACGTCGTAGAAGCAATATATATTCGACGGAGGAGTGCAACAACAAAGAGATGGAGGCAATAAATCATTTTTCCGAAAAGCCACGTCAGTCGCAAAGCACAGGATTCTCGCCCTGCATCTGCGTCGCCAACAAACAACAGTTCGGAGAGGGGAGGGAACGAGAGGGCAAGCCAAGCGGGGAGAGAGAGGAAGGGGGAGAGAGAGGGATCAATATAAAGAGAGAGCGAGAGAGATAGAGATTTAGCACCTTCTCTTGCTTGTACCGTACGGTAGATATTTGTAGCAAGCTCTGAAAGCAACAACTAGTCGTGACGCATTGGTCGTACGAGTATCATGTCTCATTTTCTGTAAGAAAACACAAGAGAGCGTACGAGGTCCTCTTTTTGTCCACAATCACAAGTGTTCCTTCACAGTCACTTCGTGACACCTCCGCATCTAGCCCCAACACGCATCATTCCAACACAAGACAGCGAGGAAAAAAGGCCTACTTACCCGTCGGGGGAAAAAAAATCGAGCTACGGGCATGAGCAACCGCGTTCGATCAGCCCCCTCCCCAAGAAACAGCCAACAAACGTACGTACGGTCGGTAGGGAGTCTGCATTATCTGAGCGAGATAGCTCGTACCAAGCAAGCGTCCTACGCACGTTCGAGCGAGGGTGTAGTGTGTTTTGTTCACCATTATGTTGTCAATACTTCGTGGGATCCATGGGATCCGTGGTGTCTCACGGGACGTTTCTTGGTATTACACTTCCCACCACATGAAAACCCGCGGTATTTCCCGTGACACTAGCGCAGTAACCCACGGAATGTCACGGGAGCCGACCGATGGGACTCCATTGGATTCTCCCGGCTACAACCTCCGGGTACAGTTGTTGCTGGCGGAGTATATACCGCATCACACTAGGGTGATAAGATTGATAAGATAACAGCCCCTCCTCGGATGATCGTATCACGTATTAATAGTGTGTATATGGTGAGGCACCCACGAGGCAGTTACATAGTAAACCCATTGCTTGTCTCTGGAAGTGACCACACCAGAAATTAAACCAATTCATTGATGCTGTCATCCATAAGCAAGAAAATTCGCCTCTAAAGCGGTTCTTCGTAGGATGCAGCTCACCCTTCATGCGACTCCTCACGGCGCTTCGCGCTTGGTGCAAGCAATATCTGCCTGGTCGGTGAAAACCCGACGCGCTCCGTCCCGGCATTGTAGGGATGCGAGGGTCTATGGTTATATAACTACGGCCATGCACGATAATGAGTACGCCCCTCCCCCCCCCCTTAACCTCGGATGAATTTCGGAATTGATTTTCTCGACAAGGGGGAGAGTGCAAACGCCGAGCTAGCCGTCTATGGAAACATCTCGAGGAGATCTATATGTCCAAATCCACCACAATTTTCGTTGTGTGTGCCCTAGGCCCTTAAGGCATGGTTTTGGAGAAAATCGGCTCCGAAAAGGGGGTGTGTTGTCTTATCACACCTAGTACCACCATGACCGTAAATATAAGAATCGTTTATACGCCAAGATGAATACCAATCGGTTACTATATCTCGGGCCAGAGTGGTCAAGATACGGTAGAACAAGCAAGCCCGCTTACTTCCCTCCGATTGCCTCGAGTGTAAACGGTCATTATCAGCGGAAAGTGCGCGTTTCCTACCTTCTTTTCTTTCGAAAACCAACCACATTTGTTGCGTCACGTTTCTTGGAGCAGACGCTGGAAGCAATGCTAACGGCATATATAGCGTTGTTCGCCGTTGGTGTCATCGCCACCAGACACTGTGCACCAAAAACTAACATCGATCACTCATACAAATACGCAGCTACAGAGACAAGTGGAAAACCAGGCGAAGCTTGTTTCATCGCGTTAACTTTTTTGGAATTTCACGCCCGTTTCGGGAACGAAATACTTGGAAATAGAGTCAAATATACCAGTGTCCCTGCTCAGTGCAGTACTAAAATGGTAAAGGAATATCAGGCAACAGCAGCGTGTTGTCGATATCAATATCCAGCAGCGAACTGCAGTGCAGCAGCCTGTCTACAAGTAGTTAGTACTCAGTAGCATGGAGTAATACTGCAATCAAGCGTAACAGTCGATACCCGAAGACATTGTTATTTTGGTCTTTGCGTGTGCCTTCCCCCTGCCTCACCTCCTCTAGAAGCCGACTTGCTAGTCGCCGCTCGATCTCCCTAACCTTGCCGCGACCAGGAATTTCCTTGGCCACCTCAGCCTGGCACGTCGATGGATGACGAGCGTCAGTGGCAGTTTTTGTTTCCGTCTCATCACATGGCTAGGCTAAAGTCACGAGACAACCCTCACTCTACGCAGTGTAGCTGCATGACAGTAGCTGCGTGTCATTTACTAACAGGTATGCTTCAACAGATAATCCACTGTATGCGTACTTTGTGAGTGGGTATACACGGAACAGCATAGGACCCTCGACGACGTTACTCATGATAAAAAAAAAAGTGAATAGTGCCCCTGCACGCCTCCACTGCATGGAAAACTCCCACCCCACACGTGCTCCTCGTCAAAGACTACACCACGCTACCAGCCACCCTTCTCCGCTTTATTTTTTTCGCCCATACGGTACGGGCACTTCGACCTTTTCGAGAACACCATACAACGTTTGTTTCGCGTTGCTACCAGTACACCGCGTAGATGTGTCCTTGTACCTCGACGTCGGCGAATCGGCGACGCACAGGTAGTTGGACTGCAGTGTGTGGGTGATGACTGACGTCATATACAGGTTACGATAGGAGTGCACCTACTAGTCACATTTTCTGAGGTTCCTCACTTGATTATAGTATAGGAGCTCCAAATTCCCACCCAAGAACCGACCTTGAGGAAAACGAAAATGCAAGCCGAAGACTAATACCAAGACCTATGAAAAGGTGTTCATCCAAAAATAGCACAAAACACGAATGGTATTCCAGAGGTAATAAGGCATGAACCATTGGGGAGTATTTCCTCAGTTTAGGATCGATCCCGGTCAGTCTCAGGGATAAAGTAGTTTGGCTACAACGTGCTGCCCCTTATGCAGTACGCGTCGTCTCTGAACATGCCGCTGACTTGTGGCGTGAGGTGTCATTCGTGGATTTCGTGGTGAAAACGCAACCGGACACACAGTAGTCCCAGAACTCTTACACCTCACAGCGACACAAAACAAGCTGCAGCAGAGGGAAAAACACACACACACGGATCCTGCTGACACGAGAAGACACAGCGATTTGAAAAAATGACACAAGACGATACAGCGAGAACAAAAACAAGCGGTGGCACGAGAGAAAGCTGTTAATCGAACGTCGCTCTTGGTATTCTTCGCACTTCCCACCCACCCATTGGGATTGGACCCACGAGAAATCTGCAGCACACAATATTTTTCCATCCGATTATTACATGTTCTCAGCCGTCACCCCCTCCGGCCGCCTGCAAGCCCCCCGAAGGGCAGGGGTACATGGGGTACTCGAATCGCGATTCCTGGCTTGATTGCCTAGGTTCCCTCCTTCCACTCCCCATTGAAATTGGCACTCTCATAACTTTGCCGCACTACGACCTTCCGTCCAATTACTGTACAGATCACTGACAGATCATCGATTCCCACTTCACCATCTAGATATTCAGGACAGATACATTCCTGATACTAATGATGTAGCTCATGCTGCCAGGTGGGCGCGGTATAACCTGCGCGACCTTGGATATGTTCCCTGGGTTGGATCTGTACTGTAAAGATCCTGCACAGCATCTAATAACAACAAGTTGGGGGGTCTAGATGATCTACTGTATATCTGGTATGATCTATCTGTAGATGATCTGTCCGACGCTTGAAACTAATGCAATCGGCCCGCAAATGCCTTCCTGCTCACCTCCTCCATTGGAATGACTCGAGCACCTCCCACGGTGCCGCTCCCAGTGCTCAACCCTGCCCCCGGCCGTTCCAACGTCACCTCAAACTCGTTCACCTGCACCAAGCACAAAGCGCAAACACCCGAAAACGTTTTACTTTCATCGTATTCACACCAAAACATAGAGTGCCAGCTTTTGCTACAGCAGGAACTCGGGCAGCAGTTTAATTGTGTGCGTCATCAACTTGTGTGCGTTCGATCGCGGTCGGTCGGCGGGTCGGTCGGTCGATTACTTCAGCCACTTCGGAGGGGCCCCCATTTTGTTGTTTTGGCGCCGTACACGTAAAAAATCCGCTCTATTTCCAAGTAGTTCGTTGTCGAAACGAGGGTGCGCTTCTGAGGGGGAGGAAAGGCACGAACAGACCGGTATACCAGTACAGCGACCAATAATTTTTCTACTTGTAGCTCCATTGCCCAATAAAAGAATGCCTCCTGGAGTAGCAGGGGTTCCTTTCGACAACTACGTTCGACAGGAGGGGCTCCTTTCCACCCGTTACGTTCGACGGTGGGGTTTCCTGGAAGAAATTTCTTTCTCGACTATAGGGGTTCCTTTCGATAGCCGGGGTCCTTTGCCACAGTTTCTTTCGACAGCAGGGGATCATTATGACAGGCACTTTTTTCGAACCCGCCGACACCCACAGTAATTGCTGGGGTGAAAGTCCACGGTGTTACAGCTGTATCTTCAGCCAGCTTTCAGTGGCACCGATCGGGCAGGGAATGACTCCGCACGATAAGAGAGGATTGCGCGCTGAGAGAGACCGTTTGTTGCAATCTTCTTTCTTCAAAAATCGCTTCCACAGTCGATCAACTCAACACAGTCCGCAAACAAATACACCGAGCTCGATCGCAATGCACGCAGGGCTCAGTCGACACCCATGGCTGCTGCTTCCCATGGCGGCCAAAAAGACCGTCCATAAAACGAGGTGTCACATACTCCTATTAATAGCAAACATGAGTTCCGATCTAACTTTAGCAAAAAAGTACAAGTACACCAAGCTCTGCTGCGATGTAAGCGGGGTTCAGCCGACGCCCCGCGACTGGTCCCGTGACGTACCGGCACGCAGGACTCCGGCACAATAAGAACTTTTGCAAAAGAAGAATGACGTAGTCGTAAGCGCAGAAGGACACGGTTGCAGGTTACTTACGTTCCAAAACGACGAAGCAGCGCAATAGCACCGCAATATCACCATTCTGCAGAGGCTAGAGGTTGCATACAGCAAGGCGTTTGGGGTCCGCCCACCCGACCAGTCCGCTTGTCTCCTCCCGAGGGGGGGGGGGGAAACGAAAATAGTCCCCAGACAGTACAGGGCGCGTTTAACGTACCGGTACGGAGCCTTGTTGACGACTTGACCCAGCTTCGAAAAAAAAAGATGGTTTTATGCTTCACCTCACCCCAACTCTATATCCAAAAAATCCTTACCCTGCCCCCGATCGCCTGGGAAATTTCTCGGAATGAGCAACGCTGACTCCAATCAGGTGGGAAATTCCTCGGAAAGAAAAACCCTTAGCCCGATCACCGTGGGAACTTTCTCCGAGTGGAAAGCACTGACACCGACGGCCTGGGAAAATATTCGGAAAGAAAAGCTGCCATGATGAATTTGTGTGTAGTTAACCCTTGTGTCGAAGTTGGGTCAAGCTGGAAACATGACTGCCGGCAGGTCTCATCGCTCACCGAGTGAAATCGTTTCCGGAAGAAAAATCGAACGCTCCGGGGGAGAAAACCCTCATACCTGCCCAGCGATAACGGAGCGGACATCGGGTGGGGCAATTAGAGACGAAATTAGCGTTGGTGCCGCGCAAGAGAATCACCGGGAGCGATACGAGGCCAACGCACTGATGCTATGCTATGCTATGCCATGCTTTGCTACTACTGTATGGTATGTTATACTATGCTATGCTATGCTACTGTATGGTATGTTATACTATGGTATATTGTGATATGGTATGCTCTACATCTTGGAGGCATTCAGAGGTGCGTCCGAAAGTTGACGGAGCTACCGACTACATCGGAGTGACATCGGCCCAACGATGAGCGATACGTTACAAAGTGAAGCGCATTCCATTCCTGCCGGGTGAAGCAAGCATGGTGTCGCTTGCATGCTCGCCGAAAGGAAATGATCCTTTATCACATCGACGGCCCAGCCCCGCTCCTACCCCTCCAAAAACAAACCCAAACCGCAAACATCGAACGCCAGACGGGACTTTCAATAGGCGTAAAGTGAGTGCCTCAACTCCAAAACGAGAAATCCTCGAGCCACGTTGGTGATTTTTCATTGATTTTCGTGAGGGTTACATCAATTATTGATGATTGGTGCTCATGGTATGGCTTTAGTTTTGGCTACAGTATTGGCTCTCTCTTGAATCCTTGTTCTAGCGAAATGACGTCATCACGACAATAAACGATGCAGCGTGTCACGCCAATAAGCGATGCAGCGTGACACGGAAAAACGAGCCACGAGAAGTGACGACGATGGGGCAACCCAATCAGACTACACTCCAAGAGCAAGCCGAGTCGAATGAAATAGCGCGAAGAGACGTATTAACCTCACCAGTAAGGGCCAAGGTCTGCCCAGTCCGGTATGTCGTCCAACACATAGCAGCACCTTCGCACTCGGCTGTTGTACTGCTGGACCAGAGGGTCCTGAGCAACCAAGCAAAAGCGATGCGATCAGACGAATAATGCTGCGGGTTAGCTGACTACAAGTCGCCGATTAGTCAGTTGTTAGTCGGCCAGGTACTACCGCTAGTTACGTGAGGTAATTAGCGGAGTTCTGCGTCTTAGCATCTGATTGGCGCGTTTGTTTGTGGCTCGACCTGTGTTTCTTGTTGATAAAAAATAAGTTGGTTTGTTGGCTTAGTTCGTCACCCAACTCATGACTACCTGGTATTAATACACATCAAGTCCAGCCAAGACATGTCTTGATGCGTTAGATAGATCCCTCCATAGCATTAGCATATGCGGCTTGTCAGACAGACGCCAACACGAAACGTGCGAGTACCGGCACGATAGCTTCTCCCTTTGAGTCGAGCAATATCACGAGCAAGCAATCCCGATCGCTATGTACTGTTTCACAGGTCGTTTGTGTTCTCTCTTGGGTTCTGGGCTGCCCGCTTGAACAGAGTTGTTGCTGCAGCAAGACGTTTAGAAGGCTACCCAAGACATTTGATTGAATCCACCCGACACCACAGATGCGAACATAAAAAGCATGAGTTTCCAATATACAGTCGCAACGAGTCGACCCGTGCCTCTCCTCTCGATGTTCAGTTATCGCACAGCGTTCACCATTGTACAGACATCATCGCAGCGTCTCACAACAACATTGGAAACATAACGGCATGACCATTGCAAGCCAACAACCATCTGTCCATTCTCCAACTACATAGTTGATCGCTGTCAATAGTGGAGGCGTCATGTACGACAGCGTTGTGGGACAGGTGGTTGTAGCATACGCAAGGCGGGGCAGCAACGCGTCGCTTTCGCTGGCAATGGTTGGCACAAAATGAAAGACAGCGTTGAGTAACAGGTGGCTGTAGCATACGCAAGGCGGGGGGCAGTAACGCGTCGCTCTTGCCTGATATAATTGCTCCGGATCTTCGTCAAGCGTCTGCGTGGAGGCCAAGCAGAAGACCCGCAGGCTGGGCACCGCCATGAGTGATGACAGGTCCAGAAGCAGCTGAGCATACGCGGAGCACCAAACATGACGCCAACATGTTTATGGGACCAAATTCGCGCAGGGTTTACCTCTGCCGCGCAAGACTTACTAACCACCAACCACGAGAGACGGAAACACGTTCAGCACGACACCCACGCCACAACCGAACAAATAGAAGCAGGCCATCTTAGGACAGCGCGGCTGACGCCCCCTTGACATCTTCCAAAGGGTTTGCGGCCTCTCCGAAGGCGATGCTTGAACGGGACTTTTCAAAGAGCAACCCAACGAGTTGGCCCCGAAAAGGACATCGTAAGCACACCCACTAGGAGAAGAAACGCTCCACACACGACCCCCAATAGCGAGCAATGGTCTAAGCTCAAGTGCCCTTACGGACGGGGTGCTCTTTGGACAAAAAACTAAGAGAAATATCGACCGGCCAGTATGGATTTATGTTTTTGAAGGTCGGCCGATCAACGGCACCCGGGCCTCACCGCGTTCTGCATGCCGAAAATTTTGAGCTCGTCGATCGTCTCGAAGCCGACGGTTCGCATGTCGTACATGGGATTTACCACGATCAGCCGGAGGCAGATGCGCACGTCGCGGCTAAGGTATCCCCTGCAATACAGCAGCAGCAGCAGCAGCAGCAGCAGCAGCAATAGAAATTCCGCACCCGTACGCGCATAAGTTTTAGTGAGTAAACACAAAGGTTGCCGTTCCATTTTAAGGGCACAGGTGTTGAACGCGCGGCTATAATCATGGTGGTTTGCAGACTTGGATATGAAGGACAAGGTTATGGCTAATAACGACTGTAATGATAGTGATCTTACTGTTGCGACGTACAAAAAACGATTGAATGGTGAAAACACACGATACACACCGAGAGAGGAAACAGAAACAAGCCTTCGATTCCGAGCATACCCCTACAAATACAAGTATGAAGAACGTATCCACAATCGACGCGAAAACGTGACTCCGCCGATCGACAAGACAGACAGACAGACAGACAGACAGACAGACAGACAGACAGACAGACAGACAGACAGGCAGATAGACAGACAGGCAGACAGATAGACAGAGACAGACAGGAAGACAGACAGACAGACAGACAGACAGACAGACAGACAGTCAGACAGACAGACAGACAGACAGACAGACAGATAGGCAGACAGACAGAGACAGACAGACAGGCAGATCGACAGACCGGCAGACAGACAGGCAGACAGACAGATAGGCAGAGACAGATAGACAGAGACAGATAGACAGACAAGAGCCAGAGAGACCGGCAGGCATAGAGACAAGAAAGACACACATATAGATGGATAGATAGATAGATAGATAGATAGATAGATAGGTATATACCATATATATATATAGATAGACAGACAGGGGATCGATATGCCAAGGATGTGATATCATCTCACGTGCTCCACACCACCTCCGCCGCAACGATGCACATGAGCTTTCCCCTCTTAAAGTTGCCCAGCACCATACGTTTGCACCCGACGCGCTTTTTCGTCAAAGCTTCTCCCCACGCCCTCATCCTGTGGGCCCGGTTGTGTCAGCGAACAGCGAGAGCAGGGAAACAGCAAAGTACAAGGGAGCAGGACAGCACAGCACAGCATAGCACAGCACAGCATAGCACAGCACAGCATAGCACAGCACAGCATAGCACAGCATAGCACAGGAGCGCAATAAAACGCGCAATATGAGAGGGCAGGGTTACAGCATAGCACAGCCGTGCAATAAAACACGCAACATGAGACGCAGTGCGTGAGACAATGAGAGGTCGTGCGGCTAACCCCAAGCGCGAAGGCGTAACCATTGTTTCTGTTGCCGAGGTATGCAATCTGCCGAGCGAGAACAGTGTAAAAACATGACACTGTCGGACTGCTGCTGTTTTGGCAATGGACGATTATCATCGCGTTTAAAACTGCTTTGTCAATGATAAGGATGATCCTCAACCAAGGCAAAGCGTATTTAAACGTGTTTTCTCAGTATTAATAGTATGGATCAACACCATCTCGTTTACAACTGTTCTACCAATGTTACGGATGATCATCACGTTTTAAACTGCTTGAAAAATAACATAGATGATCATCAACTGCATTTTTGTTTCTACCAAACATATGGACGATCACCCACCGCGTGTACCTCTTCTCGTAGAGAAAGCTGGAGACGAGGGATTCGGGCACTGCCGCAAAATACACCTCTCTCTCGTTCATTCAATAAAAACGAGGAAAACAGACTCCGTCACGAAAAAAAAACGAGCTTGGAATGCGGCGTTGCAACACGAATCGACTAAACCAACACTGCTACTGCTGGTGCTGCTGGTGCTGCTGGTGCTGGTGTCAATCTGCCGATGGCACCAGCAGTTAAAATCTCACCCGTTCAGCATCCCGATGTACTCGTCGTACTCCGCCTGGACTCGGCGATGCCTCTTGGCAGCCGACGCGAAAGTCGCTACCGCTGCTCTGCTCTCCTGCACGGAACCGCACACCATTACAGACACCAACACCGACACTAACGGATGAATAAATGCTGTCTGCATGCAGTATTTTCATCTGTAATGAAAACACGACCTTGCCATCGTAACGATCCATTCGAGAGCTCTTCTTCCTTTTCCTCCGACGAGAAAAACCCAAGCTCCATTCCAGTGCCGCAGCAAAAAACCAGGGCTGTACAGACCTTGGCCCAGCTTCGAAAAAATAGATGAAATGCACGTGACTTCAAATCCATACCCTAACCCGAGCGCCTGGGAATTTTCTCAGAATGAAGATGGTTGATGTACTGAGGAGATAGTGTGGACTATCAACCATTTTTTAAAGCAACCGTTTTAACGAAATATCAACTATTTTGTCAAAGCTGGGCAAATCGTAAACACTAAGTCCTGGCAAAAACGACCTTGCTATCCAAAGGACCCACTCGGGGCTTCCTCCTCTTCCTTTTCCTTCTCCTCCATAGCCCTTTAAGCACTCCCGTTGCGCGGCCAAAACACTTGGAATTCTAATAAAATTTACTACTACTGCAGTAGGTAGTAGGTTTCTGTGCGGTTCACCACTAAAAGGGATAGGCTCGAGGAAAGCGGCCATGGTGCGCCTCAATTGATGCAACCATCCAGTGTGGGTGTGCAGGTATGTCATGGTGCTTCAAAAAAATCTGCGCATATATAGTTCGATCGAAGAAGACGTGGAAATACAACTGTTTTCCAGCCCGGTTCCCAAGGCCCAGATACTACTATCATAGCAGCTACCCCAACAAAACAGACATTCCATCACGTATCACACGTTCACCAGCTCTTCGAGCAAAATATGCATGGCTGCGTTGCCACCATTCAACCCTTTGAGAACCCCATACAAGTTTTTGGGGCCAAGGTAAGTTGGGACTACAGCACTGTTATTGACACTATGTTATTGCAGTTGCAACAAGGTAAAGCAAGCACAACGGGGGCCATGCAACTGCAAGGAAATATTTCTAGGCCTTTGGTCGGTGGTTTCGGCTAGCCGTACGGGGCACGGCTGTGGCGTTCGGCAGTCAATCAATACAAGGAGTGCATTGCGAAACGACCGACCGTCAGCTGCTGTCGGACACAACAAGAAAACATCGTAAAACATGCAAGCTAACACGCCTCCGCGGACCGTTTTCCATGCCGAGTTCCCCCACAACGGGGAGGGTACCAACGCGGAGCGGTGCGCCTACGAGTATGTACGCGGAAAAATCTCGACTAGAGTTGTCCAAAGCCACCATTCTCGTTATTGTGTACCCCGCTTGTTTGGGAGGAAATCAGCTCGGATAGTCATTCCAGGAGGTGCGGTGCGCCATCTTGCGTGTTATAAATCCGGTAGAGGCGGCAAAGCATCCAAGCACACACATCTGGAAGCAAACATAAGTATATCTACGAGTAGCACGTGCATCCTGTATTTGCTGCTGTCGGCTCTACAGATTCACACGCATGGGCGAACGACTGCCTTAGGAGTGTGCACGGATTTTACCTACCTCTTGTGTCAGCACGCGGATGCCATCTTCGCCTCCGCCCCCACGACCTAACAACTGATCCATCCATCCATCCAGTTGGGTAGAATTCGGGCCGAGGTGTGTGGGGGTGCATAGGTTTGGGTAGGGAACAGCAAGGTAGGGCAGGGTAGGGTAGGTTAGTTAATACGGGGGACCATATTAAATACGACCTACGGCGCACACAAAATCCTATGTATTTCGCTATTTTTACGAACAATATTTGGTCCTATTTACTATGGCCCCCCATATTACGGCAAAATAATCAACCAGGCTAACCCAACCCAGGATTGTTGTGATAGCCCCGCCCCTCCCGAATCAGCGGGGCTGGACGATTTCATGGGACAATACAGAGTCACCAACAAAACCGTTTCAGGTCTCATTGTTGTTCATTTCTCTGAAGAAAAAACATCAAAGGATGGAGGAGGAGACGAGTCACGCCGAGGTCAAACGACGCTATGTGTTGAGGGGTTCAGTCAACTCAACTCAGCTACGAGTATGAGGTAAACGTTAATCATTAACCTAGCCCAAGACACCCCAGGTCACAGCAGCCTTCCCATCCCGAATCAGCAGGGCTGGACGGCTTTGGGGGCTTAAGAGTCGCGAGGATATTTCTTCGTAACAGCTGATCCCCCGAGCAGTGGAACTGTGGGCTCTATGGACAATTTCTACGTGCCCCCGTGCTGCTGCTGCTTTGCGGCTTGGGGGTACCTAAGGCGCAACGAGGTTGACGTAGAAAATGAGAGAAACATTATATCGGGTTAGAGGTATAGCATCTCGTATATTTATTTCTCCACAAATTTACCTTTACTCGTGCTACTACTTTTTGCAAGATCTCTATGCACGTTTTACTGCTAGCATTGCTTCAAAGTATTGCTGTAACCGATACGTACGTAAAACAGTAAAACACACGATAACGCGACGCACTGACAACGACTATCGGTCATCTCGACAGCTCTCTTTCAGGCTTTGTGTTGCCTATCGTAAGCACGTAAGAACTGAACGGTGGACGATCATACCTGATACTTCGCATATACCAGGTACCAGGTATGCGATACACGTATATACTCGTACATACTGTACACATGTAGCAGGTTGATTTCAAGACAGCTGCTGTTACCAGGTATTAATAGTCGTATACCCTGGTACCTGGTACGGGGTGTTGAAATCGAAGCAGGGGTGCAACGCATTCGCGAGGAAGACCACGAATAGTACGAGTATTGCAGTACTTTCTGCTCTCTGGGGCATCGCATCCGCATCCCAGGAAATTGACAACAATACTCAACATTCCAGAAGAAACGCCGCCACATGGCCAAGCCTTTGTTGCCTCTGGTACAGTACAAGGTATCTCGCCATCCTCCGCCCTTTCCCGAAAGTATTGCTGTTGTGAGTTGTCACAACGAACACGATGACAGCAGGGTGACTATTTTATGCCAATATGATACACTTCGCACATATTATACCTGCTTCATGAACAATATACCTGGTACTTGTACTCTTGCAATCTTCCACACTTCATTTCTGGGCTTAGTGCTGGAACTAGAGTCACGTACCGTACGTACCTGGTATTTTTTTTTTAATAAAAAACTCAAAAAGTACTATTGGGCGTAAGCTTTTTTTACCCAGATCTCCAAGGAGGATGAAAAATAAAAAAATAAAAAGTACGTCAGCTGTGAGTTCAACCGATCGGCCGATACTCAGCTTTGCAAGTTGCGTGAACCGTTCGCGCGTTTTCCATTATTTCCCTCGCGATTGACTATTAATACTGGTCAGTTACTCCCCTCGATGGTACTAATATTAATAATAGGGTACGCGAGACGATACAGTCAGTAGTTATACGTATGAATATTTTCCGAGTTTGGGCACGCGAAATGGCATAATACATTGAGAAAAGCGTCCGAGCAATGAAGTCATTCTACTGCAACGTCTACGATTTTTATTGCGCCGCCAAAATTTTGAACTCTATCCTTCAGATCTGCTTCTCACTTCTCACCTGAGTCGGGGGTGGCGGAGCCGTGGTGGATCCAACCCCAGACAGTCTGAGAGAGGTCCTTGAATTTCGCCGACTACCGTTGTGGTGTCCGTGGCGGCGCACTCTTACCCCGAGGCGGCGGGTTGGGTGTGCAACGTGCTTCCTTCGGCCTTGTACAAGCATCTTGTCATTTCCGCTCGAAAAATTCTCCACGAAGTAGTGAGAGAGGGGCCTCGTGGCACGCGTGGATACCGGGTAGTACGCGAACGATTGCGTGGCCAGCACAAGAAGGAAGGCTACGTAAATAATCCGTATCATGTCTCTCCTCGCTGTTTCTCCCTGCCTCCTGCCTCCCGATTGCAGATGTAGAAAAACGAAGAACACACGTCGTAGTTAGTTCGCTGATATGGTTGCACTTTCCACTGCTGCTGAGTCGAATGCGTCCCGAATAGCACTCGAAAAATTCAATAAATTCAAACCTCTCTGGTCGCGATTTGGGATCGAGTCCGCCCCTTCTTTCTAACCGTCGACTAGCTTGAAGGTCACCAAGTGATCGAGCGTGACTCTTGCCTAAGCACAGCAGTACAGGTGACCGAGAGGCCGAGAGGTTACTAGCCGAGTAGCCGAGAGTGGTGCGCTTTTCATTCTCAACATATCGTAGATCGTGGATAGGTTTGTACCAGAAATGGAGGCATTTTTGTAACAGTATTTTCGGAGAACTCACACAACGCACGAGTTGACGAGAAGATTGGAGAAGAAGATTGAGCTTTTGATTGCGTGAAAGATCCAAACGATCTTTCCATGCTCCGGTGACCACAGGCCAGGTGTGCCACGGGTATGTGCGCTGACGTGCTCAGCTCATCGACTGTTCTTTTCCCAGTGCTGCTGGTACATGCAGTTTTGCGAAATCCAAGCGGTTGATACAGATTTTTGCTGGAGAGCTCAGTTGAACGCGAACACGAACCAGCCCGACTGATTGTGATTGATGTGAACAACGGCAGGCAGAGGCAAAAGCACAAACACATACACATATTGTGTAGGCAATGAGCGGCGTAGGGTCTTCAACGCACGATGTCTTCGACTTCGAAGAGCTTACAGGTACGATGTGTAGGTAACCTGTCTATATTCAGGGATGTACGAAGTTTTATACCAGGTGCCTTTTTACTATTGATTCCTGCACGAGGCTGCCTGTACAGGGGGAGCAGTGTAACAAGGCCGTCAGCTTGCTCGGGTACCTTTGGTATATGATATGGATGGCGCAAAAATGTATCTGCCCTTTGTAACTTCAGGAGAAGCGCAGGAGCTAGCTCAGGCGTCGGTCAGCAGTTCTCTGGAGGGGAAGCGATATACACACGGAAAGGCAAGATATGTATTGCAAATCCAACTATTACTACATATTTGCCTGTTCCTATGTTTGCTGCCGTAGTAGCCGCCGTACATGAGGGAAAGCGATATACCTGGTACGCACGGAAACTTCACATATGTGCTGGAAACTCAGCCAGATTTGCTGCCGTAGAGTCATCATACGGTATGGCAGGTATGGCAGACTACTGCTGTACACGCGGTACGAGTAGACAATTTGCGTTTCCCGTTGAATGCAGTCCTCGATGGTTTTCCTGTTGCTGCCACGAGTCGTACACCTCCTTCAACCTTGCGGTTGAATTGGTCCGAAGCAGTGCTCCCCCGTTTAACGCCCAATAATATCGCACCCAACCGAGTCATGCTACGGCAGAGGTAGCACCTAAATTTCTGAGGGTCTTCACTCGACCTTAAGGGAGCTCCATACCTCCCCCCGAAAACAGATTTTGAGAAAAGCTAATAATGGTGCGACTTGATATTTATAGACGATCTCAAAGTCTAAGTGTATCACGAAAAATACTGTAAAACACTCTTGGTAGGGGTATTCCAAAAATGTTGGGTTAAGGAGCCCAGGTAGACAGAAAGATTATGGCCGAATAGTTCCTCTATCGGGGTACGTGTCAACCTTCCACAGCTCGGACAGATCATCGATTCCCACTTTGTGATCTACAGTAGACATGGAAGAGAAGACATCTTTATGAACTATATGATCTAGCTCATGTTACCCGGTGAGAGCTGTATAGCCTGCATGATCTAAAACATGTTTCCTGAGTTGGATACGTGATTTACAGATCTTACACAATCTATAATATAACGTCAGGTTATATCATTATATAATTACCGATAGCTTTCATCCCAGCGTTTTCCGAGTCCAAAGCCCGTTGGCCGAGTCCCCCCCCTTGCCCGCCCTCTTCGGCCAATGAGGGGCTGCGGAGCGCGCGGTGGGAGTTGCCCCTCGGGGGAACCCCCCAGACCCGCCGCACTCAAAGACGGCAGGACCCCATGCCTGATTCGGAAATCCCTCCGTATCGCTACAACTCCGACAATCCGGGGACGAGAAAACCGATGCCCCGGGTCGATATCGCCCCACACGGCGTAGAAATCCCAGCCTCACCGACCGATCACTGATTAGCTGGGGCTCGAGAATAGAGCTAGCGCCACTTAGAGACGATATATCCCCGTCCCCGGATCCGAAATCCCTCCATGAATCTACAACTCCAACAACCAGGCAGCATCCCAAGATCAGGATTCCTTCAATTAATCTAAAACTCCAACAACCCTAGGACTAGAACCGAGATCCCCCCGGTCGATACCGCCCCGCATGGTGTGGAAACCCAACCCCACTGGGTTTATCACTGATTGGCTGGGATCCGTGGAGCCAGCGCCAACCCGGGAGGAGAGGCTCCCATCTCTGAATCATGTATCCTTCCGTACATCAAAACTCCGACAAACCGGGGACGAACCCTCCCCCCACCATCCCCCCACCGGGTCGATAACGCCCCGCACGGCGTGGAAACCCCAACCCCACTCGCTCTATCACTGATTGGCTGAGTTTCGTGGAGCCAGCTCTACCCGGGGAGGATACAGTCCCATCCTTGTAACTATCATTTAGAGAGACCAAATGAACAATCCCCGGATAAGAAGTCCTACAATATATTTACGAATCCTACAAACCGGGGACGAAAACGGCTACTCCTTGGGTCGATATCTCCCCGCACGGTGTGGAAACCCCAACCCCCTTGGCTCTATCACTGGTTGCCTGAGTTTCTTGGAGCCAGCGCCACCCACGGAGAATAGGGTGCCATCCTCACATAATAAGCACGTCCATACATTTACAAATCCGGTAAGCGGGGGGCGAAAACGTTGGTATCCGGGGTCGATACCGCCCCGCACGGTATGGAAACCCGAACTCATGCAACGCTAATTTGTGGGCTGAAATTCGTGAAGCCGGCGGTCCTCATCAACCATGGGAACAAGAATTTTCAGCAAGTTCGTTAGCCCCGATCCAGTACACCTAATATTCATTATAAAGTGATTGTTCATTGCACACGGATCACCATATACAACCTTCGCTTGGCGCGGGCCAATCAGGAAGCGCTTCGTTTTTTCGCTCGGAATCTACATGATCTACTGTAGATCGTGATATTTCCAACTTGTAAATGCAACCTTCTGAGTGGTGGAGCTCATCTCATTTCACGACCGCTTCTACTGCTGTATCATACCGGCAACCAGGACAAAAACTGCTCCCACAGATTTTGACATTCACCCGAAACCCCTGACCCGCGGACCCACTAGTACTTTCACTCATACAGTAGTTTTGGTGCAGATGCAGTCACATTTCGACATTCACTGAAAAAATATGGTACTACTTCTCCTAATTTTGCAGGTGGCAGAATGGACCGACGCGATCACGGGCCAATGCATCGCGGGCTTGACAACAATGTGTCGGAATTTTAAATACATGGTGAGAACTGAATATAGGCTTAATGCGGGCACAGGCACCCTACAAAAACGCCGCGCAATAACGGCGAAAGTTTTATATCGGACAGAACAACTCTCATTAGATTATATAGATATTACGGGGCAGCTAAAAATAGATCTCTGATTAATATGATATCACGAATTATGTAGATAATGTTTACCGAGCGGGATCTGTGTGATCTGTATGACACGAGTATAACAGTGCGCACATGTTCTTTGGATGGGATCCGTATGATATAAACAGCTCTTGCACAGCATATCACAACTGTAACTATAGTTCCTATATAGATGATCTAGACGATCTATAAGATCTAGAACGTGATATTTCCGACGTGCGGAAGGTATTTGATGTATTCGTAAGGAGTTCAACTCGCGCTGAAGTGCATAAGCTACGTACAAACAGTGTTGCACGTTTCTTTATTCACACACAGGCAACAATATAAAAATATAAAACGCAGCACAAAGGCCCTCTTGGCGTCGACAAACGGAAGGCCTACGCTAACACGCGTCGTCGATACACGTAAGGTTTGGGCTATTGGCAGCCGAAAGGATTCATCGTCAGTGACAATGATTCGAAGATAATATTGTACTCCTCGTCTGTGCTCTTGTGTACTTGTGGTGTTGGTACAGCAGTATGGTATCTATACTCGCTCCTGCTCTATCGCCCTGAAGGCATGCTCTTGTGCACTTATTGTGGTGCTTGTTGGTACAGCAGTATGATGGTATCTATACTCGTTCAGTCCTCGTATGATTGAACCCCTCGGGCGGTGTTGGTACAGTATGGGAATGTATGGTACGGTACGTGGTACGGTACGGTGTGACATGGTGTGCGGTGTGGCACGGTAAGTGATATCTCGTATGTTGGTATGGTATGATGGTACGGTGTGGTTGATATATTCTATTGCTAAATATTGCCTGACGGTATGGCATGTTTCAGCATATAAGGTATGTAAGAGTCGAATACGCCGTATGAGTATCACACGTGACGACCTTATATATCGACCATTGGAACGTACTAGTATAAATTCATAACTATAAGGGATACGGACAGACAGACAGACAGATTTGCAATTGCCAAAATAGAGGCTCAGTTTTACAAACTGAGAACACCTGGTGCACTATATTCACACGTAGTGTTGAGGTCTTAATTGCACATGCTGCCGCGCGTCCACCGTTTTCGACGCAGATTTCCCTGTCGCCTGTTCTACTGGGTTGTTTATCATGTGGGGCCCTTGAACAAGGTATCACGCCGGAGCGCTCGCTGCACAATCATCATCAATTGAGCCAAGACCACCCCAATCTCAAAAGCATACGGATAGTCTTGTCCCTTTCAATGGATAGACATGCGGTACTCGCGTTGTGTTCCATCACGATGAATCCCTCATAAGCAGCGGGTGTAATGTGAATGAGTGTTTGCAGTCGCAAGTCGTCCAGGAAATGTCCGCCTATCAGCACACTCTTCCTCTGAAAAAACTGATCGATTAGATTGTTGCGGGCCCGTAATCGTTTTCCGCCAGGAACAACAGAGTACCCGATCGGTGTATCATTGGACGGTTGAACGAAAAACGCCTTCCACAGTGGGGGTGCACCTGGTTTTTCTGAGGCTCATACTCTAACGTGAGGGGCTCTACAGTATTCCTAACCCAAACGTCGACTCTGAAAAACATCGTCCGCGCAACCCCGGTGAAGAATGCTTAACCCTTCCAGCACTGCAGTCCTGTTCTGGGGAGAAATTACGAAAAAACTTAGAATTTGACTGGTTTGTCTCCAAAACGGGACTGAAGTTCGAAAAGGGTTAATCCAACGGGCTAACGGCATACCTCGAAATGAATACACATAAAAAATGAACGCAAATGGGACTCCAAAGATTGCACACGTCGGATGGATCATCCATTCCCAATCATGTGTCTAGATTTTCCAGGGCAGATATAATCCTGGTCTGTACAGGTGTGACTGTAGCCTGTATGTAGCTCATTCATGTTGCCGTGTGGGAACCACATAATCTGCATTATCTACAGCTGTAGGACATGTTTCCTGGGTTGGATCTGTATCATGCAGATCCTGCGCAGCACCTCAGAACGGCAGATTAAGATCTAGATGATTTACATTAGATAGATGGATCGTGATTTATCCCTCGTGTGAAATATTTGGAATTTCTGAGTTGAGAGCCCCCGTCAGCCAGTCCGGGAAGTTTGGGTCCAAACGAACTCCCCCGAAGGTAGTATGACTCGAAGACTACCCAACCAACCAACAACGTTTCGGTCTCGTACGTACGCCACAGGTCAGCTGCCTCGTGGTGGAGCGCACGAAGTCGCAACCTTCGGCGAAAGTGCACTCCATGACAGCGGCGTTCTGGGATGCAAGAGCCGACGGGGCTTGCGTCGTCCGCTGGGAAAACGAGACAATGGCGTGCGTCGTCGTCCTCTTTGGCGTTGCGATCTAAAAAACGATACGGCAGATACAGCTTTCGCAAGGAACTTGTTGAGCAGGAAGCATGTAACCGTCGCTATCGTGTGTTCGTTGGTTGATTCGGCCAAGTGTTTGGATAATCGTATTTGCATGAATCCCGACTTGTGTGTATTGGTTGATTTATTGAAATATTTAGATTCACACGTATTGGATTTGGATGATCGCGTGTAAAAGCAAGGTCGGCGGTCGTAGAACCTTGGCCGTAGAACCGGTCTCAGCCAGCTCGAGAGGGTTGGGGTGGTGTGAAATTGAAACTCCCATTTCGCTCGTAGATGTAAAACTACGAGAAGCATGTAGAGAAGCATGTACCGTGGTATTGCTCAGTTCAAGGACAACCCATCCGATGCGTTGCTATGTGTTCTTGTGATAGTAATAGCGAATAAACCTCACCGTAGGATTGCGCACTACCTGGGACAAGACTACAGCAGCAAAAACGTCGTGCGCTATTGTTGTGGTTTCTCTTTGGCAAGTAAGGGAATCTCCACGCATGTTGCTCAGAACATCCCTTTGACAGTTTTACTGGTGTAAACAATTCCTCACACCAGTTCCAAGTTGTTGTTGATCTCACATTAACTCTCAAATCAAGGAGTCCGTGGTCACACAAAGGTGGCTCTGGGAAGATCCGAAAAACCACTAAAAAAAATCCAAATTCGGCTGAGAAGCACGACGCTTCCTACCTAAAAAGACACGAACGAAGAAGACGCACAGACAATGAAATCAATGTGCAAACTGAACTAACATGGCCGCGGGTATCCATTCAACTACAGCATAGAGTTCCCCCCGTTCTCACAAGTAACCAACTCGTGGCTATCGACTACAGCGGTTGCTGTCGTCTGGAGTGCTGCCTGCACCGTACGAAACGCACGGTAGTCGTGAGCACAGAGAGAAACGCGCCTGCCTGCCGTCTGGGGTGCTGTCAGAGTGACGACTCGCGGACATGGAGTGCAAAAGGAGCAATCGAACCCAAAACCACCATATATACAAATATCAACGATCGCCATCTCTTCCCGGACTGTCTAGCAAAGGGTGCAGCCCAGCTAATACAACGTCCCTGACAATTGCGGGCATCATTCCCCATGAAGGATATTCAACTCACCAACACTACAAAGACCAGTGATGTTAATAACAAGCACATACTACTGCCTCGTGAAAAACAAAACCAGAAAAAAAAAATTGAATGCTTCTCTCGTGATGGTGTGCGCGCCGGTCATGGGTCTCCGTGTGCCGTCCTGCTGCAGTTCGTCATGGCCGCTTCATCGCCTTAGCCCAATCGGCCCGCTCCTTTTGCACGTGCTCTCCCTTCCAAGTTGATTCCCCTTCTCCCCCGTCCCCCGAAAAACAAATGCCCCTCGCACTTGCGGTTCTGATTTGAAGAAGAAAAATTCTCGCGCAGGGTGAGTTCAATCCGTCCCCTCCCCGCTCGTCGACGCTGTCTCCCTCCTCCTTCGTCGTCGAATCCAGCCTCCTACCGGCGAAATAGACTGTGCCATAGTTTGGCCTGTGGTGGCGCCTGCCTCCGCGCACGGACGTCCCGATTGAACATGCTGCTCTGCCGCTGCTACCTAAAAAAGACGCCCGAATCGTAGGCGTCCGTGCCTGACGCACCACGTACGACCTAACTCTACAGCCACGCCTCAGCCTCGCGGCCACACGCAGCAAGAAGGTATCACTCCTTGAGGGTGAGTCCGGCCCTACATCCGCTAGAAAAACCTGCTCCACTCGCTAAAAGCCTGACAGGGCATGCCTCGCAGCATGCCTTGCAGCATGCCTTGCCAAGGCAGCGAGGGGAACAGAGGTGAAGTTTACTTCCACCCCGGACGTGGGCGCCGTTCTGCAAGCGTTAGAGCACAAAAACGCGTGACGCCTCAAGGCCAAAATGCCTAAGATGAAAAAACCAAAAATGAACTCCTGTTTTATCACAACAGCCCACTAAAAAGGCACGAAAACGCGAGAACCCCAGAACCTAAACGCCGGACTTGAAAACACTAAGATTGCCGTCCTGCCTGGCATAGCTTGTGTCAGGTTCTGTTAGCTCCTGTCAGCTCCTGTCAGCTCTGTCAGCCGTGTCAGCTGTCTTTTTTGGGAGATGGGGGGCGTCGTCGTCTGGCCCTCTTCGACGACGCTTTCGACGGAAACACTGCTAACGCTCCCATAATCTGAACAAACAGCGTTTGGATTTATGAATGTACACGAGTCACAGCAACGAGAAACGAGAGGGCACGGGACCGTCAGTAATTTCCCCCTTTAGTACCGCGAAAATTTCTCGTCGGGGTCTCTCAAAGGTGCCGATGCCCTCGGATGGAAAGAAAAAAGGAAGATCGGCTTTGTTCGCGACGCGCGAAACGTTGATAGTTAGGCTACTAGACTTCCAAAATAAGCAGGCCACTTCTCCAGGCAAAAACAATAAAGTATTTTTAAGGTCTGTACTGCTGTAGGTATCATACTATGAAACAAGATAACGCCAGCCGCCTAAATCAAGTCAGCTGAACCGTACACGAAGTATGAAGAAGTGTGTTGGTTCGTAATTCGCGCATATGTTGCCAGACACGTGGTCGACAACAGCTGGCCGCACATGAGCCAGCAGCCGCTCCGGAGAACCTTGCGTATTTGCTGGTTGCCTAGTTGGTCAATGAACAATTATTGGCCGAAGAATACAAGACTTTCAACTTTTTTCCACGCGAAACAAAAGCGAGAACGCATTTTAGGGCACCATGATATCCAACTTAATCTTAATCTTGATACTGTAGTATGAGTACGACACACACACCGCAGCTTACATTTCCGACCATCCCAGCAACGCTGAGCCACAGCAGCGTCCAGACGAGGCGACGCTCCGTGTGAGTCCCGCTGACATTTTCCAGCCAAGAGAGAGATTGGTAGATCCCACTGAAGGCGGTTGTGATAGTCCAGATTAGCATAAGCCGCAGATACTGCCAGCGACGGCATGCCAAGAAAGCGAAGTCAATGTCAGGTTGCAGGTAGTACTGTAGTGCAAATATCGGCCAGATCAGCGACTATTCTCACTTCGTCATCTAGATTTTTCCGCGCAGCCACGTTCGTGATCTGTATAGTCTAGGTCATGTTTCCCGGCGAAAGGCGTATATTCTGCATGCTGATCTACCGCATGCTTCCCGGGTCAGATCTGCACTATGAGTAGATACATATACGGATCCTGCACGAGATGATCACAATGGCAGGTTAGGACCTAGCTGATCTGCTGTAGATAGATATATCATGATCTGTCCGATTTGTGTGTACTAAATGGTCTTGTTGCCGGAGGCGACACCTGCGACGGCCATCAAGATATTCGGTACAAGGACCTTCCCTCTCGCTCCGAGTTGAGCACGGTATGAAGACCTGCAGTAGATGACAATACGAGTCATCCAGTCAGGCACGGATCGCTACAACAATCTGCATAGAGGTGTACGGGTACGAAATCTGCTCCCCACAGTCCACAGACGCAAACGCCATATTTTGTAGTGAACGCCTTTGAAACTGAAAAAAATATCCTATAAAAGTTCCGAGTGGTTTGTCCCCAGAACGTGGGTACAGTTTCAAAGGAGTTATAAACCAGAAGTCTTTACTGCACACACAAGTTTCGGCATCTCTCGGCGTGGCCCAACACCAGTACTGCTGTATGGTCGGGCGAGTGGGCCACGCCCGCACGAAACAACCGCGACAGCCCCCCTTTGATGCGAGATCTACTCGGTACACTCGCGCCAATACATCTATATACCCAGTAGATGCAACATTTTTCATGAACTCGCACAAATGTACCAGTTCAAATTTCTAGTGATTTGGCTATTATAGTACTATGACGTGTGCCATCCGACGATGTTCGCGTGTGTCAGTCGCAAAAAAAAAAAAAAGTAACAAAACTGAACGCTCAACGGGGGGGAGAACTTGGGGAAAAAATTCTACGACATGATCGGTTCCGAGGTTCGAGCTGCGGAGTTGGTGGCCAGCAACGTCTGCAACAGCGTCTACAAGAAAGGCGCACGCAGTTTACACTCACGATTATGAAATATACCCGGAAAGCTACGGTAAGACGTAGTGTTGGTCGAAAAGGGTTCGCATGTTGGCGACGTGGGCGGTGGGATCAGAATCGAAGACGATGATGTCCTCAAGGTAAGCAGCGAGGCGATCAAAGGCAGGATAAATAACCCGCTAGGCTTACTTTTGCCGGGCACGTTAAAAAAAGAAAGATTGATATATCGTGCTCAGTGGCAAATGCAACACTGATGATGATGATGATGATGATTATGATGATAACATTTTACTGTTGTTCTCACGCCAGCTCATCTCCCTCATATCTAGCCCGCGCGAGCGATACTTAATCCCATCGGTACACACTAGCCTATGCCTAAGGTTGCTCAAGGGTCGAGTCAGAGTAGCCCGCGCGATTGATATATCACAAGTATCACATCAAGCCTGCAAGGATGAGTTTTGAGGGGGGGGGAATGATCTCACAGCTGAGGTGCTTTTTCGTTTTTTTTCAACCTTCAACCCATGTCTTGCTCATACTATGAACATTGACAACATTTTCTTGTTGGCGGGATCTATGTTGTAGGCAGGCGTGTTTGCTCTCACCCCTTGAACAGTGCGGTAGACGGCCAGGCACGAAAAGCTATACGCCAATACCTTGAACACTGGAGAACGGCCATGGGAAGAGGGGAGAGCAGAGCGCACAGTTCTTGCAAGGTGATTGACCCGGACTTCGTACACAATTAGACAGGATTGTGGCCTGATATGGTACGGGCGAAACAGTTTCTATATTCTATATCCTGGGTTCTCGAGCTCTGGTCACAGAGAATCACTCGTACCCGTCTACGTACATCTATTTTAGAGGGACTCGTACGTCGGTAAGGCGCAAACCAGTACTTGGTAAATCGTTTTCCATGACGAGACTTCCCGGTGCCCCGTGTTAACGTTAACGTATTCCGGCTTGTATTCCTACCTGACTCCTTGTGCTTGTGCGTGGCCACGGTGCTAGATTGCACTACACATTACTGTTGATACACTATCCGGTACCCGGAATTAACGCAGTTCGGCTTGTTTGCCTATCTACTTGTTGACTACTCCTTGTGTTTGTGCGTGGCCACGGGGCTAGATTTCACTACACATCACAGTTGATAAACTATCTCTATTAATATATGATGACAACCAGCTAATGTGAGATCATCGACAACCACAATAACATCTTGTATCATATAACATGCACGTCGCTCGTATCCGTCGGGAAATCCACTCACGTTCCGCTGGCGGCCGACTGTGCACAAGACTGGCGCTCATGGATATCTCGTATACCACGAATACGAGGGTAAACGCGGCGTACACCTGGAAAAAGCGGAAAAGCAAGGAGGGAAATCGTAACGAAAATCCTAAAATGTTACGGCCAGTGGATACTCCCGACTTAAGAGAAGTGTAGTACAGGCCGAAAAAACCTCTCTGGGAAATGCGTACGTTTACTGTAGACGGGTCCAGCCGGTTTGGTCTCTCTTAGCTGTACTATTCTCATTGCGTGCCCTCTTTTCAGTCAAGTCGGGGTACCCACTGTGATTGAACATTTCGAGAGAATTGCCCAGCTCATTGCTGGGAGCATCTGCGAACCGTACTGGCATCATGATAGAGATTTACTGGCAGTGACTACTGAAATCTACTGAGTGAGCCTGCCAGTAGATGTTGCCAGTAGATTTGATCTTACGCACGTCCATGAAACACGCCGGAACAGAGGATGGAAACCCATGAAAAGGAGCTTCGGGAAGAAAGAGGAGATAGGAGAGCGAGAGGAGGCGAGAGGAGGACAGTCCGCGACCACGACGGAGTAACATTGACGTAGTTCTAGCCAGCAGAAGGTTTCTTGCCTACGACAGCAGGCAGGTACCTTGATCCGACCGGGATTTTGCGATCGGTCACCACGGGCTGGTGAGGGGGGCCCGCTGGAGGCGCCCTACCGGAGGCACGTGTTAACGCGATTTTGCTTCACTCAAGCTATTCGGGGTGTATCATCTCAAAGGCATTGCTTGCGTTAGGGGTGGAATTCATATCATACGTAGATTGACGGCCCGTGAAACACGCGTCGAAGACGCGTTGCGGTCCCCCGCAGGACCCAGGCTGTTTTTTGCAACATTCGAGTGAATATCCTTAGTAAAGCATTTTTATACGTTTCTTAATAACGGCTTCCCGAGCCTCGAAACAGAGCGTCAGGATGTGTGTAGTGCTTCGCTCTCCCGAGGGAAAGTTTGAAACGATTTCACCGAAATCTACAAATAAATAGGTACATGATAAATGTGTCCAAGCAGGATGTACAATGTACGGAGCGATCATAGAAATGATTAACAACAACAGCACCTACAGAGTACCTGGTACGTATCAATAAGACTAAAAAAGTGCTCTAAATCTAAAACAGAACTTCGTTTTCGGCGAACGGAGAACAGGGCCCAAAACCCAGAATACTTTTTTCGCCTTCGGCAAATTAGACACCGCAGCAATGACGCCGCCTGCGGCGACGGAATTGCGGCAAGCCGCACATCGCCTTCGGCAAGTGTTGTGGGAAACAGCCACTACAACCGAAATGTTGCGCCAGCGCAACAGCGCAATAATAAGGAATGCTGCTGGTACTGATCTCTCTCACGTCATCTTCTCATGCGCACGCTGTGTTGGAAATCGAGCCTATAAGTCTTTAAACTCTGGTAGCGTTTGTTGTGCAACATCTCTAGATTTTCGTCTATGTTACTTTCTCTGCAATGGCGTTGTCGGCAGGACGTTTTGATGAGTTTCCTTTGTAGTATGAGTCGTTTACTTGGGGCATACGTAAATCGACAATACCCGTTCGTTCGTTTTTTTTTTTTTTTTCCATTCTCTGGCGAATTGGTAAAAAAAAAAAAACCTTACCCGGTACCTATTAATAGTACGTGGTAGGGTGTTTCATATGCGGTTCGATTTTGAGCTTCAGATTTGTATTTTTCGATCACAAAAATGAAAGCATCTTATTTTATGCAGTCCGAATATGCAAAATCTGACCAGATTTTTTTCGATTTGAGAATCCGATGGCCCAAGTCGTCAGATTTTGCCCCAAAACCCGACGATTTGGGTCATTAGATTTTCAAATCGAAAATGGCACGGTCTCTAAATTCAAGATGCTATCCACGACAGCAAGCAGCAGCAGAATGATCGATGAGTTGGATGGTGACACAGCGACGTTGCTTTGCCGCGCCCGACGCGCGGTCGGCGGACGGAGCGTCTCTCCGTGGCCAGACTACAGTTGGCTGGCGCGGGTTCGGGCTTAAGAGACCAAGAGAAGCGCACTTGGCGCGCACCTCTCCGTGGATACGTACTCGTAGACTACAGCAGCAGCAGTCAGTCACATTGTGAAATACCAGTACAAAACACCAAGACAGGGTGACTCTAGCGCACTCGGTACGTCTCTTCGCCGCCAGACCAAAGGCAGTCAGCGTTGGTTCGGACACTTGGGTCCTACGCGCAGTGAAGCTCATCCAGCGCGTCTCTTCGCGCCGCCAGACCACAACAACAGCAGTTGGTTCCGGCGTTTGCTTGAATCTCTGCACGCAAAAGAAATCCGATTTTTCCGCATAGGAAGATTGTTTCGATTTGCGAGTTCACAGCTGAAAATGCGATCGGGCCAAAATCTGAAGCTCGAAATCGAACCGCATAGGAAACAAACAGATGTTTCCTACCTGGTATGGGGTTCGATTTTGAGCTTCAGATTTGTATTTTTCGATCAAAAAAATGAATGACCCTGCCAATATGCAGTTCCAATATGCAAAATCCGACCGGAAAAAAATCGAACAGCAGCAGAACGATGATGGATTGGATGGTGACTCAGGTGTACAGCGACGTTGCTTCGCGCCCGACGCGCGGTCGGCGGGTGGCGCGTCCCTCCGTGACCAGACCACAGTCCGCTGGCGCGGGCTCGGGCCTAGAGACCAAGATAAGCGCTCTCGGCGCGCAGCTCTCCGTGGATACGTACTCGTAGACTAACTACACTGCTGTACAGCAGCTGTACAGCAGCAGCAGTCAGTCACATTATGAAACACAAAATACCAAGACAGCTTGACTCTAGCGCACTCGCCACGTCTTTTCGCCGCCAGACCAGCGGCAGTTAGTCATGGCTCGGACGCTTGGGTCCTAGGGCAGCGCACCCAGCGCGTCTCTTCGCGGCGCCAGACCACAGCAACAGCAGTTGGTGGCGGCGTTTGCTCGAATCTCGGCACGCGTAATAAATCTGTTTTTTTTCCGCATAGGAAGACTGCTTCGATTTGCCAAGTTCCTATCTGAAAATGCGATAGGGTCAAAATCTGAAGCTCAAAAATCGAACCGCATAAGAAACCGTCATAAGCTCACCACACTTCCACCTTTAGAATACGTGTTGTGTGCCAATTTAACCCTCCGCTCCCCCGTTGCAAGAGCAGCACCTACTGCTGCTCCTGTTAGAACGGGCGCGTGAGCATGTTGATTCGACCTCACCCCCGAGAGGGGCAGGTGCGGTGGAGGCAGGCACCCGGGGGAGTCATCTCCGGGTAGTGTGGGACTCGAGCGAGCTCACACACTAACGAAAACCTACCTGGTACAGCAGTAGTAGTTGGAATCCTGGCACCTCCCTCAGCCAGGAGAGATGTACTGGGATGACCAGTGTACTTACTGCCAGTAGATAATGGCCCAGTCGAGCCCCAATCTCCCCTCAAACTCCCAACATACGAGTATACCGGTATACTGGGAGTATGGAGTATACTTGTACAGCAGTACGCACATGTTCAAACAGAGTGGTCCCAGTATTGTACCAGTATTAATGGTACTATTACTGACCACGTTGATTCCGCTGCTATTTTACAGAATCACGAGATGGAACTTACAATCTGGAGAGCAAGAGCCTTCTTCACCCTTCCACGCCGTCGCACGGCATCTTCCGTATCTCCCTGCAGCGCAGTCACAGTGCCATCAGAGGGAAATAGTACGTTCTCCAGCTTCCTGTGGTCCAAGCGTGGCATGATATTACTGCTGTGCTGTGCTGTGTGCGCTGTGCGGTACGTACCGCTGCTGCACTGGTGAAGTCGTCCGAAAACGTAAAGCCTTGTACAGAGTACGTACGGACGTTCGATGTTGGCAAGGCAATGTACACAAGTAACGCGTTCCAAGGCTCACGCAGGTGCTGCACTTATTTTGAAGACAACAACTGCTTGGTTCACAGAAGTGCTCCAAGGGCCAGGACGTCTCTGTCGATGCAGAGTGAGAGCATGTTCGTGATCCTGGGACATCGCACCAGGTACAAGCATGCGATATTTCATCCCCGGCCCCCTATGTGCATGCTTCCCAAGTCATGTACAGATCTTGTCGGGACTGTCAACATTTATTTACTATCAATGGGAATTCCCATTGTTTACTATTTACGAGAATCAAATATTCATAGTAAAAATACGTAAATATAAATATGGTGTTTGTGTTTTTTTACCGTGTGTCCTACTACCGGCGTCCCCGGTGGCTTGGTAGGTGGTCCGCGAGCCTATCAAGATCAATTTCGTGAGTTCGAGTCTCACCGAGTGCATGCTCGTAGGGACTTTTTCTTGCATAAAATTGATTAGCGGAAAGCGCGAGAGCGTGAGTTAGCTGTACATTCGATGAAAGTCGACGAGCAGTGGGAATGCTGAACCCTATGCGCGATAAAAACTAAAGGCACGTACCGGGGGGAGAAGGGACGACACCTGTGACCACGGCTTGTCCAGAAGATCGTCGAGGGTAAAACCTCCTACGAGTGGGCTGGAAAGTAAAAGTGATGAACAAAAAAAAAAAAAAAAAAAAAATTACTATATGATATATATATATATTACTATATGATATATATATTTTGGTATGGTCCCCCGTAATACAGTCACTCCCATTGTTTGGTGACGTCAAGAACTGTACACAAACGTATCCCCCATCGATATACGTATGCCCGCTAGGGACGCGGGTGACCTGTTTACTCCACTTCTTCGGGTCTACTCGTGTATTCACGTTGTCAAGCAGCACGACAAGTGCCCTCTGCTCTCTAAACCCTGACACCTCCGTGGTCCGCAGCTTGAAGAAGAGCACCGGGAACCGGGAGCCCGTTGCTGCAGATCCCAGCTTCACGAACGGAGCATCCTCCCGGCATAACAATATCCTTCGGCCAGCATCACATTGATCCTCACGGTACCCACCCAGGAGCGAACAGCATTGGCACGTCAAACACGTCATCATCGTGGGATATCAATTCCCAGACACAACAGCAGCAGCAGCACCTGCTGTTACTTACACCTGCTCCCTTCGTAATTGTTGATCCGATATACGGAGCATCTGTCTGCGCGCCTGCTTTTAGTTGCTCCTACGTACGTCCAGGGCGCAGCAGCACACAACACAAGCAAGAGCAGTTCACAGCACCCGCCCCCACCCTGCCACTCCAGCTGCAAAACGCTTCTCGGCCTCAGTCAGTCCGTGTTTGCTGATCACGCACACGCACAAGGAGGACCCAGTTCGGAGGGTCCGAGCGGTAACAGGAGGGGACCAGGAACAACAGCAGAATACGATCGTGATACTACAGCAGCAGTAGTTCGGGCGACATGATTCTGGCTAGGTCAAGCTCCCTCCGATGGTCGGATGTGCTCCCGAGAGCCTTTTCTTCTTCCAAGCAGGGGGGCAAGAGAGGCAGCAGCAGCGGCAGCAGCAGCAGCAGCAGCAGCAGCAGCAGCAGCAGCAGCAGCAGTTGCAAAGCAAGCACGAGAAAAGGGCACTCGGCTGCTGCCCGTGAATCGCAAGAGGCCATTGCTGTCGCCATGGCGGGGGTGACGCCGGAGGACGCCATTGGTCTGTACGACGTGGCGCGAAAGCTCCGCCTGTTACTATTCACCGAGGTGAGCATGATGATGAGAGTATATCATACACTGCTGCTGCTGCTGCTGTTTTGGTTGACTGGCTCCAAAGAAAGGACATACGTTTCATGTTGGAGATACACCGCCTGTTTGTTGTATTATACAGACGGCGGTTTGCGATCTTGTGTTATTTTTATCGCGGCGGAGGAAGCAGCAAGCAGCAGCAGTTGCAGATACCACCACCAGTAGTACGACCGTAGGGCCGCCTTCTAAAGCAAGCCCAAGAACAAGTACAACTGCTTCTATTAATCTGTCCATGTGTCTTCGTACTCGTAGTAGTCTTTTTGGTTTGCACAGCAGCAGCACGCCACAACATGCAGCATACCCTGGTACCGGTTTATTTACCAGGAGTATCGTAAATCGTAACAGCGGACGTACGTACGTACACCTCCCGTTTTTTCGAAGAAACAACCACAGATCGTAAGAGGTGAGGCGCTCGTGTTAATAGGAAATAGTATTTCGATTGGTTGTTGTTTTGTGGCCACAAGACCGAAGTAGTTTTTTTTTTTCTTTTCATCACTTTGACGTAATGGTTACTTACGAGGTTTTACCCTCAGCGATCTTCCGGACAAGCCGTGGTCACAGCTGTCGTCCCTCCCCCCCCCGCAGTACGTCCTTAACTTTTTATCGCGCGTAAGGTTCAGCATTCCCACTGCTCGTCGACTTTCATCAAATAAATGTAGACAATTCACGCTCTCGCGCATTCCGCTATTATTTATAATCAATTCTTATGCAAGAATACAATCCTTCCGGGTACTTATGCACTCGGTGAGACTCAAGCCCACGAAATTGGCACGCGAACCACCTATCACAATGATCAAGCCACCGGGACATGAGGTGAATATATTTTTGCTGCGATATACTTTTCTGTTTTGTATTCCCCATCTCTTCCTTCTGCTTGTTTCGTTTCATTTGTTGTCGTCGATGTACAGCAGTAGTATGAATGTTATAGTAGATTGATTGCTTCGACTCTACTACTGTAGGACCCGTACCTACCCCGCACGCCCACGCCCCTACGGTACTGTGTATACCTGGTATTTTATACGTACATGGAAAAATCGCGCAAGAAGCGCGGGAGAGGGGACGGGGGGGAGGGAGTGCAGAGGAGGGGGGTCGGCAAAGTCGAGTTTTTATTATTTATACCAAAGGGTACCACACACGCACGCACGTGGTGGGCTGCTCTTTGTTGCCAGAATAGATACGTATACGGATAAATATACGCACGTACATCCTACGTACATATGAGGACATGAGCGGCACGTTGAAAAAACTGCTGCACGAGACACGGTCTCGCTACGTAGCGTATGGACGCATGAATACCTGCTATTGCTTCCTTCGCCTGTCCCCTCTTCTGTTTCTTCTGTGCGCGAAGCGCGAGTGACGAATTCATCATACCAGGTACGATATACAGAGAAGGTACAGCAGTAGGTCTCATAATCTACCAACAGACTTGATCCCAGCAAGTTTTATACCTGGCACCAACTACTGCTGTATATACGTATATGACGTCATAAATTACACAACAAGAAGCGATCGCATGACAATGACAACGGAACAGGACAGAGGACATGACGTGTCCCGCACGTACATTTTTGCAGTATAAGTTAACCACGTTTTATTGTCAAGGTTAGAGCCGTGGTTGCACCCTGATGGTGAATCTTTCCGGGCTTTTTGGCCGTGGTCCCCAAGGTCCCTAAGGTCGACCACCCGACCCGAACCCTAACCCGAACCCGAACGCTGTGGGGTGACCAGTGCTTGGATGCAGTGGCTTGTGAAATCTCTATTATTCTTAGGTTGGTTCGGCCGGCTTGGATGCTGTGCTTGGAAAGGCTCTAGGCTGATTTGACCGGCTCGGGATGCTGTGGCTCGGAAAAACTCTAGGTTGGTTGGGCCGCTTACAATACACCCCTTACGAGTAGCCAATCATAGTGCGTAAATAGCCTACCTTGGGAAGATCCACTGTATCTGGGGGTAACCACTCTTGCTGTACGGTCGTCTATGCCATGCTGGTTTTTCTTTGCATGAATCTGCTGTATGTATCTGTAGAAAGAAGATATTACGGGGGTCCATAGTTAATAGGACCTATGGTGTACATAAAAACCTATTTATTTTCCTATTTTTACCAACAATATTTGGTCCTATTTACTATCTCCCCCGCAATAGTCAGTATATTGGCTGGTAGATTTTTTTATTTGCGCTCAGCGAGCGGCCTTCTGCACATACCGTTGGTAACATCAGTTAGTTATTAATATTAACATTAAGTCGTCCCGTCTGGCATTTACTTCCCTTTATGTTCATCGTGTGACATGTTCATCGCGCGTATTATGTTTTTTTTTTTTTAATGAAATACGTCGGCTGTGAGTTCGACTGATTGCGTACCTGGTAGTTGATACCTAACTTTGCAAGGTGCGTAATACGTATTGTAGGGTACAGCACTCTCTCAGATGCAGATGCATGGTCGTCGATTGTCGTCTCAGACGCAGATGCATGGTCGTGGATTATCGTCGATTTCTTCGAACTCGCCGTCACGCACTTCTTTTCGCCCACGGTAAATACAGCAGTTTTTATCGCATGAAGACTTAAGGACTTTCCCCCCTCGTCGCGTCGATTACGCCTGGCCAATATCAATATTTATACCTCGTACACCAAGCGTACACAGGTAATAAATTCACACACGCGACAGCCGAGATTCGACAATAATACCACTTGTTTGAGCAGTACGAGTATTAATAGCGGAGATTCTGTAACACCAGCAGCAAGCAGCGGAGATTCGAAAACCTGCGCAAACGCACGCACATACGCGAGGACACAACAGTTAGTGAGAACGACAACATTTCATTACCTGTCTGTATGGTCGCTATTAATACGAGTTCGTATGTATGAACAGTTTCATTATACTCTCAACTTGTATGTACAATGTACAATACCAGTACCAGGTACAGCAGCAGTATAGACAAGGCATGTACCAGGTATGTATGATGCACGTCACCCGTACTTGTGCCTTGTTCTGTAAGGTCCGACCCTCTCACATTCTGAGAGCTTCGCCCAACCCCACGGCCATCAGCTCCCCACCCATTTCGCTGTTAGCAGCAAGGCCGCGCCTATAATATCATACATCAGGTCCGCTGAGCTTGTCTTTCTGTTTTCTGGTTCCATTGATTTCCAACAGCCCCGCCTCTTGAAACCATGGGTCTACGGGTACGTACGTGCATACGCACGCACGCAATGGCGAACGTCATACTCGTACATCCATAATACCAGGTATACTTTACCTGGTACTTACTTATACACAAGGGGTACGAATAGTGTAAGCTATATACCGGCGTCCCCGGTGGCTTGGTAGGTGGTCCGCGTTGCGTGCCTGTCAAGATCAATTGCGTGGGTTCAAGTCTCACCGAATGCATGCTCATAGCGACTTTTTCTTGCTTAAAAAGTTGCATTGATAAGCGCAAAGCGCGAAAGCGTGAGTTGGCTACATTCGATGAAAATCGACGAGCAGTGGGAATGCTGAACCCTAAGCGCGACAAAAAATGAAGGCACGTACCGGGGGGGAGAAGGGACGACACCTGTGACCACGGCTTGTCCAGAAGATCGTCGAGGGTGAAACCTCCTACGAGTGGGCTGGAAAGTAAAAGTGATGAAGAAAAAAAAAATAAAATATATATATATATATATACCGGGATACTATATGTAATAATAGCAGCACTAGCGAGTAGCGAGTACCAGGTATCGAGTATCATCAGCAGTATTTTGGCCCAGGTACCTGGTATAAAATTTGGAAAAACATCAGCTGTGAGATCGATCGAGGATTCGGTCGAAACTCATCGTTGCAAGCTGTCTGTCATAATATACTATTGCGGGGGACCATATTAAATAGGACCGACGGTACACACAAAAACCTGTGTATTTCGCTTTTTTTACTACCAATATTTGGACCTATTTACTATGGTCCCCCGTGATATTGATACTATTATTAAAAGTGATACTTCGATCACGCGTACTACTGGTTTTATATGGTCTCATGCAGGAAGTACAAGCAGTCTGTATATGAGGAAGACGGTACTACAGTATTAATTATAATATTACACCAGCATATATATATTACGGGGACTATAGTAAATAGGACCAAATATTGTTAGTGAAAATAGTTAAATATATAGGTTTTTGTGTGTACGGTAGGTCCTATTAACTATCGCCCCTCGTAATACCCGAAACCACAAGGACGCGGAGGAATACGCCCACAGCCAACAAGTCAACAGCTCACATGCGTCGTCCCAATTCCATCACAGTTCACCAACAACGGGAACAATAAGTCAGCATCGCGCATCGCGTCGACCTGCCGCTAACTTCTTCCCCCCCCCCCCCCCCCCCCCCCCCCCCCCCCCCCCCCCCGCGTGATTGCCTTCTTCGTCTGTATGTACATACCTATTATCGAATATTGGTGCATACTATGTAATAATGTGATCCGGTGTTTGGATGAAAATATGAAACGAGAGCAGATTTTTAGACCTGCCGGCTCGTTCCGAAGGCAGCAGCAGCAGCAACAGCAGCGTGCCCCGCGACTGAGCTGCTCCGGCCTCGTCATCGTGAACACGGTCGTCTCGGAAGGGCTAGCGTCGAGCCACCAGGAGGCCGCCCTGCTCTGCAACCGCCTTATTGTCATCGGGGTAAGAATTAGGAATCTCGTAGTTGACGGTTGGTTGACGATTCTTTTTTGTTTTCTAGTAGTTGGCCTCTGTCGACCTGCGAGTCATGAACATCTGTTGGTGTGAGACATTTCGACGCGAGTCGACGAGGCTTGTCGCGAAAGGAATGCAAGGCAAGAGGCACGAACTGCTCTAGTGGGAGGGGGGGGAAGAGCCTGATATGTGTGCGTCCGAATCTGAGTTACGACGGCTTGAAATATTACGAAAATCACCCCCCGTACCTACTGCTGTATGTAGCTGTTATAGAAGGGAGAGAAAAGAAGGCCGAAGATAATAGATGGGGTTGGCGAAACGAACAAACTACAAAACGCACCGCTCTCGCACGACGTAAGGGGACATAGAGTGACCGTTCAAACCCTTGTGATGCGTGATGATATCGTCGTGGTATCCGAGCGGTCCCTACATTCCTGGCCAGACAGAGTGGTCTCTTGGCAGAGAGAGTGGTCCATACCCCATAATACTCGTGTATCATTGGTACCTGGCACGTAAACACACACATACACACTCAGGCTTCTGCCGGCTATTCTGATGTCAGAAGCGAGGCGACTCTTTTCGTTGTTGTACGAGTAAGCTCTCCTGTGTAATTTGTCGGGGCAATTTGGGCGCAGGGCGTTAATAATAGGTAATACTTACCAGTACCAGGTGCCAGGTTCTCAATTTACCGGTATTTTTCGCAAGGTATTCTTCCGCTGCGGAGTGTATTATGAATTATTAGAGCCTGTCCTGTAGTACGGGCTGGGTTTTTGGCGATGAGTCAATTAGTGAAACAACAAGAGCAACGGCTTTCTTCGTACGTTACACTTATAAAGGTAGGCTCGGCTCGGACTTCGAAGGCTGGTCAGTTTGTAGCCGTTAACATGATTCGTAACGCTGTGTATATGTGTTCTTGATAATGGTAAATATTTGTGAACGGTACTATTGTTAATATTACGGAATGGCATGAAAAGAGTGTTTATTTGTAGTATTAATACTGTAATCAAATCAGAACGTACGATGGACCCAAAAAAGGTTTTGGCCAAAATCAAGCACTAAAAACAAGTATAAAGCACACCTGCCATTGGCCAGCCTCACATCGTACCAGGTACCTTTTTTGGCTTGAAAATGGCCAAGTACACCTGGCTTTGTCTACTTTGTCTACGTATGCTTTCAACTGTTTTGGCCGTATTTTGAGCCAATCAGAGGCTGTACGTACACTGTTTTCTCTCTTTGAATGTGGTCTCTGGCCCCATCGGTTGCTTTTCTTATGCATGCGCTCGTATAAACTCTGTACCTACTGCTGCATGTACCTGGGCATCTGGGCATACTTACATATCATACTATTAATACGCTGAGTTCACTCCTTTTTTGGAGTGGATGATGTGCCTTATGACGAGGGGCCATAGTAAATAGGACCTACGGTACACACAAAAACCTACCGGTATACCTTTTCCTATTTTTATTAACATTATTTGGTCCTATTTACTATGGCCCCCCGTAACAGTTAATATATATGTATGTAGTGCTGTTGATTTATATGGTCACAGCACTACATCACGGTGGACCCAAACGGCACTTCGTCTGCCCCACACCGCGTCGAGGCGGGCTTGGTTTTGGTACGGCAAAAGAACTTCGTTCCGAGCATGCACTTCCGCGAGGATTGTCGAGAAGATTCAAAGCTGGAAACGGAGGGGGGCGGGGGTGTACTCACTATCACGCATGGCCGCAGTCGTATGAGCATAAACCCTCGCATCCCTACAATGCCGGGACGGAGCACGTCGGATTTTCACCGACCAGGCAGACATTGCTTGAACCAAGCGCGAAGCACCGTCAGGTGTTGGGCGAGTCGCATGAAGGGTGGGCTGCATCCTACTACGAACCGCTTTAGAGGCGAATTTTCTTGCGTATGGATGACAGCATCAATGAATTGATTTAATTTCTGGTGTGGCCACTTCCAGAGACAGCAATGGGGTTACTATGTAGTAACTGCCTCGTGGGTGCCTCACCACATACACGCTACGTGATACGATCATCCCCCTTGTGCGGAGTGAGGGTTCTCCCCGCACAAAAATGATCTAACTTGACCGCTGGCAACGGGGGGGTGGAGGCGCCAGAAGAAATGCTCTTGGTGCGCCCTCCGTGGCAAAAAAAATGAAGCCTGGTGACTCTCTGCAGGGCCGAATAGAGTCCTTATTGGTTCCTACGTAGTTCGTGTATACCCTCATGAACTCAAATTTATTCAGATTTTGGAGGCCACACTCTCGATGTTCAGGCCCGGTACAAATACATGTTTGTGATTGCTTGTGGCTGATAACACCGCTCGTGTCGGGGGCTTTTAACTTGGTTTTAGTATTGCTTGTTTTGGGCTCAAATGGGACCGGTGTACCTGTTTTTGGCTTTTGCCTACCCTAAAACCCTGTACCAGGTAGTTCGAAGTATCCCCCTTTTAATAACCTTTTTTGTTCTGATTACTACCACTCAGTGACTGCTGCTGTTGCATGTCTATGTCTCACACCAGTCTCACCACACAGTTATTTTAATATTAATAATACACCTATCTCTAGGATAAGGAATCAGGACGGACAATGGGTGTACTGACGTAGTCGGGTACGTAGTAGTAAACACAAAGAACGGTTTTATGTCAAAATATAACGAGAGACCAAACCAACATACACATATATACATATACAACATGTTCCCCCGTTAAGGTCTCATTAATAATACCAGCATCCACCATCCACCACAAACCGGCGTCCCCGGTGGCTTGGTAGGTGGTCCGCGAGCCTATCAAGATCAATTTCGTGAGTTCGAGTCTCACCGAGTGCATGCTCGTAGGGACTTTTTCTTGCATAAAATTGATTAGCGGAAAGCGCGAGAGCGTGAGTTAGCTATACATTCGATGAAAATCGACGAGCAGTGGGAATGCTGAACCCTATGCGCGATAAAAACTAAAGGCACGTACCGGGGGGAGAAGGGACGACACCTGTGACCACGGCTTGTCCAGAAGATCGTCGAGGGTAAAACCTCCTACGAGTGGGCTGGAAAGTAAAAGTGATGATGAAAAAAAATAAAAAATAAAAAAAAATACCAGACAGATGCCATCGATCAGGATAGAATGCACCGCGTATTGACGTTTGTAAATTCTGCTGTACAGCACCAGGCACTGACTGAGTGAGGCATGCATCGGACGACCTGGTTGTACCAACTTTTTTTAATTATCCGACTATGTTGAATATATTATTTATTACTGCTGTAGTATTAATAGTGCCAACGCTGGTTGTATATACACGGTATACGTACTACAGCAGTAGCAGTAGCAGTACATATTTGCGCGACCACCGACTCCTTGACTTGAGAGCCAACGTAAATGTGAGATTAACAACAAACTACAGGAGGTATGTACCAGGCTCCTTCGTTCTTCGGTGGCTCACGGCTCACCATGACTCATGACTCATGACTCACCATGCAGTGCCCCTCTCAGCAGTCCGGGGTATAATACCTCGTATCTGGTACGTCAGAGTACACCTGGTACCAGATGCGGAGGATATGAAACATAATACTGCTACTGCTGTACCTCTGGCAGTACATTATGAACGTATGTACAGTGAGGGGGAGGGGGCTATTAAATCACGTAGCATATACCAGGTATATGTATCATACATGTATCATACATCATGACATGTACAGCAGCAGTATACGGGCTCTTTTCCCGTAGGTTTTATCGGTTTTACTGTAAACGCGAGCGAAGGACCCGTTGGCTTTCGGCTTCGCTTCTCAGGACCGTTGTTATCGGAGAGCTTTTCCCCCCCAAAGTTTGTGGAGTTTTTCTTTTAAATTTCACGTGTTCGAAAATTAATCACAAATGAACATGGAACTTCTGGGGGGAAAAAACTCTCCGACAAGAATGACCCTTATTCGCGCGAGAGTCATCACGTACCGCCTCGCTGCCCATTCCTCCTGCCGCTCTCTACACCCTGACTACTGCTGTATGACTACGACTATGACTATTATTAATAGTATGACAATAGTACATAATAACTAGGTTGTCCATAAAATGTGGATAGACAGTTCTGAAAGCGTGAACCCTTTTACATTTTCCAGCTGCAGCAAACGTTATCCCAGCCTAATTTCAAGTGAATTCCTGGCGGAAGCGTGGGTGCGTGGGTGCAAGTTCTTAACCCAGTAAGAACTGGTATAGTTTTTTTTGGCGGGAATATATCACTCGGACTTAGTGTGGGACACGTTTTTCAGTAGTGTAAAGTCACCACGTCGCAACCCTCTCTCGTTCTCTAACTTCAAGTCGTTTCCCACCCTATCTGGGACACAGACATGCCGGATACTTTATACCCATATCGGTGTATAGCACACGGGTGATAACATAACCCCCCTCCGTGGGACATATTTCCCGTGGCAGCCGCTTTTCTGCAAAGTAAGGGGGGCTCGCTCAACCAGAATGGTGGCTAAAGAAAGATCGAATTTCCCGTGGTAGCCGCTTTTCTGCAAAGCAAGGGGGGCTCGCGCGACCAGAATAGTGGCTAAAGAAAGATCGAATTTCCCGTGGTAGCCGCTTTTCTGCAAAGCAAGGGGGGCTCGCGCGACCAGAATGGTGGCTAAGGAAAGATCTCGCATCTTGGCGAGATGTGTCCTTAAACGCCTCTCTCGGTGTTTGCGCTACTAGTTGTCTCCGTTGCCGAGCGAGTCAGCTTGGAAGTTCGTCCTAGGCGGCGTGTTGTCCGGCGTGTGCGTTGTTGTACGCCACAGCGTCTATGACAAACCTGAGCGTGTAGAAGTAAGTATGCACGAGTAGAATGCGCTGCATCTGTGTTGGTTCTTCCGCGTCCTTGCATTGTAGTTATGTACAGCAGTAGTTCGGACACCAGGTGTTATCACCCGCCCACGGTTCTACGCGCTTGGTACAAGCAAGTGTTTTCACCCCGCTCCAGCCAACCTGCTTCGTCTCTAAAGGGATGCGTGGTCAAACGACTAAGGCAAGCATCAAACGAGTACACCCCTTCAGCCAAGCAATTCGTTTGACGCAGTCATATACCTGGTACATGCGAGACAGCAGTAAAATCAGTCCGCCTGCCTCACAGGCGATTCTTTCGTAGGATGCAACTCTCCCTCCATGCGACTCGCCGAACACCTCACGGTGCTTCCCGCTTGGTGCAAGCAATGCCTGTCTGATCCGGTCGGTGAATATTCGACGTGCTCGGCCACGGCATGGTATGGATAGGGGACAGGCTCTACGGCCATACGCGTACGACCGCGGATGACAGGATTACACCTCCTAGGCCCTAGCCAAGCAACGGCGTGGGCGATGTTGAATTAGTCGTTTTTCGTGGTCGGTGTTCCCCTGGATGATACACAACTCTTTGTCTCAGAATGAAAGGATCGCTTGTATATTACTAAGAGTTAATGACAATTTACTCCAAACATTCCGCATATTTTTCTGGACGTGTTGGTATTTATTGAGCCTAAATGATTCGTATCCTGACCTATTACATAGCTTTCAACCGTATCCTGATCCGCGTATTTTCTGCTGGACAGAATGGTAGAGCAGTGTACAGCGGTAATATGTATTATAGTATCATACCAAAAGCAACAAGCAACCTCATCTAGCTCACAACACCGTGTCCTGATCATCAACGCGGCCGCTCTGTAGGCCTCTTTTCGCTTTCCCCCCTCTATGATATAGTCCCGAAATGATTAGCAACTACAGCAGTAATAAACCCTGTGCTGACCTCTACAACCGCATCCTGATTGTCAACGTGACCGCTACTGCTGTGCATGCAGGCCCTATGCGGAGCTTCCGGTCCCACGATTTTCTCCACCTCGTCCTCCTCAAGGTTCCGCTTTGCGGTGGATCGTTACTCCCTACTCGCCGACGACAACGAACGAAACCATCTGCTCGACGGAACGCGATGCGGCGGCGCGATGGCAGGACGCTCCTTCTCGTCCCTGGTGGAGCTGGCCCGAGGCATGAGACATTTCACCCTCGGCGTGGCGAGGACCATGGGCAGCGGCGATGTCCCGGGCTTTACCGGCAGGGATGCGGTTGATTGGCTCATGAACAACGGGTGAGTGAGCGAGTGAGTGACTGCGTGAGTGAGTACGTGAGGCTTATCATGTTCTGGGGCCGTGAAGGTGGTAGGGGGGGGGGGGGGGGGGGGGGGGGGGGGGCGAGGGAGAGGGAGGTACTCTTGCCGTACATGGCCGTAGTCGTAAGACCATATACCCTCGCATCCCCATATATAATGCCGGGACGTAGCTCGTTGGGTTTTCACCGGCCAGACAGACAGGCACTGTTTGCACCGGGAGAGGTGTATTCGTGTCGGGCATGGCTGTAGTCGGATGATCATAGACTCTCGCAGCCCTACAATGCCGGGCAGGGGTCGAGCTACTTGCGGTCGTTTTTTTGTTTGGAAGGCTTCCGCGCGCGTTTTGCCCTCGTTGGCAAATGCGCTATTCTAGGCGACAGGCCTCTTTGGGCACGTGAAGCACATGAAGCATAGGTCGAATCCCGAAAGGGTTGGACTACAGCAGTATCGTCTTTTCGGCCGCGTGAAAGCCTGTTTCGGCCTTAACCCTCTCGAAAAACTTGAAAGGGGAAAAAATGACTGTCAAAAGTGACAACTACAGAAATAGCCACTGCGTCATTGTGGATGTCCGAGTCACACTGATTGGATGCAAGGAAGCGTACGGCACGAGCTCAACATGCTCCTACCCGCTCACGCCGCTCGTAGATGGTTGGTAACACCCAAATGATCAACACCATTGTTTTGGTCGCTAGCTCGGGGTGTCGAGGGGGTCAATACACTATTAGTAGCCACAGTCTGGGGAGGCGTTCAGTCAACGGGTCAAACCGCGGTCTCGTATCGCATTCATACCACCTTTGCTTGTTTGCTTTGTTGGAGATGGTGAGACTATACTGCTACTCCGAGTGTTCCACGTCACTTGCATGCGCTTTGTCTGTGCGGTGCTGGCAACGGGCATACTTTTTTCATGGTCATAACGTGGGTTCGAATTGCATGCCATGCCATGCCATGCGCCTGCGACAACGTGCGTACGTGCCCTCAAACTTGCCCCGTGAGTAGCGTGTCTATGAACATCATACCCCGAAACACACGCCCGAGTGCGGAAGGGAGGAGGGAGGATGTTGGGAGGGAGGGAGTCCGTCCGGCGTCGAACTTCAAACAGAAACTGCAGCAGTATCGCGCGAGCGTTTCACGTTGATCAGTATAGGCTCATGAAAACAAAATATTCCAAGAATAACGTCAAGCTCATTTGTTTGGGGGGCACTTTGGAAATCGTGCTCAGCGGGGAGAGCTACACATTATCACGAGGAACTATAGTATTCAGAACAGGACCCATCATCTACACCTAAAAACCTCTGTATTCCAGTGTTTTTGCTAAGCATATATTTGGTCCTGATTGATCTTTCCCCCCGTAGCCAATCCTGCCAGGCATCTATGCACTAGCCTCTATCTATGCTCAAAAGTATCTCAAGCATGGTGTCACAACAACGTTCTACGAGCAAGGCTTTCGCAGGTCACCGGGTGTTTATTGTCGGCGTGCCCATGCTGCCCTAATGTCAAGATAGTGCCAAGATACAACAACCGCTCCATCTCCATCCTGCTCTTGCCGCTCCCTCGTTTCCTCACCACGTACATGTACAGGCCAGACAGCGCCGATACTAGTGACAAGGAATCGGCGGTGGCCGCCTTGAGCGCTCTGGTCCGGGTTGGGGCTTTCGCGGATGCTGCGGAGCGGGGCAACTTCGGGGACGGGGCTACCCGTTTCTGCTTTGCGCAGGACGTCTTCATGGCGGCCGCACGGGCTTCTTTCAGGTACTGCTGTATACCAGGTGTATATAATAGTAGTGTCACCATTAATATACAGTAGTCATAAATATAGTCGTCTCGTTGTCTTCTCCGGTATATCGTCTTCCGCCGTTCTTTCTTTTCTCTCTCCCTCCCTGCCCTAACTCACATCATCCGGGGTCATGTAGCAGGCTCTCCTCCCCCCGCCCCACTGCCTTGCTTTAGTTATTTGCGGGAATAATTTCAGCCTTTGACACCTGGTAGCCGGTAGTGTCAAAGCCATGAACACCCTGAGAGTATTCCTGGGGCTCTGAAGTTTCCCTCGGTAGATAAGACAGCCAGTAGTATCAAGGCTTTCGTAAGGACACAAGAAATGTTCCTAAGACAGACCTCCCAACCCTTTTAGTACTGCAGTCCCGTTTCGGGACAAAATCACTTGGGATTAGAGTGGTTTGTCCCCAATTCGGGACTGCAGTGCTAAATGGGTTAAAGACAGGATAACCCGTAGAATTGGGTTAGTAGACTACAGAAGTGTCCTAGAGTTTGGCTGCTCCTTTGGTTAGGAGCGCCGATAGGAGAAGAGCAGACCAGCGTCCGAGGAACGTTCCTCGGACAAGAGCGTTCAAACGTCTAGCGAGTTAATGCAAGAGAGCAGAGTGGGCTTGACGCCTTTAATCAAGTCCCTATCGAATCACTCTCAAACTTCCCCCCGCTCTCTCATCATATGCATAAACGGGAATAACACGACAGCAAAAGAAATAAGTCTCCTGAACAAGAGAAGCTGCCTTCCGAGCCAGTTCCTGCATTCCACTCCCCTTACCACGATACTCGGGTTCTACTAATACTGCACTTGATGCTTATGATGGAGCTCAACCAGCTCCCCGAGATCCTTACTCGGTTCTGCTGTAATCGTATCGCTTGTGTGACGGTCGTATCATAGCAAGGTACCTATATAGCTATAGCTACCCGTACTATTTTAGCAGTGTTACCTTCGCATCTTGTCGAGGAGGGTGTTTATCAGTATAGTAGTGATATCTTGTGTTGTCGAAGAGGTCGTTAGCCGTGCCTTGCCTTTCATCGTCTTCATGGTTGGTGACCATCTGTTCATCATACGACAGGAGTGTTGTGTCCGACTCTACACAGCAGCCAAGCGGGTTCGTCGAGACGTTGACATCCTCTACTCGTACATGGTTATCAATATTACTGTACTGTAGCTATTGTTATTAATAGTACTATACCAATATGGGCGGGAATATAAGGACCCCTTGATCTTCATATTGATGTTTGATTGGATCTTATATTTCCGGTAGTGGAATTTCATCCTCGCACCCCCCAGATAATTTTATTTTCTCTAAAAAATAGACACGTGGCCTTATCATTTATCGCTGCTCGGTAGTACGTAGCAGTGATGAATGATAATGGTGTCCAAATATGTACACGGTATATATTTACCAAACTGTTAATACCACATACCAGGTACCAGGTATGAAATACAGACTGGAAAAGATTGCCCACTCGTGACAAACTACTAGTAAGTGCAACCTCGATTTAAAAAAAAAAAAAATCCCAAATATAGACACACCCACTCCTTGAATTCTGCAGCGTCTCAAGCAGATTATTATGTTTTTTCTCATCTGTATACGGACTGCTGTGTTTCCTGCATAAAGCCATATAAAACCCGTAGTATGCGCGATCGAAGCAGTAGTATTAATATTATGGGGGACCATAGTAAATAGGACCTACGGTAAACACAAAAACCTATACATTCACCTATTTTTACTAACAATATTTGGTCCTATTTACTCTGGTCCCCCGTAATAGTATGACACGCAGCTTGAGCCTGCAAAGATGACGAGTTTCGACCGAAATCCTCGAATTCACAGCGGTTCGTTTTTTCCGATCTTATTAATATTTCCGGCCAGAGTGGGCGAGTGGTACGTGGCATTAAACCACTATGTCCGGAAATATGGTAACCGTTTGGTCTGCATATTTACACCCTCAACGTACCTTGCGTTTCTGCACACTGGTGCGGTACTGCACAACGGTACAGAGTCGTGGTGCCGGACGAAAGGACGAACAGTGATTTTTTGTTACTGCTGTAGTATGTAGTATCGCCCCCCCCCCCCCCCCCCCCCCCCCGCTGCTGTCTGGGCTTCGCGCTTGGTGCAAGCAATGTCTGCCTGGTCGGTGAAAACCCGACATGCTCCGTCCCGGCATTGCAGGGATGCGAGGGTCTATGGTCATACGACTACGGCCCATGCATGAGATCGAGTACAGCTCTCCTATCGAGTACACCCCCCCCCGCTGTCTGGGTTTCGAAAAAGGCAACTTGTATGTGGGCTGTCGGATTTTGTTTTTTTTGCGTGCATCCCTGTAAATATATTTTCTTGCCACTTATGAACGGTAGGTAGCATCTGCACCATTATTAGTAGTATTATATGAAGTTCGAACGGAGCTTCTATTCCCCGGCAGAGTGGTGTTTGTTTTACAAGCACTTTACACTGCAACCTTAGTATACTGTTACTATTAGTGTACAACACGCTCTCGCCCATGCAAACAGAATCCAGGCAGGGCTTGTAAATTTCTGTTTGAGATCCGGGAAACGCGACCTATACGACCGAGTTTTGTCGTCAACACGTATGTGTGATGTTCGTACCAGTATGAGCGATCTTTTCAGCGAACCTTTTAATTTCCTGGGTCGTTCGCAACGCTGACTGTGCTGTACGGGTCCCCAAAAACTGTACTGCTGTCCTGTAAGGATAATAGTCTGGTCTGTATACGGCGGAGTGTTGAAGTTTACTGTCCTGTCCTGTCGTGTCCTCTACCCTTGAGTATCTGATACTGAGTAATAGCGGCTTTTGAGAGATGCTGTCATGTACAGGTGTACCCTGTACTCTGCATACAGTAGGTGGCTCCTGCCAAGGGAACCTCGTACGGGAGGACAGAGTAATCAGGGACCAAATAGGCCCAAGATGAGCCCACAATGAGCAAAAATCGCCCACTTTGGCTGTCGCGTTGTACCCCCGAGAACTTCTGCGCGAATCGCCGATGGTGTCCGCTTAAAAACACGCGGTTGACGACAGGCGTTCCATCGATGTTACGTTTGTGCTCTTGAGAAGGAAGCCTCTTTCCACCCGTTTCGGCCCTATGTATTGCAGTAAGGACCACCGTCATACCTGGTAGTAAAAACACTATTAATGGAATATATACATATGATGGGTCTTGAATTTTATGGCCCTCCGCGTTAATGCGTTGGGGGTTAGAGGTCCCTTACGTAGGTATCGTAGTCCCTTATCAGAGTTAGAGGAGGTACCGGCCCCTAGCAGTGAGTCCGTGTTATACAGTGGGCAGAGAGTTGAGGTCCCTTGTATACCTTGTCGCGGGGTTCCTTAAAAGGAGTGCGTAGAAAAGGGATGTGCTACCTACACTACTTGTGCGTATACTGTGCAGTGGTTTCTGAAAGCTGGCCGTGTAAAAGCGAATGCCGCCGCGCGGTACCTTGGACCTCGGACAGCACGAATGCTGCGCCTCCTGGTCTTGCTGACATTGCCGGTATTGCATCTGAATAGTTGCACCAACTGTTGTTTCGCTACGCACCATCACCCGCCGACCCACGCAACCCAACCACCTACCCAAGCCAATCCAAGCGAATCCAACCCAACCCAACCCAACCCAACCCAACCCAACTTGCCTATATGTTTGTTTTTCACCGCCCCTCAGGACGCACGCCGGCGGGGCCTACAAAACGACCGTACACAAAAACCTGCGCGTAGACAAGTCCAATGACACCGCCGATGCCTTCGACACGAGCGAAGACCCGGACACTTCGGGACGCACTCTTCTCTGCCATTTCTCCACCGACTCGCTCCAGTCCTCCTCCTGGTAGCGGCACAGCTGATCCTTTCGCGCTGCAGCACTGCCTAGCTAGCTTTTGGCGCACACCGTGTACACAGCGCAACTGAGCCTTCGCGCTGCAGTGCTAAGGCTGGCCTTTGGCAGTGGCACACGTATCCGTACATTACTGTGGTCACGCGGCCTAGCTGAGCCTTTGCTCTGGAACACTTCTCCTTTCGGCGCACCGCATCGACTGCTGTACGTATCATAACCACAGCAGGTGCTAGATTCTGTATGTTGCGTGTGACGTTTGTTTGGGCCATGATGGGGTGTAAAAATTGTGCCTTTTAAAAAAAACAAAAAAACGAAGGGCCTTCTTTTTCATACCGCCATAAAGACCTGTGAAAACACATACATACCGGTATATACAACACCCCTTTTAGGAGTGCAGTCCCGTTTTGCCGACGAACTAATCAGGATTTGACTGGTTTGTCCCCAAACCGGGACTGCAGTTCTTTGAAGGGATATAAGGAGGGCGATGGTTTTGGACGCGTCAAGGCCTCTTTTGGCCTTTGCTATACTAGTTTTATTGTGGGGGAGGTCAGTGGTGAGGTTAAACCGCGGTCTTTCCCTATCGGCAGCACCTCCGCTTATAGGTGCGTGGGTGTGTGATGCCTTCTGCGACGAGCTATGACGCCAATCTATGTACGCATGTCGCAAATCGTGATATTTCGACACGAATCGTGTGTGTGTGTGTGTTTTTTTTGTTTTTTTCTTGTTTTCCTTCGGAATTACCCTACGTAGCTTATTCCCGTGAGATCGATTTTTATGCTGAAGGTGCATTTCTACGACGGAGTCCGGCGGTTTCAAAGTCTGTTGGGTCTCATTTTATTTGTTTCTCGTGGGACTGCTTCTGCTTCTTGTTGCTTTTTTCAGTTTTATTTCGTTTTTGGGCAAAGAGTGTCGGAGTTGTTGTTGCACGGCCACCCGAGAGTGTGATAGACGGAAGCCTACATGGAAAAGAACGACATCACTTGGAGTAAAAAGTCAGCAACTATAATTTTTTGCAGCCGGTCGCTTCCCGCCGCGCCTCGGCGAGGGTGTAACTGGCCGCCTCGTGATGCTGATGCTAGCTTTTTCCATGTGTTGCTGTGTTAATATATAGCATCGATTTGTTAGACAGTATTATGGATTTTTGAATTTCCCCTTTTAGATAAGCTGCGCCCACCGTGACATGCTTATTTAGCGAATCCCCGAGTGGTGTCTATTGATACTACAGTATGTTTTGCACATACATTAGAGTTGCCCAACTGCGTGCGCGCACATTTTACATGTTCATGTGCTGGATTCGGGCGCACGGCACTTGGGGGGGGGGGGGGGGGCACACTCTTTTGGATGGGGGCAAATATGCCATCATGTATACGTGGGATAGCCGTCTTTTCAGGACTCGCCCTTTGTGCAGGGCGGGTCGGCACAAAACTTTGTGCAAGACGCGGGTCATATTAAGCAGGGGTGGTCTTTTGGCCCACCGAAGATTTGCTGGAAAAACTCCGCAGCTTGTCTGCCCCTGCCGACCTCCAGCCCCCCAGAGGGTTGCGGTTAGAGTCAGGCCTGAGGTGGGGTTGGTCTGCACCGACGTGCAAGGTTGCAAGAGGCGACACACGTCCTGCACAAAGTGTTGTGCCGACAAGTCCTGCACATAGCGAAAGCCTTTTTTGAGGCGCGTCAAAGCTCCTTTGGGTCTCTTATTTCACCGGTTGCAGTTGGGAGGGACGGTCGCAGATAAGGGGTCAAACCGCGGTCTCCTCCCCTGTTCCGTAGCATGTTTTGCTTGGGAGCGGGCACGAGTACCAGTAGCATTTACGCCTGAACGTCGATTTCGAACTTTTTATGTTTTATGATGTGTTTATATGGGTGTCTGAGGCCCGTACGTTTTTTCTGCCGTTTTTTTCCCATCATATTTTTGTTTCACCACGGAAAAAAAAAAAAAACGGTTGGGCTGGCTCCCTTGTTTTTTCATAGCAGGGGTGCAAGGTGCAGGCCACAGGCGGAACAGACAAAGGCAGTAGGCAGTATATCTACTATAGTCCCCCAATCGTGTTCTGTGCTTCGGGATAAGTTGAGGTGGTGACACAAGACCCAAGAAGTCTTGAAGAACAGAACAGCCTGCCGTGGGGAGAGGGGAGACGGAGCGTTTTAATAAGAAATCCGACTAACACTGGTTCCAAAAATAAATGTACCCAGCCGAGCTCAAGCAGTTTTTGGGCGAATCCAGAGGCTTCACGGGTAAACTTCATACTACAGGTAATACCGGTCCCAGGTATATATATACCGGATGTTCCCCCGATTTTATGTTGATTATCGAGTCACGGATTTCCCAAATAAGAGGCATTTGTTCACACTCACGCCCACAACTCGGTAAAAAAAAGTGTTCATGGACGTAACCTGTCAGACGATATCAGAAGCGAGCTCACGCGGTAACGGAGAAAAAAGCACATGATGATTCAAATGTCATACCAGGTATATTATTATTAGTATGTGTGACGCACCAGGGGCTCTCGGACCAGCCTTTTTTCGACACCTCACATAAAAAAGGTCACAAGCAATAACAAATCGGAGCGTTGTAATCACAGGACGATTTAGGAGGAAAACGTTTTTTTTTTTTTTTTTTTTTTGCCCTTTTTGTTCCCAATTTTGGAGCATTGCGTTTGGTTTTAGCGACCCGCCCCCGTCGAAAAAATACGGTTCCAGGCGCCCCTGGACGCACACGACATACATACACATGTCCGAAATATATATGTGTCACCGTCGTTGTTTTCGCATTAACTCATGTCCGAAATATTGAGCCCGTGGTCACAGGACACGTGACCCCAGCCGCTCCTTTCCGCTACAGGTTTGTCTCCAGGAGAAGCTGCAGGTCTCTAGAACTCTCTCTCGTCGTGTCCCAGAAGACGTTTGGATTGCTGCTGCTGTGTGTCGCTGCGTGCTGCCGTGTCCTGCTCTTTTGACTCTTAAATCACACCAACCACACACCAACCACCAGCGGTTCTGCCACGTCTGCGTGGCGACGGGCGTCTGGAGCGTACGTAGCATTCCTCTCACACGTCACATAGAGGGCGGTGCTTGGTTCCGTGGCTGTTGATCGCTGTTGTTGTGGCTTGTGGGCAAGACATTCGTGGCCCCCGGCCGTTTGGACCGGGCTTGTTTTTATGCGTTTCTTGGTGTTCGCGAATCTGCTAATTTCTCCAGGTTGCGATGCACCGACCTCGAGACACACAGCTCCAGTTGCTTGACTATTAAATAGCTGGCAGGGGGGAACTCCCGTACGTTGCATGGAGCTCGCTAGGGTAAGGAGGTCGAGTTATCGCACAGGGGTGCGTGCGATCGATTGTCAGCGCTATTGATAGTTTTATAATCAAAATGGTGCAAGGATGCTAAGCTAGTCGAATAATTTATTTTCGGATGCGACTCTCGACCAGATCTTGCCGAAAATTTTTCAACCCTTCTAGGACTGCAGTCTCGTTTTTTTAACAAAGTACTTGGAATTTGACTGGTTTGTCCCCAAAACGAGACTGCAGTCCTAATGGGGTTTCCGTTGTTTGGTACCGTCAACCTTTCTTCCCTTAGTTCTGGAAAAATTGAGCGCTGAAAATCGATCATACGCACCCCTCCCTGTGCGATAACCGATAACCATCGTGGTGATCCCTTGACGACGCTTGTTATTTTTTTTTGGAAACACGAAAAAAACACTGGACTATATCCAAGCCAAATACAATAACTTTCAACTCCATATAACAAGCAAAAAAATCGGAGGGATCGGGGCTCTTTTGGCCTACACTATAAGCACTGTTGTTGATCTGTTGATGCCCAAAACGAGGGGACGAGGAAGAAAACATCCGATCCGCGGCCTCAAGTCGGCATATAGGGGACAGGGGACGTAGGTAGATAAGGGTCGTCCTCTCCGCCTCGACGCGCTGCCGTCCCTCCCAGGAAGGGCTGCGATGTGCTGCTGCTACTACTACTACTACTACTACTACTACTAGTACTACTACTACTACTACTACTACTACTACTGCTACTGCTACTGCTACTGCTACTGCTACTGCTACTACTACTACTACTACTACTACTACTACTACTACTACTACTACTACTACTACTACTATACTACTGCTATACTACTACTACTACTACTACTACTACTATACTACTTTCTACTACTACTACTACTACCACTTCTACTGCTACTACTGCTACTACTACTACTACTACTACTACTATTACTACTACTACTATGAGTACTACTATGAGTAGTGAAGGGTTTGCGTCTGACGATGCCGGCTTATTGAAGCGAGCCCAATTGGTGATCCGTGAAAGGACGTGGATGCGCGGGCAGATTTACATTGAAATGCAAACCACCATCGCCGGGCTTGCATCCGGGCATCGTATGCATAGGGGGCGCTGTGTCATGTGCAGGATGGATATAGGTAGACGGGGAACGAGTGTATACATACATTTATATTTCAAAGATTGGATTTTGATACGATACGTGTATACTACGTACAACGCGAGAGACCACGCACGAGTCAGCAAACTTACTGTGGAGACGAACACTATTATTGTTAATATGGGTTTGAAAGCGGAGATCTGTGGGGGGGCCACGCGAAATTTATTCGAAGGACTAGAAGATTATGTGATACGTACATAATTGCTATGATGCGTGCAACATGATGACAGTAGTAGAAAAAATGGCAAAACATTGATGGTATTGAAAGCCAACGAGTTTCTTACAATCATCGGCCGCACGGGCGGTGGAACTGTTGATCGAGGGTCTGAACACGCCATCATGCGTATGTATCTACTTGCCACTTGCCACCGCGACCGCTTAAACTGCCGCTCGGAGATGACCATCCATGGACGATATGACGGAAGCACTTAAGGGCATGTCAAAATGGAAAGGCGTTGGGCCAGATGGCCTCTCGGCCGAACTCCTAAAAATCGTCCACCCCGCATTCGCCCAGTGCTTCCGCAACATCCTTGTTAACGTTTGTTTGGGTAGCAGGAAAAGTCTCCCGGCAATGAAGATATGCGATCGTTAAGGTCCTTCACAAAAAGAAGGACCGCACTGACTACAACAACTACAGAGGGATTTCGCTTGTTGCCCACGCGGGCAAAGTGTTGTTGAAAATCGTCGCGTCCCGCCTTAGTAACTACTGCGAGACCGAGGGATCACTTCCGTACGAACAGTGCGGCTTCCGCCCCGCACGATCAACCGCTGACGTACGTGTTGTTCGTCGTGCGCCGGTTGCAAGAGCTCGGACGGCAGAGGATAATCCCCCTGTACGTGTGCTTCATCGATCTGCAGAAAGCGTACGATCTGTGATAAGTTCAAGGTCGGGGCACTTTGTATCCCCTTTTAGGTTTGCGTATTGAGCAGGTACTCGTTGGGACTCACGCGTGTTGTCTGCTTAGAGGTAGAAGAAGAGCAGCTTAGTTCCTTTCGTGCACGATGGAGACTGAGAGCAAGGATCGTGCCTCGCTGGGAAAACCCCTGGTTTTCCATCTAAATACGATTCCAATACCTGAACCCAGGTACTTACCGGCCTTTCAGCCTCATTAAAAACAGTATATGACACTAGCCCACTCTGATGAGCCGTATATGCAGAATTATGGGAAATTCATGGAAACCCCGATTCCACGAGCTAGAACATGAGTCGAAGATGCGGCTCCTCAAAACCCACTCCCACACCTCTGAACGGCATGGATACGAAGCCGGCAAGATAGGCCAAGCTCCCCGCCCCAGCATGTCAAGGGAGGAAGCTTCCAGCCACGCCGGTCGACCAGCGACATACGGCTTCTCACCGCAGAGCAGGACGTAACGTTCTGCCGCGCAAAATTTCTCTCCGTCGGGAGCGCTGACGTTCCCCTTTCCCACCCCTGCAACTCAGGAGGACGCCGTCGACTTCGAGCTCCCCAACTCGGAGGACGCTAGGCTAGCGGCCGCGGAACCAGGGCTACAGCCTCCTGCTCTCCAGGTCTCGTTAGACAGTTTTCGAGACACGGCCCGTATGCCCTCAGGAGCATGGACCTCCCTCTCCAAGCCGACCAGGACGATGATCATCAAGCACTGGACTGACATCTCTGGCCACGTTGAGGGGATCGCGGCGGAACGCTCGGCGCTCGACCAAGCGGCGCCCGACCGAGCCGATCTCGTCGCGGCCGAGCGGGCCTTGGCCGAGGCCGAAGCCTTCGGGGCCGCCATGCGTACCAACAAAAAGGCGGATAGTCCTAAGCCGACGACGCCACTTGTTAAGTTCAAGGTCGGGACACTTTGTATCCTTTGCTAGGTTTGCCTGTTGAGCAGGAACTTGTTGGGACTCACGTGTATTGTTTGCTTAGATATGGAAGAAGAAAAACTTTATTCCTTTCGTGCACGATGGAGACTGAGAGCAAGGCGGGAAAACCCCTGATTTTCCATCTAAGACACGCCTCCCAAGTGCTACAAATACAATCCCAATACCTGAACCCAGGTAATTACCGGCCTTTAAGCCTCAATCAAAGCAGTACCACAACATCTCTCGACCGAGAGCTGCGGTGGGAGGTACTCACACGCTCTCGCGTACCAACCAAGATGCGAACAATTATACACAATTTCCACGAAGGCATGCAGGCTCGAGTACGTACGGATGACGGCGAGCACTCGGAATGGTTTGCTGTCACACGCAGGGGCTGCGGCAAGGCTGCGTGCTATCGCTGTCGTGGTCTTCGGTGCTGCATTACACGTCGTAATGCTACGCTTCAGCAAAGACGAAGCCATCGTCAGGGATTTGGTTCAACTCGATGCTGGAGCAGTCGGGACAGAGGAGCAGGAGCCGTTGGCATGCGTGCGAAGGGCTGTATGGGGAATGTTATACGCCGATGACTCAGGAAATGTCTCGAAGTCGGCCGAAGGCTCGCAAACATGATGACAGTCATCTTGACAGTCATCTTGACAGTCACCTTGACAGTTCTTGAAGAAGCCGGTCTCACGGTATCGGAAAAAAAAGACAGACAATATTTTTACGAACACCACACCAGACAACCCTCGCCCCACCGCTCGTCATCGAAGCAGCAGGCCAGACGTATAAGCAGGCGGCCCGGTTCTTCTACCTAGGCGGCATTATTCACAAAAACGCTGACCTCTCGCTCGAAATCGACGGACAGATCCGTCTCATGCGGGCATGCCTCAAAGCGATCGGTCCGGATTTTTATGATAGGACGACCGCCCCGCTTTTAGCCTGAACGTCCGAATGCTGAAGGCCGAGGTGATTGAGATCCTGCTGTACGGGTGTGTGACGTGGACCCTCAGAGCGGAACACTTTGCCAAGCTTCGAACGGCTCACCCCCAAGTCCTGTTGCCAGCCATTGGCTTCCAGCGCCGACTTCGTACTGCCACGCCACCCTCTCGTGCGTGAAGGCCCTTAAGATGACGCGTTGCGAGAGCATCGAAACGACCATCCGTACACGGCCGCTCTTCTTTGCGGGGGCCGTGGCACGGCGAAGCAAGGAGCGCTTACCCAGTCGGGTAATGTTCGGGACAATGGCTGGTGGGGAGAACCCGAGACCTGGTGGACAGTTTAAGACTCGATATAGACGAATAGGCGAAGACCTTCGGAGTGCCGAGCCACCGAAGGATCAACGGAACACTCTCCCTGGTGTTTGGAATTGAGACCGCGCTGTGGTTCATTGCATGCAGCAAAAAAGGCGGGGAAGTGGTACCGGGGGGTCCTTGCAGCAGCCGAACGGTTCATGATGAGGTGGCACGAGGATGAGGCCTAGCTGAGTAGGAAGCGTCGTGCATCCGCCGTGGGTGGTGCCCAAGGGAACGGGGGGAGAGGGGGCAACAGGAAGAGTAGAAAGAAACCCGACCAAGGGAATGCGGGGAGGGGGGGCAACAGGAGGAGTAGAAGGGAAACCGCGGTGGACGAAAGCAGGAAGGAGACGGCAGACAGGGTGGTAGCAAGGCACTACGTCGTAGGCGGACTAGGAAGTAGAACATGCCTATGCTACTCGTGCCGCCAACTGCTGCAGCTGGTTCGAACGTGGTCTTCCTTTGTATTATTTTTCTTTTTGCGCTTTAGTCCCCCGAGATTTTCTCATTGTTACTTTGTCTTTCTTTCTTCTTGTCCTTATGACAGAAGTCTTGTGGCGTGGGTGGATGACGAGCCTGTTTTGCTTGTTTGGTATTGTCTGACGCATCCTCTCCGGGGGTGGGGCATAGTTGACGAACGCAGGACGGAGACGGCAGACAGGGTAGCAACGTACCAGACCTACTATGAGGTAGAACCTGGCTATGCTCGTACGCTTACCACAAACTGCTGCGGCTACTTGGAGGGTGTTTTTTAGTTGGGCTTCGGTTTGCCTGTTATTTCCCTTGTCTTTTGTTTTTACTATGTTTATACGTAGTGGTGTTTTTTTCTTCGGCTCGTCTGATACATCTCCTGCGGGGGGACCCGACAGTGTTTTCTTTTTCTTTTTCTTTTTCCCTTTCGGATACGGCAGTTTCTTCTTCTTCTTTTTCCCTTTCGACGTGTTTTGTTTTTAGTTTTTTCTCCTATTTGTATCCCTCTTTTCATAGAATGTGCCTGTCGTATCCAGTATGATGTCATGCCCTTGCGTTGTCTACTCTGCTTACTGCATTACAAAGTAGTATCTGTGGCATAGTTTTGTGGCCACATAACTTGTATCTCTCTACTGCTGTAGGATTGAAGAATCGGCACGGACACTGGTTGTGCTAGATGTCGACTATTAATAGTAGACAGAACGGGTTCACGTGAAGAACACACACAATCATCACGCAGGTATTAATATTAATAGTGTCATGGTATTCGCCTTTCTTCTTCCACTGTTGTGGAAATGTTAGTACTATTAATACTGTATTTTCAATCTGATTGTTTGCCGCTAGGTCAGCGTCCTCTTGAGCGGTCAACAAGTGAGTTACTAACAGTACGAGATTAGTGGTATTCGACGCATTGTGTCAGCTTTTTCAGTCCGAAAGAATAATCCCCTGCACATTGTTGGGAGGCGAATCAAATGTCACCAGGTAATAATATTTGGTGGATGTAATCAAAATGCACCTTGTTGTTGTTCTCACATTGACTCATCGCCACGATGCAATTCATTCTGTGGTCGCAGGACAGGCTCCGATAACTCTGGAGTGGAAGAATACCTCGGTAAAAATAAAAACAAGCACAAAGAATAAATCACATGATAACCCTATTAATAGCACATCTACACCTCGGACAAAAATAAAAGTGAGGTCAACGCTGATGCGTATCAGGTACATGCGGCATGCTGTACAAGTCATCGCAAAAACCGAGAAGACCGCATACTACCCAGGAAAAAATGGACAGGATGAAGAAAACAACTCCACGTCGAAAAATCGAAAACGAAGCCGAAAACATCAAAAATTAAGAAAGGAAGAGAGAGAAAAAAAAAAAAAAACGATTCAAGCAAGAAAGCAAGAAATCAAGAAAGGAAAACACACAAGAGAATGCGCAGATTTTCGCAGATTATAGGCTCGCAACCTACGCGAGGGAGGTAGAACAGCGATAAGAACCACGAAACTAACATACTTACTCCGCTATCAAGAACACCAGAGGAGCAAAAAATAAACCATTAATTGCAGACAAAAAACGAAAACGAAAGGAAGACGACGAAGCAAACCTAAAAGAAGCAGCAGACAGCAAGAAGTAAAAAGGGAGATACAGACAGAGACACAAAGCAAACGGGAAAAAAGGAAAGAGGAAAAAAGAGAAGGAAAAAAAGGGACAAAAAAGGAGGCGGGGGGGACAGACAATACGAAAGACAGGCACTGATTCATACAGACACGCAGAGTTGCCCGGGTGGCACCATGCTATTACGGGGGTCCATAGTTAACGGGACCAAATTTTGTTAGTAAAAATAGGTAAATATATAGTTTTTTATGTATACCATAGGTCCTATTAACTATGGACCCCCGTAATAGTTACTTGGATCCCAAAGAAGGGAGCGCATCATGACGATGATGGCCATACCCAAGTGTCATCAGTCTGTTGGGCAGACCGCCTCCCCCCCCCCCCCCCCCCCCCCTTTCGCCATTCTGTGTACGTGCATTGACGTCAACGGTTGTAGTCGCGGTTGCAGCCATCCTATGCCGTTTTGCCGATGCCTCTTTCTCATCCTAACGCCATTTCCGCATGAAGACCTCCGCCCCTTCCTCGACCCGTCGGAACTATCTGCCGACTTTCTGCGGTGCCTCGCGCCACCCTTCGACCTTGATGCCAAACTCCTTGAGGTCCTCCTCAACACCTACCCACGTGTAAGTCTGTGAGTGGCGAGTAACGCAAGGGGCAACCTGCAGAGCAGTTGGACGATCCGTCCCATATTGCATTACACGTATTGTATACAGGAAACGAGAGCAGTCCATTGGGCGATCCCAGATCTGAGCCCCACCCCCTCCACCCCTCCATTTTTTTTTTGCCTCTATACTCTGTTTAGTGTAACTCGTATAGTAGTAACTTGGACCCAAAGAAATTTCCTGGAATCATACAGCTCTGAACTCCGGTAATACAACCTCGTACAATACATTAATGCTCAAATACGCAGTCAACATCATAGATAGCAACCAACGGAGAAGGCATGAAAGGTCCATCAGAATGTTCCGTCCGTGGAGTGCCGTGCTGCTACAATTAATACTCCTCCATTTGATGTGCCCTACACATGTTATACAACAACATGTACACACTACAAGGTTCTGCGGCTGACCCCGTCCGCATCATCGTAGCTACTCCAAGACCTCGACAGTGGAGACGTGCGCAATACACCAACTCACAGCAAGCAATACTATATGTAACCCTTTCGGGACTGCAGCTCCGTTTTGGGGACAAACCACTCAAATTTTAGAGCAGTAGGTAGCTTGTCCCCCAAACGAGAATACTGCCGTTCTACATACAAGCGGTAAAATCGTTTATAATAGCATGATGACGATCATGTTGACGGCGCGGCAGAGTAATGCACCAACCTACCGTACTACGCAGTAAGAGTTTTAAGATTGTTTGGCATTGAGAAGATGTTCACGAACGCGGTTGAAGATCGCAGTTGCACAAGAAACACGGCTAGTCGACGCCCAACTCATTAAAACGCCTTGAAACACCCCAAAATACTCCTGTAATGCTCAAGCCAACGAACAGACCATAACGGACACGAAGCCAATGCCATGAGGCCGACTGCATCAAGAATGCATCGGTTATGATACACGGCGGGGCATGCATCGCACACGCATCGCACCTATCGCCCAGACAGAACAATACTCTTGGCCACCCACCCGAAAATCAGCAATGAACGGGTTGCTATTAATAGTACTACTTTCATGTCCTCCACACCGACGCCCCACTCATTGGAACTCCTTGAAACTCCTAAAAATACTCCGGCAATGCTCTAGTAAACAAACAGACCATGATAGACACGAAGTCAACGTCACCCAGCCGACTGCGTCAAGAATGCACGGGTTATGATACACGGCGGGGCATGCATCGCACACGCATCGCAGGTAGGATCTTTCACGGCGAGGCTAAACGAGGGCCCAAAATCTCCACCGTATACTATTAACGCCATTATTAGTATGGAGGGGAAAAAATCTCCACCGTATGGTATTAAAGCTAAGGTTAGCATAGCGTGAGAAACGGAATCGTGAAGAGTGAGAACATACCGTCTACATAGAGGCCGGTCTGTACGGTCTGCGAAGGTATCCCCAGATGACCGTAGCGACAATTTATGTACGGCCGCGTGTTGTTATCGTAAAAATTATGATTCTAAACATATTTACACACGTATTCATACTTCAACTGCTACATAGTTGTATAACACTTTATATATACCGTACGTGCTATTTGATACCAGGCTTTCGTACTATTACGGGGGGGCCATAGTAAACAGCATCAAACATTGTTAGTAAAAATAGGGAAATATATAGGTTTTTGTGTGTACCGTAGGTCCTGTTTACTATGGTCCCCCTGTAATACCGCCGTCCCGTTTTGGGGGGACAAACCACTCTAATTCTACAGTATGTACTTTGTCTCCAAAACGGGACAGCAGTCCTACCGCGTCCTGCAATGTTGTCGTACTGTTAGTGCGCTGTAGGCGGGGTATTTTACGTTTGTGATGTTGCCGATGCCGTCCTCGCGTGTTGCAAGTGCCCGTCGAGTTAGAGGAACGTGTAGTGGAATAAAAAATATCAGGGCCTTCCCTGGGATTTTTCCCGCTGGATTGAACGGGACTCGGGAATATCCCGTAGTCCCGTGAAAAACGCGAAATCCCGTATGCCGTATGCCGTAGTCCCGTGAAAAAAGCGAAATCCAATTTCTGCACAAAAGAGTTCTGCGAAAAAAGCGAATTCCAGTTCCTGCACACACGCGTCCCGCGGAGGTACTCAAAAACCCGTTCCCGCACCAACAAATCCCGCGAATCCCGTTCCCACACAAAAAAGTACACAAGTATAGCTACATGCTATATAGCATTGGCGTCATCAAATAGGAACCTTACAAGTACACCGTGCTATGTTGTTATGTACGATGTACAAAATTAACAATACCTCCAAACTGCAAAGTACTATTACGGGGCACCATAGTTAACAGGACCTACGTTACACACAAAAACCTATATGTTTACCTATTTTTACTAACAATATTTGGTCCTTTTTACTATGGCCCCCCGTAATATTTAAAACCAGGAACCTCCGTGTCGTACTGTTTCAGGTACGAAACCCACAACGAAAAAATGATCTGAAAATATTACCCGGTATACAACAATCGGAGATATGGGAGGTAGTAGCAATTAATTAATTAATACAGGAGGTCAAGTAATTAATTTTCGTAGTGACCGTGGGGTCCGGACCTCGTACAAACCGACACGTAAAAGTGAGGCACCACCGTCCCGGTCGCACATTGCTGTCAAACAACCCTGTAACCGTGTCCAGTGCAAAACAATATCGTTGAATACCGCGGCAGCCGGATCCCATACAAGAATTTCCGTTGAGTCCTGTCGTGGCTGCATCACGTGGGGCCCCACGGTGACCGGATCCCGCACGAACAATTCCGTCAAGTCCCGTCGTGGCTGCACCCCCCGCCCGGGAAGTCTCGCGATGCCCGGATCCTGTACAAAAACTCCCGTGGAGTCCCGTCGTGGCTGTATTCCGTCCCGGGGGGTCGACGCGGTGGCCGGATCCCGCACGAACAATTCCGTTGAGTCCTGTCGTGGCTGCACTCCGCCCGGGGAGTCTCGCGATGCCCGGATCCCGTAAAAAAACTCCCGCGGAGTCCCGTCGTGGCTGCATCCCGTCCCGAGGAGTACCGCCGTGGCCGGATATCGGACAAGACAACATTGCTCAGTCCCGTGGTTGTCGGATCCCGTACAAAAATTACCGTGGAGTCCCGCGGAAAGCTAATCCCGCGGGGTGTGGTACCGAGGACAAAAACCGGTCCTGGGGAAGGCCCTGGAAAATATGAAAGTACGTTATCCAAGACTTTTCATTTTTCAGTACTGTATTCGTAGAACTGAACCCGCCCGCGGTGCGGCTTTTCTATTCGAATTTGCACTATCATAGATACGGCGGTGCTGTGCACTTTTTTTTCAGAATCGTATCGTATCATAGGTACTATGTACCATACCATATCGTACGGTGCGGTGTTGTCTTTCCGTTATTTTTTCTTCCCAACGGCCACGGTTGATACAAAAAAACAAAGACAATCACACTGTGATATCTTGAGAACGGATGCCGGTCCGCCAAGGCAGGGCTTCAGGCCTAAACTCAGGCATGATCTAATTAAAGCGATGCCTCATTTAGGCAAGGCTTAAGGTGAGACTTGTTCAATTAGGACAAGGCACAAGGCCTACTTCAGGCAAAAGACTGCGTTCACGCAAGGCCTAAAGCAAAGGCTTACTGTGGGCAAGGCTACGTACATTATATCCCCCTACAGATATATCACCTCTTGGGTTTCCCCAGCTGTAGGCGTCTCTTCAACCCCCCCCCCCCCCCCCCCTTCAATGAAGGCCAGGCTTAAATCAGACAGGCATACTTTATAGACAATGCCTAATTTAGGCAAGACTTCGTGCAGGCAGGGTGAGCTTAACAAAGGCAAAGTTACAGTAGTATGAGCAAGGCTTACTTTAGACAGGGCTACGTACGCATGTTATATCCCCCAGAGAGACATCAACACTTGCGTTTCTCCAGCCGTGGGCGTCGCTCGCCGGCCTCGCACTCCTCCCCCCGCCCCTCCCCCTCTCCCTCCACCCGCACCGCCTCCGTCGTCGCCTCCACCTCGCCGTCCAGCAGCAGCACCACCGCCACCGCCACCATACGGAGACGCTCTCCGGTCGTTTCGTCTTCGCCTCACGTCATCTCGGCGCTGCTGCCCGACAGAAGAAGAGCTGCCGACCGTTCTACCGATCGTTCCAACGATCGTTCCACCGCCCCTGCTGCTGCTATCATTGCCAGTTACACTTGCCGTTGGAGCGTTTAGAGGCGATGGCGTTGATGCTTCCGCGCCGTCGAGACGTTCGAGGGTACCATCGACGCCGATCGTTTGGGGACAGCAGACAGGTTCTCCTGTTGCTGCTGTTGTTGCTGCTGCTGCTGCGAGTCGGGAGTGGTAAAAGTGGTGGTTGATTTCGGCCCCTCCTCCTGGTCTTGCTTGGGATCCGTTGGCGGCAGCGATAACGTCGGTGCCGCTCTGCGCGATTGCGTCGACGCCACTTGCTTCTTGATCTGTGGAAAAAGGACCAGCACCACCATAGCACAACAGTTACAGACAGATACTTGTCAGTCAGCATGTGTTTCTCATGTTTTTTTTTCAATCTTCAGGCGGATGAGTAAAAGTAAAGACCAACAAATGGGCATGTGGCGAGGAGTGCGCGGAAGGGGTCAATGCTAACCACAGCACGAGCGAAGACAGGAAAGGCGCACGCACCGCTCCACCGCAAGCGAGCACAAGGACGCAATTCAATATCAAAACATGCGCGTCAGCTAAAGTGGAGTGCCAGCATCAGGCGTGTTGGTGCCGCAGCAGCACCAAAGGCGTCAGCGGCGACGGTTCTCGGGCGACCTGTTGTGCTACGTATCTGAATTTGGTCTATTCTGGAGCTCTGTCTACTGCGACGCGCCTTAGAGCTAGAGTCTAGTGTACGTGTAGGTGTGCGTTGTCTTCCAGCTGAACCCTTTTAGGAGTGCTCGTACTTTGTTGGGGACCAACTATTCCCAAGTAGGAGAGGGTAGTCTTTGCAGTACAGTAGGTAGCCCCTTTTTACCCTTTTAACCCTTTTATTACGGGGGTCCATAGTTAATAGGACCTACGGTATACATAAAAACCTATATATTTATCTATTTTTACTAACAATATTTGGTCCTATTTACTATGGCCCCCCGTAATGGTATCGCAGTCCCGTTTCGGGGGGGGCAAACTAACTACTTAGAATTTAAGTGCTTTGTCCCCAGAACGGAACTGCAGTCCCAAAGGGGTTCAGCAGGGGTCTTCACGGGTCATTACCGGGTCATCACTGGGTCATGATCGGACTCGCGGGTTGGGTCAGGCAGTTTTCAAAATATTACGGGTCGGGTCAGGCCCGGTCGGGAAACTCTCACGAATCGGGTTGAGGGCCACCTTTACTCGACGCGACCCGACCCGACCTGATCCGCGAGGTTCGACCCGACCCGTGAACGGCCCTGCTTTCAAGGGGCCAATGATTATCGTTGATCCCGTTATCTCATACGCAGTGTGCGTCAACCGTTTCCTCGAAAGAGTGGTAAGCTCTACTGGATGCGGTATTCTGAATGCCAGGGACCGGTGAAACCTCCGCCAATAAACGGTGGAAACCAACCTGACCAAATAGGCATCTGTGTACCAGGTAATATTTGGGGACAGATCACGGTACACCGGCGCCTTGGCCAATGGACCCTGCCGATAGAATAAGTTGCTCCCTGTGGAGAACTCCCCTATACTGTACCGTTAACTGGCGCAAAACACACCCTAGGTACCTTTTTATTATAACTAGCAATAATGCATCGCATTGACCCTTATAATACTGCACTGTAGATAAACATATACTAGGTATATATGACTGTAATTCCAAGTAATCTGCTCCAAAACGGGCGGGCGGTTCCTAGAGAGAGAGGGATTTCGTGCCCGCAGTTTTCTGATTGGTCAATTTTGTTTTTATCGGTCCCAAGCGCCACCTGCCGACGAACACTTGCCTTGTGCGGCAGCCGCATCCTTGTCGCCCTCGTCAAGACCCTCGTCTATAAGCGCCGCCAGAGCCCCTAACGACGGGTTTGCCCACACGTCTCGAGGCATAGTGGTCATGAATAAAGCGGGCATGTCGTCCTCATCCTCCTCTCTTCGCCCATCCACCCTGTCCCTTCTTGGTAGACGCCTTCTTGAGAAACCCCTTGTTGGGAAACGCCTTGGGAAGTGTCGGCAGATTCGGCGAGTTCTACGTCCATCGTGCCACCCTGCAGTGGAAAGTATAACCCTTGCTGTCGACAACGGACCAAACTACAGTACCTGAGGATTGGGCATACAAAGCACATAATACAGAAATGTGTTGTGACGGCTGGGGGTACAGATGTGCTGACGACGAGAAGACATCATATTCATGGCAAGGACAAGAGTCGCATGTACCTATGCTGGTAACATACCGGTACCTACGTATACACTACACACCTGGCGCGTAGAGAAAGAGAGCCAGCACAGACCTATCCCGTACCTACCGGTTGCCCTCCGGCTGAAGTATAATATAATAGGAACGGTATCACATTATAGCTCACCAGTACAACCGGCGTCCCCGGTGGCTTGGTAGGTGGTCCGCGTGCCTGTCAAGATCAATTTCGTGGGTTCAAGTCCCACCGAGTGCACATGCTCATAGGGACTTTTTCTTGCATAAAAAATTGATAAGCGGAAAGCGCGAAAGCGTGAGTTGGCTACATTCGATGAAAATCGACGAGCAGTGGGAATGCTGAACCCTATGCGCGACAAAAAATAAAGGCACGTACCGGGGGGGAGAAGGGACGACACCTGTGACCACGGCTTGTCCAGAAGATCGTCGAGGGTAAAACCTCCTACGAGTGGGCTGGAAAGTAAAAGTGATGAATAAAAAAAAAAAAAAATAAAAAAGTACACTTTTGCCACACATTTGAGCAAACATGCGCACCGCTCCTTCTCCGCTGAATCAAAATGTACCAATATCCTACTCGTGAACTGTACAGAGAAAACCAGTAGCTACGCCATAACGCTGCTGCCGTTGCTGCCGCTGCTGCTGGTGCTGCGGGTGTTTCCTGCTTTTGCGGGTGGTGCTGTAAACTGTAAACCAAACCGTCAAACAGCAAACCTGAAACTAAACATGCCTTCAAAACAATCTCAGTCCAGCCTCGTTTCTCGATAGAAAGCAGCGTGGTCACTCCAAGATGCGCCCGAGTTGCACGTACCTTTACGCGGAACGCGTATGCGTGCAGCTGGACTCGCTGCTGTGTCCACTGACCACACCCTCTCTCCTGCCGTGCGGCACTGTCACAATCGTCCCCTGAATCAAAAAGCATCCCATCAACAGTTGAAAACCTCATGGAGTTGACCTTTTTTGCCTCAATTTTTACGATTTTGTTCCCGCAAAACTCCGGCGCTGTCCATGAAAGGTCTTGTCCCAGACGCGCAAGATGAGACGGTGCGATTCGCTATGCTTTTCTCCTTGCTGAGGTATCCGTTGATTCAAGCTGTGATTCCGAAGTCGTCTCCAGCCTCTATTTGTATACATGTGTGATATTCGTTCGAAACGTCCCCCAAAACGCCCCGCATCAGTACATCAGACAGATCATCAGAGCACTGCCCGTCGCTGGTAGTGTGGTGGTGGTGCATTTTAGGTGTTGGCCATGCTGGTGCTTCTGGCTGCTGGGTGCTGCTGGGTGCTGCTGGGTGCTGCTGGGTGCTGGTTGCTGCTGACTGCTGCTGCTACTGCTGTACGAAAGTCAGCAATATGCCAGTAGAGTAGCAGTATATACAGCACAACAGCAGCAGTAGACCATTGTATCGCATTGCTGTGAGTAGAGACGTCGAGCCCCAGGCGCCAGGGCAAGTGACCGCGTTCACATGTCTCAGGCTCGTGCTGTTACTTGTTACTGCTGTAGTTACAAGCCGTGTGACAAATATGCAACTATATGTTCACTGGTAGCCTTTGCTACTTTGCATACTGCATACCTCCTGTACCCATTACCCTCGTACCCTCATCCTGTTAGTTTTTGACACTTATTGTTTCACCGGATTCTATCCTGGGTGTCTGGAGGCTGCATCCCACGATTACAACAGTGTTACGTAATCGGCATGTCCTGGTGAGGTAGTTCTTTCATTACAGAAAAAAGCAGGACTTTTCGCGGGTCAGGTCAAATCTCACGGGTTGGGTCGGGTCGGGTCGGGTGACCCGACCCGACCCGCGAGATTGTGAAAGCCTCTTGACCCGACCCGACCCGACCCGCGAGATTTCAAAACCTTCTGACCCGACCCGACCCGACCCGCCACCTTCGGATTGACCCGTGAGACACGGGTTTCATGCGAGTCGGGTCACCTTGGCCCGCGAGACTATTTCTCTTGACCCGCAGGTCCGACCTGCGGGTCCGGCCCGTGGGTCGACACTTCGAAAACAATTTAATATTCATTTTTGTGCCCACAAACGGTAAGTGGCCTGGCTGTAGTGGGCATAAAAGGATGCGGGCATGCGTATATGGATTTGGCAGTGCAGTGAGTGTTTTAATGTTTCAATAAGATGCCAAAGGTGTATTATAGAGTATTTGTACGAGAGAAGCCTTTGGGTAAGAGAGCGGGAAGTGTTTTGAGTGTCGGATCCGCGGGCCGGATGCGCGGGTCCGACCCGCGGGTCAGCAGAAAAGAACTCGCGGGTCACGCTGGCCCGACCCGCGAGTGACCCGTTTCTCGCGGGTCATGACCTGACCCGACCCGTGAGCTTTTCATGACCTCTTGACCCGACCCGACCCGACCCGTGAGATTTGAAAAACTCTTGACCCGACCCCACCCGACCCGTGAGATTTCAAAACCTCTTGACCTGATCCGACCGGAGCCGTGAGATTTTGAACACTTCCTGACCCGACCCGACCCGACCCGTGTGACATTTTGAACACCCCGTGACCCGAGAAAAGCCCTGGAAAAAAGCAGAAACGGACACACCTGTTCCTTTTGAGCATAGAACAGGTACACGCTGAAACCAAGAAAGAATAACACGCCAAGAGCGGTGCTTTGGGCCATGAGAAATCGCGGACAATTCTTTTTGCGCCTGAACAGCAGTAGTGAGCGCGCGGCCTCCAATAATCTAAAGAATTTTGTTTCCGTCAGGGTACATTCGGTAGGCACCATGGGCTCCACTCCAACCTGCGGAGGTCACCAGACTTTGTTTTCCGCCACGGCGGGCGCGCCAAGGGTACTTCTTCTGGCGCCCCCCCCTCGTTGCCAACTTTGAAGCCTATCGACCATCCTCCAGAGACATCGGTTGGCTCGCTCGGCACGAAGTTCTTGCCTTACTAAAGCTGGGCCCACCCACCTCGACGCGAGGTGGGGCAGACGAACTGCCACCGGTGTGAGTCGCTGCTGCTGTTACCATACGAAAGAACACTCTGAACAGCAGTAGTACTTCTGAGGAGCATCGTACACTCTGAGACAGAAAAAGTGAAGTCGGCGTTCGCGCCATACACGTGCAAAACGTACAGAGTGTATATATCATACTGCTGCACATAAGCATAAGCACATAAGCACATAGGAAGTACAACCGAACCCGAGGGGGCCGCACGCGAAGAGACAAGACGACCAAAAAACACGATGTATGGCCTCTGATTGGCTCAAAATCAGGCGAAAACATCGAAAGCTATCAGTACACAGGGTGGACAAAGGCAGGTATACCTGACCAGCTTCAAGCCAAAAACAGGTATGATGTGAGACTGACCAATCGCAGGGCTCCTGGCGTCCGTTTTTTACTTGGTTTTAGACTTTTTTTCTTTGTCCAAAATGGACTACGGTAGGTATACCTGTTTTTGACTCAAACACCCTAAATATGTCCTCCCACGAGTTGAGCTTGAAAGAAAACGTCATGACCAAAACATTGTACGTAAGACACACCCACTACGTGATCGCCCCAACTTTGGAAGTGTCTCTACTAGAAGTAGAAACGGTTCTCCCGTCGCGCAGGGGATGCGTGGTCTATGGTCGAATTACTAAGGGCAAGCAACAGATGAGTACGCCCCCCCCCCCCCCCCCCCCGACCCCAACCTTGTTGTCGCTTGTCGCTGTTTCTTCTGTTGTACCTACATACACCAAAACAACAAACACCCAACAGCATACACTTTTTTTCCCCCCTGAGTTTATTCTCCCACTCCAGAATTTTTGGGGGCCTGCCTTACGACCACGCACTAGATGTATGGCGATGATTCATGTAACAACTATAACAGCACCAGCAACAAACAACAACAACAACAACAACAACAGCAACCTCCTCTTCCCATACACCGCCGTGCGCCACGTTACACGTTGCTGCTTGATGCACCTGGTGCGCTTACAGGGACGAACCAGTCTTCATCAGGCGGCCGTGGCAGGCGACGCGGACGAGGTGCAGCGCCTGCTCTCGGGGGGTGCCAGCCCCAACACACAGGATGCGCACTTGCAGGTACGCACATGAAAAATAATTAGTACATGGAGGCGTGCTATTAATACTATACAACAGGGGTATTAATATTAGTTTTCGGCCGAATTATTTCTGACCGACGGTGCTCCTTAATTGAGCAACTATAGAACTATATACCCGTATACCCGGTATCGCATAATTTCGTGTTGCACAATATTTTTCGTTGGCACCTACATAGGCCATGGGATCGTTCATTGGGTTTAGCCTACACATGAGTATCTCGAAGTTAGCTTTGTGTTGCTTACTATTAATAGTAGTACGGGATATACTCATGGGGTATCTGGGTACTGTGAGGTATTGGGCCCCATAGCGAAGCGACAGCAGGAATGGCATGCGTGGCCTTACCAATAGTCCAGGAAAACCGAACAGCTGCACTGCTAGGGCGCGTGCGCTAATCCCATTTGGTTGGATTGTAACAGCATTTGGAACCAACAAACATGATAAGCTGATTGGCTAAACAGGTGAATCCGAAGGCTCTCGCGAGTCAGACGTTTCTTCATTTCTTGATCAATCCACGGAATGACCCAACCCCATAAAACTTGGATAACGTCATTTTGGTCATTTTTTCCCACAGCACTTATTTTTTCGTGGGTTGGGATTGCTATTTTACGCCGGCAGGAAACATTCTACAGCCGAATTGGTCCCAACCAAATTAATCGCAAACACCCTAGTGTTATCATCACCGCCCTAAGCGCTTGTCATACGTCTCCTTCCGTTGCATTTCTAAGGATACATATCGTAAGCCTACCCCAGCTGTTCGGCTATGATATCATGCTTCCCTTTATAGTACCGGTACCCTATGCGCTACCAGGTATAGACCAATAACACCAGCACTGTAGCGGCTAACGGCACTACACACTCCGCACACTGCGTCACTTGTGAATCCCATCTCTACCAAGCGATTTCACAGGCACTATACTTTAGAGGGCAGTCGGCACTATTCGACCAGCACTATAAGAGGGACCACTACAGTAATCGTCCCTTGTTTTCGGCATGTTTCGTTTCTTAAGTCTAAAAAAATTTCACATGTGACAATAAGGTTGCACCATGCCCACGTACCTATATGTGTCTACTGTAGGACTGTAGTCCTATACTAGTACATACAGTACAAGTGTCAGGGCTTTGCACTTTCTTCATGAGCTCAGCGTAAAACGCGAAAATAAATATGTTTCTTATTTGCGTCTTGGCCTGTATGTCGCTTTTTCTTATCTAGATCGCCCAAACGAGCTATCTTTCTTAGGTGTAATTTATGAAAATTGTCCATAAAGTGAGCCTTTTGTTCTCATTAGGCACGTATTTATTGGTGGGCTTATGGTTTATACACGTACAGCCTGCAGTACACTTTGGTTCGGTGGTGAGGATGACTACGACCATTGTTTTGCTGGCAGGAATTCGTAAACCCTCCGTCATTGCTATGAATAGTCGTAAACATGGTGGAAACATGTGCTGGCGTTGCACCTGCCCAACGGAAAAAAAAAACAAAAACGGCGCGCTTGCCACAACCCCCACCCCCACCCGTATCGATTCCTGATCCACCCAAACACTGCTATGTTTTTCCTCATGAACAAGTATCGCACCTATGTAATCGCACGTGATGTCCCCCGAATAAGAATCCCCCCGCACCCCACTCAGTCCCGATTGGTGATCCACCCAAAACTACGTATCCTCATGAACAAGCGTTGCACCTACCCAGTCGCGAGTGCTAAACCCACTCCCCACCCGATTCCTGATCCGCCCAATTTTAAGTGCCACTGTATTTGTCCTCACGATCACGTTTTGCACCTGCAATCGCGCGCTGTCCCAACCCGCACCAGCACCCCCACACGTTATGATTCCTGATCTGCCCGATTGTCGTCCTGTTTGTCCTTTGAACCAGTTTTGCGCCTGCCTTATCGCCCCCCCTCACACGACTGCGGTCATGCGCGACATGAGTACCCCCCTCCCCTCCCCCCCCCGTCCTTTCTGATTCCTGACCCACCCGACTAAAATACTGCTGTCGTATTGCTCATGCTATCACTCTGAAAGACTCCTGTTACGCTAGCAGCGGAGAGGGGGCTTCATGGCGTGGTGAAAATATTGGCGGAGCATTGTGCCACCGACATCAACCTTCAAGATAGCTTTGGGAGGACACCATTGCACTGGTGAGGTCATGCACAGTTATCTTGTTTTTTTTTTCCCTGAGATATTCCCCCACTAACACCGTAGCCCTGGCGAGTCTTGCACAGACAGCAATTAGGTCTGGTTGAGTTGTTGTTTTTCCTGAGGTATTCTTCCACCCCAGACATGTTTTTGCCTGTCCTGTGACCACGGAGTTTGTTAATGTGATAGCAACAGTAACGCAGCACAACGCGCAATGATGCACAATAACGCACGCCGCCAGTGCCAGTAGTAGTAGTAGTAGCAGTCGTAGTAGTAGCACTAGTAGTAGTAGTAGTAGTAGTAGTCGTAGTAGTAGCAGTAGTAGTAGTAGTAGTAGTAGTAGTAGTAGTAGTAGTAGTAGTAGTAGTAGTAGTAGTCGTAGTAGTAGCAGTAGTAGTAGTAGTAGTAGTAGTAGTAGTAGTGGTACTGGTAGCAGTAGTGGTAGTAGTATCATGTGGTCAAAATGGGATTACGAAGATATTGGGTAACTCTTGACTTGAGAAACCCTGCCATGAAGGGTTCGAGCGTTTGACCCCTAAAGCAACCCCCACCTACTGTGCCGTGACTCCATTGATTTCCTTCCCCGCTTCCCCGCTTGACCACAACGCCTCAATCCATGGCCATGGCAACGACCCTGGCAATAAACACGAACATGACCATGGACTCATACTGCGCTAGGGGTTGCAGTTAGGGGTAGCACTTCTTGCCTCGCAAGGCAAATATTTCTGACTGATGGTGCTCCTCAACTGCAGAACTGTTGTGGCTTGTTTTGACCGCATTTTTCGGTATAGATCTAGGCCGTGAGATGGCTGATCGGTTTAAGGGATTTTTTTTTTCTTTCTCAAATTCGTTTTTGGATGATACGCGCAAGATCTCCTTACGTGAGAAACCTCATAAAATTCCAGGTGCACCCCTTGTAAAATGAGAATATACCCTAGCCATAAACGTCACCATGACGATAACTATGAGTGTAACAATGAAAACGGCCACCACGACATTATCCATGCCATGACCACGACAATGACTATGACGTTGACCGTGACCATAACCATGTCCATGACAATAGCAATTACTATGACCATGACCGTGACAGTAACAAATGACGGCGACCATAAACATGGCAATACCCATGGCCCTAACCGTGACAATAACCGTGACAATAACCAGATAACCACAACATGACCATGACCGCGAGTGTGACCATGACCGTCACCGTAGCAATGACGGCGACGGCCATGGCCTTAACCACGACCGTGACATAAACCACGACTATGACTACGACCATGACCGTCACCGTAAGAATGACGGTGACCATAACCATCACCATGACGGTGACCACGAACGGGAGTGTAACCATTACCACGAGAATGACCATGACCATGACTATGACCATGACCGTAACAATGAAAGCAACCATAACCCTCAATGACAGCAACCATAACCATGACCATGACAGTAACCACGAACAGGAGTAGAACCATTACCATGGTTATAACCATGACCATGACTGTGACCATGACCGTAACGATGACGGCAACGACAATCGCAATAAACTTCACCATGCACATGACCGTGACAGTCCATGGTTATAACCATGACTATGACTATGACTATGACCATGACCATTATCGTAGCAATGATGACGACGGCGACGACGAGCAGGACAACGACCGTGACCATGGCCGTAACCATGATCATGACCTTAGCATATGCTATGACCACCAGACCATGACCAACACCATGACTATAACCATGACAGCAATCGTGAAGACAACCACGCACAAGATAACGGCAGTGACCGTGACAATTAATACACCAACGACCATGGCAATATCCATGGCCATAACCATGGCCATCACCATGACCGCGTGGGAATGAAGGCGACTATGAAGAGACTCATGCATCCCACGGTAGGGGTGCACCTACTTCTGCCTTCTCACGAACATTTAATACACCAACGACCATGGCAATGCCCATGACCTTAACCATGGCCATCACCATGACCGCGTGGGAGTGAAGGTGACTATGAATAGACTCATGCATCCCACTGTGGGGGTGCGCCTACTTTTGCCTTCTCAGGCTCCTTGCTTGAGTGATAAGGCACCCCACGGCTGACTTTGACAATAGAAATGAAAGCGCAACCCGACGAAGTAGCGCTATGTGATGGCCTTACCTAAAGGTATACGTAGCACAAATGGTCTTCGAACGACAGTGGAAAAGCTCCTCGGGTAGCCAGCCCTCTAGGGCTAAATGCAGTCCCGTTTTGGGGACAAATTACTTGGAATTAGAGTGGTTTGTCCCCGAAACGTGACTGCGCTACTAAAAGGGTCAAGGTGCCCTTAAGTCGCCCACACCCCCCATAGGCGGCGAAACAGGAAGGGGATAACTTTAGCGAAAGCTTCTATGTAGTATATGGAAACATCGTAATGAGCGCCCGAATGTTGGAGGTGTCGCTATTAGGAATAAGAACGGTGCTCTGTCTCGAAAGGGACGAGTGGTCAATGGCCAAATGACTAAGGCAAGCAACCCCCCCCCCCGCCCTAGGCAGAAATATATCGGCGATCAAGGGCTTCCCCTAATTGTAAACCTTCTTGGTGTAGCGCGTCTCATCTATTGCAACCATGCGTCTTGGTGTGCTGCGCGCTCGTGTGGTGTGTATGTCTTTGTGAGCCATGTCATTGTGCGTAGGATCGTGAGCTATTATGTGTTGTGTCCGCTGTGTCCATTTTTTCCTACGTGTATGTGTCTGGTTTGCCTGGGTCGAGGGTTATCTGCCCATCTACCGTGTTTTTGTCTTGTGTACCTGGTATCTCTTGTGTGTCTATGAGTGTGTCTAATGATTTTGTCTGTTTGTCTGTCTGTCTGTGTGCCTATCTGTCTGTCTGCGTGTCTGTTTGTCTGTCTGTCTGTCTGTTATCGAACGCTACTGCAGGTGCGCGAAGAGGTGCGACGTGAAAGGACTCCAAGCCCTGCTCGGAACAGGGAAGGTGCGAGATGCGTTCACCACTCACCGCCTTTTGCTTTCTTTCATTTTTGTTTGTCCGCGAAAAATTGTTTTCGTATTTTTTCTTGTGATGTTCGTCTTCATTCCGTGCCATGTCCTTAGTTTTTATTACCCCTACGTGGTGATATCGTTTTCGATCTTCGCAGTTGAGTCTGTTTTCGTATAGTTCCTTCTTGTCTTCAGACTTTTCTGATTTCAATCCCTTCCCACTGCGTCCCCCCCCCCCCTCCCGCAAAGGCGAAACTGGATATGAAGACGACGGGCGGAGACACTGCCTTGCACTGGGCCTGCTCTGCCGAGGGGAAGGACGCGAGCGCCGAAGGAAATCTTGGGGAACGTTCCTTGCGGTCTGCAGAGGTTTTGATTGGCGCCGGGGCTGACGTCAGAGCTAAGAACGACCGGGACGAGAGAGCTCAAGATTTGGCGAACGACGAGGCCGTTGTGGCGCTGCTGCTCAGCGCGACAGAGGAGCTCCACAAGCAGGAAGAGGACGAGGTAATATCAGAATGTGAATGAAGCAGGGGGGTTGTATCAATTGTTTCAGTTGACTATTTTCGCAAAAGAGGGACGCAATACTATACCTGGCATATAGGCGGGGGTGTAATTATTAGTAGTTACGTTCCCGAAAGAGGGACGCGACGTGTATACAAAGTGTCAGGTATAGGTTGATTTTTTTCTGAAGAAGGGACGAAAAACACAGTACCTGATAATGTTTACGACTAGACCCAGCTTCGGCTGAAGAAATGGTTGATAGTCCGCAGTAGAGCGCCTCGTTACATCAACCATCTTCGTTCCGAGAAATTTCCCGGGCGGTCGGAATTAGGGTTAGGGTTGCTTCTGCTCATCGCGACAGAGAAGCTCTACAAACAGGAAAAGGTCGAGGTGCGGATGCTTTCAGACACAAAAACGGGTTCATTTATTTCCATTGTCATACATTCACGTTTTATCGTACTGGTTGTATGAGTCTTCATCTTTTTTGTGTCTCATCATCATTTTTTTTTGTGATTCGAAGGCGAGAGTTGGACTTCTAAAATTATCGACAAACATGTTATCCCCTGCCATCTCGTACTGTAGTCCATTTCTCGAGGTACTGCGGTGCACCACCTCATGCCTCTCGCACGAATGTGTACATTTCGAGCCTTGAAAACGACTCTGGGTCGAGCACTGTCGGACGGGTGTAGTGCCCCACCAAAGCGTTGCTATTATGACCTGGTCTGGAAAATCGGTTGTTACTATTACGGGGGTCCATAGTTAATAGGACCTATGGTATACATAAAAAAACCTATATATTCACATATTTTTACTAACAAAATTTGGTCCCATTAACTGTGGACCCCCGTAATATGACCTCTTTCGACCTCTTTAGATCTATTCGACGGCGCCTATTTACGACCTATGGACTGCACCACTGACAGTAAGCGCAGTTCGCACGCGGCTAATGTTAGTGTTTTAGAGTTCTAGGGGTGAACTAGGGTGCCCAGTAGGCTACACCTCCGTTTTAATTGGGCAACACTTCTACCCTGATCCCACCGGGACCTGATCCCGTTTGATCCCACCCAAACCTGATCCCAACCTTCTACCCTGATCCCACCGGGACCTGATCCCGTTTGATCCCACCCAAACCTGATCCCATTTGATCCCACCCGGACCTGATCCCATTTGATTCCACCCGGACCTGATCCCGTTTGATCCCACCCGCGCCTGATCCCATTTGATTCCACCCGAATCTGATCCCATTTGATTCCACCCTGCTCCCACTTGGAGGTGCACAAATGCAATCAGCCCTCCGCACGAATATCATCGCTGGAGACAGAGAGCGAGCGCCAAGCGAGAATCGTAAGAGCGTGTGGACTGCACTTGAAGTACTGCAGCCCATGGATTGTAAATAGTCGCGCCCGGCCCATTGGCCCAGCTGGTAGTTTGTTGTTTGTTGACACGTCTATTACGGGGGTCCATAGTTGACAGGACCTATGGTGTACATAAAAACCTACATATTTGCCTATTTTTACTAACAAAATTTGGTCCCGCTAACTATGGACCCCCGTAATAGGGTTTTTTCTCGTGGGGACAACGTAGTGTCTCCATCGTCATCGTATTGGAGGGCTGTATAGATTGCGAGTACATACCTGATGTTTTATTCTAGGCCTCGGTTCGACAGCATGGTTGAAATAAACCAGTACTTGGCTTTGAACGACCCTTGCTTGATAAACACCTGGCTTTGGTCAACTCTTGGTCGGAATATACTTGGATTTTAAACGACCTCGGTTAAAATGTACTTGGCTTTAAACAGCTCTTGGTTGAAGTATACTTGACTTTAACGGCCCTTTGAACTCTTAACCCTGACCCGAAGTCAGACCGTCTGGGCAAATTCTCTGGAGGAACATGGTTGATTGACTGTACATCAGCAGTGTGGACTATCACCCATTTGGTCGTAGCTGGTTCAAGTCGTGTCAACTACAGTGGGTACCCCGATTTAAGAGAGGTGTAGATAAGAGCATTCGGGATTCAAGAGCGGTCAAATCGGCGTGTCCCGCCTATACTAAAAGCTACATATTGCCCACTACAGATAAGAGCGTTGTGCGCCTGTTTTGGCTCGTCATGGGGCGCTGTTAAACCGGGTGCCCTCCGTACTTTAAAACTAAAGCGCCGGCGTGTTGGAGAAAGAGAAAGGGGCCATCAAGTATGCGCGCTGTTTGGCCCTGATTCCAAATTGCTGTGCGTTGCACCTCGTTTAAGCTGTTTCTGAGGTATTTTGTCTTGACTGACAAGTTTCTACCGTGTGTTCTTGTCACGTTAGTCTCGAGTCGTTTGAAGCAACTAGTTTTTCTGGATTATCCCGCATTTTTTCGTTGCGCGAGCTTCCCACCGACTCTTGAAACATCCCACCCCCCGGGTAGATAATCGATTTCTACTCCCATGATCTACAGTAGATGTTTTGGGGCAGTTATATAAGACTCCTGATCTGTACGATGATCTGTTTCATACAGCTCATTAATTGTTCACGTTGCCGGGTGGGAGCCGTATAACCTGCGTGATCTAAGACGTGTATCCTGGGTTGGATTTGTACTTAAACAGATTCTGCACAACATCTCATGGCAAGTTAGGATCTAGATGATCTGTGGATGATGATCTGTAGATGATTTACTAGAACAGATGATCTAGATCGTGATCTGAACGATATGTGAAATAGGTCGTCCTGGTTGCAATTCGCCGGGTATTCTTGTATAATAACGCAAGACTCGTCTCTTACTGCGGCGTTCCTTTAGTTGTACAGCAGTATTCATGCATTTTTTTGGTCTAGCCTACCCCGCAATATATCGACGGATTTCGACGAAATCCTCGATCTCAGACCGATGACAGTGGGAACGCAAAGTCTGCATAAAACTACCGAATTTCAAAGAACTCCGCCAGAATTTTTCAGGACCGTTCGCTATGAGCGCGATTACTAAAAAATAAAGTTCCAAAACTTTGAAAAAGACCGAAAAAATACTTATGGGGCAGATCTTGGGGCAAATATCGACTTGAGAAAAACTCACCCCAATATGTATTACAATTGGCCGCTGGTGTGCAGAAAACAGACAAAATTTCTCCATCCCTTTCGGATGGCTGAAAGTAGTTTTTGTTTTTTAGGTTTGGAAGAAGAGCGCAGGACGCCGCTGGCAAGCTCTCGCCCCCTAGACCATGGATCCACCTGATACCTTCGAGGCCGTCATCTACATTCTTTGGCGTTTCCCGACACCAAGCGGGTTGGCCGTGAGTTGAGTCTATGTCGAGATCGAAGATCTATCGTCGCGCAAGCTGGTTTGTTATCAGCGTGTCGACAGATTACAACGAGAAGAGACAAATTGCGCCGCCTGCAACCGTGTGAAAAAAGAAAAGAAAAAAATCAAACATGTTTTCCCTTTTATTCCCACGGCGGCGGTACGAGAATGTCTTCAGCTGTTTCTTGAAAGCAATATTTTGAAAGTTTTTTTTTTTTTTAAACTAAACTTTGAAACATGATGTTTCCATTGTTATCGGTCTCACAGTTCCATGCTTTGAAAAAACAAAAACGAAAACAAAAACAAAAAACGTATCGTCTCCTGAAATCAGCCCGATGACGTCGCCTCTTCTGGGCTCTGACCCTACTTGTCTTGTTTCCCCTTGCATTACTTTCCTTTGTCGTGGTGCTCTTGCTCGTATGCTGTTGTCTCGCTCGAGTGAAGGCTGCCGAGGCAGAGCGGAATCGCGTAGCCGCGGCACAGGCGAAGCTTTCGAGCGCTGCTGGTCCCACGGCTTCCTCGTTAAAGGGGGCCGCGGCAGCTTGGCCGGAAAAGAAGCCGCACGCGGGGTTGGCGTTTTCCAAGCAGGGGAGCGGGAGCATTGTTGGAGCGAAGAAAAAAATGGTCATAAAGCTCAAGAAGAAACCATGACGCCTATTGTGTCGGAGTCAGCGTTGGATATTGTATCGAGATATCGTATCGAATGTCTCGACAGATCGAAATATGAACTTTTTTTGTTTCTGTATGTCGTATGGAATGTGTTTTGCCCTCCATCTCCTATGTTTTTTATGCAGATATTGAAGGAAAGCTTGAAGCTTCAATGCAACAAATGTCGAGATCGTATCGATTGCGTTGTTTGTTTATTTATCGGTATCGTATCCAACTCGATTTCGATATCGATATCTAACACTAGTTGGAGCGTTGGACGCTATATAACACACATATACCAAACCGTAACTCGATTTTTTTCTAGTTTTTGTTTTTGGCATACCTTCAGGGTACGTAACGCTTTTTTTTATGGTCGCTGGTTTCTGAGTCCACCCTTAGAACGCGCGTACGTACGTAGCGTTTTATTTTGACTCGGCAACTGCTCAAGGTTTATCCTGCTATTTCGTTTTGAATTTTGACTTTCGTTGTTTTCCAGTTTTTGTTTTTCATCAGACTCAAAGATAAGTTTATTTACACCAGTGAACGCATGACAATTTTTTTTTTTTCACGTTGCATGATCATATATATCTTCGTCACAATGTTGGATTAACTCTTATCATCATCCTCATCAGTACGAAATAATTGAATGTCGGCGTGCGTCAACCATTGTTTTTTTGCTTTTCGTTTCCTTGGGACCCTATTTTCGAGATGACATTGATTGCTTCACGTTTTGTCGTACAATATTGTGTCCCCGGAGCCCGGATAAAGATACTGGACTCTATTCTCTCTGTGTATACTTTTGTATAAAACTGAATGTTCGTGTTGTTTTAATTCGTGTATGATTTAAGACATGGCACACTGCTGTTACCATACTGCTGCACGTACATGTCGTACACGTGGTATGAAATAATTGATACTCGTGACGCACGGTTTAGACAGGATGGAAGTTTTTTTCTTCAACTTTTGCTTGGTGTTTTGTTTTTGGCTCGGGGAAGGAGAACCTAATCGTGCACTCCTAGGAATTCCTACTACTGTATCATGTATCATGTGTCATACACAAAAGACCCTCACAACCATACTGCCGCAGTCTCGAATTCCTGGTAAGTGATGAGGTGCCCTAGCTGTTTACCCTTTTCACTTTTAATTCAGTACGGTAGGGTAGGGCGACCAAACGCACCAAGTGTGTGCACGGTCTCACATCAAGCATCTCTATCGATAGTTGCTGTAGAGCTTGCAGCGGTACGAGTAGTACCATGTCAACATACTGCGAGCGTCTCGTGCAGCTCATCATCAGGTACTGGTTCATTGCAGTGCGGACACATCTATATCCATTACCGGCAGCCCGGGCTGTTAGGTGTGGCTCTGATGCTGTAGCCGTCACAAGCGCTCGTCTTTTTTCCAGGCATTAGTACAATTACGGGGGTCCATAGTTAATGAACAGGACCAAATATTGTTACTAATAGTAAAACAAGGTAAACATATAGGTTTTTATGTATGCCATAGGTCCTGTTAACTATAGACCCCCGTAATATTAATACCGCAGATTTATGCGAGAACGTACCGACAGTACCGCAAAACCGTCAAATGTCGAAACCGCTCTCGCAAGTACCGCTGCCCAACAAGCTTGCAAAAAACATTGGGTTTCCACTATGATATGGAGGCGTTCTCCACCAGGGGTAAACAAAAAAATCAAAATCGCAAAAAAAAAAAGACTGCCAACCGCTTGTGACTTTGAGAACCGCCGAGAACTTGGTACCGGCAACACCCTGCGTTTGTTTTCCTCTGCAGTCTTAGGAGGGTTAACGTAGCACCAATGATAGTACGACTAGTTCTAATAGAGTATCCGGATTTTTAACTCAGTTGTAGAGTAAGGAGGCAAATTATGGTACGCAGTTCGGAACTTTAGAAGTGAAGAAGGCTTGTTTTTTTTGGCCCGTTTTGGGTCCGGCTTGGCGTCAGAGTTAATACGCTATTGTACTCGTCGGGTTGTAGGGGCTGGATTGGGTCTACTCCCGTACCATCATCCCATCACGAAGTTGCTTCCTAGCTCGCAATGCTCGCAATCAAGAACGAACACCCCGATCTCTGGAAGATCCTACCGAACACGGCGGTGTTGATCGTCCTCAATAACGCCTCTCCTGAGAAACCCAGGCTATTAATAGGAGCACCAACGACCGTTAGATAGAAAAAACAACCCCCACCCCCGGAATCGTACCAATGCCCGTACCTCAAGTTTCGACGACACTATTACGGGGTCTATAGTTAACAGGACCTATGGCATACATAAAAACCTATATATTTAGGTATTTTTACTAACAATATTTGGTCCTGTTAACTATGGACCCCCGTAATAGCACACAACCCAAATATTCCAATACACCAACAGGGTGTTCGCGAAAAATGGTTGGGTTGGGTTGGGTTTCTCATTGTCTGTTTCCTACCAGGAATATAATGGCAACCCCAAGCCACAAAAACATAGTTGTAGTGGGAAAAAAGACTACAATGGCGTTTCGAACCTATTAAAAAAAATCTTGGGTAGGGTAACTCTGAGATTGGCCAGCAAACGGAGCAACTTTTGATTGGCCTGCTTAACCAATCAGCTCCTAAATGTTTGTCGATGACTTCAAACATTTGTACAACCAAACCAGCAGCGTGGATTGTCGCGAACACCCTAACGTCAAGATTCGCAAACACTGAAGGTCAAGAGCAACAATACGAACCCCACGGGCCAAAGGTCCTCAACGCCCCGAAGATAGGCAAACCCAGGTTAGGATCAAAGATCCAATATCCCAAGATCCAACACCGCATACATACAACATCCCACAGATCCATTGTATCAAAGATCCCACGTCCTACATATCTCATAGTATACCAAAGATCCAATATATCATACCAGGTAGATCAAATGTTCCCAGAATACTAACACTGCGATCGGTCAAGAGGCCCGAAAAGAGGTTTAGGCTTTGAAAAGATAAGGAACGCCTCCACGTATGCCAAAAGTAAATCTGCACCAAATAAAACGAAGCAAACACGTGCAGGGGTAGGTAGGTTCTCTGCTCTTCGCACCTTCCCGTGGGCAAAACAAACAGCTTTCTGCGCATGTAACTACAAACACGAACGTAGCCGCTCGCAGCAGTCGTATACAGAAAACATTTTTTTCAGCTACTACTGTTATTAATAGTACCAATACTACACTAACTATCAGTACTGCCCCGGATTCATCGCCTGAGGCAGGAGTGCTTTCCACCAAAAAAAAGCGCGCAGCCGCTTTTGTCAATCGCTGTTGCCCCTTAAGCCACCCATTTTTCGTTCTTGGGTGTATACGAGACGAGAGGGCATGTGCCAGGGTGTATACCATGGTATTAAATTTTGTACCCAGTATAGGCACTGTATCTGTATACCATACCGGGGTACTACCGTATCACACGGGCGATAAGATAACATCCCCCCCCCTCAGACGATTTTTCCGAGCCGAATAGATCCAAACCGATTGGTGGTACTATTGATACTGCTGTAATGATAGCACACACGACCCGCAGGACCCGCAGGGGCGGCTTTGGACAGGTCTCGTCCAGGCCTTTCTCTCCGTAAACGCGTGGCTCGGCGTTTGCACTCTCCCCATTGTCTCGAGAAAAAAAGCAACTACGATAGTACGCATAGTATCCCATTCGTCCGTGAGGATGTGTTATCCCATCAACATGCTCGTATCACACGGTCTGTTGTCTCACCACACGTGTTACACGGAATACACGAGGCTGGAATCAAGCAAGGTAGTTTTACCATACCATGGTGAATAAACACCATAGGGTATTATATCCCCGGTAGTTCTGTCGTGCCAGTGCAGATACTGGGTAGTTACTATTAATACTAGAATACTAGGTACTTTACCACTTTATACCAAGGTATACACCAGGTAGTGATCGAGTTAGCGTTGACAACCAGATCAACGACACTTTACGCAACACTAACGCAAAAAGTCCGAACAGCAGTGTGCTCGAACCACGAGCCCCACCACGACTCCCGAGGCTGCGACCCCCCTCCCAACAACGCCTTTTATCTCTCGTATAAAACCATACCTGGTATGGAACAGCACAGTACCACTACGTACACATCCAATAAAACTGCTCACAAAAAAAAAATGGGTACTTATCGAGCACCTCACGGACGCACCGGCATCCACGAACAAACAAAAAACGCTCGCACACACTGGACAGCGCACGATCTAGATCATGCATAACACCATCTAGATCATGTAGATCACGACCTAGTCTAGATTATATGACTATATGACCCTCTTATCTGCCGTTTTGATAGGTTGGGCACGATCGGTATCGTACAGGTCCAACCAACCCAGAGAAACACGTGCCAGGTCACAGATCACACAGATCATCCGGCTCCCACCCGTCAACATGATCTACTGTGGGTCGTACAGATAATGCAGCTCCCACCTGGCAACATGATCTGCAGATCATACACGTCATACGTCTCCCACCTGCCAACATCGCCTAGATCATACAGATCGAATAACACGATCTACCATGTATAGATCATGTGAATAACACAGATCACGGGTAGATCAGGCGTACATCCGCCGTAAAAGACCTACCAGGTACGGTACATGACGATACGAAAAGGGATCTTATCTGTTATTTGGCGATGAGTGAGTGCTTGTGCCACGCAACAGACGGGGGTGAGCAAGGGAGGGTTGCTGGCCAATCGAGGGGAAAAGGCGGATTCATGGGTGCCTGTTGTTGAAATCTCGGCAAGCCTCTTCCAGAGAAGTGTGCGGCGCGATCGCCCGTCCTATTGTTGTCGCCAACCGAGACAGCGGACACAAGTCTGGTCCGTAGGGCCTGCGAGGGATTACCGGTCACCAGCCATCAGTCGTCGCACGAGCGTGAGAGCGCAGAGAGGGCAGGGTGGAGGGGCAGGCAGGGAGAAGGGAATTTAGTAGAGGCATGATGAGTCGGCAGGATTTCACGATCAATAACAAACTGGTAGGTCCCGTTAGCCCAAACCTAACTGACTATTGAAAGTCTGGATTATTTGTTAGGTCCCGTTAGCCCAAAACTAACTGACTGTAGTCGGAAAGTCGGCTAGCGAAGCCAGCCGCATGGCCAGCCGACTTTCCCACTCAAGTCCGAGCGAAGCGAGCCAAAATCGGCCCCCCCTCCCGGCTGGGGGGGGGGCCGCCCACAGGTTACAAAACGTACAGTAGTGGTCCTTCTACAGTGCCGGCTGCCCGCGATATTCCTTGTGAAATCGCTTGTCGCAGATGGGACTAATAATAGTGCGGCAGCGTGCGGCGTAATTAGTGCCGGTTGCCGCTGCAGTGCCGATATTGTTGGCGGCGCATACCGGCACTATAGAAGGACCGGCATTACTGCACCAAGGTATCCTCCTACAAGCATAGAACATACCAGATTAAGTCCGATAGACTCTCCGGGAAACGACTAATAGTATCTGATTGTTCCACTGATCACTACAGCAGCTGGTGATTCAACCCTTCTTGTATTAATATTAATAGTGCAGAATACATTTACCTAGTTCTGAGTCTAATTCCAAGTGTTTTCCTTCCACGACAGGAGTGCAGTCCTAATCAGGCTGAGTCGTGGCGACTCACAGCTCTAGAATTTAGAGACGAGGGTACCTGGTAGTATCTATCAATCCGTCAATCCATCAATACCAGGGCTCTTTGCCGGTCATGATCCAACCCGCGGGTCGGGTTGAAGACGGTTTCACAATCTCACGACTCGAGCAAGGCCACTCCGACCCGTGAACAGCCGTGATTAAAATACTGATTAATACCAGGTCGAGGGTATGCATTAAGGTATGCCTTACTCTCGCCAGGACCTCGCGCTAGTAGAGGGAAATTTTAATAAGGCATGTGACAAGGCATGTACTGCGGTAATATGGCCTGTCGTCAACTGTGTGCGGCATTGAAAGGCAGGCAGTAAAACAAAACAAAACAAAAAATCAGGACATGAAAAAAAAGATTTTTTTCAGAAATCACATATTTTCAGAGATTTTCGGTGGGACGGCTTCAGATCTCCGGCTTCATGCAGCTCCTGACGAGTAAGGCATGTCCCATAAAGGCATGCCCTATCCCATATTCTAGCCTACCAGGTGTCCCATATTCTAGGCTATCCATATCCCATATTCTAGGCGGTCACGTAAAGTAGAGCACACACCCTGAGATTCACTTCAAACCCGATTTTCTCCCAAAATTAGGAGGGCACACACAACCGAAATGGCGGACCTGGGGAAGATGTTGTCGGCATCTCTTTCCATCCACACTCTACCCGTTGTCGCTGAAAGGAGCTTTTGATCCGGTCCGCGGGTGTACGCCTTATCGTAAGTATCGTACATACGGTAATGCGATACTGGTAGGTCGTAACAACTACTTACTAATAGTATAGGGTAAACTATTACCGGGGGGGGGGGTATATTGACAGTGACCAGGACCCATCACATGCACAAAAACCTACATATTCCAGGATCTTTTTACCAAGCACATTTGTTACCCTCAAGACCCATCACGTACACAAAAAAAAACAGTGCCAGGTATGTGCCAGTATTTTTACTACAGTAGGCACACTTGTTCCTGAATTCCATTGATTAGTATGCCTGTAACATTCGTACTGTCTGTGCCTCCTGCAAGCACGACTCACCCCTCCAAGTTCGGGGCGAAAAAAGCACAACCCCACCTCCCAGTGAGTACATGATTACATGAGTACACCCCGAGAACAAAAAACAGTAAACCAAAACCGATGTTTCCTCCTCTTGTATACGTAGGCACCGAATGACTTACCCTTCCAAGTCCTTGCAGTCCGTGATGCGATGCGTGACAGGTCGTCCGTTGAACGTGACTCGCACGTACGCTTCTTCCTCGTCCCCTTCCCCCCCCTCTTCCTCCCTTCCTCCCCCCTCCTCCTTCCCCCCGGCTCTTTCACGTGCGTCGTTGTCTTCCGCCGCTCGTGCCCCCCTGCCCCCCTCCGCCCCTCCACCCTCCTCCAGGTTGACTTCCTCGGGTAACAGTCGCACTCCAAGCTCTGCGGAAGTTCCAATCCCCGCGCCCGGCCCTCCCCCTTCCCCTCCATCCCGCGATGGCAACACCTCTCCAACGTTCTCCGTCTCACTTCCATCCCTCACTTCCATCCCATTTTCGTCCGCCTCTCCCAGGAGCCGGCGGCGTGTTCTTGTCCTGGGATTGTCCGTGTCCGCCGCTCCCTCTTTTTTCTTTCCTGGAGAGGGTTTTCCTTGAGAGGGTTTCGACCAGAGCTCGAAGGCGACATGCGATGCGTATGGGGGCCAGCGGCAGTCGTACGCCCCTAGCGCCGCGAGCAGGGGTGCGACAACGGTGTCGTGGCCGGAGAAAAGAGCGAACTTCGTGGTGGATTTTCCGCTCAAAATGTCCTGTAGGCCGTTAACGAAACGAACAAGGCAAACGATCAACAGCCCACGGTTAACGGACAACACCTAGAACAAACGGACAAAATAAACGGCTGAAACCACCCGCAATAACCAACTGCTGACATTCAACGGTCAACAACCGAAGATGAACGAACACCAACGGGTATGAACTTTAAAGTAAAACGGTGTCGTGGGTGGAGAAAGAGCGAATTTCGTGGCGGATTTGCGGCTGAAAACGCTCTCATATGTATACAGGATGTATGCCAACGGCCAAAATGTTCAATGGACAAGGCCAACGGTCAAATTCAACCCACCTGAAAAAGCAACGGTTTATAACCAACTTCGAAAACAATAACAACCAACGGTCATTTGGTCTGTAGCTCGTCAACGGTTAACGTTCAACGGACAAGGTAAACGGTCAAAATCAACCAAAACACACAAAAAACAACGGGAAAACAACCAACTACAAAAGACAGCAATCAACAGTCCTTTGGCCTGTACATCCTCAACGGTCAAACGGTTAACGGACAACATCAGCGGTGAACGGTGAACGGCTATCAAACAACGCCCCTTTGAGCCTGTTGGCAGGATGGAGCACACAACGAACCCGAGGGGAAACAAAACGCCTCGCTACAAAGGCGCAAACAGCCCTCTGCACACTGCACGATAGCACTCGATCGAGTATACACACCACAAACTTACAGCAGTGCGGTCAACAGAAAGACGCTCGTTGACAGAGCAGCTGCAGTCTTGAAAAGAAAAACACCAAGCCTCACGTTATACATAGATGTAAATCCACCCGCCTCGACCTTCCACAACCGGGTCAGGAAATCCGTGCCAAAAGGTACTATTACGGGGGTCGATGGTAATTAGGACCTACGGTACACACAAAAACCTATATATTTTCCTATTTTTACTAACAATATTTGGTCCTATTTACTATGGATGGTCCCCCGTAATACTGCACTGTTCATAAACATCCATTTCACTCTAATTCCAGGTAATATGCCCCCTTGCTGAAGTTCGTCACAGAGTTTATAACCTTTTTACGAGTGTGAGGACTAAAGTCCCCCGTTTGGGGGCAAACTTCTCACATTCCAACTATTACGGGGGACCATAGTAAATAGGACCAAATATTTTCAGCAAAAATAGGTAAATATATAGGTTTTTACGTATACCATAGGTCCTATTAACTATGGACCCCCGTAATAGTTTTTCCCGAAGAAGGGTTAAGGTCAACACACACCCCAGGGACCAATTTTCGGAGACGAGGTTCTGTAACGCCAGAGAGGGGCACACGCACCGAAAAACGGCGGCTTTTTTCCCTCGAGAGATATTTCCGTAGACTCTTCGCTCGGCGATTGCACCTTCCCCATTCTTCTCGAGAAAACTAGCACAGAACATTATTACGGGGGACCATAGTTAACAGGACCTATGGTACACACAAAAACCCATATATTTACCTATTTTTGCTAGCAATATTTGGTCCCATTTACTATGGCCCCCCCGTAATAGTCCGAGGGGGCGTGTTATCTTATAATTGGCATCACACGTGTTAGTACATTACACTATTACGGGGGTCCATAGTTAACAGGACCAAATATTGTTAGTAAAAATAGGTAAATGTATAGGTTTTTATGTATACCGTAGGTCCTGTTAACTATGGACCCCCGTAATATATATCTCGAAGTATTTACAGTATAACATACATATATTCAGTGTGTTAACAGTTACTAATAATCCACAAAAAAAAAAAAATCTCTCACCCTCATGTTGGTGAGAATTTCGGTGGTGAACGGGTAGAGCGACAGAGCCGCAGCTTCACCACCACCGGCAGCTCCGACGTACTTCATGCACATCTGGCGGTCGGCCTCGAACATCGCGCTCAGGGCAAGGACAGGCGACACGCAGCCCTGAATAGATACATGGAACGGACGACACAGGCACCGTGAATAAACAAACAAGAACGGTTTTGAAAAAAAAAAGAAGGGAATGTTTGGTGAGAGCCCTGCCGGAGGCCCATCGTATGTTCAGGGTCGGTCAGTTTGGGACGAGCCAGGCAGGCTTCAGATTCGCGGGTGGGATCAGGGGATTTTCTTTCTTCTTTGCGTCCCATCGGTCATCTTCGCCGCCTTCTTGCAAGCGAGAGAAGGCAGAATTTTATTGTGCAAGTGACTATTACGGGGGGGCCATAGTTAACGGGACCAAATTTTGTTAGTAAAAATAGGTAAATATATAGTTTTTTGTGTATACCATAGGTCCTATTAACTATGTACCCCCGTAATAGATGTGACAGACACACAGACACCGTACACGAAAAAAGCAAAAACTAACGAAAAGCGTCAGAAAATGCTTGGTGGCCCTCGCCGGCGGCTATTCATACATTCGGGATCGGTCAGTTTGGAGGACCTCAGGTCGGCGTGGGATTTAAGGCCTGTTTTCTTCTTTTTTTTCCCATCCCATTTATTGTCTTGGCCCCTTCCATTACGGGGGGCCATAGTTAACAGGACCTACGGTAAACACAAAAACCTATATATTTCCCTATTTTTACGAACAATATTTGGTCCTATTTACTATGGTCCCCCGTAATAAAAAGTGAAAGCAGAGTTTTGACGTAAGTATATACCCTGGTATATACTAACCCTACACCACTCTGGTTGGTAATATAAGCCCCATTGGGAGTCTGATGTGGAATCTAAACGGGCACTATTCTCAAAAACAGTGATATACATCAGTCGCAGTCGCAGGGTCACTTTCGGACGTAGCGCTCAGGGCAAGGTTCGGTGACACGCAACGCTCACCTGGTCGGTGGAAAGACAACAGACACCGCGCAAAAAGAAAGGGCGAGCCAGAGACACCTCGAATCCACGAGTTTCACGTAAGTATTAAGATAATGAGCTACGGAGCAAAAAACAACTATTACGGGGGTCCATAGTAAATAGGACCTATGGTATACATAAAAAAAAAAAACATCTATTTACCTATTTTTACTAGCAATACTTGGTCCTATTTAGTACTGCTGTATGGTCCCCCGCAATAGTTGCTGTGGGTCAACGAGTTGCGGAATTGACGAAAAGTCGCTGTGTGACCCGATACCAGAAAAACTAAAACGATTTCGTCTGGAGCAACAAATAGCAGGTACGAGCGAACCAATACCGTTGCCGTGCGACATTACACCATACACGGTACACGATCCGACCCAGGAAGCATGGTGCTGCTGCAGATCACTTAGGTTGTTGAATCACTCCAACGTGGCAACATGAGCTAGCTCGTGCATGATCTATCTGCCCTGTCAAGTAGGAACCGACCATCCGTCCGAAACGTAAAGTATTATGTTGTCCCTTTTAGGAGTGCAGTTTTTATTTAGGGGACAAAGCAGTCAAATTCCAAGTAGTTTGTGTCCAAAGCGGTACTGCGGTCCTAAAAGCGTTAACACAGCAAGAAGCAGGGAACCCGGTCCAGGCCAGATTCCTTATTCGAGAGCGGGCGTATTTTACACAAAATTCAACAAAATGGCCTCCGACGTTAGAGCCCATATTAACGGGGAACGCTAAAATAAATAATTTGGAAATAAAATTTCGATTCCAATGAATTTCAATTTGATTTTGAAAAAAAAAAAGTGTTTGTATCCTATCGGGAAACGGTTGTCAAACAAAAAGGAAATCGAAACAACCTGGAATAACGCAGTGAGCGTAGACGAGAGCGAAGGTTTGCGTTGTCGCGTGCGCACCGCCGCCAGCATCTTTTCCTTTTTGGTGGCGCAGGATAGGAAGCTATCACTCTCAGGGTGTCTTGGGTGGGCGGAGGGAGCCCTCAAGCGCCACGTGCGGAACAGCAATGGTGGTGCAGCTATCGAGGTCTCGAGCGTATCCTCTACGTTTTTGCTCGTTTGCTCGGTTTTCGTGATGGTTGGCCGATCGAGAAGGCCGAAAAATTGGGCTTGAGGCCGCCATGATTTATTTTGAGGCGCCACCGCCGGGGTACAATGTGCTATGGTCTGTGGCCGTGGGCGCGGCTATTGCTCCGGTCGCCAGTCGTTGAGGTTCGCATTTTATCGCCTCGACAGTGGTCATGGAAGCGGCCAAGAATCACCCCCAGACTCCACGGGGGGTGTTGACCCACCATGAACATGCTACATCAAGGCTGATCAACTCCCAAATTCGAAACTGAAATTAGAAAAATCACACGAAAAAAGTCCCAAAAGACTTTTCACTCAAATTGTTTTTTTTCTAACTTGCCCCTTCGAATCCTGCCTGGTCGTTCACTCTCCGGCCAATCAGATGCAAATTAAATTGAAAAAAAAAAATCGAACCAAATTGAAAGGACCAAAAGTCCTCGTTAAAACGGGCCCTTAGGGCCCATCTTATCGAGGACTTTCGATTCTTTCAATTTGACTTGATTTTTTTTTTTCTAATTTAATTTGCATCTGATTGAACGAAATGTAGTGTTCCCCGTTAAGATGGGCTCGTGAATTAAATTAGAAAAAAAAAAATCAAGTCAACCTGAAAGAGCCGAAAGCTCCCGTTAAGATAGGCCCTTATTATTTCCCGGTGAAAAAATTCAGTCCGGCTTTCTGAGTGTTCATTTTCGGACTCTGGTCGTGATTGTAAGGTACGCTTTTGCTCTGATTACAACATCAAACGTAGCTTACATTCCTGGCCAGAGTAGTGAGTGTTCTGCACTGCGTGTGGCATCATCCATCACGAGAGAGCATATGAAACCGGCTTTTTTTGTCCCATGGTGTCACTAAGGGGCCTGGTATCGTTACCTTCGTAACATTTCATGTAGATGGTCTACTGTAGATGATCTATCTGATCTATCTGTAGATCTGTCTGATCTATCTGTAGATTATATATCTGATCTAGATGATCTGTCCCACGTGCGTAATAGGCACTTACGTAGCGGAGAGGGGGGGAGGAGTGCCGGGTATGTTACCATAGCATAGGAATCTTAGCTACGAAAGGGAAGGGGCCGAACAAGCAGTCTAATAGGGCCATGATAATATCAGGCCTGTTTCACGGGACGTAATCCGACCCACGGGTCGGGTCAGGAGGTTTTCAAAAACTCACGGGTCGGGTCGGGTCGGGTCGGGTCGGGTCGGGTCGAGCGAGGAGGTTTTCGAAATCTCACGGATTGGGTCGAGTTCGATCGTGTCGGGTTATAGGTGATCCCATCCGACCCGATCCGCGAGTCTTGACCCGACCCGTGAACAGGCCTGGATATAACCATGGAACTATGATACCTCGTGCGTACGTGGAATGGGAACAATATCACAAGTATCAACGGCTCAATCGCTCCTAGTCACAGCTGACGTCCTTGTAACAATCGTCTGAAAAAAAAAATAACATGGTACGGTAAATGACCTTATGAGAGCACGGTAGGGTCATGTTGTGGCACGACCGAGCGTGCAGGACATCGCCAATCTCCGTCATCTTCCAGTCCGCCAGCCCCTCCCCAAACAAGCCTGTCAGATCGGAAACCACGTCCGCCCTCGGCTTGAACCCCTCGTTTTGAGTGGTGGACAGCGAGGCTGCGCGGTCGCACGCCCCCACCAAGACCTTCTGCTCACACACGGCACCAGCAGAGAAGGGAGGACGCACGAAGGGCGAACTTATTAAGCAACAACATAAACACAATATTGTTACCCATCGAACAGCTCACCATGTCACTTACAGTAGTGTAGATATTTTAACTCCCAGACGGATCACCATGCACTGTAGAGCATCTAGATCCTCTTGCACTATCTAGGACAGGTTTTCCGGGGTTAGACCTGTACTATGCAGATCATTCTCAGCATCTAGATCGTGATGGATCTGTCGATGATTTGTCAGACGTGAGGTATTCATACCAGGAGGTCGCTGAAGGACAAGCCTCCTACAAATTGAGCTCGAGAGCAACAATATCACCGAAATATTTGTAAAAACAATCTTTATATATCAAAATTACTCGCAACACTACATCAACATTACACCAAACTTACAGAAAACATTCAAGCTACCCACTACAATCACAATTTGCATTAAAAAAATTACATTAAAAGCACAGTAAAATTGTCCAAGAACAAAAGAGACTGCTACTGCTGGACCGTGCTACTAGCAGAAGGGTAGGCCCTACCCCCCCCCCCCCCCCCCCCCCCCCCCCCCCCCCCCCCCCCCCCCCCCCCCCCCCCCCCCCCCCCCCCCCCCCCCCCCCCCCCCCCCCCCCCCCCCCCCCCCCCCCCCCCCCCCCCCCCCCCCCCCCCCCCCCCCCCCCCCCCCCCCCCCCCCCCCCCCTACCGCGCGCCCTATCTTCCCTCACCTCCTGCCCTCCGGTAGACCCCTTGCTGCTGGCCTTGAGGCCGACCCCATGCATCACCTATGCGAGGGTATACCAGATGTCCCGGCAGGAGAATAATCGATGGGAGCGGCCGGAAAGCAAAAAATATAAAATATAAAATGTGTACCATTCATATATCAAGAGATCAAGAGGGGATCAAAAGGATGAATAACTATTCGAAATTATCGCGAAAAAAAAAAACGGTCGTCGGCGAGGAAGAGAGCTTGGCCGCCCCGGGGTTTGGCAAGCAAATGCTCAAAGTGGTCGGTAGGGTCAGAGTACTAAAAAATGATCAAATTGTAGCAAAACTATTCAAGCAGTCGAAAAAGCCAAAATTATCAAAACTGGTCAAAAGGATCGAAAGTGACCCTAATTCCCGAGATCCCGTAGGAAAACATGATCGCTGAACCATTTATGGGCGAAAAACCAAGATGTATCTCCGTCTTCGTGTTACTCGGCAATGATGGCCATTCCCGAGGCGCTTGTCGGCATAAACCAACTCGAGCTGCAGGAAAGGTTAAGCAGTAAAAAAAATACCGAACGGGTCTAAATGATCAAAATCTGAATATAAAGGATCGGAGAAAAAAGGCAAAAATGATCAAGCGGACCAAAAGAGGGTAAATTAAAATCAAACTGATCAACACGATCAAAATGACCAAAACGACCACAACGACCAGAAACTGATGGAAAGGATTGAAACGGAAAAACATATTAACCAATACTATTCGATCAAAAGGATTGAAAACACCCAATTCCCGAAATCTCATAGAAAATACAAGCATGAAACATACCTCTCCGTTTTCATTTTCGTTGGTAATGATGGTCATTCCCGAGGACCCCGGGAAGAAGGACATGAGAAACGCCGCGGCCGACTGTTGAAAACCGCGTGATAGTTCCGCACACCAACGGATATGGTAGGGTCGCATGACATCAGGGACACGTAAGGAGAGAGGATGGATCGATTCGAAGGTGAGAGAGGGGGAGGGAGAGGGAGGGAGGGAGGGAGGGAGGGAGAAAGAGCGGGATAAATAGAGAGAGATACCAGGGGAAGGGGAAAGTGGGGGGCAGAAAGCGAAAACGAAGATGATAAATTAGGGTGGTGAGGAGAGACGTAATGCAAGGGGAAAGTGTGAAGAAAGCAAAGGCTAGTATACTGCAACTAGGGCGTGCACACGGAACGTTTGAGACACGCGACTGATAAAACGAGCGCTAGGAAAACCATCACAACCGCAAAACACAAAACGGAGGGGGAAAAGGCTGGAAATGCACGGAATCAAAACGGTTGTTAGGTTCGGGAGTGTGGGTGGAGTTCGTGCGGTTTGTTACTGGAATATGTCACCGCGAACACGCACACAATAATACGTCACCACAAAAATCAATAGTCCACGTAAGTAAGAACACAGCACAGCACAACACGACGCAACATAGCCTCATCACAGCCATAAGAGTGTAATAGGTCAAGATAACCTCCAATCATGTTTTAGTCTTTTTTGAGGCCCAACCCCCTCCTCCCCTATTTAACAAAATCTGTTAATACGACGCTGTCAGGTAAGAAAGTCCACCTGAAAAGCGGTTCTTAGTAAAATGCAGCTCACTCTTCACGCGACTCACCGAACACTTCACGGTCACCACGTCCCTTTGCGCTTTTGGTGCAAACCAATGCCTACCTGGTCGGTGAAAACCCGACGTACGCCCCCTCCCCCCAGCTGGCACTGTAGGGATTCGAGGGTCAATGGTAATTCAACTTCGGCCATGCATGACAATGAGTACACCCCCTACCACAGCATGCTTCCTATTTACGGCACTCCATGTCAGTACACACCTCCAACGTTCTTGTGTAGTCTGTAGACCGCACGTAGATTTGGTCCTGCTGCAGATCGCCGCCCAGTAGATTGGCGTAGGCCTGCCAAAAAATGTGCAAAATCAACGCGAAGAGAAAATATGGCGGCAAGAAGAGGGGCACGAATAAGCTGAAAAATGACAATACTTGGCGCGAACAAGCTGACCAATGCGAAGAGTAGATACGAAAAAGCTGGCCAATGGCACGACTAGCCGCAACTACGCTGGCCAATGACAGGACGAGAGACGAACAACCTGGACAGCGCCAAGACTAGTCACGAAAAAGCACCGACAAGACTGGTCACGAAAAAGCGGGCCAACAACAAGACAAGACACGAGTAAGCTGACCAATGACAAGACCAGACAATAATAATTCTGGCCAATAACCCGACTTTAGACACGATTAAGTTGACAAATGACAACACTAGACATGAATAATCAGACCAATGACCCGGCTATAGACACGATTCAGTTGACAAATGACAAGACTAGACACGAACGACCTGACCAACGCCAAGACTAGAGACAACTGACTCGACCAATGACAAGACTTGACCCGAATAACCCCCAATGATACGACCGACTATTACGGGGGTCCATAGTTAATAGGACGTATGGTATACATAAAAACCTATATATTTACCTATTTTTACGAACAATATTCGGTCCTATATACTATGGTCCCCCGTAATAGACACGATCGACCTGGCCATTGACAGAACTAGACACGAATGACCTGGCCAATGACACGACTAACCTGCCCATTGACAACAAGAACAGACTCGAATAAGCTGGCCAATGGCAAGACTAGAACCGACTAAGCTGGCCAATGGTGAGACTAGACACTATTAATCTGGCCAGTGACAACGCTAGATATGACTAAGCTGACCAATGGCAAGACTAGACACTATTAAGCTGGGCAGTGACAACACTAGACACGACTAAGCTGGCCAATGACAAGACTACACACTATTAAGTTGGTCAGTGACAACACTACACACGAATAAACTGACCAATGACGAGATTATACGGAGTACACGAATAAGCAGGCCAATGACGAGAGTAGGCACGAATTTGTTCTTGGCAACGTCAAGACTAGACACGACTGAGCTGGAAAAGACAAGACAAGACACGGTTAAGCTGGCCAATGACAACGGTTAAGCAGGCCAATGACAACGGTTAAGCAGGCCAATGACAACGGTTAAGCAGGCCAATGACAAAACACCAGACCGAATGTCTTGGCCAAAACGTCAAGACTAGACACGAATAGCCTCGCCAACGACCAAACTACGTACGAAAAAGCTGGCCATTGACACGAGTACATAATAATAACCCGGCCACTGAGAAGACCAGACATCACTAAGCGGGTCAATGATAAGAGTATACACGAATGAGCTTTCCAAGGACGAGACTCTACCTGTTGCACAAATAAGCTGACCAATGACAAGACTAGACACGAATAAGCTGGCCAATGACAAGACCAAACACGAGCAAGCTGACAAATTACAAGACTAAACACGAACAACCTTGCCAATGACAAGACTATACACGAATAAGCTGACCAATGACACTATACACCAACAAGCGGACAACAGATGGGTTTTATTTTTTTTCAAAGCTGACCAATGACACGACTAGACACCAACAATCTGACAACAGCTAGATTTAAAAAAAAAATGGATCTGTGCATGTTCTCATGTTCTTGAAAGACCGTCATGGTTTGCCCTCCGTCCTTTCCTGTCATTTCTAGATCGCAAACCGAAACAGGACTTCAAAACTATGGAAGCGGAAGTCACATATCCACACATCCAAAATACTGCACTTTTACCTCTTTTTTTCTGTTTGTTGCTGCCCCAGGAAGGGCCACAGCATATACACAGACGAGACGACGACGCTTATTCTACACAAAAAGAAGAATTTTCCAGATTTCAGGGGGAAAGGCAGAAACAAAATGTTGCGTTTGAAACGAACCCTGACACCAACTTAGCTACAACCTGGCTATAATAAGGGGAACACAGCAACACACAGTAATACATACTGTGGTACTGAGAACCGGAGATGGGTGAACATAGGGGCATACCTAGGGCTGGGCACTGGTTGACTCAAGTCAGTAGCGATAATGCTGTCGTCGAAATCAATGGATCGCAGAAGTATACCGTCTCTCGTCTCTCCGATCTCTTCCCGGGACGCATTTAGTGGGTTTCCGTACTACAATATGGCGTGTTTCTTGGGCGACGCCAGACAAAAAATACTGGCGAATATACTGGCCAGGTCAATATGTAGATTACTACTGCCAGTATATTTCTACTGCCAGCCAATACTGTGCCAGTGCCCAGCCCTAGTATAACAGGGATGCATATTTTATGGGTCCATCGTGGGTGCTGACTACTATAGCTAGTAGTACGGGGGACCATAGTAAATAGGACCTACTACTGTACGCACAAAAACCTACCAGGTATATATTTCCCTATTTTTACCGGCAATATTTGGTACTATTTACTATGGTCCCCCCCGTAATAGTATGTATTGCCATGCCCCCCCGCACTAAATATTAACATATTTCCAGAACTACTCCCCACAAAATTTCCGGTTGTGCCGTTTCTAAGGGCGGTTTTAGTCTTTACTGTAGTCCCATCGGATTTTTCGCACATGTTTTTCTGCTATATTTACCGCTTTCGTGCTGCAGTCCCCCTTCATTGGGAACAAACTACTTGGGATTAGTGTAGGATTGGGTTTTGTAAAAGGGTCAAGAAGATCCACACGTCGGACAGATAAATGATCTACAGACACATCATCTACAGATACATCATTTACAGATAAAACTATCTACGGATACATCATCTGCAGATGTATCATCTACAGATACATCATCTACAGATACATCATTTACAGATAGATCATCTACAGATAGATCATCTACAGATAGATCATCTACAGATATATCATCTACAGATAGATCATCTACAGATAGATCATCTACAGATAGATCATCTACAGATATATCGTCTACAGATAAATCATCTAGACCCTCACCTGCCCTTCTGGGTGCTGCGCATGATCTGAAGGGTACAGATCTAACCCAGGCAGCATGTCCTACTGTAGATCACGCAGCTCACACGGTCCCACCTAGCAACGTGAGCTAGATGATCACACAGATCATACAGATCATTCAGATCATTCATCTGTCTGCCCTGAAAGAGCTAGCCCATGCACTGAAAAGCAATCATCTGTCCCGGGTGTGGAAGGATCCTTGACGCGTAAACTTGGCCGGCTGACCTTGCCAAGGGCATGTTCGGTAGGGTATACCGGTATATACCCGCGGTGTTTTTTGTGAGCATACCGAACTTTGCGAAGTGTCGGGTACCGGCATCGAGATCATACCGAACCATACCGGAGAGTTTGGCAGGGTATTGCGGCCGTACCGAACACTCTGATATGGTTCGGTAAATAGTATTTACACAGCAAATATACTCCCGGTAAAATTTGGTACGTAGAGGTGACCGGCATCCCCCCTCCTTGTAAATTTGGGGGTAAAAAGTGCCAAGGTTAAGTAAGACATTCAACAATGTAGCACATCATCAGGCGTACCGAATTGACAGGTTGTCCATACCTTGTGGGGTGGGGTTTGCTATAGACATGGTTCACTGTTCACTCTCTCCACAAACATGTTTTTACGCCCACATTGTGCAAGGGGGAGGGTCCCAGCCACCTGTGCACCCTACCGCCCTACCGAACATACCCTTTCTCGCTTACCTTGCGCATTTGTTCCCCTAGCGTCAAGTGTTGCCGGATGCCGACTTCCGTGAGCTGCCCTTGCTTGCACAGCCGCCCCCCCTGTCCCTGTCCAGCAAGGCACACAGCAGCACGGACGGTGCATACGGCATGGCGCGAAACAAAAAAAAAGGAAAAGGCAAGGAGAGCACGCGAGAAACTGTTCGGAAGAAAGAAAACAAAACCATGGATTTTCAATACTCCAACGACAGCTCACGAAACACATTTTGACGGCTGCTGTTACCGCCATGTGGTTAGATACAGCGGTACAGACGACAAACACGGCACGGTGCGTAATACGTCAACTGCGCGAGAATATTGACCGATATTCCCGAACACGATGAAACAACAAAACCAAAACGACAACTCACCAAAGCATCAAACATAGCACGAAAGTGGTACATACGCCACGGTGCAAAATAGGGAAAACGCGCGAGAATATTCGCGGAAAACCGTAACACTTGGTTGTTAAAATCTAAAATCAAACGACGTTTCACGGAGCAGCACCATACGGCACGCCGCGTAAAAGACGGAAAACGCGTGAGAACATCGGAAACTGTCGTCGACTTGCGCGCGCGTTGGGGGGGCGGACGGCGTAGGTCGTATGCCTCAGGCAACTCCAGAGTCAAATACTACCGGTGAAGAGTAAAAAGAGCGATGGGTTCGCACAGGGAGGGAGGGGTGCTATTGATATCGTTTTTTTTTAACGCTCGTTTTCTCGAAAACGGCAAAAGAGTGCTTAAATCAGTCGAAAACTATATATTTCGAAGCGCTTTCGACCAGATACTTCCGGAAACACCTTATTGCTCGTGTTCGATATTGGCAATAACCTTAACCTTATTTTCCGTTCGGGAAAAGTTGGGCGTCGAAAAAAAAATCGCACCCCTTTCTGTGCCAACTGAAAGGTTCTTGAGGCACTTGCATTCGCTCGGAAAAATAAACAGGCTTACTGTAGCTAGGCTTGCTATGCACCTTGAAAGCCTTCCCAAGCAGAGCAGCTTCTCCCGCCGTGTAGACCGCCGGAATGAACGAGCGTTCCAAGGGCCTCCCGTCGGCGTTCTGCACATGAAATCTGCTCGGAAAAAAAGACAAAAAAAAACATAACCACAGAACACACAAACACGAAACATAAAAAAAAACATATGATACACATCAACTCAACTCAACGCACAAAAAATACCAACATACGTATACTGCTGCAGCGTTTATGACGTGTCCCACCTTCATCAAAATGGTTGATGGTCCACACTACCACACTAAGTCCTCATTACCCTATCACAGGGGTGCCACGATAACACCCCCCCCCCCCCGTATCAGTTTTCCAAGCCTACTGTTTCGAAAACCAGGGGGGCGGGAACAGAACGAAAATGGCGACTCTTAGGAAAAAACGGGGGCGCAGAACAAAAATGGCGACTCTTAGGAAGGAAAAATCGGGCACAGAACAAAAATGTCGACTCTTAGGAAAAATCGGACACAGAACGAAATGGCGACTCTTGGGAAAAATCGGTCACACAGAACGAAAATGGCGTCGCTTAGAAAAAGTCGGGCACAGAACGAAAATGTCGACTCTTAGGAAAAATCTCGTCGACACGCAAGCGTCGCTCGCCGCCTGCAACTCTCCCCCTGGCCCAGAACACTTCTCTTTGTCCCTGGGTGTTTGTTTTCTTGCCTATTGTACGACACCACAATAATAAGATAGCATAAGGAACAATTGTATACCAGGTATTAACGTTGTATCCAGACGGTCCTTCTACTTATTTCGGGACAGAGTGGTTGGTGTATTCATGTATGTATGCACATCTTTTTCATTCCGGCAAATTCCCAGGGTGTTCGAGGTCAGGGTTCAGGGTTCAGGGTTAGTAACAATACCGTGCACAAAAGTTGAGTGTACTGCAACCGTTACACCTCGCCAGGTCATGATCATGATGCAGCCGTACATCATCGATTCCTACTTGGACCATCTGCATACTTCAAGGCAGACAGCTTTTGGGTTACTCGTGTGCATGGTCTATTATGGGTGATGTTGCCGGGTGGAACCTGCAACAAAAAATCCGCACGATGTAGGGCATGTTTCCTGGGTTTGGATATGCAACATATATGCAGATCCTGCCCTATCTCTCACAGCGGCAGGCGAGGTACTAGACCATCTAGATCATCATCTGTCTGTAGATCATGATCTATCTTTCCGAGGTGTCGACCATTTAGTCAAAGCTGGGACAAGGTCTATGCACCCGTAAAATATCAACCAGTGTAGGGCTGTGACTACTGTAGTTGACAAGTCGGTGGCAAATTAGTTGGACAGGTGTCACAGTTACTTGCGAGGAGAAAATTGCGGAGTTCTTGCGTCTTTTGCATCGACTTTGGCGCGTTTGCAGCTCGACGTGTGTTCTTATTAGGTAACACTGGGTCACTTGGTTTGGCTTTCTTCGCCGCCTAACGAACAGCTTACCGCTCTGTCCAGCTCTATCTCTAAGTAGACGGGCCGTCATAATATGAAATTAGTATAGTTGTCGCTAGGAACTCGCGAGGATAATTGTAACTGTCGTCAACTTGTGTGCGTGCGTTCGGTGTTGACGAAAAACCAAAAAATAAAAAAAAACCAAAATCAAGTAATGCATGCTAAACATGCGTGGATACGAAAAGAAGCACATGCAGCAACTACACGAGTACTCGTGCTCCGATCGCACCCCATCGTACTGGCCACCCCTTCAGTGGGCGAGCGGTCACCCCTAGCCGTCCTGCGCTTCGGCGAGCAGCTTTGCCGTTCTCGGACTGCTACACCTACAAAAACCTCCTCCGCTGTACGAGTACTCGTACAGCAGTAGGAACTCTCGAGTACCCAACCACGTGTAAATATTGTTCGGATGTAGAAGTTCATGTAGAGGGAAGGTATCGTACACACAACAGCAAAAACATCAGAGACCAGCAGAGCACAGAAGGAGATACAGCCCAGCGAGCCGTTCCCATCCGAAACACTGGGTGCGCACAGCCTTGACGAGCCTGCTGTGCTCTTGGCCTACGGTGATGCGATACCCTAAGGGTTGTAGCCTCGACACATGCGGAAAAAGAGACACATGCGGAAAAAGAGCACCAGGCATCCAAAACACAAGACGGAGACCAGAGACTTTACACAGTACTGTCGTGTGGGTGGTTCCCATTGCCGTGAAGCAGCAGTGATGCCAAGCAGTCGTGGCTCTGCCCTGCAAAACCTTGACACTGCCCTGTTGTGCTCGAGGGTGACCCGGTGTCTGTTCTGCTACCCTTTGCTGCGCTTCTAGTGGCCCGCTGTGTCCACTTTGCTGATAGTCCCTGGACTCTGAAGCGGGGTTTTGTATTGTTTCGTGGCAGATGTTTTTGTTTTTCGGAGATCATCGCGGTCGTACGCAGTCTGACTGACAGCGATTTTGAAAGGGGCCCGTAACAAAAGCGCCGTCGAAATTAGAAGCGATGGGAATTCGCTCCAAATTATCCGAAAAGTCTTTCTAACTAGGGACAAAGTAGTAGCCGTCAACGCCAGTCAAGGAGTGCCTTACTCACCCCCCCCCCCCCAAAGAAGTCGATGCTGTCATCCATACGCAAGAAAGTACGCACAAGGTGCTGAACTCCGCCCTCCAAGCGGTTCTTGGTAGGGTGCTGCTCACCGTTCATGGGACGGACCGAACACCTCACGGCAACTTCGCGCTCGGTGCGAGTGAATCAACGCCTGCCTGGTTGGCGAAAACGCGACGTGCTCCGTCCCGGTGTTGTAGGGGGGGGTCTACGGTCATATACGCGTACGGCCATGCATGAGATCCGTCCCGGCATTGTAGGGATGCGAGGGTCTATGGTCATACGACTACGGCCATGCATGAGATCGAGTACATCTCTCTTATCGAGTACCCCCCCCCCCCCCCCCCCTTCCCCCTCCCCTGGTCGGTGAAAACGCGACGTGCTCCATCCCGGCATCGTAGGTATGTGAGGGTCTATGGCCAAACGGCTACGGCCATGCAAGACGTGAGTAACCCCCTCGCCCTCCACACTAATCCATCCTCTACCCACCTACCCACCTATTCACGCCTTCCCACTTCTGCTGAACATCCTCGGCGAAGGGCAGACACCTCCACTTTTGTTCATCGGCCCCAGGGAGGTCGTGAATAGCCGACCGGTCTCCGTGACGAATGGTAACCTGTTCATATTTCGCGAGGGATTCAAGAGACTTTACGACGCAACCTACAGTAGTTTTTTTTTTTTTTTTCGTACAGAGAGAATGGCGTGTTTGTACAGTCTCCAAATCACGGTCATGTCTGTCTCGCCCAGCGACTGCTGGCCAGCTACTAGCAGCAGCCCTGTCTGTTCGCGTGTGCTACCAGTCTGCCAGCACCGTTCCGTGTTGTCTCCAGTTTTGGCATCGCCACGGACGCGGTCAAACCAACAAGGTCTGCCGATGAAGGTGCCGATGAAGGTACCAGGGTACATTCTTCAAACAAGCCTACACCATATGAACCAACACGCCTCATTCCCTCCTACAACTAGCCGCGGATTGTTCAAGGCAGATCCCCACCTCTACTGACCCCTTCCTCTTGTAAAAATGTTTTGGTGACCGTCATATGCTGTATGTACTTGGTAGGTATTTACTAATGCCACTATTAATAACACCAACGAAACAATGGTTACCAGCAAGGTACCCTCTTCCAACACGCCTCATTATCCCCGAAAACAAACCAATGATCATTCTCGAAAGGAACACTCTTCAAACAGGCCTACAGTATATGAACCAACACGCCTCTTTCCCTCCTACAACAAACCGAGGAGTATTCTTGCAGGGTACATTTCTTGCCTACAATATGTGAAGAAACACGCCTCTTTCCCTCCAACAAATACAGATCACGGATTGACAGAAATCACACATTATTTTCGGAAGGTACATTTATCCAAACGAGCCTACAATACGAGTGAACCAACACGCGTCACTATCCCCTACGACAAACCAAGGATTATTCTCGGAAGGTGCATCCTTCAACCAAAGCTTACAATATATGAACCAACACGCCTCGTTCCCTCCTACAAAAAACCGAGCATTATTCTCGGAAGGTACAATTCTTCAAACAAGCCGACAATATGAACCAACACGCCCCATCATCGCCTGCAACGAACCAGAGATTATTCTAGCAAGGTCCATTCTTCAAACAGGCCTACAATGCATGAACCGACACGCCCAATTTCCTCTTACAACAAATCACGGATGATTCCCGGAAGGTTCCCTATCTTTTATCAACAATCTCCTTACAACTTTGTTACAAACACGTCAGCTGTGAGTTCGACCAATTGAGTGGTTGATACTCAAACTTTCTAGCCGCGTGATACTTCAGGTTTCCAGATTTTTTATGTGGCATTATTTTGACACCTGTAGTTGCCGCAATTCCAGAGAAGCACCCGCGCCCTTGCCTCCTTCCGTCATCGGTGCTTTGGCCGCCGGGTAGTTTAACGGCGCGCTGCAATACGGCGTCTGTACAATTTGGGCATCGGTTGGCGTCGTGGCGTTTTCACGAAGGCACACACAATCAGGGTTTCGACGTGAGAAGAAGGGGAATATATGCGGGGTTTCCAGGGGAGAAGGAAGGGGATACGATCAGGGTTTGGGCGGGGGAAGGAAAGGGTGCGAGCAGGGTTTCGACGGGTGAATGAGGGGAATATAAGCAGGGTTTCGACGAGAGGGGGGGGGGGGGGGGGGGGGGGGGGGGGGGGGGGGCGGGGTTTTGACGGGAGAAGGACGGGGGTACCAGCAGGATTTCAACGGAAGAAGGAGGGGGATGCGAGCAGCGGTTCGACGTGAAAAGGAGGGGGATAACGCGCGGTTTGAATCGAAGGTCATCGGGAGACCTACGGAAGAAGTTGCTCAACGAATAACGGCGATTTTACGATTTGAGCATTGTTTGGGGTCATTGTGTTTGCACGAATGCACAGGCGGCCAGGGTTTCAACGGGAGAAGGAGGGGGGCACGAGAAGGGGTTGTACGTGACAACTAGGAATTCCTTGCATCGCAGTCGGAACTTATATATCATGCATGGCCGTAGTCTTATGACCATAGACCCTCGCATCTCTACAATGCCGGGACGGAGTACGTCCGGTTTACCGAGGGGGGGGGGGGGGGGGGGGGGGGGGGGGGGGTTGGGGCTCGCCTCGCTTGCTCACCCGGCATTTGCGGTCGAACGATCTCACTCTAAATTCCCACGAGCCGACTTGCCGAAAAAAGGAAAAAAAAAAAAACGGCTCTACACCGAAACCGGAATACAATTCAATCTAAAAGTCGCTCCGATCTACAGTCCTACAGTAGTCAACACGTTAATACGGGCTGGGTGCCACTATAACCATACAAACAATCAACCCATTAAACCCCGTCGGGACTCGAGAATAAAAATTGGCGATAGAAATTGACGGTTACAGCACCGACCAGTGCGTGACTGGGAGATGATGCAATGGTTGGTGTCCGACTTACAATGGTTGAATGCAAGGGGCCGTGCGGCACGGGCGCGACATGATCGTAGCCGCACCATACTGCTGGGCGCTGACGCTGCTCGAAGACGGTTCAATGGTTGATAAAACCGAAAAGGTGACAACCGTTGTCGTGGTACCTATCTTCCGACACCCGAAGGGGTCAAAGAGGTTAGAGGCTGGGCACTACTCAACCCCCTGGACATAAACAATGATGAATAAATAAAAGGAGTTATGTGCAGGACCAAGGGGCTGGGCATCACTGGCCTCGAGACCAAACATAAAAATCGGATAATCAAATTCTCCAAAAGGAGCTATTAATAATAATATGGGTCCGATCCCTGAATGAACCCCCCCTCTGGGTGCCTGGTGACAGCACCCCCTCCTCAATCCTCAGAAACAAAAGGAGGAACGAGGTGTTCTGTGATCCGTTGCCATGTTGCCATTGGGAAGCTGGAAAAAAGGCTGTACTATACTACTATCAACGAATTGAAAGGGGTCAATACGAGACTGGGCGGTGCACCATTGACACGAAAATTCCATGAAAGGGTTTACTACAGGATTGGGCATTATTGATCCGGAGAGTTATACAATAATCAATGTATACCAAGGGTTAGTACGGGGCTGGACTTTACTGACCAATTGCTGCAAAGGAAATGAATACGGGGCTGAGCGTTACTGGCCCCTAGGCTGTACTCCTATTATATTCAAGTCACAAAAAGGTTTCAAGCAGGGCTGGGCTTTACGGACCCCTAGACTGTACTGCTTGTATACTCAAGCCATAAAAGAGATTTATACGGAGCTGAGCGCTACTGACCCCTAGGCTACACTGATACTATAACCAACAAGTTGAAGGGTTTGATACGTAAGAGGCTAGGCTCGACCTACGAAAACAGTACATCAATACTTGTATACTCGGGTCACAGAAGGGCTTTAATACGGGGCTGAGCGTGACTGACCACTACTTAGGCTATACTCATACTTTAACCAAGCCATGAAATGTGTTCATGCGAGGCAGGGCTTTACTGACCTCTGCCGCCGGGAGCACCTGAGCCACCCCTCGCCACTTGGAAACCCCTCGCAGATTCGGGTTTAATTCTCCCCCCGAAAAACCGAAGAGCCGTCGTCCTCCTGCGCGCATAAACGGGACATACAAATAATACAAATCATACAAATGATGCACCGCACCATACACACATTACACACGACAAAAAAAGTACGACGCACACACGTCCATGTACCGCACGATACATATACTACTGGCTCTACACGTGACACAAAGCACGCATGCCACGCACCGCGCCATAGACATCTTACAACATGCGAACACACATCATACATCGAACTTAGGTTCAATTATCCCGGGGGGGTCTCTCGCCCAGCGCGAAAAGACAAGGCGAAGACAGTGACGTGGGACCCCCCCCGCGCGCGCGCTCAGCTCCGTCCCGGCATTGTAGGGATGCGAGGGTATAAGGTCATACGACTACGGCCATGCATGATGAGTACCCCCCCCCCCAGCAAGCAAGCTAGAGACTGCGGGTTGACCGCTTAACTGACCGGTCCCTACAGCAACCCTAGCATGTTGAATATTAAGGCCACAATCCCAAAGAGGCCTTGACGCTCCGTGACTGACCGCTCCGACACCGAAACTGCAGTCTGATCGAAATTATAAGGCAGATTTCCGTGGCCGAAAAAAGTACAACAGTATCTTATATTTCCGATCAGGTAGAATATTAAGGCCACAAGCTGCCTTTTGATGCCCCTTGACTGACCGCCCTACACTGCAACTATAGAACATAAAAGACCAAACGAAGGCCTTGACTGACATATACTTCCGATCAGACTGGTAGTATACTAAGCGGCCTTGATGCCCCTTGACTGACCGCCCTACACAAAGATTAGTAAATCAAGGCCAGACGAAGGCCTCGACTGACGCGCCCCAAAATACCGGTTTCCTGCGAATAGCCTTTTTTCCCCTCGATCCGGGGATGGCTCCTTAACGTCCCCGTAGTCGTGACATAAAAAAACTCCCCTACGTATATACGGAGGCATGAATTCTAAAGTTGGACATGGCATCGCAAGTTTCGAAATATGGAAACATCGCACAATCGATATAATCGTATCGAATGTCGTGTTTAGCCCTCCATCCCCTGGCATCCGTGTGTTTGTGGTACTGACAGGATACTGAACCAAACCTTCCATGTTGTCAAATGTCGAAACCGTATATATCACCATTTTTTTGTGTTATCGGTATCGTTTTTTTTTTTTTTTTTTTTTTTTCGATTCTCGTTCGATGTGCAACGCTACGCAGTGACAATTAGCCGCGAGTCGACGGAGGAAGAAAATTGCTCAACTCTTTTCGTGATAAAAAAGGTAAAGGCACGTACATACCCTATAATAGTGGGGAGGGGGGAGAAACGCCTACATACTAATAGCTACCCCAGATGATCCGAGCTACGACTATGAGACTATTACGGGGGACCATAGTAAATAGGGCCAAATATTGTTTGTAAATAGGTAAATACATAGGTTTTTTTAAGTACCGTAGGTCTTATTTACTATGCCCTCCCGTAATAGGAGGGAGAAGGGGCAAGAACGGCGACCGCTGAGTAGACTAAAAAAAAATAACAAGAAAAAAAGTGAACACCATCATCCGCGGGGTCGTTCCCCTCTCGAAAGACGAATCATCCGGAACTCACCTGCCACAACACAGAGCCCGATGGCGACCAATGCAACAGCTTTACGAAGCGAAAGGCCCCTTAACCGGAAAAAGCTCTTGGGTCCCTTATCGCTCGAGTCCTCGGACCCCCCCCCCTGCCCCCCGTCAGCGCCCACGCCCCCGCCCATAACCCCCCTCGAGCTGAATATCGTCGTCAGCGTCATCCGAAAGGCCCGAACTAGTGCCAGCGGTGTTCCAGCGCCTGCTCTTGGCCAGCCTGGGGGGGGGGAAGGATTGCGCCCGGAACCGTTGTCAGTATACGGACCGCCTCACCGAGTGGTGCGGGAATGGAGGGATGGATTGTGTGTTTGGAACGCCATCGGTAGGCATCAGTTAGGGCGTAAGGCAGGCGTTTACGTGCATGGGTGTACGTGTATGTGTATGCGTGTATGGTATGATAGGATAAGGTATGTTGTAGTATGCTATGGTACGCTCAACCATACTGTCCAACCGTACGCTACGCTGCGGTACGGTATGGTACATAATGATACGCCATGGTACGCTTTGCTACGCTATGCTAGGCTATGCTAGGCTATGCTAGGCTTCGTGGTTGTTGTTGTTGTTGTTGTTCTCACATTGACTCATCGCCACGATGCAATGCATTCTGTGGTCGCAGGGCAGGCTCCGATAACTCTCGAGTGGAAAAAACACCTCGGTAAAAATAGAAAACAAGCATGCTACACTCTCCCAATGCTACGCTATGCTACGCTATGCTACGCTATGCTACGCTATGCTACGCTATGCTACGCTATGCTACGCTATACTACGCTATGCTATGCTACGCTATGCTACGCTATGCTACGCTATGCTACGCTATGCTACGCTATGCTACGCTATGCTACGCTATGCTACGCTATGCTACGCTATGCTACGCTATGCTACGCTATGCTACGCTATGCTACGCTATGCTACGCTATGCTACGCTATGCTACGCTATGCTACGCTATGCTACGCTATGCTACGCTATGCTACGCTATGCTACGCTATGCTACGCTATGCTACGCTATGCTACGCTATGCTACGCTATGCTACGCTATGCTACGCTATGCTACGCTATGCTACGCTATGCTACGCTATGCTACGCTATGCTACGCTATGCTACGCTATGCTACGCTATGCTACGCTATGCTACGCTATGCTACGCTATGCTACGCTATGCTACGCTATGCTACGCTATGCTACGCTATGCTACGCTATGCTACGCTATGCTACGCTATGCTACGCTATGCTACGCTATGCTACGCTATGCTACGCTATGCTACGCTACGGTTCTCTCTCTCTCTCTCTCTCTCTCTCTCTCTCCTCCCCCTTCCCCACAACGGCTCGTGCCTTGAAGTTTTTTGCATCGCGAGAGAGAAGACTTCATTCGGCCCTTTCTTCCCTCGTCGGACTCGCGTCGAACTGAGTTCTACCCACGCGCTCTCAGCAGTTGATTCCTTTTTCTTTCCTTTGATTGCAAACTAACACAACCTCTCTCACCACACGGTGGGATTTGAACGCACGAAATGAACGCTATTACGGGGGTCCAGTTAATGGGACCAAATTTTGTTAGTAAAAATAGTTAAATATATAGGTTTTTGTGTGTACCATAGGTCCTGTTAACTATGGACCCCCGTAATAGCAGCATTCGAGGGCATTACACTACCACCTCGGAAGTTGAGCTTGAAAACTCACCCAAAAAATGACCGAGAGAAACGAACAATTCCATGGCCTATTACTACGGGGGTACATAGTTAATAAGACCTATGGTATACATAAAAACCTATATATTTACCTATTTTTACTAACAAAATTTGGTCCCGTTAACTATGGACCCCCCGTAATAATAGGTGTGTATTGGTATACCGGTACTTCTATCACCCCCCGGTGGTAAATGTTGCAAAACTCGCATAAAATCTGTCCACTTTTCACCGGGGTACGTTAGATACCATCCCATACATAACAGGAAACCACCCCGGGTGATAAAAGAACGCGATTTAGCTATCCCCCGCGTTGGTTTCTTACGGCAGATGCGGTACACACATGGTACTGTACGTATGATACCCTGAAAATGCTAACGTTCCCAGTCAGATGAGGGGTCCTGTCAACCATATCATACACGTTCTGGCGATAAACTGCCCCCCCTCTCGCACCACGTCTACACTATACTTGAAATACTATCACTATACTATACCTAAAACACCATACTATACAATACTTGAAACACTATACTATACCTGGTACTACGAGTATACAATACTTGCAACACTACACTATACTATACGATACTATACCATGCTTGAAACACTACACTATACTATACTATTATGAAAACACTAAACTACACTATACTATACTCTATACCTAAAACACCATACTATACTATACCGTACTTGAAACACTACACTGTACTATACTTAAAACACTATACTATACTATACTATACTATACTATACTATACTATACTATACTATATACTTGAAACACTATACTATCAATCGTGGTCCCTCCATGGTGCCGGTTGAGTAGTCGAGTAGTGCCGTGTGGCCGCTATAGTGAGTTAGTGAGATAAGGCCTCTTGTGAATGTGGAATCGCTTGTCACAGACAGAAGAAGGACTTCACCAACGAACCTGCGAAGTCGTTGCAGTGTCGGGACACTTTGTATCCCTTTTTAGGTTTGCACATTGAGCTGAGCAGGTGCTCGTTGGGATTCACGTGTGTTGAATGCTTCAGAGATAAGAGAAAGGGCAGCTCTATTCCTTTCGAGCACGACGAGAGACTTGAGAGCATAGTGTGCGGCGTAGTACCGGTTGCCGCGATAGCATCGGTATTGTTGGCTGGCTCATATCATACGAGTATCAGCACTGCGTATAGAGGGACCACTACTGGTGCTACTACTCCCACGCAATACGTACGTAGTGAAGGACGTAGGCCGGTGATATTATAGCTCGACGGTTGGATCATACTGGTATACTGGTACATACTGGCACATAGTTCAATCATCAAGTACCGTGAGTGTGACTGCAATGTAGCTGTATGTGACTGTCACACCGACATAACAACATAAAAGGGCAATAAATATCTTGGGGGGGCGGATTTAGGCTCGACGCTGAACGCTGAGGCAAGGTGGTGGTCCAACAGGCAAAAAAAGGGCTTTTACAAAGTTGCCAGTGGCTTGGCCTGGATTGAAGGGAAGTAATGCACGTATCCTATCACTCCCCCCTTTTTTTCGTGCAACCCCACGGAAGCGATGCGGAACGGGATACCACGGCTCCTTAGTACCGTCCCCATTTTTACTGGCACTGCGACTATTATCAACTTGTTTTCTTCCATCGAGACGCTTTTTTTATTCAGCCTGTTTAGTGACCACGGGCGAAATTGGGAACTGAGCTACCAACTTGAGAACATCACCATCACCATCGTCATCACATTCACTATCTACTCGTAAACATAAACAGCTTGTACCATTACACCAGCATGTTTGTTTTACGTGGGCAGGCGCGGGGCAAGGTCGAGGGTGAGACAATTTTTCACAGCGTATCCCGCCCTAAAAAACGGGCCCGGTTGGTTTTGTTAACAGCTAACTATTTGCACATGCCTGCCGGGTTCCCGGAAACCCCGGATAACCCTTTTAGTACTGCAGTGTACAGACACCTGAATCTGACTCTAAGGCTGTTTGCTATGCGGTTCGATTTGGACCTTCAGATTAATATTTTTCGATCCCAAAAATGAATGCATCTGCTTATGCAGTCCGAATATGCAAATCCGACTGGAGTTTTTTCAATCTGATTCTATGGCCCAAGTCGTCAGATTTTGGCCCAAAACCCGACGACTTGGGCCATCACATTTTCAAATCGAAGAATGGCATGGTCTTTAAATTCAAGATGATATCCACGACAGCAACAGCAGAACGATCGATGAGGTGGTGGTGACGCAGCTGATAGCCACGTTGCTTCGCGCCTGTCGCGCAGTCGGCGGGCGGCGTGTCTCTCCGTGGCCAGACTACAGTCGGCTGGCGCGGGCTCGGGCCTAGAGACCAAGAGAAGCGCACTCGGCGCGCACCTCTCCGTGGATACGTACTTGTAGACGACAGCAGCAGCATCAGCAGCAAGCAGCAGTCAGTCAGGTACACAGTGTCCAAATACAAAATACCAAGACTGGTTGACTGGATGACTCTAGCGCACTCGGCACGTCTCTTCGCCGCCAGACCAGAAGCAGACAGCGCGGGCTCGGACGCTTGGGTGCTACGCGCAGTGCAGTGCAGCGCACTCGGCGCGTCTCTCCGCGGCACCAGACCACAACAACAGCAGTTGGTCTCGGCATTTGCTCGAATCTCTGCACGCACAATAAATCCGTTTTTTTTGTGTAGGAAGACTGTTTCGATTTGAAAACTTCGCAGCTGAAAATGCGATCGGGTCCAAATCTGAAGCTCAAAGTCTGGACCGCATAGAAAACAGCCTAATTCCAAGCGTTTTTTCAAAACAACGGGAGTGCATCAGTCCTAAACGAGATAGAGGGCTTTCCCTCTAATCGGTGCCCATCTCCAGCAGGGAGTGGTGACGTGACGAACGACGAAGCGAGCCCGAGCCACGCAGTGGTGGTCGACCAAGGACAATGACATTTCACAACTCAAACAGATGAGATAGACCATCATCTATATCATCATCTAGACCATCTACATCATCATCCAGATGTACCGGCGTCCCCGGTGGCTTGGTAGGTGGTCCGCGAGCCTATCAATATCAATTTCGTGAGTTCGAGTCCTACCGAGTGCATGCTCGTAGGGACTTTTTCTTGCATAAAATTGATTAGCGGAAAGCGCGAGAGCGTGAGTTAGCTGTACATTCGATGAAAGTCGACGAGCAGTGGGAATGCTGAACCCTATGCGCGATAAAAACTAAAGGCACGTACCGGGGGGGAAGGGACGACACCTGTGACCACGGCTTGTCCAGAAGATCGTCGAGGGTAAAACCTCCTACGAGTGGGCTGGAAAGTAAAAGTGATGAACAAAAAAAAAAAAAAAAAAAAAAAAAAGATCATCTACATTTCCTCGCCTGCCCTTGTTGTGTGAGGTTGCGCGAGATCTGCATATACATAACACCGGTCCAACCCAGGAAACATGCGCTAGCTAGATCATGCGAAATATGCACAAGGGTTCCACCCGGCAACAGCATGAGCAAATCGCGGAATACACCGACCCGCCTCGAAATTGCTGGATCATGAAGTGGGAAGGCTCTGTAGATAATCTGTAGATGATCTGTCTTAGGTGTGAAATATTTAGTACGTAAGGGGACCGCCTGTCGTGGCAGGAGGCCTCAACATAACCAGGCCTGTTGACGGGTCGGTCCGAAGTTCGCGGGTCAGGTCAGGTCAGGTCGGGTCGGGTCGGGTCGAGTAAAGGTGGCCCGACCCTATCTGTGGGTGTTCGAAAACCTCCAGATCCGATCCGATCCGACCTGATCCGACCAGTGATATTTCGAAACTTCCGGACAGATCCAACCCGCAGGTTAGAGTTAGGTCATGACCCGTGAAGACCCGTGAATTCAACAACGCAACTTACAGAAAAGACACGACTCCGATACGCTGCGACGGGAACATTGGAGTCGAACCGATGGAACCAAACGGGAACCTAAAAATGGTTGCAAGTATTGGTCACCATGGATGGCTTCGGGAGGGTAGCCCTTGGTCTGTTCTTGCTGTGGCGATGAGGAGAAGCTGAATGTATGAAAGGTATGCCATGTTTCCAGGTGACTTACGCCATCATGTCGATGTCGGTAATCACTTTTTTTGTCTTCAGATGTCTCCGATTGCAGGAAGGGTTTGGAGCTTCAGAGGGGGAAAGTGTTCACACCTCGGACAGATCATGATCTATCTGATCTGTCTACAAATATATCATCTAATGTTCGTCACCCGCTGTTGTGACAAGTTGTGCAAGATCTGCATGGTACAGATCCAACCCAGGAAACATGTGCTAGATCGTGCAAGATCGGGAATAGATGATCCATCTGCCTTGAAAGATCTACATCAATGAGTGGGAATGAATGATCTGTAGATGATCTGTACATGATCTGTCTGTCCGACATGTGAAATTTTGTTGAAATGAAGCGGCGATTGCAACAACATCGGCCATACCAAGCAAGCAGCCCGGCCTTTCGGGGCAGGAGACGTGTCAGAAGTGCAGCGTAGGTACATGGATGTTACGGCACGCGCGCAGCATGACGGCATGACGACACCTGCACTGTTGCAAGCCCTTCCTGCGGTGCCTCCTCCCCCCCCCTCGCCCAACACCTCAAGGCGCTTCGCGCTCGGTGCAAGCAATGTCTACCCGGTCGGTTAAAACCCGACGTGGTTGGTCCCGGCATTGTACGAGTGCGAGGGTATATAGTCATACGACTACGGCCATGCACGATAATGATTACCCCCCCCCCCCCTTCCCTCCCTCCCTCCCTCCCTTGCCCCCCTCCTTCCCTCCCTCCCTTATCCCCGGCCCTCCCCCTCCCTCATTTTCGTTTGTGGTGTGATGCGGCGTGGTATGATATGATATGGTGTGATATGATATGATATGATGTGATATGATATGGTGTGATATGATATGATATGATATGATATGATATGATATGATATGATATGATATGATATGATATGATATGATATGATATGATATGATATGATATGATATGATATGGTACGGTATGGTAAGGTATGGTATGGTATGGTATGGCGTGGAATGGTATGGTATGGTGTGGTGTGTGGTATGGTATGGTATGGTGGTGTGATGGAATTGTGTGGTATGGTATATAGTACGGTATGGTATGGCGCAGTGCGGCTGGTACTGCTGCACGCTCTTCCTCAGTAGCCGGTCGATAAGACCTATAAGACTTTGAAACAAATGGGACAGACCAGCCCACCCTATAATAATTCAGAGCTACCGTAGCCGTAGCTGTAGCTGTAGCTGTAGCTTATTTCGGGGTAGATGAGCCAATATCCATAAGGCCTTGTCGTCACCTACACCTTTTTGCCGGGGGTGACCTGAGAAACAGCTCTTTTGTACATGTTGCCCGCGGACACATCAGCTCACCGTTGAGCTATACCTTATTTCAGGTAATCACTCAATATTTATACGTACGAGCTTCGATATTTATGCATGTTGTGCCGGGGGTGAGCTACGTACGGGAGACAGCTCTTTCGCGCATACCGCCGATGGATGAGCTCTCGGTGAGCTACATGAGCTACCACATGTTTGCCGCGTGTGAGCTACTACGAGCACCATATATAATACGTAGCTATTCTTTGTACACCCGTTTGCCCGGGGTGAAAGACACATGAAAGCTTTACTGCACATTTTTTCCGGCGGGTGAGCTATATGAGCTGCGTGAGCTGCATGAGCTACCACATTTTTTCCGAGTGTGAGCTACAATTAGATAGCTCTTTTACACGGGTTTGCCGGGATGAGGGAGAAATAATAGCTTTTCTGCATACTGCTGCGGCTGGTGAGGTGTACGACCTACATGAGCTTCCACATGTTCGTCAGGTTTGAGCTACCATGAAATAGCTCTTGTACGAGTGCGTGTTTGCCGGAGGTGAGCTATACGTAAAATATATTTTATCGTATTCTAGGTGTTCTGTACATATTGCCCCCGGGCGAGGTTTAAGAGCTGCATGAGCCGCATGGGCTACCACATGTTTGTCGGGTGTGAGCCATTAATATATACCTCTTCTCCACGTGTTTGCGGGAGGTGAGATATGGGAGATGCTTACAATACCATAGCTCTTCCCCACGTATTGCCCGCAGGTGAGATACATCCTATGAGCAACACGAGCTACCGCACGCTTGTTTGCCGGGTGTGGGGCTACTATTAGGACAACTCCTCCACACATGTTTCCCGGGTGTGAGCTACTATCAAAACTGCATAATAGCTCTTCCGCACATGCATGCTGGGTGCGATCTATCATCGACAGATGAGCTACAGCAGTAGCTCGTGAACTGTGCTATGTGCAAGCTTTTCCCACGGTCTTACGGTCCTGCTGCTGTACTGCTGTCTAACGCGCACGACAACACGATAACACACACCCCGGACGAACTCCGAAACTTGCTTTATCGACAACGGGGAAGGCGCACGCGCCAAGCGATGCGTCCACGGAAACATTTCGTCGAGATATTTCCAAAGTCACCTCTTACGTGCCCCCCTCATTTTCTATAAGCTCCGCTAGGGAATTCGTGACAGGGGGTGGGGTGTGTAATCGTATCACCCGTGTGTTAGTCGGCATGCCTCACCTCCTCGGACTTTTCCCACGGCTCCAGATCGTCGCCCTGGCGATAAGCTGCGGTTCCTGTTTCGTCCGTCAGCAGTTGGCAAATGAGACAAACGAGACGCGACGTCGCCAACAAGCACGTAAGGAATAATTAACAGCATTACTCTTTAGAAAACCTCTCTTGAAAAGACGGTACCAGGGCTGTTCACGGGTTGGGTCAAACCTCACAGGTCAGGTTGGGTCGGGTTGAGTAAGGGAAGCCCGACCCGATCCGTGAGAGTTTCAAAAACTCCCGGGCCGAGCCGACCCGACTTGACCCGAGCCGACCCGCGGGTCATGATCCGTGAAAAACCACCCGGTAAATACAGGTAGATACCACCCTCTCTACATTAATACCTGTCCTATTCAAAATGTAAACTTGATGCACGCTACTGCTGTACAGCAGTAGTTTTACGCACTTTGTCCTCCAAAAACAATGGGTGCCGTATTCCAAGCCATCTTTGGTCTTTCTTACATCCGTGTTTCTCTGAAAACGAGCCCTCTCAAACCGGGTCCCCACCGATGTGAGAAGAGCAGCGAGGCAAGCGAGGTACCAGTAAGTGATCGGCAGTTTATACTAGGATACAGTATGGGCCCGGCAACAACAAGCACCCAAACTGACCAAGTCTTCAAAACGCGAGGCCTTGCTGCTGTGACACCGACCTTGAGTATAGGCTATTGCACCGGGTGTAGTGCGGCGTTCGCCGCTGAGCACGAATTCGAAGTCCAAATAGTTTCCTTGCGATAGCGTCTCCCCCAAAAAGTGAACCAGGCGTTTACTATTGGCCTCTTTCGCATCTGGTACTCGATTTGTGGGTCTCAACTTCAAGCGTTTCCTTGAACAGGTACGACTTTGTGCAGGGGTTCCTGGTAGTGTTTACGATCTGGACCAGTTCGTAGTGTTCAAGACTTGGTCCAGCTTCGACAAAATGGTTGACAGTGCACACTATGGATAACGCCTCGGTACACCTTCATTTCCGAGAATTTTCCCAGGCGGTTTGGGTGTTGGGGTTGAGCGTACCAGTAACCCCTTCATCATTGTTAATATTAACAGTGCAGTGTACGTCGACCATAATCTGACTCTAATTCCAAGTGTTTCGTCCCCACATCGGGAGTGCACTCTAATTTCAAGTATAGGTATATATTTCGACCTTTAGCTGGGCCAAGACTCAGACCACGTTGGTGTTTAGTGTTGACGTAATCTACGATTTGGCCCAGCTTCGACAAAATGGTACACACGCAGTCCCCGCTACAGCAGTAAGACCTATGCCAATGGGAAGGCGAAGTATCAATAAAACGTTTGAAGTCGAACTCCAAAGATACCCGCCAAAAAAAAATTAGAACACGCTTCCTATGGGAACGTTTAAAAAAAATAAGAGTTCCCAACATTTGGAAAAGCCCGAAAAAAGCAAATCTGGGGCCGATGTTGGGCCAAGATCGGCTTGAGAAAAACTCCGGCCGATCTTTGGTTCGAAGCGGCGAGATTCCGAGTCCTCGACAGACATCGATCGACAAAACCAACGATTGCGTCATGAGTTCTGAACGGAGTGCGCTCGTTAGGGGCTCCGACCCACCCTTGGGTCACCGTCTTCACACAATGACCAGTGACGTGCGGCGGGAGCTGGCCAGGCGTACGATAAAAAACAACTAGCCGCTGGTGTGTACAAAACAAAAGACAAAATTTCTCGATCCGTCTCGAATGGTAAAAAACAGGCTTTTTTTCAGGTTTGGGAGGATACCACAAGACGCCGCCGGCAAGCTCTCGCCCCCTAGAGCATGTATTCACTTTCCGTCTTCGATGCCGTCATCGATACTCGTTGGCCTTGCCCGACACCAAGGGGGTTGGCCGTGGGCTGAGTCTACATCGAGATCGAGCATCTATCGTCGCACGAGCTGATTTTTATCAGCGTGTTGACAATTTGCAACTAGAGAAAACAAATTGCGCCGCCTGCAGCCGTTAGAAAAGAAAAAAAAGAAAAAATCAAACATGTTTTCCTTTTTTTTTTTTTTTTTCCACAGCGGCGGTACGAGGATATTTTCGGCTGTTTTTTTAAAGCAATATTTTTGAAAGAAGCTTTTGGACTTCGCGTTTCCATTGACATAGGTCTTAACTCCTCAATACATCTGCATTCCCGAGATTTTTTCCGAGGTCGGTCGGGGGGCTACAATAGGGTTGCGACCGTTAGGGTTGCTTCGGAACCTACCAGGTACAAGGTATATCGGACCTAATCAGGGGGTCTATTACCGGGGACCATAGTAAATAGGACCTACGGTACATACTAAACCCTATATATTTCCCTAACAATATTTGGTCCTATTTACTATGGTCCCCCGAAATACGAGGTACTGCTGTTGTATTTTATAAATTTATGAAAAATTATGAAATACGTCAGGCCAGATCTTATGCAATATTTTTTGAGTGATTGAAAAAGGCAGGAAGTCGGATTTTCCTGCGGCAAAATCCACACCAGATCGGTGCGCCATGTGCCGTCTTATGGTGTTTTTGGTTTTATTTCATGGGAGAATAAAAAAAAAAAAACAGAACCGAGATCTTGAAGTTTCCTTGAACTCTACGTACGTGGACCACGACACGAACGAGTCGTTCACGCCGGGTTGGGCGATCAACCTTCACCACCACCAGCTCCTCCAAGGAAGGAACGGAACGTGGAACCTCCTGGGGAGCTGCGTAAGGGGTCGCTGGACCAGCAAGGAGCTCTCGCTCTCGCGGAGCATGAGCTGCTTGCGGCCGTCTTAGTCAAAAAAGAAGAACGTTAGATTGTTTCGATACTGCTGTAGTCTCGTCCTATTCGTCTCCAAAGTTGTTTTGCCTAGAGCAGCTGCAGTTGGGCGGCCGCAAGGGACGCGATGGTGGCCAAGGTATTGATGCCCTCTCTCTCCGTAGTGGCCGATGCACAAGTGCTGGAGCCCAGCTGTGTACAAGAGTAACCAAGCATGTAGCGTCGTGACCCATCATGAGCCCTGTCTGTAACCTATACAAAATTGTACAATGCCTCCGAGGTCTTGTGCAAAAGCAAATTTTATCACTTTCAGAGTTGATCAGAAAAGGCTGTAAAAAAAAATCACTTCCTGGAAATTCATGAGTGATAAAATCTCGGAGGAACATTTTTTCCACCAAACAGGCCCCATAAGACGTGATTTTAATAAAATCTGATCAGAAACGGGACCAGATACCCCGAAGCCTCCGTAAACAGCCATATAATCACCTCAAAAAAAATTGCATAAGATCTGGCCTCAGCTGTGAGTTCGACGGATTTAAGTATTACGGGGGACCATAGTAAATGAATAGGACCAAATATTGTTATTAATAGTAAAAATAGCGAAAGGAATAGGGTTTTATCAATACCATAGGTCCTATTAACTATGGACCTCCGTAATAGTTGATACTCAACTTTGCAAGCTGCATAATACGTCTCGTGCTACATCATATATTCCATTTTTACCGAATTTTACAACTATTTATTGTACTACGCGTAAACCGAACGCGCGTATTCTATACCTGGTATGTTGTATATAATACCGGTAAGCCCTATTAGGTGAGCAGTACCAGGTACATACAAGGTATATCGGACCTCGTCAGAGGGTCTACCTGGTACTTATACTGCTGTTGTACACATGGTACCTAATGGTCTACGAGTTTACCTGTTACAGCCTATGTCTGTGAGGTAAAAGGGAGGCAAGCAAGTCAAGCAAGACCAACAAGGCAAGTAAACGGGGCCGATAGCGCTACATACACGAGCACGCCCGTGCGAGTACGAGGTGTACGTATCATCTGCCTGATACGAAAGCTCCTTCGACATGTACAGGTACATACACGTCTGTTGGAGAGAATTATGAATACCGTAGGTAGTGTCGTGTTGCTGTACAGCAGTAGTAGAACAGCAGTGTCTGCTACGTACTGATAGTTGATACTGCTGTCTACTTGCATGGGACACAGCAGTGCTTGAGCATTGCTGGCTTCATGTGGTTCGACACTTCGAGGGGGATACATACAGATACGGCCCTCAAAACCTGTCTACGGTACAGGCGGCGTGCTGCTACTACTGCTGTACCCGAGGGCATAGACGAGCAAGGTCGGGTCTTGATGATCTGCCTCCAATACCATTTCTATCCTGCCTCGCACGAGTTGGAACAAGGAACATTCCACGCCACCCTCTGGGGAACATATTAATAGTCAGACGAACAACCTTGAAATGGTGTATCATGCGTGCGATCGCTGCAAACACAGAACAAAGAGCGAGACACCACCAGAGAAGGCGGTCTATCCGCACCACACGCCACAGCACCACAAACAGACCCCGGCTGGCAGAATGGAAGCAACCTGCTCTGCCCACCACCAGGCACGCCTCTAAGAATGAATATGTCCGGCGCAACGCTCCCACGAGACTGCAGCAGCATCGACGTGATGAGTAAACAAGCTCACCTTCTCGGCGAGCCGGGAGGAGAACGAAATCCAGGAGGAAGAAGGTCTGTCCTGTTGTTGTCGTTCGACCCGTTAGGCGCCTTGACAAGCGGCGAACGGCGGCGGGGGACAGACGACTGACTCAGCAGCTGCTCGGCAAGACCCTCCACCCTGGCCAAGGACGTGTTCCGCTTGATCATGTAAGCGCCGCCGGAGGCAGAAGCCGCTGCTGTGAACAGCACGATCAACCTTCTTACTCTCGCTAAAAAGATAATAGGAGTGTGACAAGATATAGAGGCGTGGATATATGAGGGTAGGTTTATCATATATTAATAGTATGTGCCCCCCTGCCGCCCCCGGCTCCAGCCTCCGGGGCTTCGCAACGAAGCTATCGATACTGGCCGGACTCAATGCTATTCATGCTTGCAACTGAGTGGTACGCTTTTAGCGAAGGTTTCACGATCTCTCGTGAAGGACATAATAAATGTATTGCAGTGGATGAAATATGTATATGCTGCCACTTTGTTTTGCTACTTCATCCACCAACCGCCGGCGTCCCCGGTGGCTTTTGGTAGTGGTGGTGGTCCGCGTGCCTATCAAGATCAGTTTCATGGGTTCAAATCTCACCGAGTGCATGCTCGTAGGGACTTTTCCTTGCATAAAAAATTGATAAGCGGAAAGCGCGAGAGCGTGAGTTAGCTACATTCGATGAAAATCGACGAGCAGTGGGAATGCTGAACCCTATGCGCGACAAAAAATAAAGGCACGTACCGGGGGGAAGAAGGGACGACGCCTACCTGTGACCACGGCTTGTCCAGAAGATCGTCATACTGGCTATATATGTGCTAACATTTCCATAACACAGTGCCGCCACGCCTTTTTTAGATCAGCTCTTTGAGCCACCACATCGACTACTACAGTACGCGTCACAGCAGCTAAGAACCTCCTGTTTTGGCCAAGGCTCGCGGTTCTCTGCCGTTGATAATAGGCTCCTACATAGAATTTAGAGTGAGTGGCGTTCCTCGCCGAGCATAATTGCTTACTCAGCTGTAAATTCTTGAGTTAAAAACCTCTGCCTGAACACATTATAACGTTATTATACTGCAGCGGTCAGGTGCATTTGGGGTAGGAGTGAAACAATAGCAGCAGTGACACAAGAACAGCATACTGCAAACAAAAAGGTCGGCAGGGTACAAGTGCCCAGTCATCGGGACTCAAGCGTTGACGTTGACTCGCGAATACCAGTCGGTTTGAAGTATACCGAGTCCAAAGGCACGTTAAAGTAGTGAAACGACAGGATCCTCGTGAGTCTCAGGGGTACGCGGGACTGAAATGACTGAGTCCTCGCGAGTCTCGTGAGTACTTTAGATTCGAAATATAAAACCAAAACAGAATATTACAGTCGAATCGCGCAGATTGCCATGGCTTCGACATGCCGTGTATAATACCAAATCAGGCGCCGCAGTAAAGTTGAAGATGACAAAAGGCATACAAGGAGAACTTTCGCCGATGCTCGTTACGCACATGCACCCCGAAAAATACAACTCTGTAGACAAAACAGATGATATAAATGCAGCCGCGCAGAACTCGAAGGCCTCGACGCGACGCGCCGTGCAACAACCTAAACCAAAGAAACAAACGCAGGCACGACCTCAACGGTGACGGTTAGCACTATTTTTTTAGCCCAATAACTTAGTATCATGGGAACGTAGTTTAGCCTCCCGCAGAAGATCAAGATTATCTTTGACAACGACTCGAAAAGAGATGCATCATCCGCTTGGAGAACAGCAATCTTTTAGTGAAGGCCATTTCTTCATCGGTGATGAAGCCATTGTAGTACTAACAAATTGCGCTCGCGCGTGAAATAAAACATTTTTAGCCTTTTCCTGAGCTTTTTGTGCTACTCGCTCGCAAAATTCGAGGACACGAAAACACCTCGTGAGTCGGTTATGGGTGCCTACGACTGCCGTCTGGCACCCGACGCCCTCACGCACCCCGTCAGGAGCATTCCTCAATTTCACGGGCTGTGGCTTCCTGCGAGGGGCTGAAACCGTCCGCAAGTGAGGCTCAAACGTTCAGTTGGATGTTGTTTTTAGTCTCATTTGTGCACCCCAAATTTCGACCAATTTCGACCACTGATGAAGCACCTCCGAGTCGAGGTGTGTGTCCCTGTTGAGACCCTGTGGGAGAGCAATCTGGAGGGAAACACAAGCTGTTGTGATGAAGCTTTTTGGAGTCACGGTCGCTCTCCGGTAAGCACGAACCAGCCGGACTTCTAACCGTAGCGTGTTAAAATAGAAAAAAAAAAAGCGATGATTCTTTCTGTTCCGATAAAATATCTAGAGACTAGAGTTACCGGAAACCCGGGGACCAGGAGACGCTTGGGTGCCAGCATCGCTTTATTACATCAAGCCCCGGTAAATTGGGGATTATCTGCTGTTTCCTGCTGTCGCCGCACAAATGTGACGAAATTCCACGAAAAAAGTCGATCCCCGCAAGCAAGAAAACGAAGCAGGTGGTGGGGACGGTTAGCTCCGGTTCGGTCCGACCCACCGCCCTCCCTTCTTCCTGTTCTCCTTACCGCCCTCCCTTATTTTCTGTTTGCGTTTTTCACGCCGCTTCTACATCGAAAATGGTTCATTGCTTACAGCCTCACGTGGCGTCCTGTGCGTGTCGTGATGTTCGACTCGAAACGTGTGTGACCGCTTTGGCCCAGGCCGCTTGTGAGTGACGGGCTCGATTCTCCCAAGAAAAAAAGAAGCAAGCTACCCGCACTTCGTACTCATGTACTACTCACTGGCTTGTGGAAGGTTAGGCTCCACCACGCTACTTCATACCAGGTGCAACACACCCACCCTCCAACCCGCAACGACGGCCATTTCTACCCCTTTCTATTGTACCAGGGACGCCCCGGAGGGGTTAGCTTTTTTCTCCAGAGGGGTCGGCTTGTCCGCTACCAAGTTAAATAGCCACACGTCTTATATACGGCTGGGGCACCGTCCCGTTCCTACCACTCGGGCGTGTTGGGTACCCGTATTTGTTTGGAAAAAACGGTATACCTGGTAAATAGAAGCCACATCTTTCAACAACAAAAGAGGAACAGCCGGAACCGCCACAAAACCTTCACAGATGAAAACGTGGAACTCCGGCAAAGCAAGCGCCAGGCACACCTTTTCCAATACTGAAAAATAGAACAAGCCGGGGCCAGTACGAATTTCGACAGGTGGGGCGTGGGGTGGGGAGTTCCAGCGAACCAGGGTCGAGGAGCGCACACAACGAGATCGCCCGGGCAACCAGGAGTCTATAATAGTGGCCTGTCCCTATGTGAGGGTATCCGCTAGCCCACACTTGCCCAATCTGGGCCCCCGCTTGCACAATCTGAGCCCACGCTTGCCCAACCTGAGCACACGCTCGCCCAATCTGGGCCCATGCTTGCCCAATCTGGGACGCTTATCACCATACCAGTATATGTGGAGGTGATATCACCTGGGAGATATATGCCGTACAACATGAAAATCAAGCGCCTTAAAAAAAAAAAAAAAAAAAAAAATAAAGCAACAGATCATTTTGTTGGCCGTGAAAAAAACTGAGCGAGAAGCAGCGGTGCGAACAAAACAAAGCCAAAAAAAAGGTATATTAATATATTAATATTTTACGCTGTGCTGTATGTAATCCGTGGGGATACGGGCGGGGGTCGCCCTAAAAATGCACCGCACCGCAGTATAGAGTGAAACAAAAACCCTTGCAGCAAACAGGAGAAGGACATTTCCTGCAGGCAGTTTTCCCACTTAATCAAACCTGTGAATAAAAAAAGCCGAACAAACCGGAGAAGGGTACTTAGTTCCTGCGGGGAGATTTCCCAATGGTCGAAATGTGAGTGAACGACCGCGGGCACTTCTTCTATTGGTCAAACGTGAGCGAACAAGCAGGAGAAGAATATTTCCTGCGGGCATGTATCCTTTTGGCCAAGCCGTCGGGGAACGAGCACCCAAACAGACGGTCTGCCGGTCGACCAGGGATCTCCCTACCAATCAGAAATTCCCTTTAATAACAAATGACCAATAGGAAAACTGAGGGCACCAAAATATACCTATCACAGCCTCTGATTGGCTGAAATGCGTAGCCTCTGATTGGCTGAGAGTCGGCCAAAAGCAGACAGCACCGTACAACTCTCCCGTGTGCACACCAACACTGACAACCTCGTGAGGGAGAGGGACAGCAAACCCGTGACGTCACACCTGGTATACCAGGCGTACGTACATCACGCATCCCCCCACAGCAACACGACTCCAAGTTATTCTACCGGACACATCGCTGACCCCTCCTGGCCTAGCCCTGCCGGGAAAGAACTTTCCAAAGCCACTATAAGGGTGATTAGCATCAACATGGATTCCATCGAGCCTTGTTCTCCTGTGGCCAAACAAACGCCTGCTTTCCTTCAGCTATACATAATCTTGAGGAACTGCGGAGAAGGAAACAAGGAAAAAGGGAAGCGATAAAATCCAACGAGGGGACGAGGCCGAAAGGGGGCAAGGACAGGGAAGGGAGATGTCAGGCTAGACAGATTTGTCGCACAAAGCAGATCATCAGCAACCTTTCGTACCGTATCTATGGGCAACCCGTGGTAACCTCAGGCAACCTCGGTCAAACTTTCGGCAGCGTTTGGCTACGCTCCGAAACGTTTGGTGGCAACTCTTCGGTCCTGCAAAATATATCAAAACGGCAGGCAGGCAGGCTAAGTTCCGCGTGGATGGTTTAGCTCTAGATTGTGGTCTGTCCGAGCTGTGCACTTGATTGAGACTTGCCTCGTTGATGTCCACCTGGCCATCTCCGTCGACATCCGCCTCTTGTACAAGGAGGTTTATTTCCGTGTCTGTGAGTTTGGCTCCGAGCTGTCTCATGATGTTTCCCAGCTCCTTCGTGTCGATCGCTCCCGAACCGTCTTGGTCGAAAAACTGTTTCCCACCGCAACGCAATCACACAGGGATTTAGAGTTAGTGCGAACCGTCCTGGACGACAAAAGGTTTCCCCCGCTACACATTCACAGGGGCCTCGAGCTAGTGCGAAGCGCAGGATTCATCCCACGGTAGGGGTATATACCACTTTTTGCCTCGTGAGGCAATATTTTTCTGACCGGTTGAGTTGCTCCAAGTGAGCAACTATGACACTACATACAGTAGTATGTATACCTGTTGCTTTGATACTACACAACTATTTTGTGTTAAGCATCACGTAGCGCATAGAAACGTTGATCGGTTTGCGGGAACCAAACTCTTCGAAGGCAATATTCGGGTGATATATTGAGCTCCTTATGTGAGGTGGTGGAGCTCAGAAATAAAGGCACTATCCCTCCAAGGCACTAGAAAATAAGCCGCCACCCCTATTAATAGAAGGCATCGCTCCGAGACGGTTTCCCCCACAGCGCATCCGCGAGGATCTCGGGTTAGTGCGAACCGTCCTGGTCGATAAACTGTTTCCATCGCAACATATTTCACAGGGTATCTCGGGTCAGAGCGAGCCGTCCTGGTCGGAAAAGACTGCTTCCACCGGAACACGTTCACGGGGGTCTCGAGTTAAGTGCTCCGAGGGCGAGCTTTGCGGTAGAGCTACTAACAGCGTATACCTGGTAGGTAGTTACAAGGCGCTTCGCTCCGCGGGTGGCTTACGCCGCCCGCCACGCTCGCTCAGGAAGGAAAAGTACATCAAATTATGCGAAGCTGACAGAGGTCCATGATTGAATATAGCTTTTCTCATGATTGATCGTAGTTGCAAACTGGCGACTTGATAATGCCAAGAGTCCCGTCGCCATGCTTCATTCATTGAGGAGAAAACAGCTCGGACGCCACATACGCTTCGCGTCGCGGGCGGTTTTCCGCTACGCTCGCTCACATGCCGTACGTACGTACATACCCCACCCAGGTAGGAGGGTAGTTATTTTCTTCTTTCGATATATATTATGCTCTATGTCTGTACTCGTATGTACGAAAGATAGAGCACAGCACGGCACAGCAGCACGGCAAAAACAATCAAAATGAAACCGAAAATTTCTGAAAGAAAAAAAAATCCCCGTCCCCTCTCGTGTAATAATTTCCTGCTTGATTGGAACACCTTTGACCGGTCAAAAAGAAAAAAAGAAAAGAAAAAAATCAAACAGCAGAACTTCTCTCTCAGCCTCGTACGCCGCCCGCCCCTCTCGCGACCATCTCGCCACCGATTCAGTTCGCATAAAGATTTCATCCCTCTCTTCCACAGTGAGCCCCGTCGCCCGCTTCGCGTGAAGCCCGTTGCTCACCGTGGACCTCGTTTGCCAGCTCGCAATGCTGGTGCTCTGACTGCCCCACTCTCACTGTTATTTTTAGTTTCGTCGCAAAAAAAAGCGCCACTTGAAGTTTATTTTGCTCATCAAAACGACCCTTATATACTCGTACACAGAATAACCGGAACCACACGGCCAGACAGAGCCCATTCATGCTTCCCTCGTGTCTCAAGGCACACGCGACGCCTAGCCACGAAAACGGCGACCGCGCTGCTTGAACCCCCCCCTCTACCCGCCAGCACCCGCTGACACCCGCGACGGTGCCGTGCTCGCCCGCGGAACCGTGCTCGGAGTACACGCACGCATACGAAACGAAAGGAGGAAAAAGGAAAGAAGGACTGAAAGTGCAAAGCAAATGGAGAAAACAAAGATCCACTGGAAAGGTCCGGCAAGTAATAAAAGGAGCCGATTCCCAAGTGGGAGCTCTGAGAGGCCAGGGATGTACAAACCGAGCACGCTCAGATATCGAGATCTAAGCACAGTAAGTAGTTCTATACCCGGTCACTACTCGTACGGTACGCGGCACCACTCTTAACCTTTTCACTGTTGCGAGGGAACATTTCGTCTCGTATCAATAGTAATCGCGACCAAAAGAGGCAAAAACACAGGGAGGTCTTTATGTGGGTCCACCGTGGGTTCTGATCATCACGGGGTACCATATTAGATAGGACCTACGGTACACACAAAAAACCTATACATTTCGCGATTTTACTACCAATATTTGGTCCTATTTACTATGGTCCCCCGTAAATAGCAGCACTGCAAACAGTATCCCACACAAATCCTTAGTATTAGTAGCTTGTTCCCAAAGACGTGGGTGCCGACAGCACTGAACGGGCTAAGAAATTCTCATTCGGGTCCAGGATGAAGCTCTTATTCTTATTCTTACTATTACGCAACGCAGACTACATATTGCGCCTTGCTACATATTGCGCCTTGCACCTTCATCACCCCCCAAAAGCTTTCCTATTGTTTCGTGCAAAAGTCGAGCCAAGTTTTAGCTTTCTTCTGTTTTCTTTGGTTCAGTTGAGTACTGCTGTACGGGAAAGGCCTTAGACCGACTCGTCCATATTTCGTAAGTCGCTCCAATCCAGTCAATGAGCGTTGTGGTCGTTTTCGCTCGTACTACGTACGAGTGCCCAGGGACTACACTACACCAGGTATACTGGCTGTAACTGCTTTTTGGCAGGGATCTATCTGCCTTTGGGAGCCCCCACAAGCACGTACCGACCAAAAACATGATAATTTTACACCTTGGATAACGCAACACTTGAAGTTTTGTGTTATTGTTAGGCGTCAGCGAAAAAACCCCGCGACATTGCGTTACTACGCTAACCACTTTCTGGATTTTGTGATAACATAGTGATAGCGTGTCATGATATTGGCGGGCGATCGCGTAACATTATGTTAGAGTGTGTTACCTTGATCCCGTACTGCCCGCAGTATATGTGTTACGGTGTTAGGGTATGCAGCCCATAGCGAGTAACACTATGTTAGCGTGTTAGCGGAATTCCTGGTGGCTATCGTAACACACGTTGAAGGGATAACGTACATGGTCACTTAAACGTTAACATTATGTTACCGTGTTAGCGGCATCAGCCCAAAGTTATGTTAGCGTGTTAGCGCAATTCCTGTGGCTATCGTAACACACGTTGAAGGGATAGCGTACAAGGTCAAATAAACGTTACCATTACGCTCCCTCCCGCGACATCAGCCCGTAGCGAGGGACGTTATGTTAGTGTGCCAGCAAGATTCTTACTTGCTACCGTGACATCCTTTAGACGGATAACGTACACGGCCAAATAAACGCGTACAAACAAAATATGTTAGTGAGTTAGTAAAATTCCCAGTGGCTATCGCAACACACGTTAGAGGTATGACGTATATCGTCAATACAACGTTTTGTGAGGGTGTTACGGAAGTCTTGCTACCATAATATACGTCAAACGATAACGTATACCTGGTATGATCGATAAAACATTATCATTATGTTAAGGTGTTCGCTCGTATGCAATGTTGTATGTAGTGACACAAGTTAGCAGATAACGTACACCCCCAATCTACAACAATGTTACTGCCATGTTAACTCGTGTGTGCGAGTGTGCAGATAACGTTTTTGATGGATAACGTACTGGTGGGGTTTCCAGAAAAAATTAGGCGTTTTTTCGCGGGGATCCCTCCTAAATATGCAATGTATGTAGTGACAAAAGTTAGCAGATATCGTACACCCCCAATCTACACCAACAATATGTTACTGCCATGTTAACTCGTACGTGCGAGTGTGCAGATAACGTTTTAGATGGATAACGTACTGGCGGGGTTTCCAGAAAAAATAGGCGTTTTTCGCGGGGATTCCTCCTAAATATCCCCTGTTTAGGGGTTTGAAAAGAGGCGTTTTGTACAGGGGATGCCATGCTATCCTCCCCTCCGGGATTTTATTGCAGGTATCCCCTACTGGGATGTGGGCGAAGTTGGATAACTAACACGGCTAGGTTATGTTACACTCCCACACGCCGCTTTACCACTAACACAGGTAACACACGTATGTTACATCTACATCTCGGGAAGATCCAAAGGTTAACGTAGTAACATTACGTTAGAACGACTTCGGCCCCAACTGTAACTCAGTACAGTATCATAATGTTACACCCGGATTGATTATTATGGAAACACGGTAACGGAATGCTACCATCCCAAGATCTATACTGACGGGAACACCGTAACATAATGTTACAGATACTTCCGCATTTAGGATAACATCCTACTAATAACATAATGTTACCTATGGGCCGGCTAAGACTGTAACGTATCTAACGTACGTTAAGTGTCACGTTATCCGAGCCTAAGGCAATCAGATGGGGGGTCCAGACAACGTAGTGTTATATAATAGTAGTGCTGGCCACCGCGTTGTGTTACGTTAGCGTGTTATCTGTAAAACAATGTTACCAGGTGTATGCTAGGAGTGCTGGTAAACACGGTAACGTTAAGTTGGGGTGTTATGTGTAACACTCCTCCTAAGGGTAACACCATGTTAGTGTGTTATGTCTAACGCTGCATCGACAGTAGTAGCATTATGTTATCGTGTTAGTGAACATGCGGCATGCTAGAGTGATAACGTACGTGTTGGGTCAAAGCCTAATGCTGTGTTACAGTGTTAGTTCAAGGACTGATCACGGCATACCATTAATATTACTGTACCAGAGCTGGACGAGACCGAGCAGCAACATAACGTTAAGGCGCGTGCACGTTCGTGGGTTTCCAGTTAACACCGTGTTACGGCGTTCCCGTGATCGCTCCTCCAGTGCTAACATTATGTTACTATGTTACCGGTAGTACGTTACCACGTTCCTGTGTTACGACCCATAACGTAGATAAGTGTTATCCGAGTGTTACGTTATCCGAGGTGTATAATTTTTTAATGTAGTTGCAGGGAACGATCTTTGCACGGGAAAGGGAATAAATCCCAATTCCTGCCAAATCCCGGAAAATTGGATCAACCGTCTCCGAGTGGCGAGTGCGCGCGGACCAGCACGAGCAGATATTATGCTGCGCTTGTGGCGTATGACTCCTGGCATTGAAGTGCGGACAAACTACTACTGCATCACCTCCGGCAAAGTACTTAATGACGGTCTCAAGTCTTGAGCTGTAATCCGCACTCTTCATGGTCACTTCTTCCCCTCTCAAGCTCGAAAATAGTTGAGCCGTCCACGCGGGAATCCTCCGCCGTCGGACAAGCCATGCACGGCACCCAAAGCCATTAATACGAGCGCAGAACACCATTACCGCCGTATAAGGTAAGGTACGTACGTATGCATGCGCTTAACCCTTGTAGTGCTTGGTCGCAGTTATTACTATTTCGGGGGGCCATAGTAAATACCACTCTGAACCGAAATATAGGGACCTCTAGCATACAATTATTCAATACAAAATATCATTATATTTTGGGTCAGAGTGGTAGGACCTATGGTATACATGAAAACCTAAATACTATCGATATTTGGTCCTATTTACCATTAATATGTCCCCCGTAGTAGCAAACTGTTATTAATATCCTCTTTGGATCTTGAGAGTCGGAAGAACTGTCGACTGTCGACAAAGAGTGACGACTATCACGGAGGACCACAGTAAATAGCACCTACGGTATACACAAAAACCTACCTGGTATATATTTCCCTATTTTTACCAACAAAATTTGGTCCCATTTACTATGGCCCCCCGTTTACACAGCACTGGTCACACGAAGCGGGCCTGACTGCTGGGACACGGGATGTATCCGCAGGTGAACGGAAGGAAACGTACGACGCGGGCGCGTACGACGTGTACCATGAACAAACACTACCTGGTACTATTTACGGGGGACCATAGTCAGTAAGACCAAATATTGTTCGTCAAAATGTGGAAATATGTAGGTTCATGTGTGTACTGTAGGTCCTACTTACTATGGTTCCCCGTAATGGTAAAAAGGACCAACAACTGTTAAAAAAAAAAGAGGTAAATGTATACGGTAGGTTTTTGTGTGTACCGTAGGTCCTATTTAACTACTTACGGCCCCCCGCAATACCATTGTAACGGTGTACTGCTAGCTGTTGCACGCTTTCGTACATTCATTCGCAAAAGGTTACAACTAATGAGAGCCGTTGAACGCTCATACACATGCGCGCAACAGGTTAAAACTAGTGTATACAATCGCACTCGTCGCCTTTTAAGGTTGATGTACCTTATCAGCCTTATCAGGTACCGACCATTCGACAAAAAAACAAGAACATGTCGATTTTTCACTTTCTCCGTCCATGCCCTCTCGCAGCATGCACGATGTTATGCCGGGCGTAAATCAGGCACCAGGTACACATGACGGAACTTACAGCAGTGCTAGCTGTGTTAGGGTCGGTCGTGGTGCTACCGCTACTGCTGTTTCTTGCAGCTGTTAACAGCATCGGTGTCGCACCTTGAAGGCTTCCCTGATCTGCCGGTCGAAGTCCGTGTCGACCTTGCATTTGCGCATCATCGTCGCGAATTCCGCGAAGTTGATGAGACCGTTGCCGTCGAGGTCCACCTGATCAGGAAGCACCACCACCAGCAATAATAATAGTAACGAAAGAAGAATGCACCACCGAAACAAACCACGCGTCACGGGGCAAATCAAATACCAGGTATACAACAGCAGGGGAGGCGGGGTAGTTTCAGGGTTGTTCACGGGTCGGGTCCAACGGAAAGCGCGAGAGCGTGAGTTAGCTGTACATTCGATGAAAATCGACGAGCAGTGGGACCGCTGAACCCTATGCGCGATGTAAAATAAAGGCACGTACCGGGGGGGAGACGGGACGACACCTGTGACCACGGCTTGTCCAGAAGATCGCTGAGGGTAAAAACCTCCTACGAGTTATTAGGCTGGAAAGTAAAAGTGATGAATAAAATAAAATAAAAATAAAACAAACTCGCGGGTCAGGTCAGGTCAGGTCGGGTCGAAAGGGTGGTCCGACCCGTGAGAGTGTGAAAACCTCCTGACCCGACCAGACCCGACCCGTGACATTTCAATTACTTCACCCGCGGGTCGGGTCATGCTCCGTAAAGAACTCTGGTTATTTTCCAGCGTCGCGCGCACATCCTGGGTCTGGTGAGCGATCACGCGGATCCAAACGTGGGCGGGGGGGGGGGATACCCCCAAAATACCTACGTGAAGGATAGTTGGCAAAACGCCTCCCAGGTGTGTCCAACTCCACTACCTTCGCCTTTTTCGACGCGGGAATGGCCGGCGCACATTCCACGGACCCAACCGCCCTAGGGGGATATCATGAAAAAAACAAAGGACAGTAGGCGAAAACGCTTTCAAGATTTGTCCGAACCCGCCACCTTCGCAATTTCCGATGCCGAATCTACGGGCAATGACAATAAGCTGTATATACCTGGTATTACGGGGGGCCATAGTAAATAGGACCGAATATTGTTGGTAAAAATATGGAAGTATATGGGTGTGTGTACCGTAGGTCCTATCAACTATGGTCCCCCGTAATAGCTAGCAACTTTCTTAGAGTGGTAGCCAGTAATAGGCCGGAAAGGCCGATGCATCTTCCACGGAAGAACTAAACTCGTGAGATCCACGGAACAACTAAACTCGTGGGATGCAGAGATGCCACAGATACCAGTGGCTGAATCTCGGAGATTGGCTGGTCATCTTCGCATCTTCACGCCATGTTTTCGTTTTTGATATTGAATTATGGACTTCAAAATAATTTGAAACTAACTTTCGGTGCGGTCAGGTGTGTACACACGAAAACACAAAACAACACGACACCCCACCACACCCCACACTTGTTTTTCTAGTCCCAGACATGGGGAGGGGGGTATACCAAAACAACCAAGCAAACATACCTCCAACAAATAATGCCATGCTTTCCTGTGCATCGCCATGTGTGTGCATCGCCGGGTGATGCTCAAATTAAACCGTTATTTCTACCCGTCGACATCCAGCTCACTTATTAATAGTGTCCGTGCCGATTCTTCAATCTTTAATAAGTGACGAGCTAAATGGCTACTGCTGTAGTGTGGTTACGGGTACACCTGGCATGGTACCCGCAGAAGGTGCTGCAATAGGGTCGGCAGAGGCCCGGCCCAGGCCTGATGCTCGGGCTTACATCATATGGCGAAGACCAAAACAGCTCTCCACGCACCCAAAAAGACCGGGCTCCTATGAATAGAACAACATAATCCTAATATTAACACGATACATTAATAGTAATAAATTGAAAGTAACATACTTCGTGTTTGTACGACCAACAGCAGCAGTGGTAGCAGCGTCAAAACGCCTCCTACCTTTCGCGTGATATCATGGCATCAACAACACATGAATACGAGCATCCGTTCAGGTCCCATGAGTGATATGGCAGCTCAACCAGCACGTGTCTCAGTCACGACGAGTACAACACATTCATTCACACACGAATCGAATATTCACGAGAATCCTTCTATTACGGGGGACCATAGTAAACAGGACCAAATATTGCTAGTAAAAATACGTAAATATAAAGGTTTTTATGTACACCATAGGTCCTATTAACAATGGACCCCCATAATAGAGCGAAGTGCAGTCAGTCCCATTTGGTGTACACACTACTTGAAATAAGGGTGGTTTTGTCCCCAAAACAGGACTGCACTATTACGGGGGGCATAGTAAGCAGGACCTACGGTAGCACACAAACCTATATATTTCCCTATTTTTGCCAACAATATTTGGTCCTATTTACTATGGCCCCCCGTAGTAAAAGGGTCGAGATTCACGCCCATCGAAGATCAAGGTTCGCACCAACCCACTCAATCACAGACTCGCGCAGGTCTACAGCATCAATAGCAGCAGGCTCCGGACGTTTTCACGCGCGGGGGCCCGTTGTGCGTATCATCCATCACCTTCGCCATCATGTCCTCCAACTGCTTGTTCGTGGGACTGTACCCGAGCGATGTCATCACGGTTCGCAGCTCGTTCAGGTCGATTTCCCCACTCCCATCCTGCGAGCAAGCAAGAGTCACACCGGTTTTTACAGCACGCAAAAACGTGTACACCACCACCACCACCAGCAGCAGCAGCAGCAGCACCACCACCAGCAGAAGCAGCAGCAGTCAGAAGCAGTCAGAAACAGTCAGAAGTAAATACGCCAGGAGGAAACATCAGTTCAACCCTTTTAGCGCCGCACTGCTGGACAAGTACAGGTACAGGAACGTATACTGAAGTAAACACTTTAGGCAATCTATATGTCCGAGATGGTGGTGCAGTCCAGAAGGGGCAAATTTTTAGGGCTGCAAAGGAAGGCAGTCTAACACTGATATTACGGGGGAACATAGTAAACACGACTAAACGTTGTTAGTAAAAATAGGTAAAAAATACATAGGTCTTAATGTGTACCATAGGTCCTATTAACTATGGACCTTTGTAATAGTTCGCGCTTCGCTTCGTGTGATCACCCGGTGTCGTTTCGTTTCCTGCGGCCGGGTGGCATCTAACGTACGCATAACCCGGAGAGAGAAAATAGACCTCTCAGATATTCGAGTTTTGCTTTGTTTATCACCGCCGGGTGGTTTTTCGTGGGGGTTGACAACAGTACGATAGGTAAGCTCTGCTGCGCTTGGAACACCTGCCCGGGCCGCAGAGGGGGTGTTCCCATGTCATGCATGGCTGTATTCGTGTCACCATAGGCCCTCGCGCCCCCACATACAACGCCGGGACGGCGCACGCCGGGTTTTCACCGACCAGCCAGGCACTACCATGTAAGATTTGCCGCACTTGACACACGTACGTACTCAGGCCGCAGAGAGGGGTGGTTAACAAAGGGCAGAGGGGGTGATACCCCGAGCCTACCCAGACCGCAGAGGGGGGTGAAACCAATGGGGGTGACAACGCAAGCCGCGAGCATTAGCACCTTTTGGACACTCCCAGGCAGCTTGCTTCAGCAACAGATGACACTCCATGGGAGGTGGGGTACTTCAGCGGCTAAAATGGGCACCCTCCTCGTCAAAACTGCATTTTGCTTTACAAACGTTAAATCCTGGTACTTCCGAACAACTGGTAGTCGGCCATGGCTATAGCATGTACTGTATCATGCGACGCAAAAATAGCGTGTATCTGGTATTCCGGTTCAGGGTGGAGTGATGCTACTCGTAGTTTTTGTACTGATCGGAAGGCGTATCGTACCGGCCCAAAGGTGGGTGATATCTAACGTACCCCAGCGATGAAACGTGGCCTTTTTCTCGTGTTTTCATCATTCATCACCGGGGGTGGTTTTCTGCGATGGGTATCTAACAAAAAGGTACCAGGCAGTATCTTATGCATCTTATAGTACGTTAACCCATTTTGGACCGCGGTCTCTTTAGATCAGTTTGGGGGACAAACCTAACTTCGAATTACACTGGTTTGTCCCCGAATCGGGCCTGCGGTTTTAAATAGGTTAAATACTTGATACCAGGTACTAAATACTCGTCCATGGGTTACCACCGTAAAAAACGCATTTTTTATCTAGCCTGTGTATCGGGTAAACAAAACATGTAACACCAAGCTTGCAACGATGAGCTTCGAGGAAACCTGAATTTCGGTCACAACATCGTAGTTATGCATGTGTAGTGTAAGACGGGTATGTCTCAGGTTTGACCTGGGCCTGCAGCAACCTTCTCTTACAGTAAGTAGTATTTGGGGTATGCCGTAGCGTGTAGGACACGCCAGGTATCTGCAGTGCTCGGCACGGTACGCCGAGAGTGAGTCATCACGAGACGGAACACAAGCCCAAGCCACATCGACACAAGCCCATCTCACATTGACAATAATGATAACTGTCCGCCAGCAAATTACTTGTGACGGAGGAGGGTAATTCCCCGCCGCAACGCCTATACTACCGACAGGTCTACGAGGACCTGTGACGACTTTACTAATAGTACAAGATACGATATCCGCGACAATGGAAGGATATCTTCTCTTCATGCCCGATCTTGCATGGCAGATTTTGTCGCTGACAGCGGAAGGACAACCTGTGACCTACAATATATGCACTCCGTTTTTTTTCAAATAAGATACCTGGTAGGTCACACGACGGCCAAAAGTGCCGCGTCCTGACGTTTGTAGTCAGAAGCCTGACAAAATGAGGGTACGTAGCCCTACAGCAGTCACCACTTATTGAACAAAACAGGTCGACACAAACACCCTGTGTACGAGACGGATACAATTGGTCCAACCTCAATCCCAAGCTAAACCAAGACAATCAGACCCAACTAACCTTTGGTTAGCACGACTAATATTTCCTTTGTCTCCTACACAGTAGCGTTGGTCAACCATTTCCTGGAAAAAATGCTGATCTGACTGGAGGGGTAAGTCGAAGTGGAAAGAGGCGAGGCTTAGTTTTACATTTTACGGCAGTTGAGCGGCAATGCACAACGCATAGTCTACGTAGTCTACGCATACGGCAGCAAGCAGCAAGCCTACGGCAGTAAGGGTTGACGAGATGATGCCCCGACCAAGCGGGAATGCCAACGGGAAGGTCAACGTCGAGGTCAAGGAAAGCTTACAACACTGCTGTTGTACCTCAACCTGTGTACAAGACAAATATACGAGGTACCTGGTACAGTGTGCTAACCAATGTCAAACAATGGTTGCTTTGGTCAGATTGGTTCCAGGGTTAGGGTTAGTCCTGTTCGTCTCGTGCACAGGCTGTGTCAACTATTTCCAGGAAAATAACCTGGTAAGCACTCCTCGGTCAAGCTGTGAGACTACAGAGGTCTGTCGACAGTCAACAGTCAACAGTCGACAGTCAACAGTCAACAGTCGACAGTCAGTAGACAGGGCGCTCCTTGGTCATGGTCAAGGTGCGACACGACAGAGTGAGACGTCGGTCGACAGTCGACAGTCAGTAGAAAGGGGACGTCGTAGGTGTGGCTGCACGGCTGCGAGGCAGCGTGTTTCAACAACGAAAAACAAAAGAGCAGAGGGGGGGGGGGGGGGAGTGCTGAGTGGGGGTGTAGGTAGGGCTATGGACTGTTCGACCGTCTTTATTTTTTTAGGGTCATGGCCCAACGACACGACTTGATGCTCGAGGTGAGACGGAGAGGGCCAAAAGCAAGGCACGTCTATACCGTCACAAGCGGGAGGGGGGAGACGAGCACGCCACGACATGTGACATAGGTGGTAACTTGGCGCCAGTCGAGGCAAATCACGGCAATCTTTCTGTCTGTCAAGGCTAACTAACCCTTTCGAGGACTGCAGTCCCGTTTCGAGGACAAACCATTTGAAATTAGAGTGCTTCGTCCCCCCCAAAAGGGACTGCAGTCCCAAACGTGAAAGGGTGAGGGTGAAAGTGCTGTCTCCTCACAAATTTCATACAGGTTTACACCGAGTACAACATACATCCCGTACATCACACGTGTTATATTTTATACCGGTAAAAGATAAAAAACACACACCGGAATGAACCTCTGAGCCGATACTCTACAACACCAGAGGGGCACACGCAACAGCCAGAATGGTGGGGCTTTGGAAATACCTCGTCGAGACATATTCATAGACGCATTGCTCGGTGGTGGTTACAGTCTCCTCCAAGAGGGCTCGACAACAACAGAAAACGACCTACACTCCATCCCACCGTAAAAAATGAAAAACAACCCAGGGTGTCGGGCTTTGTGGACCAAACTACGAAGAACGAGTTTTTAGTTTTTTTTTTCGTGGGTGTAGTTTATTTGGTTTTAGTTCACCCCCTCCCTGTCTGGGTCTCTCTCCCTCCCCTCTCTCTCTCTCTCTCTCTCTCTCTCTCTCTCTCTCTCTCTCTCTCTCGCAAAATAGGTCGACGTGGGGTAGTGCCGGGAAGGTTTTTATTCGTGGACTCCTGTGTACGTTGTAGAGAAAAATCTGCCCGGAGATTCGCCCACGGAGCGTGCTATCTTGCGTGTTACCAGTATACCAGGTATGTATTACATGGCACGCTGTCCTTAAATATAAAGAAGTTTTGTGTACTGATATTCAGCAAAACCGTTCCTTAATATTCAGAGACAGAGCGGTACCGTATACGGTTACTACCTACCGGTAGTGTGGACGCCGAATGTATTGTCCACTATTATTCTACCGGTAGTCATCTATTGGTAGGCAATATTAATAGCCCGGGGTGCTTCATGTGGTCGATGCTAAAAACGGCATCCGTTTTCAGTCATTTTTCTCGGAGCCTGAACCCCCCAAAGCACCAGCGTTTCGTTCGTGTGTAAAATATACTCGTGCGTACGGGCAGCGAGGCATTGTTGTCTCAGCAGCACACCGAGCAAAGACGGGTGAGTGATGGGACCGACGGAGAGAATGCAATCGTGCAATCGTCTGCAGAGCATGCCACCGGACATCGGGAGCGTTGTGGTGTGTTGTATCATATGTGTGTTTTTACACTAAACCGTTGTTTCTACGCGTCGAGTGGTGGCGAAGCACAGCAACATCAATAACAGTAGCAGTAGTAGCGCTGCTGCTGCTCCGTCGGGTCTCTCATACGAGCAATAGTTTCAATAGTCTGTAGGACTCCACAGCTCTACAGCTAGTTCCGTGTATCTCGTATCCAGTGCAATGGCATGCCATCGCTATCCAGTGCAATGGCATGCCATCGCAATGCCTGCTTTGCTTACTGCATTACGCAGCAGTATTGCCTGCTCTGCCTGCTGCATTGCACACCAGTGTATTTACCTCCATGTCGTGGTTTGGTGACCACAGAGCTTGTGCTTCTCTAGCAGAACGAAAAAATCTGCACGGACGCTGGGTGTGCTGGATGGATGTCGACGGGAAATATCTAGCGCTTTAATGCCAAGAACACAACACACACAGCGCAGTCTTCAGGGCGAAATTGCAGCAGCAGCAGCAGCAGCAGCAGCAGCAGCAGCAGTAACACATTGCTACTCAAAAACTAGAATATCTACGTACGAATCGTGTATGACAGAGTATAACGCTGCCCATCTTGTCCACCACGCCCCCACAGTAGTTCACCCGGGCGGCCGTTATTTTAACTCCGAAACGGCCACCGGAGTCATCACCGGGGGTACGGTGTATCACTACACCCCCTGAAGTAACGCCTCCGAAGTCAGCACACGGGCCGGTTCCTGTGACTTTTGTCTATCACCGCCGTTGGTGTGCTGTGCAAGTAATCCCATCCCAGACCAGTGTTCCACTCGACTCGTGTCGGCCTTAATGGTGTCCTTGAAAAATCTGATTCTCAGCATACTGAAGGTCGCGATGTCAAAAGCACATGTTGAAAACAGTCGCCTCGCCGCAATTTTTCCGTTTTGGACGCCTATGGAGGTACCGGTGGTATACGTGCAGCGGGATATTTGTAACTGTCGTCAACTTGTGTGCGTTAGTGCGTTGGTGGATGGTGGGCGGTGGGAGTACAGGCCGTAGTTGGTGCTGTCTCATCGCCACTGCTGTCATTTGTTACGTAATGTTGACTGTCGCTTGTAGTCACTGCTATCCATCCCCCCCTCTTGATGTCACATCCCTACAGCACATCACCAGGGGATGGTGGAACACCTGAAATCTCAAACGACCACCCACTACAGTCTGTATCACCAGTGGTGCGGTGTATGCCGTACCCCCACGGTATATATACCACCCTGGGTGAAAAAAATCGAACACCCAGAATAGCCTCACCGGGGGTGTGCTATATATACCCTGTCATACCAGGAACGGTACGGTAGCAGTTTCAGGTGGGGTGACGTGCGTTTGTCATGATGCCAATTTTCCAGCATACCCTGGTACATAATTTACTCAAAACACGTCAGCCGTGAGTTCGACCGATTGATGGCCGTGCACCACGTGCACCACGTGCGTGTTCTTCGTTCGTTCTACCCATCGACATCCGGCCATGCAAAGTTACCTGGTACCGGGGGCGTCAGTCTGGCGCTCTCCACATTCCTCGTGGCGGATATACTCAGCGGAATAGTCTACATCAGGCATGGCATGGCAATTAATAGTCCCTCTCCAGCAATTTATCTGGTGTGCCGGTTTGTACAACACATACATTGCACAGTACATTTGAGGCCATAAAAAACATGCTGTACGCGCGATCGAAGGAAGTATCACTATTTATAGTATCACACTCAGCTTGCAAGTATGAGGTTCGAGGAAATCCTCGATCCTACGCTTTTGTGTGAGGGAGCACACAGGGCGGCTCGTAATCATGAAAATTAATAAATAAACAACATTCACTTAGGGCCCATCTTATCGAGGACTTTTGGTCCTTTCAATTTGATTTGATTTTTTTTTCTTCTAATTTAATTTGCATCTGATTGGCCGAAGAGTGAATGACCACGCAGGGTTCGAAGGGGCAAATTAGAAAAAAAAACAATTTGAGTGAAAAGTCTTTTGGGACTGTTTTCGTGTGACTTTTTTAATTTCAATTTCGAATTTGGGAGTTGATCAGCCTTGATGTAGCATGTTCATGGTGGGTCAACACCCCCGGTGGAGTCTGGGGTGATTCTTGGCCGCTTCGGTGACCACGTTCGAGGCGATAAAACGCGAACCTCAACGACAGGCGACCGGAGCAATAGCTGCGCCCACGGCCACAGACCATAGCACATCGTACACCGGCGGTGGCGCCTCAAAAGAGATCATGGCGGCCGCAAGCCCAATTTTTCGGTCTGCTCGATCGGCCAACCATCACGAAAACCGAGCAAACGAGCAAAAACATAGAGGATACGCTCGAGAACTCGATAGCTGCACCACCATTGCTGTTCCGCACGTGGCGCTTGAGGGCTCCCTCCGCCCATCTAAGACACCCTGAGAGTGATAGCTTCCTATCCTGCGCCACCAAAAAGGAAAAGATGCTGGCGGCGGCGCGCACGCGACAACGCAAACCTTCGCTCTCGTCTACGCTCGTCGCTGTTTGTCGGCTGGGCGTTGTGTGACGCGCTGCGTTGTTCCAGGCTATTTCGATTTCCTTTTTGTTTGACAATGAATGCGCCGTTTCCCGATAGGATGCAAACACGTTTTTTTTCGAAATCAAGTTATAATTCATTGAAATTGAAATTTAATTTCCAAATAACGAATTCGGCGTTCCCCGTTAAGATGGGCTCTTATAGCAGCGCCAGCAAGGTCAGCAGCTGGCAGCAAGCAGGGGCGATTTTATGAGGGCGCGATGTCGGTCCATTATAAAAACGCCGGTGCCCACCACGACAAGGAGACCCCACGACTCATGCCTACGTGGACATGGGTCACATGGCCTTCTTTCGTCGCACAGAGAATTAATTGCCTGGAACTATTTTACAGACGCCTAGATAATTTGATTGCACAGAGGCATCGCTGCTGTTGTGTGATGAGGTCTACTAACGTTGGTTACCACTTCTAGGACTGCAGTCCCCCGCTTGGTGGACAAACTCGTCAGAACAAATAACTACCGGTACTTTATCCCCGAAAGTCCTGGAAGGATTAAGAAGGATTAACCAACAACACTCCGACTCACGTAGTTTGTCCCCAAAATCGGGACTGCAGTGCTATAAAACAGCATTCCTACAAGGGTCAACGAACGTGAACTGTTTCGGGGACAAAGAAATCACTTGGATTTAGACTGGCTTGTTTCTGCACGAGTGATGTTCTATTCGTACAGCAGTAATAGGGTCAAGGGTATTGCCGCAAAAATGCCCGAGGTGCGTTTCTTGAAGAGCAACAATTGAGCACAAAATAGGGTCGGTTGGTCACCACCAAAACAGATGCTCCATCATCGTGCGATCGACGTACGGGCGAAAGAGGATAAAACAAAAATCTCGCTAGAAATGCCCCTCAACTGCACACCCACGTCTGCGAGTATACACTCTATTCCCACCGCGGACAGATATATATATATATATATATATCTCGATCAGGTAGACCACCGATCCCCACTTGATCTAGACGCTTAAAGAAATACGTATCCCTGATCTGGGTATGATCTAGCTCATCTTGCCGGGTGGAAGCCGCACAATCGGCATGGTCTAGGTAACACACGATTCCTGGGGTAGATCTGTACTAGGCACAAATAGATCATGCACAACTTCTCGTAACGGCAGGTTTTGACAATCTACTGTAGATGATCTGTGTGATCTATCTGATCTATCTGTAGATGATCTGTACAACGTTTGAAACTATTAGTCCTAGGAGTAGATGATCCTTGCAGTACTATATACCTGGTATACAGCAGTAGGACACCGGGTATAAATCGTCGCTCAGCGCTGGGACGGAGAAAGGGAACGAGACACTTTTTAATTTGTCGGTGAAGCAGCGGGGCACCCATCCAATAGACGCGGTCGCGCCTCCGACAAGGTATTCTGTTTTGCTTGTAGACTTACTAATTCCAACTTGTTTTTTTTTTCTCGTGACAAGCCGATTTGCCTAGCCTTATCTCCCGAAAACTCTTGAAACGGATTGTCTCAAAGAGGGCAACCCGCTGCCATGTTATACAGGAGCACGTAGTAATACTGTAAAACAGCACACACGAGGTACCAGGTACCATGGTGTCGCTTAGTCCGGAAAGGAAAGGACCGTTTGGATGTTCATGTTAATACCCTAAATCTGCCTTAAATTCGCGGACAAACTGGTATGATACGAACAACGCTTTGGAGCTCTCATCCCGGTACGATACAGTAGTAGTAGTAGATATTGTAGGCCGTCGGTATACCAGGTATATTTATAGACGCAACGCTAGCAAGGAGACACCCCGCCCGAAAAACGCGAGTAAGCAAATGGTGCTGTTTTTTTGCGAGATGCGATATTTCCAAACGCATCGCTCGGCGTTTTTTTTTTTTTTTTTTTGGAATCATCACTTTTACTTTCCAGCCTAACTCGTAGGAGGTTTTACCCTCAGCGATCTTCTGGACAAGATTATCCCCGGTACGTGCTTGCCTTTATTTCTTGTCGCGCATACAGTAGGGTTCAGCATTCCCACTGCTCGTCGATTTTCATCCAATGTAGTTAACTCACGCCCTTCTCGCGCTTTCCGCTAATCCATTTTTTATGCAAGAAAAAGTCCCTACGAGCATGCACTCGGTGAGACTTGAACCCACGAAATTGATCTTGATAGGCCCGCGGACCACCTACCAAGCCACCGGGGACGAGTTCGCACTCTCCCCGCTGTCGAAATAACTACTAATAGTACTGCTGCAGCTTGAAAAGTCCTTCGTGGGGTGTGTGTTCATCTTTTCAATCTTACGTGATACGTAAGGTACGTACGCATTTACTGCTGTAGGTATACCCGGGTAAAATACCCGGGTACCCGGCGTATGTACCTTTACCTAACCACTTGGGTACGGTAGGTACGACGGTCAATACCATACCTACTGCTGTAATACCTGGTACTCACTACTTACACAAGTTTTTAGGCAAGTTAGGTACGACGTTCGAACCTACCGAAGTTTTACCTAACTTTAGGTACGACCTCCGATACTTGCGCAAGTTTTGGGCATGGCCTCCGACACTTGCCAAATTTTTAGGGATCACCCGGGTCTAGGCATACCCTTGTTATCTTGCGTGTTACACGGTAGACGGCGGGGGTGTTTGTACTTGAATGGCAGATGGTACGTACCTGGTACCACTCCATTTACGTTGAGTGTACGGGGTCCTGGAGATTTTTTCTAGAAAGCTCAAGTGCTCGGCTCGGGGGCCACCCTGACGTCCCTAAAACCATACTGGTACTGATAATATTAATAGAACCCTCGTAAGTTCATACCGTACCGGGGAAATGTTTGGGGCAGACCGGTAACGTGACTACCAATAAGCAGTTCTCGACGTCTGACAGACTAAAATATTGAGAAAAGGGGAGGAACACTCCTCCAGGTTAAACTACGAGTACCTCGTGAATATTGATATCTGCCCGCCGCAAGATCGACATCCCAGAATACGCGGTACTCGTACAGTACTCGTACAGTACTCGTACAGCAGTACTCGTATCAAACATCACTCGTACAAGGTACGCATATATGAGTACAGCAGCGGTATAAATATGTTCTCGTTCTTTTCTTTTTCGTTTTTTTTTTTTCATCAATTTTACTATCTTCGCCCTTTTTTTTTTCTCATTTTTTCATCTCTCCTTCCATGCTCCTTCCTACTGATGTACCACACAGTACTACTACTACTACTATTACGGGGGACCATAGTAATTAGGACCAAATATTGTTAGTAAGAATAGATAAATATATACCAGGTAGTTTTTAGTGCGTATCGTAGGTCCTATTGACTATGCCCCCCCGTACTAGTCGTTTATCGAACTCAGCTCGGGGTCACACAGCAGCAGCATAAAGCAGGCTCTCCTCCCTCCTCCCCCCCCTCCTCACTGCCACGGTTCCTGCCTTGATTTTTATCGCGACAAGACTTGAGCCCTTTCTTTCCTCGTGGACTACTAATATTATTCAACAACAGCCTCGGAATACACCTACCCCTCCTATACTTACACATATCTGTACAATATATGTACCCTCTCGGCACCTGACTAGTTTTTCATTGTTGCAAATACTGCTGTCAAAATCTCACCAACATGGAATTTGAGCTCACCAAAAATATCAACCTTTCTACAGCAGTATTAATACGAGTGCTATTAACAGCAGCAGAATTCTTTTAGTACTGCAGTCCCGTGCGTTTAGGGGATAGAGTACTTATAATTTGAGCGGTTTGGCCACAAAATGGGACTGCAGTTCTAAACGGGTTAAGAACTACTATTAAAAATTGACAATAAGGTAAAACAATGATAATAATGGACCATCGGATCGCAAGACTTCTGGTTAATTTGTTATTTTACGTTCACGTTGTTATCCAGTATCATCTTCGATTTTTTTTTTTAATCATCACTTCTACTTTCCAGCCTAACTCGTGGGAGGTTTTACCCTCAGCGGGGTTTTCTGGACAAGCCGTGGTCACAGATGTCGTCCCATCTCCCCCCCGGTACGTGCCTTTATTTTTTATCGTGCATAGGATTCAGGGCTCCCACTGCTCGTCGATTTTCATCGAATGTAGCTAACTCACGCTGTCGCGCTTTCCGCCCATCACTTTTTTATGCAAGCTATATGCCCTATTAATACGAGTATGTAACCCCGCTGTCTGTTTCCGCCTACATACTGCATATATAGATGTGCCAGGGGTGTGAAGCAGTTGTGTCTTCTCTAGGGAATATAGCAGTCGGTAAAGCAGACCTTCGGGGTGCTGGGGCAGTAGAATCAACCAAGACAGCGAAACTGCTGAACAGCTGCAACAAGCAACGACGCACGAGAACGCACGGAATAAATTACTGAAAGGCATCAAAATTATTATACGGCTATCTGCAGGGCTGGCTCGGTGTGCTTGATGTTCCTCGGCGTAGATGTTGGACAATTGCTTGGGTAGGCCTCGCCGAACCAGATGCCATACCCCTTGTACTACACCAGTACAGCAGTAGGTACAGCAAGCGGTCGTGACTACAGCAGTAGTACGTACAGACAGCACCAGAGGGTGTGTGCTTCCCATGCATGAAGACTTTTCAAGCTCAAGCTGTTGACGTAAGACCGAACATCAACAAAAAGATGGACAAACTTGAAACATAAACCAAATTGTCCGATAATTTAAGAACCGTACATATACTGAATTAAACTCCTACCGGTGCTTACATTTCCGCACATACTGGTAGAAAATAGCACGACGGGTCGAAGTCGCGGTTGTACGACAAAAAACGTGCTCTTGCTCTACGTCCGAAAATGTAAGGAAAATTTGGTCGTTCATATACAACATGAACGATCCTTATATTTCCGAACAGGAAAATTAGTCTTCGGGAGGAACGGCACCGCGCTCGGCGCCCGGCGCTTGATTCGGTATTCGGTGCCTGCCGTAAAAAGGAAATATTTTTACCAGTACATCCTACTCTATGATGTGTAGTTTATTGATTCATCAACAAGGGACATCGACCTACTACTGCACGTCGTGGGTACCGACAACAGCCACTAGTTCCGCCATTGAGCTCGGGGGAGACTGAGGCGAACGGAGGTGCGCAGCAAGGAAGCAGCCAGAAGAGGGCCTAGTTGGCGGCGGACCCACTACCAGAGATCTGACAAACGTAGTCGGGAGCGTGACACTAAAAAAAAAAAGCTTGTGCTTTTCCTAGGGCGTGCGTGGGTTGTGTGCGCACCTTGTCGAATGTGCGGAACGTCTCTCGCAAGTCCTCTACTTCCTCCTCCGCGAGGTCCTTGATAGCTTCCGCCTCTGAAACCGCCATGTCCTTTTGTGGTTGCTGTGATGTACAACTGAGCAAGTACAGCAGCAGTAGCAGTAGGTCAGAGTGATTTATCGTCCTGCTGTCAATTTTATTCGGGGGGATTTATGGTAAAATCCCCTTTTTGTAAATCCTTCAGTGTTCTTATAAAACCTTCCTGCGAGGCAACCGAGGTGGAAACTGGAAACTCCCTTTCGAGTAATACCTTTAGTACCTCTATTAGACCGTACCCGTCCCCCTAGGGACGAGGCAACTGATCTTCCAACATGGGCGAACGCAAGGTGCTAAACAAGTACTTCCCGCCGGACTTCGATCCGAAGAAAGTCCCGCGGATGAAACGTGATCTCGAGAAACAGATCGGTGTACGAATGATGATACCCTTCTCTCTCCAGTGCAACACGTGCGGGGAATTCATGTACAGGTGCGACGCGTTGATGTTGAACATTGGTGGTGGGAACGGCATCAGGTGTGGCGAATGTGAGAGGAACTTCTTGCACGTATATGGTGTTGAATGTACGAGTTGGTTCCTTAGAACCTCCTGGTTGTACTGCTGTTGTGTCAGAGCTAGCGATGGTCTTGCTGTGTGTCTGTGCTCTGTACGTGCAGAATAGAGTCACACGGCTACCAGGAGGAGTACCTTTATGTACCAGGTAAGGAGGGCAAAGGGAGGCAGCGGCAGCCTACAATATCATACCTGGCAAATGGCATCGTATACCCTCGGGTATAGCTTCATAACATCACAACCGCAAGTCAGAAGCAGATGTGTTGGGTAGACAAAACGGTTTATTGTGAAGAACACAAGTTCATGGTCCCGGTACTTTGGCATCCTGACTGCGATGTTTGGAGTACACGAGGCCGCACCATGAACCTGAAGACACACAGAAAGACGAAGGCTGGCATCACGACAGCAGCAGCACATCGGCAGTATGTATATATTTAATACCTGGTAGATGGAGGTCAGCCGACGCCAGAGGGATGCGAAGGCTCGATGGTTGCTATGTTTGTATCTCGTCGCACGAGCACCTTCTGGCGCAAGGAGTCGACACGGAAAGCACTGCATCTCGTAACGGCAGTTATGATCGAGATCATCTATTAAAATAGATTATCTACGAACAACAGATCAATAGATACCTGGTACCTGGTAGGTAGATAGATATTAATGGTATGTATACGCATTGATAGATAGATATATCGTGATCTGTCCAACGTGAGTCCTATTACAGGCACCGTGCCCCACATTCAAGGCCCCAAGTGGCACAGCACGCTCAGAGGAACCCAATCGGGTCAAGACATATTAGTAGCAGTCTGCTCTGTTTGTAGTTGGCTCGTTTGGCTTGGCCTTTTTGTCATGCTTATTAGGGAGATAACCATCTCAAGTCTCTTCTCAAGTCTCTGTCACCCACCATTCTCAATCTCAACCCATCTATACACCGCCCGTCTCATCCATCCATGCACACCACGGTCTCATCCATCCATGCGTCCAACATCCACCCGCGCACCGCGACTTTGTATATGCGTAGATATGATCCAGCAGTAATAATTGCATCGTCGATTGATGCATTTCTCGCAGCAGATCTTGTCCCTAAACAAAATTGGACGGAATCGCCTCGGGTTGAGCCTGTGCTCGTGGACGTCTGCCGACATGTATTGCAGGGTGGTGAATGTTTGAATCGATATTGGAGCGGCTTTTTGTCTTGCAAGAGTTGGAGAAATCCCGTGCAACGTGGCTATATATGATACCAGTACGCAGCTTTGATCCAGCAACTACGCTGCTTTAGGCTATTTTGATATTTTGATATTTTCACGCGTAGTTTCCTCCCCTACAGAAGGAACGAACTCGCCTAGGGTTCGTCCGGCCTGTGCTCGTGTTCATGGGCAGATAACGGCAGATGAGGCATCATAAGGCATTCCAGTGTTGGATTCGTGCTGCGATAGGGGTTGCAATTAAGGGTTGGGGGTTGCAATTAGGGGGTGGGGGTTGCAAATTACGAGTAGTGGTTGCAATCGCGGGTGGGGGTTGCAATTAGAGATAGGGGTTGCAGTTTGGGGAAGGGGTTGGAATCAGGGGAGGGGGTTGCAATTTGGGCTGGGGCTTGCAAGTACGGATGGGGGCTACAACTATATATATAGGGATTGCAATTTGGCGTGGGTTTGCAGTGAGAGGTAGCACTGTTCCTGTTCGGCCGAAATGTTCTGATGAATGGCCCTCCTAAGCTGAGGAACTACCCGGTATATATCCGTATCCCATCATTTGGGTTGCACGATAGTTTTCCCTGACACCTACAGAGGTCATGGGAGTCTTCGTCGGGTTTAAGCGTGCATAAAAAACGTTTCGGGTGACTTACTACAGCAGTAATAATAGTATGGAGCTCATTAACCCTGTTGATACTGCAGTCCCATTTTGGGGACAAACCAGTCAAATTTCAAGTGGTTTGTCCCCAAAACCGGACTGCAGTACTAAAAAGGTTAAACGGGGAGCCTCATAAAAGGGCAGGTGTACCCCTATACCAGGTATATCGTAGCATGCTTAAACCTTCGCACCTCGAACAGATAGTCGATTCCCACAGTTTATGATCTAGATATTTCAGAACAGATAGATAGATACACCCCTGATCTGTATGATCTGCATGATCGGTATGATCTAGCTCATTTTGCCGGGTGGGACCTGTGTAGTCTGCATGATGTTTCTTGGGTTGGAGCTGTACTATTAACAATTGGGCAGATCCTGCACAACCTCTCTAAACGGTAGGTCAGGAGCTAGAGTGTCTATTAATAGATCATGTCCTGTCCTATAGCAGTAGCTGTTGAATTTTTGGATCGAGAACACAAATGCCGCAATCGGCCCCGCAAGTGCGCCTTAGGGGTCGTTTTTAACGACACCCTGATTTGCCAAATTGTCTGACAAATTGACAAGTTGGTGGAAATTTGGAATTTGCCAATTTTTCGCAAGTTTTTGCCAACTGATTTTTTGGATGTGACCCCAAAACCCTTCGTTGGCAAGTTTGTGAAAAAATTGAAAAAACATGTCATCTGGCAAGTTTTCAGCATAGTTTTGAAAAAACAATTGCCAAAACTTGCCAATTTGGTTAAAGTTGTCACTGCTGCTGTGTCGTCATAGACGACCCTAAAATATTAAAAATAAAACATGAGCGGAAAACGCTCATCTGTTCCCTTCGCTTGCGCTGAGGTGACGGAAGATGAGATCGGTACCACAGACACCGCAATCCAATGATGTACTCGTACATGATTTGGACAGCCCATGGACCAGTCCATGGACCGACCCATGGTCGACCGTGGTATATGCTTATAATACTGTGGTCGGCCTGGGAAGTTTGCCTGAAAAAATATGTAAAGAAACGAAGATACTTGGTCGAAGGATACGCTCGTTCTTGCCCTCGCTGGCTTGCACCTAACGCCACGGACGAACGCTGTTGCCTCGTTGACGCCGAGGCGTATGCTACGATTCGTAAGGATACAAAGTATTGCCGGTCCCTCTGTACAAATAGTGCCGGTGGGTATGCATTAGCCAGCCAACGATACTGGCACTGTCGAGGCAACCGGCACTATTGATGGCGCACTGCCACGGCAGTGGTTACAGTAGTAGTGCCATCTGCCAAACCAAGCGATGTCACAGGCACTATAATCAATAGCGGGCAGCCGGGACTATTATGCCACTATTATACTCAACCGGCACTATTTTTTTTTTTTTTTTTTTTTTTCATCACACTTTTACTTTCCAGCCCACTCGTAGGAGGTTTTACCCTCGACGATCTTCTGGACAAGCCGTGGTCACAGGTGTCGTCCCTTCTCCCCCCCGGTACGTGCCTTTAGTTTTTATCGCGCATAGGGTTCAGCATTCCCACTGCTCGTCGATTTTCATCGAATGTACAGCTAACTCACGCTCTCGCGCTTTCCGCTAAAATCAATTTTATGCAAGAAAAAGTCCCTATGAGCATGCACTCGGTGAGACTCGAACTCACGAAATTGATCTTGATAGGCTCGCGGACCACCTACCAAGCCACCGGGGACGCCGGCTTCTATATAGCACTATAGAGGGACCTGACTGACAGACTTATTAAGAGAACTATTAATATATATTTCCGCCTTTTGTTGTTGCTTGAGGTACAGTAGTATACGGTGTGCGTTTTGTTATGATGTGCGATTATGTGTTTTGTGTAAATGGTGCGTAGCTATTATTTCGTTTTTTTCCCTGAGGTGTTCTTCCCACTCCAGAGTTATTAGTGGAGCTTATCGTGTGACCACGGACTAGATGTTTGGTGATGAGTTTATGTAAGAAGAAGAATAACAACACCAACTAAGCCAACAGGCCATGCGGGCAGATTTCGAAGGTGGTTTTCTCGATAACAGGGAGAGTGCAAACTCCGAGCGAGGCGTTTTTCGGAAGATCTCGACGACAGTTCTTCCCAAAAGCCGCGATTTCGTTTTGCGCACCCTACAGGCCCTTGAAGCATGTGTTGAAGAACATCGGCTGTAGTCCCTGGGACATTCGTCTCTGGGGGGGTGTTAGCGTATCACCCCGGGTGTTATTATACGGTACCTACTATGTTTGAGTACCGTGGGTGTTTTACGCTATACCACTATGGACGGAAATATAGGAACCGTTTATGCGTTAATATGAAGACCATCTGGTCCTTATATTTCCGCGCAGAGTGGTAATGCGTAGGTAGGAACGTGCTACGGCAGGGGTAGCTCCTTCTCTTTTTTTTTTTGCTGTAGCTCTCTATCTCATCCAAAAAATAGCAAAATAAAAAAATCAAGACGAACAATCCCAGGATATTGACCCTTTTAAGGCACACTGCAGTCCCGCTTGGGGTTTGGGGACAAAACACTCAAATTATAATTATTTTGCCTCCCAAATGGGACTGTTGTTCTTAAAGGGTTAAATATTGATAGGTACACAACGAAAATTATTGGAAAACATGAGAGCATCTTTGAACAACGGAAAAAAAAAAATTGAAATGTGAATGGACTTCCGACGATGGTTTATAGAGCCTCAGTTAAGGAAGGAGAAGCCCATGATTATTCGATCAGAAACGTTTCGGACAAAAAGGTGCTACTCGTACCTCTATCGTAGTGCGGCGTCTGTATGTAGTCTACACGGTACCTCTCTAGACGGAAATGCAAGGAACGTGTAGTCACTACTATGAAGACGGGAGGGCCCTTACATTGTCGCCCAGAGTTGTGCTCGCTTGCTTGTTTGTACATGTAAGCCATTGCTTTTTTGTTTGTCGTATCGGCTTTGCATTCCTATGCTTTTTTGAGGTGATGGTTGTGGTCAAGGTTCAGAGCCGTCGTAGGGTTTGACACTATTTATCGAACGTGCGGAGCCCTCAAAAGGATTTTTCCCCTTTTGGAATTAGGGCTGCACTTCCGTATTCGGGATATACTACGCATACCTCCAGTGCTTCGTCCCCGAAACGGAACTGCAGCACTAAAAAACACGCCTCCATACCATGCGTCCGCCAGCTGCATACACCTGTTGCCTACTGTCCTACTGTCTTACTGTTTATATTTCCCCTTCTGGGACTTGAGAGGACAAAATTGACCGTTTAAAGGCGACGATGTCGGCAACGGCAACTGCGTCAATGGGGGGTGATACTAGTTGGTGTCTTGTGATACTGCTGTAGAGCTGCAACCCCTCGCAGCATGCCCTATCAGACATATGGAGAATGGGGTAGGTCTTTCTGGCGGGTATAAGGCCGGACTCACCCTAAAGGAGTGATACCTTCTTGCTGCTGCGTTGTGGCTGCGAGGCTTAGGCGCGGCCGTAGAGTTGGGTCGTGCATGGTGCGTCAGACACGGAAACCTACGATTCGCGCGTCTTTTTTAGGCAGCAGAGGCAGAACAGCAATTCTCAATCGGGACGTTCGTGCGCGGAGGCAGCCGCCACCACAGGCCAAACTACGACACAGTCTATTGCGCCGGTAGGAGGCTGGATTCCACGACGAAGGAGGAGGGAGGCAGAGCGTCGACGAGCGGGGAAGAGGCAGATTGAAGCCACCCTGCGCGATAATTTTGTTTTCGAGATCAGAACCGCAAGTGCAAGGAGCATTTTGTTTTCGGAACGAGGGAGAGGGGGAGTCGACTGGAAGGGAGTGGCAACGAGAGCACGTGCGAAGGAGCGGACCGATTGGGCTGAGGCGATGAGGCGGCCATGGAGAACGGCAGCAGGACGGCCTGCGGAGATGCACGACCGGCGCGCACACCATGATGAGAGCAGCAATCATCGTTTCTTTCTGATTTCGATTTTACGAGGCCGTAATATGTACCTGATATATACATCACCGGTCTTTGTGGTGTTGGCGAGTTGTATACCCTTCATGGGGAATGACCCCCGCATTTGTCAGGGGCGTGGTATGATATTATAGCTGTGCTGCACCTTTTGTTAAGACAATCCGGAAAGAGATGGCGATCGTTGATATTTGTATGCATGGTGATTTTTGGTTCGATTGCTCTTTTTTCGCTCCATGTCCGCGAGTCGTCGCTCTGACAGCACCCCAGACGGCAGGCAGGCGTGTTCCTCGATGTGTTCACGACTACCGTGCGTTTCGTACGATGCAGGCAGCACTCCAGACAGCAACCGCTGTAGTCAGCATCGTAGTCACGAGTTGGTTAGCTGTGGGAACGGGGGGAATGCTACGCTGTAGTTGAGTGTGTGTGTTCTTAACATTAAACCGTCCTTTCTACCCGTCGACACCCAGCACAACTATTATTAATAATAGTGTCCGTGCCGATTCTTCAATCGTAGAGAGATACAAGTTATGTGGTCAAAAAAACTACGCCACAGCAGAGATACTACATTGTTACGTATGCATAAACACAACAGTACGCAATGCAATGCCATGTCATCATCGTACCAGGTATTGGATATCACATATGACAGGCACGACATACGTATTATATGAGAGAAAACGAAAGAAAACAAAGGAAAACAAGAACAAAGAAAAAAAAAAAAACTATTACGGGAGTCCATAGTCAATAGGACCTATGGTACACACAAAACCCTATATATTTCCCTATTTTTACAAATAAAATTTGGTCCCATTAACTATGGACCCCCGTAATATTCGAAAGAGATGCGTAGAGGAAAGAAAAGAAAAGAAAAGAAAACTGTCGTGCCTCCCCGCAGGGGATGTGGCTAAAGAAAGAAACACCACTCCACTAATAAGCAGAGTGAGACCTAAGAACCGAGGGAAAATAACAGGCAAACCGAAGCACAAAGCACCCTCCAGGTAGCGGCAGCAGTTTGTGGTACAAAAGTAGCATAGCCAAGTTCTCCCTTCTAGTCCGCTTGAGACCTTGCTACCCTGTCTGCCGTCTCCGTCCTGCGTTTGTCAACTATGCCCCGCCCCTCGGCGTTAGACAAAACGAAACAAGCAAAGCAGGCTCGTCATCCACCCACGCCGCACGACTCCTTTCTTATGGCTTAATCAATAAATGAAAAGGAGAGAACGAAAAATGAAAATCACAGAGGATCAAGCGCAAAAACAAGAAAATGAAAAAAACTAAAGAAGACAACGGAAGACCACGTTCGGACCAGCTGCACCAGTTGGCGGCACGAGTAGCATAGGCATGTTCTACTTCCTAGTCGGCCTGGTGCCGTGCTACCCTGTCTGCCATTTCGTTCCTACTTTCGTCCACCGCGGTTTCCCTTCTACTCCTGCCCCCCCCCCCCCCCCGCATTCCCTTGGTCGGGTTTCCTTCCACTCCTCTTGTTACCCCCCCTCCGCCCATTCCCTTGGACACCACCCACGGCGGGATGCGCGGCGCTGTGTACTCAGCTGTGCCTCATCCTCGTTCCACCTCACCATGAACCATTCGGCTGCTTCGAGGATCCCCCGGTACCACTTCCCCGCCTTTTTTGCTGCAGTGAACCACAGTACCGTCTCAACTCCAAACACCAAGGGGGCAAGTTCCGTTGACCCTTCGGTGGCTCGGAACTCCCTAAGATCTTCGACTACGCATCTATGTCAAGTCTTAAACTGTCCGCCAGGTCTCGGGTTCTCCCCGCCAGCCATCGTCCCGAACATTACCCGACTGGGTAAGCGCTCCTTGCTTCGCCGTGCCACGGCCCCCGCAAAGAAGAGCGGCCGTTTACGGATGGTCGTTTCGATGCTCTCGCAACGCGTCATCTTAAGGGCCTTGACGCACGAGAGGGTGGCGTGGTCAGTACGAAGTCGGCGCTGGAAGCCGACAACTCGCAACAGGACTTGGTGGTGAGCCGTTCGAAGCTTGGCAAAGTGTTCCGCTCTGAGGGTCCACGTCACACACCCGTACAGAAAGTCTCAATCACCTCGGCCTTCAGCATTCGAATTTTCAGGCTAAGGGGGGCGGTCGTCCTTTCATACAACTCCGGGCCGAGCCGTTTGAGGCAGACGGATCCAGACGGATCCGTTGGTCGATTTCAAGCGAGAGGTCAGCGTTTTCGTGGATAATGCCGCCTAGGTATAATAACTGGGCCGTCTGCTTATACGTACCTCTGGCCTGCTACTTCGATGACGAGCGGCGGTGCGAGGGTTGTCAGGTCTGGTGTACGTAGAAGCATTGTCTCGGTCTTCTTTTCCGATACCGTGAGGCCTGCTGCGTCGAAGACAGTCACGATGACTGTCATCATTTTTGCGAGCCCCTCAGCCGACTTCGAGACAATTCCTGCGTCATCGGCGTACAACATGCCCCATACAGCCCTTCGCACGCACGCCAACGGCTCCTGCTCCTATGTTCCGACTACTCCAGCATCACCGAGTTGAACCAAATCCCTTGCGATGGCTTCGTCTTGGCTGAATTGTACCAGTACGATGTGTAACGCAGCAGCGAAGAACACGTTGAACAGTAACGGTGATAGCACGCAGCCTTGCCGCAGCCCCTGCGTGACATCAAACCATTCCGAGTGCTTGCCGTCATCCGTACGCACGCGAGCCCGCATGCCTTCGTGGAAATTATGGATAATTGTTCGCATCTTGGTTGGTACGCCAGAGCGTGTGAGTAGCTCCCATGGCAACTCTCGGTCGACAGAGTCGTACGCTTTCTGCAGAACGATAGAGCACACTTACAGGGGGATTTTCCTCTGTCGTCCGAGCTTTTGCAACCGGCGCGCGACGAACAGCATATCAATCGTTGATCGTGCGGGGCGGAAGCCGCACTGTTCGGCCGGGAGTAATCCCTCGGTCTCGCAGTAGTTGCTGAGGCGGGACGCGACGATTTTCAGCTAAACTTTTCCTGCGTGGACAACAAGCGAATTCCCTCTCTAGTGTTGCAATCAGTGCGGTCCTTCTTTTTGCGAAGGACCGTGATGATCGCATCTTCCATCGCTGGCGGATTTCTTTCTCCTGTTACCCAAACGTTGCGGCTTCTTCGTCTCGTGAAATTTTAGGTCGGGAGCGTCGTTCTTCCCAGCCGAATGGTGTTTTTAAATGGTTTTTCGGATCTTCCTATTACGGGGGTCCATAGTTAATAGGACCTATGATATACATAAAAACCTATATATTTACCTCTTTTTACTAACTAAAATTGGTCCCGTTAACTATGGACCCCCGTAATAGGGGTCCAGCACCTTTGTGTGACCTTGTTGTGTGACCACGGACTCCCTGATTTGAGATTTAATGTGAGAAGAACAACAATTGGTGTCCTATGATACTTGTAGAGTTACCATGGTTGAATGCAAGGAGACGTGCGGCACGGGCGCAGAATGACCCTATATTATCGTCGTTATAGGAGAACCGAGTTGGAAGGCCTCCCAAAGCGGTTAATAGCGAATCAGAGAGAGAGAGAGAGAGAGATTTTTTGTGCCCGCAGGTACTCGTACAGGAAGAATAGAGGCAGAGGTGATCCCACGTGTAGATTTGGTGGAGCGTTTATGTTGTCTTCACAGTTTTGAGGGGAGTGCATCGCAGGTGTATTGTACTCATTCACATTTATACGTCTAGTGTGTGCGTATTTCGACATCTCGATTGTGTTACGATTATTGCACTCGTCTGACGGAAATTTTCCCATGATCTAGATCATCTAGATCATCTACTGCACTGTAGATCGATCCTGAGCTGCCTGCCGTTATGGCATGTTGAGCAGGATCTGTCGACAACAGTAGTATTAATAGTACAGATCCGACCCAGGAGACTTGTCCAAGACCGAGCAGGTTATACAACTCCCGCCGGCAACATGAGCTATTAATATATGATACATATCATGCAGATTAGGAATACACCTGCTCTCTGAAAGATCTAGGTCATGAACTGGGAACCAATGACCCGTCCTAGGTGCGGAGTGGAGTATTGCAGGTGTTGGGAGCAGTGTCCGCCTGCTGGCGAGAATACTCCTTCTTGTTGCTGAAGCGGCAACGACAACGCTGGCAACGCTGCATGCAAAAATTGACCACTGCCCCACCACAGGCGTTCATTCGACAGTTCGTTATGATGAGGAATACTATTAATAGTGAAGAGTTCATTGTGTTGGTCTACAATAGAAACAATTGTGCTTCGGGCCGCCTTCGGTCCAAAACAAAAAAAGAGTACTGCTGCTGTGCTGCGGTTTTTGTTTTTTGGGACCAAAACATACGTTTCGTCTTTTTTTTGTTATTTTTACAGCTGTACCGTTACTGGTTTAGTATTAGTAGAGTAATGGTTACCCGTATTATTTAATATTACGCGGGACCATACAGTAGTAAATAGGACCAAATATTGTTAGTGAAAATAGGGAAATATGTAGGCTTTTGTGTGTACCGTAGGTCCTATTTACTATGGTACCCCGTAATGGTCACCTTGCGTTACCCCCCCCCCCCCCACCTACGGAACACGGCTTTTCTCCAGTGCTTAGCCTCCGAAGAGCTCTCCGACTCTATTTTCTTAAAACATTTATGAAATATAAGTGTGTTACGGGGGACCATACAGTAGTAAATAGGACCAAATATTGTTAGTAAAAATAGTGAAATATACAGGTTTTTGTGTGTACCGTAGGTCCTATTTACTATGGTCCTCTGTAGTAGTATGGCAGGCTGTCTCGTTGCTCGTGGCGAAACATCGCTCCCACACTCTCTATAATGTACTGCTTGCTGTACGAGTATTATAGTTTGTTCCTCACCTGCCGTTTTTGTGAGAGGTTGTGCAGGAGATGCCTACCAATATATCAATAGTACATATCCAACCTGTTAATAGGAAACATGTGCTATTATATTAATATTACGGGGGACCATAGTAAATAGGACCAAATCTTGTCATTAAGAAGAGTTAAATATATAGGTTTTTATGTATACCATTAGTCCTATTAACTATGGACCCCCGTTATTATTAATAGCAATTTTAATAGATGATACAGATTATATTGTGTTGTGTGTGTCCCACCCGGCAACATGGGCTACAGTAGTAGATCATACAACATCGGGAATAGATATATCTGCCTTGAACAAAGGTCTACAACAGCAATAGATGAAGTGGAAATCGATAATCTCTCACGAGGTGTGCACTTTTTTCATCGCCAAATTTGCCCCATAGGCAGGAACCACTCGATTCCTCCCGCGCACTCTCTTCGCGATAAACGAACAGCGCTCATGTAAGGCATGAACACGGGAAAATCAGAATTGTTGCTTGTGGGGCGGTTTTGGCCTGATACAAAACTACTTTTTAAGTGTTGGATATCATATCGAATATCGTGTTGAGCCCTCCGTTCCCCGGCATCCCCTTGTTTTTTGTGAAGGTAGATACTGAACGAAAGCTTCGATACATGAAATATCGGTATCGTATCGATTAATATTTGTTTCGTCGGTATCGTGTAGATTAATTTTTGTATTTTTTTTGTTTTATGGGTATCGTATCGTTTTTTTTGTTTTTGTTTATGTATCGTATCGATTATTAATACTTTTCGTAGAGATTAAGTTTTTGTATTTTTTTGTTTTATCGGTATCGCATCGATTTGTTTTTTGTTTATCGGTATCGTTTCGATTAGTTTTTTTGTTTTCATGGGTATCGAATCGATTTTTTTTTGTTTATCGGTATCGTTTCGATTAGTTTTTTTGCTTCATGGGTATCGTACCAGATAATTTTTTTGTTTCATCGTTGCGTTATCGTATAGCTCAGTTTTTTTCAGTCAGCATCGTATCGTATACGATATCCAACACTGCTGTGTTGATACTTGTTGCCTATGGGGCGTTTTTGGCGATGAAGAATCGGAGCGATCATGTGCCTGTACCTGATACGCCTGTCAAAGGGATGAACGAAAAACGGTGAAAACATAGCCACACTCGCCACCATCTCGGAACAAAAAAAAACTACTCGTTCTTGATACGCATTAATAGTATAAGTACGTTCCGTACGTACGTACGTACGTACGTACAGGTTGGGATTTTTTTCAGAGATGAAATGAAATAAGCACTTTTTTGTTTTGCTTCGGTTTACTCGGTTTTGATATTACCCCCCTGTGCTGGGCTAAAACAAAAACATCAGTGGGGTGTCGACTTTTGTTGCTTCCGTGTGTACCCGCTTGGCCTGTCTGACAGGCTTTCTTTTTTAAACCAGCTTAAACTCTTGCCCAGGCTTTGGAACGTGGAGTGTTGCTGTTTTCTGTGCGTATGGATTCATGATGTATGGGCGTTTCCTTTCTGTGAGGTGCTTTTGGTGATGAGTGTGTGGGAGCGATGTTCCGCCCGTTCGAGAGTACGATACACGAAAAAAAGATAATACTCGTACTGGTAACGCCTATACACTATGAACTCCTTCCCAAGGTCAGAATGCGAAACAAAGCAGAATGGTCACTTTTCTGGGTGGATACAAAAGCATATAATACCTGGAATATTTTGTGTCAACAAAAGTTTACTTTGTTTGGGATACCTCCCCCCGACCGTGCTCCGTCTCGAAAGGGATGCATGGTCAATGGTCAAATGGCTAAAGCAAGCAACACATGAGTACGCCCCCCCCCTCTCCCTGCCTGGGACTCAAAAAAAGAAGTGGTGTGTTTTTTTTTTGGAATACCCCAGAAATAACCCGTCATACCGGCGTTCTCGAAGTAAGTATCTTTAGGGTTACTGCTAGGGTTACTGCTGTATAAATAGTTCGACGCTTAGTGGTGGAGTAATGCCGTTTTCGCTTAGCGTATGTAGGTGCATAGGTATGGTATGCACGGAATCGCAGCTGTAAAACAACTCAAACCTTGACATTTCCCCACCCCCCCCCCCCCTCGAAAACTGCGGTACAGGTAGAACAGAACAGACAGCAGTGCGTTCTTTTTTTTGGCCGAAGGGGCCCCCTTCGAGTCATCAAAATTCCCAAATAAAACACGGAATAGTATCAACTCGAGTGTGTGATGTTGTCATCATGCGTGGTCTCGAAGGTGCTGATGATATGTGCTGATGGCGGAATTATTACTTTGCTGCAGGTAGGGTTATGTGTTGTACTCTATTAATATTAATATTAATAGCTGTCGAATGACTTGATGGGTCCTCCCGCCTCCCCGACGAAAATCACGAATTATTATAATAATATCACGGCAGTCGGCGCCTTCCTTCAATTATTTGCCTACGGTAGTACATGCGCGAATTGTAATACCTGGTATGGACCTTTTGCTACTGCTAAAATGTATGGCACGCTAGCAGTAGTGGAGGGGGGGCCCCTCTATAATGCCGATGCCCGATATGTTGCCGGTGAAACCGCTTGGGCCCAGATGAGACTAACCGGTGTGTGCCAGTGCAGAGTGTGCGGAAGGAATACTGCCGGTGCCTTCTCTTTTGCCGGTATTGTTGGGCACTTTGGAGGGGCCGGCACCTTCTGCTGTATGTACCTGGTAACAATACCGAGAGTACACGGAACGTGTGCAAAACGAGCTACGCCCCTTCCTATTACGGGGGACCATACCATACCAGGTAGTAAACAGGACCAAATATTGTTGGTAAAGATAGGCAAATATTAAGTTTTTTTTGTTTGTACCGTAGGTCATACAGTATTTACTATGGCCTGCCGTAATGGCGTGAAAACGAGAAACAAACCGAACTGGTGACAGACATCCCTCAACGAATTTTAGCAATTGAGATTTGTTGTTCAAAATTGTAGATGTTTACGTTGTTTTATCTCGCGTATATCCCCCCCCCCCCCCCCCCCCCCCCCCCCCCCCCCCCCCCCCCCCCCCCCCCCCCCCCCCCCCCCCCCCCCCCCCCCCCCCCCCCCGGCCATGCATGAGATCGAGTACATCTCTTCTCCTATCGAGTACACCCCCCCCCCCCCCCCCCCCCCTGTCTGGGACTCAAAATATATATTTGGCGTGTTTTTTTTTTTAGTTTGTTCTCCAAGCACCCCTGATACATTCCTGCAATCGGGGCAACCACGGCTGCGAGGTTGTGCATGAGGGGGGTCGGTATTGTTTCGATACCGGTATCATACACTTCGGTAAGTCGGTAACCTTTCGATATCGATACCCGACACTTCGGCAAGGTCGGTACGCCCGCCAAAACTACCCGGGTATGTATGGGTATACCCGACCAAACATACCCTTAACATTGCGTTACTCGTATGAAGTTAGTGCTTTGGAACGGTACGATACCCACCGCCTGTCCTTACCCTTCTGTCGGGTCCATCTTTATATCGCATGCCTCATGTTTTTTTGCTTAATTGCTGTCTTGTTGTGTGTTTTTATTTTGTGAACGGGGAAGAAGTTCACACCTCGACCAGACAGATGATGATCTATGTGATCCGTCTACAGATAGATCATCTACAGTGCTTCGTCGTCTACCGCTGTCAGAGGCTGTGCAGGATCTGCATATTACGGGGGACCACAGTATATAATGTCGAATTTCGTCGGTAAAAATAGCGAAATACATAGGTTTTTGTGTGTACCGTAGGTCCTATTTACTATGGTCCCTCCCCCGTAATAGTAGATATCCAACCCAGGAGGTATTTGCGAGGTCCTGCAGATTATACCCGTCCCTCCCGGCGACATGGGCTAGACCACACAAGATCGGGAATAGGTGGCCCATCTGCGTTGAAGTATGTAGATATTAATGTTGATATCATCTGGGCTGATGTGATTTGTAGATGATCCGTAGATGATCTGTTCGAGATGAGAATGTAGTTCTTCAACTCTCTGAAAGAAGACTGCATCGGCACCTTATGTCAAAGTTAGAGTACAGTCTGCAGTGATCCCTCTGTAGTGCCGTTATGTGCCAGTGTGCCAGCCATCGACAATATACCGGCAATATAGCGGCTAATTACTCCGCGCACTGGTTAATCCGCGCACTGGTTAATCCCCTCTGTACCATTCGATTTCACCGGAGGCGCTATAGCGGGCAGCCGGCACTACGGCACTCAACCGACACCGCAGAGGGACCACTCCTGTATAATTTTTCCATTTTGGCCCCTGCCTCTTATTATAAGCACCGTTTGTGTGTTGTGTTAATTCGTATCAAACGGGGCTTATTTTCCCGGCAGAAGCCAGAGCGGTATATAGTGTTCCCCACATCAGACAGCTGATCGATTCCCAGTCAATGATATAGATCCTTCAGGGCAGATACATTCCTGATCTGTGTGATGTGTATGGTCTGTATGATCTAGCTCATGTTGCCGCGTGGGAGCCGTATAACCTGCATGATCTGATCGTACATATGTCCTGGGTTGGATCTGCACTACGTACACTTGTCCTGCACAATTTCATAACGGCAGGTTAGGATCTATCTGATCTATCTGTAGATAATCTCTCCGTAGATGATCTAGATCGTGATCTGTCCAATATATCATGATTATCACAAATACTTCGGTGGTGAGTTGTAGTATCATCGTATCATAATTGTAACCAGGGTATATCGCAATAGCGAGCGTTATCTTGTTGTGTTATTATACTGTTACGAAGGTAATACGGTGAAACGGCACGATACCCGCCGCCTCCAATGATACATCTCTACTCTATGACTTACCTGTTGTTGCTTGTTTTTTGTTTGTGTGCTTTGTGAAGGGGGAAGAAGTTCAACTCCCTGAAGGAAGACTGTATCGGCGAGGACTACCTGGGCATCAGGAGGTTTCGGTTTTACATCAAGTGTGTCATCTGCAGCCAGTGAGTTCGCGAATAGTATTATGTGCACGGACGATTGTTCATGAACGATGAGCGATGAACGTTTGACGATGAAACGCGTACCGATTGCAGTCATTGCTTGCAACGGCGATACAAGCCATCGGTACCGTGACGTCATGATCTACTGTAGAGGTTTCGCTTTCTGCCTCGATCGTGTCGTCCGCAGCCAGTAAGTTCGCAAATGGTATTATATTGTTTGCGCACGTGATGATCGATGATCGATGAACGAAGAACGATTAACGACTGGCGATGAAACGCGTAACGGTGCATTCAGAATACTTGTAACCGCGATAAGAGCCATCGATCCCATTTCGCAGTTCGTGGGGATGAGGAGGTTTCGCTTCGACATCAATTGTGTTCATCTGCAGCCAGTGAATTCGTTCGCAATAGTATCATGTGCGCACGAGATAGAACGATGAACGATTGTCGATGACACGTATGGTGGCTGCAGTCAGCACTTGAGAAGACGGCACAAGCCATCGATACCATTTCGTGGAGATCAGGAGGTTTCGCTTTTTGCCTCACTTGTGTCATCTGCAGCCAGTGAGTTCGCAAATATTAATACCTCGGTAGTATTATGCGCGCACACGATGAACGATGAGTGATGAACGACGAACGATGAACCCTGGGCGATGAAACATGTCCCGGTTGCAGTCAGTGCTTGCGAAGGCGACACGAGCCATCGATACCAAATCGTGGCGATCAAGAGGTTTCGCTTTTTTGCCCCAATTGTGTCATCTGCAGCCAGTGCGTTCTTGAGTAGTATTATGTGCGCACACGATGACCGATGAACGATATACACTGGGCGATGAAACATGTCCCGGTGCAGTCAGTGCTTGCAAAGGCGACATGAGCCATCCACACCAAATCGTGGAGATCAAGAGGTTTCGCTTTTTCGTCTCAACTGTGTCATCTACACCCAGTGCGTTCTTGAGTAGTATTATGTGCGCGCACACGATGATCGATGAACGAAGAACAGTCAACGAAAACGACTAGCGATGGGCGATGAAACGTGTACCGGTTGCAGTCAGTACTTGCAACCGCAACACAAGCCATCGACACCATTTCGTAGGGATAAGGAGGTATCAGCTTTTTTTTTTTTATCACATGTGTCATCTGCAGCCAGCGAGTTCGCAATTATCGCTGTGTGCGCACACGATGGAACGATGAAGGGTGAAACGTGTACTATTAATAGTTGCAGTCTGCAGTCTGTACTGGCAACGCCGTTACATCTTGGTGGAGATCAGGAGGTTTCGCTTTTGCAGCAGTTGTGTCGTCTGCAGCCAGCGAGTTCGCAAATCGTACTACTATGTGCGCACACGATGATCGATGAACGATGAAACATGTACCGGTGCAGTCAGTACTTCACAGTTTATTTCGGCATTTCAGGGAGAGGAGTAGCGCTTCGACGCGTCACGCGAAGGTTACAGCCGAAACAGGGTCATCGACACCATTGCGCGGGGATCAGGAGGTTTCGCTTTTCTTCATCAAATGTGTCGTCTGCAGCCAGCGAGTTCGCAATTAATTATCGTTTCTATATGTGCGCACTGCTCTGCGCGCCATGTGACCCAGTGTTCCACTGGTTATGTCGCCTACCCTCTCTACCCATGCGGCAAGACGGGGCTGGCACGCTCTGGATGGCGAGAGCATGATGTCAGGCAGACAGACGTGGTTTCAGGAATGTGCAATATAGATGTTTGCATTATGAACGATGAACGATGAAACCTGTTGTCGGCGCAGTCACCAGTTTGTTAGGGTATAAAATATGCATGCCCCCAGTCGTACTGCGGCATATACAAGCCCGTGTTGCGCAGGAGAAGACGCGTGTTACCGCAGAGGTAGCAAGCACTTTTTGACGAATTTATTTCTGACCGACCTTAAGAGCACTGACCAAATCCTTTCTGAATCACCTTGAGAGCACTGACCAAATACTTTCTGACTGACCTTACGAGCACTACGACCAAATCCTTTCTGACTGACCTTGGGTTTTGCTGAGAAACTGCCCCATATTGTTAGAATCCCATTCTAGTAATGTTTTACGACATTTTTCGTTGTGCGTATACCCAAGCCATGGGGTTGCTCACCTTGACTTCGTGTGTCATTTTTCTTTTTGAGTGCGTTAAAGACATTTATCACGGGAGACCATAGTAAATAGGACCAAATATTGTTAATAAAAAAGGTAAATCTATAGGTTTTTATGTATGCCATGGGTCCTATTAACTATGGACCCCCATACTAGAGCGAAGTGCAATCAGTCCCGTTTTGGGGGACAAACTACGTATTATTTATTATTACGGGGGACCATACAGGAGTAAATAGGACCAGATACTGTTGGTAAAAATAGGGAAAATGTAGGTTTTTGTGTGTACCGTAGGTCCTATTTACTATGGTCCCCCGTGATAGTTTTGTAACCCAAACGGTTTGCCTTATAAGGGTCAAGTGAGGTGCTTCCTGAGACTAAATAAGAGCTACTTTGAGGGCAAGTACTAAATAAGAGCTACTTTGAGGGCAAGTACTTGGCACAGGGGCGCGCGATGATGTTTCACCGCTCGGGCCAATATCGAATAATGGGTGTTTTTCGGAGAGATGTGGTTTATTACAGCCTTACGAAAATATCGTGTCGGACATTTTTCACCCTTGCTTACTACCACTGTACCGTTGTTTGAGAGAAAAACGAACGCTGGAAAACGATCGCAACGCTCTGTGAGGCAACACCTCTCTATCAGGACGTACGCGCGTGGTCCCGTTGCGTGCGTGCGTTTGTGCGTTTGAGCTGCTGCCACCTGCTGGGACGGGGATATGTATGTACGACATGTATACCACATTGTCCCCATATAGCAGGACCGTCTGCATTAAATATGAATGTTGAAAATTTCTCCTGAATGTGGTGCCATCAAGGATAGCACCTCTTTCTTGTGAAAGTCCTTGGTTGACTCGAGGAAGCTCTCTTTTTCCCTCCCCCCGCCAAAAAATTGATTTTGGGGAAACATTTGACGTTTTTGAACCGCAGTACCGTTTTGGGGACAGAGCGGTGTAACTAACTCTAATTACAAGTGATTTGTCCCCAAAACGAGACTCTGCAGTCAGAGAAGGGTCAACCTCGTTTTGGGGACAGCGCGGTCTCATTCTAAGTAATTTGTCCCCAAAACGAGACTCTGCAGTCAGAGAAGGGTCAACCTCGTTTTGGGGACAGAGCGGTCTCATTCTAAGTGATTTGTCCCCAAAGCGAGACTCTGCAGTCAGAGAAGGGTCAACCTCGGGCCATCGTAGCCGTTGTGCGATTAGGCATGCCTTGTTGGATTGAGGTTTAGGTTTAGGCATGTGTTACTTGGAACCTGACTGATTTGTCCCGCAAACAAAAACTGCAGTACTAAAAATGGGTAACCTCGGCCTATCGTAAATGTTGTTCGAAGAGACATGCCTTACTGAATTTGATGATTAGGCATGCCTTAGAACGCATGATGTAGAAAGAACAAAATGGAAATAACGATTGGGCATGCCCCACGTGAAACGAAATGGGATTCACGATTGGTCATGCCTGATGTATAACACAAAGTGGGATAGCGATGAGGCATGCCCCACGTAAAACAAAATGGGATTCACGATTAGTCATGCCTGATGTAACACAAAGTGGGATAACGATGAAGCATGCATGCCTTGTTAGGTTAACGATTAGGCGCGCCTAATGTAAAAAAAATGGGGCTAACGATTGCCCATATGGATATTGCCTCTGTGCCCTTGAGGAGCCCCGTCAGTCACGAATGTCCTACAGTATCACGGTAGCATACGTCCTTCGCATTGACAGCTGCATTCCTCACAGGCTATTGATGTACCTGGTACAGTACGAAAACAAAAGATGCTGTGAGGTCGAGATTTTCCTCAAAACTCATGTGTGCGTGCTTGGTGTCCTTGAAGTCTTGGAAGTAGTACGTTGGCTCTTTGTGTGAAACTGGTGTGATGTTCACGTTGACCCTGCTGTTACATTATACCTGGTATATTACAGTGGAAACACGCTGTTGCTTTGATGTGCCGCGTGTAAACGTCACAGCGCGACGACTCTGCTGATGAGGTGTTCCGGCAAAAATGCATGAAATGCCCTTTTGTTGCACGTTGGCAAGCTTTTCTCTTTCGGCCGTCGCGGGCCTTTTTTCTCACGCGCTCTCGGCTGCTGGGCACGCAGGGCCGCCCCCCCGCGTGTACTCACGGCGCAAGTTTGGGCCGCAGCTGGGCTCCGTGGCGCGTGCCCTGGGCGTTCAAAAGTCGCGCGAGCTGGCAGCTCAAACAAACCGTATAAACGCACGCGCAACACTCTGTACGGGAACGCAAGGGCCGGATCGCTCTTCATATTTCTGCATGACCGGCCCTTGTATTTCCGCCCGATTTCCTGTGTAATACGAGGGTACCCGGGTATACAAAAGAAGCACTGCTGTTGTTTGTTCCTTGACGTGGGTCCTACACTATTCCTGTAAGGGGTGGGTGACGGCGCATGCCTGGATAGGGGGATAAGGGGAAACGGTTAAATCCTTTTGGGGTGTTGAAGATAGCGACCAAGAAACTTATGAATGGGGTGTAGTATGGTATCGACCGTGTACGAGCTGAAGAGCAGCTTGAGCGGCGCACGGTGCGGGCAGGGTGGTAGTACTGCTTGCGCCCGCGCCGTACGGCTCCTCGCATGCAACCGTTGTGACTCTCGGACACCAGCCTGTATCATCCCTCACGTCAGGCAGTAGGCATCGCTGTAATCGTCTTCGTCGCGTTTTACTGTGCCAGGTATTACGGGGGACCATAGTAAATAGGACCAACTAAGGTTAGTAAAAATAGGTAAATATATACTAATAGGTTTTTTGTGCTTACCGTAGGTCCTATTTACTATGGGCCCCCGTAATAGTTGTTTGTTGTTTTGCCGTCTGACCTCCGGAGAGGGTTATAAGCCACTTGAGGACTTTTGTGCCGCACACGACAATCCACTTCCGGAGGGGAAAAAAAGGTGCTTGAAACAGAAGTTTTGGGTGCGTTGCAAGCCCGATACACGAATCTCATGGCTTTCTGCATATTGCAACATCGCGTCATGGCCCAGGTCACAGCACAAACGAATGGTACCCTTGTTGCTTTTGTGACGACGACTCAAGCTGTGTGCGATACCTGGATCGCACTTGCTCCGGGTTTATATGACCTACTGCAGGATACATCTAGGCATCCGTTCTTGAGGGGAACGAAATTCGGACAGCTGTGGAACTCACTCCGGAGATGGTATGTATGCGTGCATACTGTCGAATGATTGCCCGTCTCATGGTGCTATTGGACTCGAAATCCTTGGTGCGCGTTGCTTGTGCTTGGTGGCTGGTGCGGTTCCCAGGGAGATCACTTTCAAGACCGATCCCGAAAAGGGAGATTATGAGCTGGAGACGGGGGCGTCGCGAAACTTTGAGTCTTGGACTGACAAGCAGGCAACGGAAGATGAGCACAAGAAAGCCAGGTATGTATGCATCATGCTTGTATACCTGGTACCTGGTAGGTACTAATCGGTCTCACGCGGATCATCGTCACCAAGTGGACTCTCGTATGAAAACAAAATGGAGCTCATGTTATTGAGGGGGTACTTTTTCTAGCAATGGTGGATATCGGTGGTTCTATACAATGAAACCTTGAAGCGATTGGATTTCGACGAACGACACGTCAACTCTACACGATTTCGATGTGCAAGACGAGCACAAGATTGTCAGGCAGGTTTAATTGTTACTTCAGTATAGTATTAAACGTACGTGGTGGGATATCGATCGAGTTCGATGAGATGTACCTGGTAATATTTACCAAACTCAAGGTGACATGATTATGATATGCGACACCTGGTATGTCGAAACTTAGAGTCGTGAACGGACAAACGGGCAACGGAAGGCGAACACAAGAGAGCCAGGCATCCGAAATATACCCGCGAAACTGTTTTGCGGCTCTGCTAAAAGTAGATACTTGTGCACAAGTGCTGGCAGCTAGAGTACTACAGTAGATACTGCTCTACCCTCAGAAAAGGTAGCTATTATTAATACTAGCGAGACCGCTTGCGTCTGCGCCGTGTCGAGGGGGAGAGAGGAAATGAGCGACAGACATACAACAGCTCGAAAACCGCACGCTGGACTCTTGTGTATCGAGCAGCTAGATACTCGCTAAACATACCAGCAAAACTGTTATATACTCTACTACGTGCTACGTAGCAGCAGCTAGATATCCGCAGCAGTTTTCCACAAATCGATCAGACCACCAACTCCTACTCGATGATTTAGATCTTTCAGGCCATATGTTTTCCTGATCTGTAGTATCCGTATGATCTACAGTAGCTCATGTTCCCAGGTGGAAACCGCATTTCCTGCACGGTCTAGGACATGTTTCCTGGGTTAGATCTGTACTGTATAGATAGATCCTGCACAACCTATCTTAACGGCGGGTTAGGAGCGAGACGATCTTTCTGTTCCATCGATTCTATAGGATCTATCTGTAGATGATCTATCTGAGATGCCCGACGTGTGAAGTATTTAATTCACAGCTAACGTGATCGCTTGCGGCTGCGTCCTTTGTTAGGGAGGAAGAGGAGAAGAGCGACAACATGAAGCAGCTCGAAAAACCGAACGCTCGACTCCAAAATCGAGCTGGAGATCATGGATGCTTTGGACGAGATCAAGGCCGTGAACCGCAGGCACGAGACCGTTGACACGGCGAACGTGCTCAAGGCTTCGGCTGCGAGGAGGGAAAAGGCTTCTGCCGGCCTGGTGAGTTGACCGTCTGATTTGCCTCACAGGGCACGTGGTGTTCGTGTGTACCACTTTGACCGATAATATAACCCCCGTTTGGACTGTGATGTGACCACAAATCGGGGATAATATTCCCAGCCACAGCAGTGATATACGTGTCCTGTATATTTGTGGAAAAATTACACCTCGAACAGATGGTCGATTCCCACAGTTCGTGATCTAGATCATTCAGGACAGATACACCCCTGATCTGTATGATCTATTAATAGCTCATATTGCCGGATGGAAGCAGATGCATTCTGCATGATCTACAGTATGTCGTGTTTCCTGGGTTGGATCTGATCCTGCACAGCATCTCGTAACCGCAGGGTATGATGTAGATCGTGATCTGTGTAAACTTGTGGAAAAGTTGCTCTGTCTTTGCTCTATTTTCTTCCTACATACCAGTACGTACTGGAATACTGGAATATACTACTGTAAGTACACACCATGGTTCGCCATCAACGGGTGCGGGATACCTGGTGTTCATCTTATATATACCAGGTGGATTGGATACCAGGTATATATATATTATTTTTGTCTTCACCTTCACTGTCCACCAGCTCAAGGCGTATTGTGCTGATGTTAGTATAGGAGGTTTTCCCCTCGGTGGCATTCTGGACGATAAATAAGGTGTAAGCTGTCGGCACAGGTGCCTTCCCCTTCTCCATGTATATTTCTACAGACAGTAGCAACAAAACTAAAAACCTTGGCTGTGAGTTCGAGGATTTTGTCGAAACTCGTGTATTTATGTAATTGCGTATGCTGTATGCTGTATGCTGTATATAAACTCCGTACGCGTATTATAGGCACAATTGTGAATTATTGGGTTCGGCTCGTATGAAGACGGAAGAAGGGCGGTTGCCGACCTGGTGATTTATTTGTACGTACGACGTACCTGGTACGTGGTAAAATGCTTATTTTTGCGTAAGTTCATTTTTTTTTTTTCTTTGATTTGTTGCTTTTCTTTCTCTCTTTTTTTTGCCTTCGCACTGCTGTCCATATTTTGTTTTCGGGTGCACGTATATACCTTTATAGCTACTTTCCAGGCGTTTGTGTTTTGGTTCGCAAGTGTTTCGGGATGGTCTACCAAGGACCGCAGTACCGTTCCCGTGCGTACTGCTTAGTACTGCTTAGTACTGCGGTGCGTGTGTGTTGCCTCATACCAAGTGCTTGCTTATGTTCCATCTTGTATCAGGCCGCATTTTGTTTCCTGTTTTTTTATTGTGACCACGGGCTACGTGTCGGGGGAATGGCCTACAATAGTATACATATACGAGTACGCACTGTGAGAAAATGACGATGGTGTAACACACCATTACTGGGGACCATACTAAATAGGACCAAATTTTAGTGGTAAAAATAGATAATTATATAGGTTTTTGTGTGTATCGTAAGTCCTATTTACTGTGGTCCCCCGTAGTAGGGTGATGAGTCAACACACTATTAATAGGATGATGAGCCAACACACTATTAATAGGATGATGGGCCAACACACTATTAATAGGGGGATGGGCCAACACACTAGTAATAGGGTGATGAGCCAACACACTATTAATAGGATGATGAGCCAACACACTATTAATAGGGTGATGAGCCAACACACTAGTAATAGGGGGATGGGCCAACACACTATTAATAGGGGGATGAGCCAACACAACCCCTTGCACGAATGGGGAAGGTGCAAACGCCGAGCGACGCATCTATGAAAAGTATCGACGAGATCTTCTTCCCAACGCCGCCAGTTTCGTTGTGTGACGTCTGATTTCCGAGAAAGTCGCCTCTGAATTTCATCCTCGTGCGTATTTCACAGTTCAGGGGAACGCAATATTTGTGGGTCAGGACGCATCATATCTATAACGCGAAGGAAGTTATGACTACTATTACTGGGGTCCATAGTTAACGGGACCAAATTTTGTTAGTAAAAATAGGCAAATATACAGGTTTTTATGTACACCACAGGTCCTGTTAACTATGGACCCCCGTAATAATACCACACACAGCTCAGCTCAGCTTACAAAATCAGTTTCGACGAAATGCTCGATCTCATATTACGGGGGTCCATAGTTAATGGGACCAAATATTGTTAGTAAAAATACGTAAATATGTAGTTTTTTTTTATGTATTACCATTGGTCCTGTTGACTATGGACCCCCGCAATACCTGGTAGCATTTTTTTTTTTAAATTACTATGCATAAAACCTACCATGGTATACCAGTATATATATGTATGTATTCCAGTATTTGTATTATTATTATACTACAGACAGTAGTTGTAAGTATACGACGTCCCTTACCAGAGTTAAGAGTTGGTACCGGCCTCTTACAGTCAGTAGTGGGCAGAAACGGTGGTCAGGAATTTGATGTCCCTTATCTACCCGTGGCGCTTTTCGCGGAGTCTCTTCAAAGCGACCACCTACTGCTGTATTATCGTCATCAACCATCACCTCACAGAACAACGTGGTGTTGAAGTTGTGGTTGGCAGGGTGTATACATATGTACACTGCAGTGAAGATACCCGGATACCTCCCGAATATACTTGTGCTGTGGAGGTCTCCGGGTGCATACCAGGTATACTATTACGGGGGTCCATAGTTAATAGGACCTATGACACACAAAAACCTATATATTTGCCTATTTTTATTAACAATAATTGGTCCTATTTACTATGGTCCATAGCCGGCGTCCCCGGTGGCTTGGTAGGTGGTCCGCGAGCCTATCAAGATCAATTTCGTGAGTTCGAGTCTCACCGAGTGCATGCTCATAGGGACTTTTTCTTGCATAAAATTGATTAGCGGAAAGCGCGAGAGCGTGAGTTAGCTGTACATTCGATGAAAATCGACGAGCAGTGGGAATGCTGAACCCTATGCGCGATAAAAACTAAAGGCACGTACCGGGGGGGAGAAGGGACGACACCTGTGACCACGGCTTGTCCAGAAGATCGTCGAGGGTAAAACCTCCTACGAGTGGGCTGGAAAGTAAAAGTGATGATTAAAAAAAAAAAAAAAAAAAAAAAAAAATGGTCCCCCTTAGTAGTATATACTCTGGATATGCCGAATACCTACCCTAGTAAACACTCTGGAAGTACCCGGGTACCTACCCGAGTGTATATATACTCTGGGGGTACCCGGGTATCTACCCGATTTACTACGAAAAAAACAGAGTTGGTTCCCGAGTACCCCTGTGTGTGTGTGTGTGTTTTTTTTTTTTTTTTCATCACTTTTACTTTCCAGCCCACTCTTGGGAGGTTTTGCCCTCGACGATCTTCTGGACAAGCCGTGGTCACAGGTGCCGTCCCTACTCCCCCCCGGTACGTACTTGCCTTCATTTTTATCGCGCATAGGGTTCAGCATTTCCACTGCTCGTCGATTTTCATCGAATGTAGCTAACTCACGCTCTCCTCGCGCTTTCCGCTTATCAATTTTTTATGCAAGAAAAAGTCCCAACGAGCATGCACTCGGTGAGATTTGAACCCACGAAATTGATCTTGATAGGCTCGCGGACCACCTACCAAGCCACCGGGGACGCCGGTCACTATGTACCCTACAAAGGTGGTGTTCGTACATATTAATAGTAAGTGAAGTTCAGGTATAACGACCCACAGTAAAAATTAGAAAATAAGCTTGCATCACAGCAGTATTAATATTAATATTAATAGTGCAAGCGCCATCATGCTCCGAGCGTGTCGTACAGCTAGCTCCTCCTGCCTCACGTTTCGATTGTTGGTGGCACGCAATCGTCCGTTGACGTACCTCAAGCAGCCCGGCCTGCTTCAATGTGGCCCATTGTCCCGTGTAAGCGTGTGAGGATTTTTCGTCGTTGTTTCCCTCTATACTGGTACTATGTTCATCAAGCAAGTGCACTCTGAGGCGGGTTTTGTCGGTCAGTTAGACCGATATCAATGGAAGCACGGGTGGTTTAAAGTTTAGTTCCGTTTTTTTTTTGTCGCTTTCAAGAAACAGCTGAAGATTATTCCCGTACGTACCGCCGCTGCGTGAAAAAAGGAACCAACAAAAGTTTTTCTTTTCTTTTCTTCACACGGCTGCAGGCGGCGGAGTTTTTTTTTTTTCTCTCTCGTGTATAATTCTACATGCTGATAAAAAATCAGCTCGTGCGGCGATAGACCTTCGTTCTCAACCCACGGCCAACCCGCTTGGTGTGGGGCAAGGCCAACGAATGTAGATTATGGCCTCGAAGGCATCAGATGGATGCATGGTCTACCGTAGGGGGCGTGAGTTTGCTGGCGGCGTCCTACGCTCTTTTCCCAAATCCGAAAAAAAAGCCTATTTTGTGCCATCCGAAAGGGATCGAGAGATTTTGTCATCTGTTTTCGACACACCAGCGGCCAAATGTTTTTTTCATCGTACGTCTGTCCAATGCACACCACGTAATCACCAGCCATTGTGTGAAGACAGCAGTGATCCTAGGGTGGGTCGAAGCCCCTAACGAGCGCGCCCCGTTCAGAGGTTGGAACTTTTGTCTTGAAGAATCGTGCTCATAGCAAAAGCGGTACTGATTTTTTCTGGCGAATATATTTGAAATTCAAACTTGTTATGGACATTTTGCGTTTCCATTGCCGTCGGTCTTAGAAGCCGCTTGTTTTATAGGGCAGGCATATGTAGTCGGTTAATAAGCTGCTTGCTCTCCAAGGCAGATATTGTAAGTTAATAAACCGCTTGCCACCTAAGGCAGATTGATTAGTATTTAATACCTGGTATTAGGGGGGACCATAGTAAATGGGACCTATGGTACACACAAAAACCTATATATTTACCTATTTTTACTAACAATATTTGGTCCTATTTACTATCGTCCCCCGCAATAGTACGAAACAGGAGTACTACTGCTGTGACCCAGAGTTATTTTCAACTTTTTTTGCGGGAAAAGGTGCACATTCTACACTAATCTAGACCCTACCGGCATGTAATAATCTGTGCGCAAGGTTGTTCGAAAGGATCGGCACAACGAGGTCGTAAGCCCTGCTCTGCTCACATTGTGCGTGGTTCTTGTTCGCGGGCCCATACTGTCCCGTTGGAGTCCCGTTGGAAAACCATTTGTCTTTAGCAACTACTATTACGGAGGTACATTGTTAATAGGACCTATGGTATACATAAAAACCTATATATTTACCTATTTTTACTAACAAAATTTGGTCCCGTTAACTATGGACCCCCGTAATAGTAGTAAATAGTATTCCACCATACTTTCTCTAAATCACTTTTTTGCGGTGAGGTATCCTCCGAGAGTTCCCTAACTACTGTGTATATGTACAACACATGTGTTGAGGTAACATAACAGACACGCCTGGGACTATTTCCTAGCCGATTTTCTCCTACGCGTGCCTCAAAGGCCTAGACCGCACGCAGCGACGACGGTGGTTTTGGGGAAGATCTCGTAGACATGTTGTGTTAGACGTTGTAAGTAGGCGTTTACACTCTCCCCGTTGTCGAGCAAACCGGCCTGGAAAATCGTCCCAGGGTGTGTGTTGTCTTATCCTATCTTTCCACACGTGCCACGCAAACCACGTATGTTGTACATAAACAAAACTCGCAATTTCAATTTAATTAATTCGTGCTGAAAATAGAAGTAATTATTTATTTTCCGAATTGGGGGAGACGAAACATACAGTATAGGTGTACAGTAAGTGAGGAACCTCAGAAGAAATTGGTGCACCCCTAGCATGTGAGAGGGTGGGTTCTACTGTGCGCTAACTCCGGTATAACCGAGTTCATCCGGGAGAATGTGTGCATTCTAGTCCACACCAACTCTAGTACAACCGCGCCGGATTTTTTTGTCATTTCTCACCAAATCTGCCTTTTGTTTATTGTTTAGTGTTCGTATTCTTGGTGTATATATATACTTGGAAGTAGGTGTTCCGTACCACTGAATACTGCCTTACCGTGTTTGCAGAAAAAAAAAAAAAAAAAAAAAAAAAATCGTCCAGCTATCTTTTTGGGACTGCAAAGGGGGAAAATTGACGATAAGAATTGGCGATTGCAGAAATTGTCAACGCGTGTTATGGGGGATGATGCTACAATGGTTGCTGCTGTATGAGGCACAGTTCAAGGAGCCGTGCGGCACACGCACAGCTTGAGTCTACCCGTTCTGCTCTATATCTCCTACATACCGGTAGGCTGTTGATATACCCAAAAGCTGTGATTTTGTTTCGGTCTGTGGCTATCTCCACCCAAAGTAGCCAAGCACGCAAAGCAATCGTCTACTTTTTGCGATTCCGGTTCCGATGTTGATTGAGTCGTTATAATCGTACGATCGAATCGAATTTAAGCTACGCCGCGGTAGGGCTCGGTGCCTTGTTTCCCTTGTTTTGTGAGCTCACCCCTACGGGTCAAATGGCATCGAAGAAGAGAAGTTTTTCTCGCGGAACTCGATCAACAGTATCGATTCACCGCCCTGTGTTTGGTTTTGAACTCCGCGCCCGTTTCTGGGGGGACTATCTACTCGGAATTTGTGTGTCGAACGCTTTGCGATACTAAAAAATAAGGGTAGGCAAGTGTGTTGAGGTGTGTGTTGGTGCATCAGCAGTTGCCATGTGTTGTGCGGGGTGCGGCGTGGGGCGCTCGTTGCCTCTGGCCACGGCGATAGTCGTTCTTGCCGAATGCTTTGATGGCCTCTCCTCTCCCGACTTTCTCACCTCCTCGCTGTTGTTGGCGAGATTGAATTGCCCCTCTTGGGCTCTCTTCAGAGGAGGAGGACAAGGAGGAGGAGGAGGAGGAGGAGGAGACAATTTGCCGATACAAAATGACGAATGGCGATTGCAAAAAAACGTCCATTGCGTGATTGGCGGGGCGATACAATCGTTGGTGTCCGGGTCACAATAGTTGCTTGAGTGCAAGGAGTCGTGTACGGCACGGGTGCAACGTGCTCCTACCTCCTACCCCTTTTTAACACTGCTCGGCGCTCACGCTGCTCGTATATACGGTTCAGTGGTTCAATGGCTCCATGGTTGATAAACACCAATTTTATCGTTGTTTTAGTCGTGTGTGTCGGAGTCTCGAAGCGGTTTAAAACCGTGCCCCGGACAGTTGTTTCTTGTTTCTTCAGAATGTGGTTTGTTCTTGGTTTACGCGTCGCACTTGCTTTCCCCGCCCCCATGCTTGAGGATGATTTGGTGGGGATATCAGAAACATCCGAAGGATTGCAGAAACCAATAGTTGCGGTACTATTATAGAGTACACTAGGAAATTGAGAGTGACGGCGAACGTATTGACGTACGCAGTAGTTGTATGTATCGAAGATAATTTGAACCCGGTAACTTTCAAATATTAGTGGGGAGTAGGTGAATTCCCGATCGTAGACCAGTACACGTACCTTGGCGTAGAGGTCTCGAAAGACTGCTCTTGGGATACACACATAGCAAAAGTAATAGGATAGGGTAAAAAACACGTTGGCAAGATGGATGCGATCCTAACAGACACGCACCTTGACACTATGACGAATGTGATTGTGCCAAAGCTCATTTTTGCAAGAGAATGATGGGAAGGGAACACGAACCTCGTAAAACAGCTTGCAACAGTACAGGTAACAGCAGCGAAAAAAGTACTATTAATATTAATAGGATGCCCGAGTTCGACCAGTACTACAGTATTAATAGCAGAACTGGGAATGTACCCACTTGAGATTAGTAGAAACTTGAGAGTGTCAAAATAGCAAATAAACTAAAACATCCCAAAAAGAGGTTGCCAGCGATGGCTGATGTATCTGTATGGGAGAAAGTATCAAAAGGGCAAGCTGGGGTGAGGTGGGATAGCGTAGTCGAGAAATTGTGGAAGTATGTATTTAATAGGAGGAAACCAAGAAGAGGTTCTGCCCATAGATACGTTCGAGGATACAAGACACGAGAGAAAAAAAATGATACCGTAGAAAGAAGGGAAATGCTAGCGAAAAAACGAAGCTGAAATGTGATATGCACTTCGAGATTGTACGGGGGGTTAAGGGAAGGGGTAGGAACGAAAACGCATTTGCACGGCCCACTGGACTTCGCGAAAACCCCGGAGCTGTGATTTCGTGGATAGGGGACCTGGACCTGCGGCGAAGAAGAACGAGATAACGGTAGCCGGGAGGGGGGGGGAATTAGATGCACACGTGTCCCCTTGTGAAGCCATAAGAGTAGAACTCACATGGTGGGAGAATGTGAAATGCACAAGGAGGAACGGGATGTGTCAAAGGAGATGAGGAAAACATATGAATGTGACATGGAGAAGTTTGGCACACTAGCTACAGTAGTAAAAGAGATAAAATGTTCGCTGTCCTAGGAGACAGATGGTGGCCACAGGCGGCGAAATAGGAAGAGACTGAACTTGACAAGGACTTTTTGCCTGATGCATAGTATATGCAAACAACGTGATGAGGTCCCTAATGTTGGAGGTGCCTCAATTAGGAGTAGGAGCGGTGCTCCGTCTCGAAAGCTGTGCGTGGTCAATGGTCATATGACTAAGACGAGCAACAAATGAGTATCCCCCCCAGCCCTCCCCACATTCATTTGACTCTTGTCATCCATGCAGGAAGCTCCGCCTTACGAGTGGTACGAAGAATTCAGCTCACCCTCTATGCGACTCACCCCACACCTCACGCGGCTCTCTTCCGCCGTAAGACCACGGCCATGAACGACGTTGAGTACATCCCGCTATTTCAGTCGTCACATTTGCCCGCATTGGGTCAGACGAGTCAGACGAGCACCCTCTGCCTGCTGCAGACCATGTATAGCGTCATACGACAGGGGCACTGAAGTTGTCACCTTGTGCATTATGAGACAATATTTTGTGAGCGACTAGTAATAGCACACTCCTCAGCCGAGGAGCTAACCAACAAGGCACGCCATACTCCCACTTCCGCTGGCTCAATACGAATCGTTGTACCATAAGAGACCATGGTTTTGCTAGTTGGATTAAACCTACCGATTATCTCAAATTCAGTTTTGGGTGGCTTACTGTTATATTAGTGTGGAGCTCCTCAGGTCAGAAGGCTCAGAAATATTCGGTGATACCCTTACGTTGTACTAGTATGTATCATCCCCATCCTATTTCAAGTGGTTTATGCCCAGAACATAGGTGCTTACTTGCGTACAGTAGCGCGAAAGTGGTTGAAGTCTTGCTACCCGTATCAAGCGGAGACTATTAATAGTTTTTTCTGCCGAAGTGGTACCGAAGAACTCTCCTTTGTCTTTCCGCATGCAGTCGCAGTACAGCGGTACGGTAGTACTACAGGGAAATTTCTGTTTGTACGAGCGTTGCTGGTGAAACGCCAAACTACGAACTGACTCGCACTCGACTTCTCTCGTTTGAGAGACCGTGCGTGCCACACTAACTTCAGTATGACATCGGCTCGCCAATGTCTCATTTTTATTGAAAAGTCTCGAGCCTGACTTTCTTGAGTGCTCGGGTTCTCATATTCATAGTAGTATTGTGGTCATACCATGGTTGTTGGGGTTCTGATTACTGTGATTTCTATGCCCTACATATCGTAATAATTGTCCTGTGCTGTCTGCTGTATGTCCTAATCGCGAAGTCGCCTCATCCGTGCCTTGCCGCTCCGTCGAGGCAGGCTGTCGCCGGCGGCAATGCCGAGCTCAACGAGGACGATGCGCTGATCGCCAACATTCGCTTCGGTGAGTCCAAGGTCCGCCGATTAGCGGGGTCGGGTTCGGACGACAGCGACGGAGCGGACAGCGCTGACCGCGATGATGAGCTCAACACCGCGGATGCCGCTGGACAGGGAAAAGGGGGCAAGGGGGCGGACGGAAAGGGAGAGGGGGGGGGCGAGGGTGCTGCGAAAGGGAAAGGGAAAATGCGCGCAGCCGGCGCCTCGTCGCGAGCGGCGCCACAGTTTCGTTCTGCGCGAAATCCTGCTGCTGGTCCGAGCCCATTAACCGGAGCAGAGGGTGCTCTTGGGGAGGAGGGAGGCGATCGGGCTGAGGAGACTGGGGATGGTGCAGATGCGCCGGCGGCGTCTGGGTCGATGCTGTTGTCGGCGATTGAAGCGCAGGCTAGGAGGGAAGCCGAGAAGGCAAAGTTAGCGGCGGGAGCGACGGTGGTGGTGGTGGTGAAACGCAAGAAGAAGAAGAAGAGTGGCAAGGACAAGGACAAGGATAAGGGTAAGGGTAATAAGGATTCGGCGGGGGCGGAGGGGGGCGGGGGCGGGAAAGGCGCAGAGGAGCCGCCCAGCAAGAAACAAAAAAAACACAAGCAGCAGCAGCAGCAGCAGCAACACCAGGAGAACGGTGACGGCGGCGGTGACGGCCACAAGAAGGGCGGGAGGGGGGGTGACGCAGGCGCGAAGGGGGGCGTCGGCGTGCCGGCGAAGAAAACCGAGCACGGGGGTGTTGGAGTGCCGACAGCAGCTGAGGGGGCGTCACGAGCGGTGAAAAAATGGCTGGCGTCTCACCAGCGACGGGTGCGGGAACTCCAACCCTCGGTGGGTTGAACTTACTGGGGTCTTACGATTCTTCGTCCGGCTCGGATGATGCATCGCGATGAATTTTATCGGTTGACGGTTCTGACTTTGCCGTGTCGGTTTTCGCGAAGTCTTTCTTTGTTGGCATTCTGTTTCTTCGCCCCCCCCCCCCCCCCGCCCCCTCCAGAAACCCCCTTCCAGAAATTGTCTGTCGGGCGAGTCGCGACTTCTTTTCTTCTTGAGCATCCTGTTCTTGTTTTTTTCGTTTCCCGGATGTGTTTGGAGGGCGATAGGATTAATAGAAAATAGTATCCCCGTCGGGAGCGGAGAAGTGAATTGCGTTGTGTGGATGCATGGGTGATGATGTTCGTGTTTTCTTTTTTTCTTCTCCGCGCCGCCGTGTAGCCGTTGACCGAGCGGCGCCGTAGTCGTTGACTGGGCTTCGGCATATAGCCGTTGGCTGAGCGTCGCCATCATAGCCGTCGACTGAGCGCCGCCATAGCCGTTGGCTGAGCGTTGTCCTTGCGTCTTTCTATGGAGGTTGGTGAAGGTCCTCGCGTCTTGCTGTGGGGACACTGGGTGGGTGTAAGTGGCGCTTCAAGCGGCGAGTTGTATTCACGGGAGCGCTAGCCGCGCTGCTGTTTGTGAAGAGAACCTGCGGGGTGGAGTCATACTGCTGTAGTGCTATACGCAACCTTATAACAATAAACCGGGATATGCCGGTCCAAGCTATTACGGGGGACCATAGTAAACAGGACCAAATATTGTTAGTAAAAATACCTAAATATATAGGTTTTTATGTATGCCATAGGTCCTGTTAACTATGGACCTCCGTAATAGATTGATGGATTTGTTATTCGAGAAAATGTGTGCTCCACACTAATTTCCGTATCGTGGCTCCCGAATTCGTTCGTTTCCCCGGATTTCTAAGGCGTCGCGTAGTTTCTTTTATCAGGAAAGGTGTGTCCCACACTTTTTTTTCAAGATCATCGCTCCCGATGTTACTTGTCCGGAAATGTAAGGATTCTTAGTTTCTTGTGCGGCTCTTTCTTAGCACGTCTTCTGGCATGCCTTATCATGTCATGTGGCATGCTTTATCATGAGAGGGTCCGTAGTGTAACGGGTGCTGCGTGGATTTTGTTTAGTAGCATAGCTGTGGGCGGGAATGAGTAGCTGAAGCCGCAGTAGTCTGGGCTGCCTTCTCGTTGCGCCCGGGGAGACCGGTGGCTTGCTCGGTTTGGTTGCCCTTGACCACGGAACGGGTCTTGGGCAGTAGTCCCTGGTTTTCCTCTTCTTGTTCTGAAGGGATGCTTCTGTTTTTTTCTCGAAGTCTTAGGGGTCTAACAATCTTGCCTTGTCGTCTGTGCTTTCTCCCTAAGTATTCCGAGGCGGATTGGATTTATTTCAAGGTTTAGTATTGTTTCGCTTGCGGGACGAAGCGTGACAGTAAGTACTACTGCTGCTGCTGCTGTTGTCAGGAGCTCAAGCGAATCGAACTAAAAAAATAATAAACTGCTGCTCATGAAGTTGACCGAAGAAGCCTATGGCCCTGAATTTGCTGACCTTGTCTTTCGATGAGCGAATGCGCTTGTCATTTCCTGGCCGTGAATCCCACACCTGTTCGGGAAAATGGCGATTCTGTACTCTCAACTTATCCTCCATTTATTATGGCCGAACGACGCGTGTTCCATTACGGGGAGTTATTACGAGGGACCATAGTAAATAGGACCAAATATTGTTAGTAAAAATAGGTAAATATATAGGTTTTTATGTAGACCATAGGTCCTATTAACTGTGGTCCCCCCGTAGTAGTTCAGAATGAAGACGAACTACTATTAATAGGGCAATCACAAGCAATACGTGACATTTTGGTATTAATAGTAGCTTTATGGCATTCATAATAGTAACTACTCTAGTGCGAAACGCGACAGCTTGGAGTCAACAACAACAACAACAACAACAACAACAGCAGTGAAGCTGGCCACGAAACAGCGAAATTTACCTACCAGCTAGTTTTAGTTTCATGTTTCACCTCTCGCTACATACGAAACACGAAACAGAGAACCATTTACATCAGGCAGCTTTTGGAAGACGAGTCAGTATCAACCTCTCGATCGATCGAGCTCACAGCTATTGTGCGAGTACGTGTGTATTTGTAGTAAACCTCACACCTCGGACTGACAGATCATATCTGATCTGTACAGATAGATCATCTACAGTTCTTCCCCACCTGCCGTCGTGAGAGGCTGTGCAGGATTTATCTATCTGCATATTACGGGGGACCATAGTGTTAATAGATAGGACCTACGGCACAGACGAAAACCTTCCTGGTATATTTGCTTACTACTGTGGTCCCCCGAAATGGTACGATCCAACCCAGGAATCACGTGCTGCATTCAGTGAGTAGCAGATCATTCATGCAGATTTTTCGGGTCCCACCGGGCACCTTGAGGTGCTGTTAATAGCTTGATCATATTATACTTGATATGCAACATCGGGACGGATATGCCTTGAAACATGTGGAGTAGATCATGAGGTGGGAGTCGATTACACCTCCGAGGTTTTTGCTTATAAAATGGTTTCATTGAATACGTATACGTAGACACACTTTTACCTTCCAAGGGCGAATCGCATGGGTTTGAGTGTGAGCTCGGCGACCTGAAGCGAAAACAAGCACGCACGCAAGTAAACGAGCAATCAAACACGAAAATTAAACGTTTTACTAGTAATAGTGCACTGCTGCTGTAGTTTCTCGCCGTGACGGGCTCTGGCGCAGAGACTCCGCGGAATGTGTCATGGTTACTGCTGTGGGACAGCTGTATTTTATGGCAAGACGCACGATTGTGCACACTATAACTTTTACCGTTGTCCTCAACATGCAACCGTTTCTTGTTTATACGTACCCATCGACGTTCAGCACACCCAGTGTTCGTGCTGTTTCTCTATCCTATTAGTAGACCGATAAGCCGGCGCCCCCGGTGGTTCAAACTAGTGCTACTGCTGTAGTTGAACCTCACAACTTCTAAGCATAAGGGTCGTTAATATCGAAGAACCCGTTGTCCTAAACTTTATTTTCCAGATGTGTTTTCGTGCGATTGTTTTTACTTCTAGATTTTTCCTTTTTTTTTCCTCGTTTTTTTTATTACTCTATTTTTCCCTTCAAAATCCTCAAATTGGGACAGAACGCGTCCGTGTCTTGATGAAAAAGCCACGAAAAAAAATCAAAACAGTACGTATGTGAAAACGATCTCTTCGATAACGGTCGTTTTTACCGACACGTATTTAGCATATATATTCTTGGTCAAATTGGCAAGTCTACGTGTCTTTGAAAACGATTCTAAAAAAGGTCAAGGTCGTGAAACAAATCCTTCCAAGAAGGATTTTTCTTTCGGAAAAAAATGAACTCGCAGAAAGCGCCTATGCCGCTGCATAGTGTGTGTATGCGCCGTTAGACACGAACGAGCCGACGAGGGAAGAAATGCTGAACTCTTTCCGCGATCGAACCGAAGGCACGCACCGTCGTGGGGAGGGGGGGGGAGTGCCCGCTATGCAGCTGGCGTAAATCTGCCCATTCGGGCGAACTTACTCAGACAGATGTGCCCGAACAGAATGATGCTGTTCTAATGAGGTACGGTTTGTCACGAAACTGGAAGGCATTTTTTCACGACGGCGAGATTGTTTTCGGCCTCGGATAACGGCGACCAACACGCCGACCCGGAAATCTTACCTTGACTCCAACCCCAATCAGGCAGGGCCTGCTTGGTTGGTGTGCCAGCTGGTCGTTGTGCTCGGAAAGGCTCTATTTGCTGTTCGGGCACACCTAGAGGGAGTTCGCCTGCACGGGCACGGGAAAATCTACGCAAAATCCCCGCCATGTGGCCCCGGATACCGTACGTCGCGAGCGTAACTTACATCAATTTCTGATGCGACGAAGCCTTCCACGACATGAAACAAAGTAGCTGGCGATTTCGTGTTGATCTCGGCCATGTCGATGAGTAGGCTCTGCAGACTCGACGAATAGAGCTCTCGTGGTGCACGGTGCTTTTCTTCGACCAGCCACGATCTGGGAATGACCTTGGGGATGCCCCTGGTCTATCCTGTACTGTGGCGACACGGCGCACACGACTCACACCATCGGTTTGCCGCGACGACACGACTTTTTTTCCGCAATCCGGGAAATTAATTTCCAGGGATGATGCCGCAGCTGAATTTTTTCCGCGAAACGCGAAATACAGCAAGCAGTGTTGCGATCCAGGATTTCCCCCAGAAACGAGAAAAAAAAACGTCCAGTTATTAACGACCCCATGCAATGTATGGAAAATCGCCTGCGCGGGAAAATCTACGCGAAATCGCCGCTGTGGCCCCGAATCTGAGTTGGTGAGGAGAGGGTGCTCGAGAAGAAGAACGGCCGTTTGGAATCTTCACCGAGAAAGCTATTGTTTTCACTAAAATCGGAAAAAAAGCGAATAGAGTACTACAACAAGTAGTGTGTGTGTGTTCTTCACATTAAACCGTTTATCTACTCGTCGACATCCAGCAAGCCCAGTGTCCGTGCTGATTCTTCACCCTAGAAAGATACGAGCTCTGTGGTCACAGACTACGACACAGAGATAACACACCGTAATGCATTAATAGCCTACGTAATACCATGCCTTCGCACTAGGTGCGGCCGACACAACATACATACATACGCCAGCAATCAAAATACACCATAAAGAAAGAGAGCAACGAAAAAACCAAACCGAAAAAGAACAAGAAAAAGAAAAAGAAAAGGAGAAGAATCCCAAATAAATAAATAAAATGGGAGCAGGATCATACAGCATAGAGATATGTGTGAAGTGTTGTTTCTTGCCGTCGACATCCAATACGACCAGTGTCCGTGCCGATTCTTGAATCCCAGAGAAGATACAACTGCTGTTGTGGTCACACAACTATTACAGTTAGGAGTACGACACGGAGACAATACATTGCTATGGCAGGAGTATAAGAGTAGACAATGCTACGAATGCCATGTTCATCGTACCGGATACGGCAGGCACGACAAAGAAAAACTATTGCGGGGGACCATAGTAAATGGGACTAAATATTGTTGGTAAACATGGGTAAATATATGATTTTTTATGTATACCATACCAGGTACTGGTAGGTCTTATTAACTATGGACCCCCGTAATAATCAGAACCAAAGTATTTTTATATATAGATGGGATGGGAAGCATATAAAACAACAATGGTCGAGCAGTTGAGTGGGCAGGTTTAGCAATCTGGGAGAAGGGATCTTCAGGGGTGTTTTTTGACTTGAGCGCGGTCTCCACTTCGGAATCGTCGTCCGCAATTGAGAAATTTCCTGGTTCGATGCAAACGCGGCGCAGCCACATTTGTGGCCCGTTTTGGCCCGTTTTGGCTGCGGTTTGGGGTCAAGGTTAGGGTTATAAGAGTCAGGGGTTGGGTTGGGTCTTCGCCCGTACCTTGATCCCAACAGGAACCAAAATACGTGAACAGCCTACCAACCCAAAGATCATTTCTCCCGGATTGTAAGGGGACCTCGCGCAGTTTCTCCCCCCTGGTACTTGCCTTCATTTTTATCGCGCATAGGGTTCAGCATTCCCACTGCTCGCCGATTTCCATCGCGCGTTGCTGACTCACGCTCTCGCGCTTTCCGCTCATCAATTTGTATGCAAGAAGAAGCCCCTACGAACATGTACTCGGTGAGACTCGAACCCACGAAACGGATCTTGGTAGGCACGCGAACCACCTACGTGGTATCGAGCCACCGGGGACTCCGGCATACCCGGCACCTGGTACATCTTAAAGGGTATGTTTGGTAGGGTACGCACCAAAGTATACCGGGGGTATGTGCTCGGTAAATACCCCACCGAACCTTGCCGGAACGTTCGGTACGGCCGTATTACCTTACCGAACACGCCGGTAAGGTTCGGTACGAACTCGATACCGTTACCCGACGCTTCGGTAAGTTCGGTACGACCTCCTCAATACCTGTACCCGACACATCGCTAAGGGTATTGAAAGCGTATACCGGGGATACTTACCCTGCCAAAATGGTTCGGTTCGACCTCAATACCCTTCCGTTATGGCTCGGTACGAACTCGATACCGGTACCCGGCACTTCGGTAGGTGCGGAGCGACCTCAATACCGATACCCGACACTTCGGTAAGCTCGGTATGATCTCAATACCGGTACCCGACACTTTGGTAAGCTCGGTATGATCTCAATACCGGTACCCGACACTTCGCTCAGTTCGGTATGCCTACCAAAAATACCCTGGAAAGAGCACGCAGTAGTACCGGCCTTCCCACAAGAAACCTAAACTCTGGCTCAGGCTGACTTTTTGTTCCGGCCGCGCGCGAAAACACACCTTCATATCTTGCAGTTTGTTGTGTGTTGGCCCTCTCGAGAAGGCTATACAGCCGCTGTGCCGCTGTGAAAGGTCTGCCGTCAGGCCGCCTATTGATAGTGGCAGTCGTGTCACGGTGTCTCGGGCCCAGGCCAATCGCAGGGAGGGGGTCAGCTCTCTTAACCTTACTGTAGGAACTGACTGGTAGGATCAGAGCTTTCTCACTTTTTTTCGGCTGACTGTCTTGTGAGTTACTCGTGTGAGCGGGCCGGCACTGCTGCTGCTGCTGCACTAGTTACTGATGTACTGCCTTGACGAGCGAAAGTTAGACGGTCAACCAACATCTCTCGAAAGTAGACCATCAACCGAAGTATCTCGAAAGAACGGGATGCTGCCGCAGACAGCCAACCGCAAATCGACGTCCATTTCGTTCGATGTCGACAGATCGACAGCAGTCAAGTCAACAGACAAGATGCATCGTCGTGTGTGCGTTCTTTCTACCCGTCGACATCCAGCACAACCAGTGTCCGTGCCGATTCTTCAATCCTAGAGAGGAGATACAAGTTCTGTGGTCACAAAACTCCGCCACAGCAGAGATACTACGTGTACAGGCAGCAGTGTGTATGCATTTTTTCGATCCCATTTTTTATATTCTCCTCACTTTTTTATCTCCTTCCTATTAAACAGCAGTCGTATCTCAGATCCGGAGTCACAACGAGCAGTCGGTTTGAGCTATGAGCGAGCCTCTTTATTTGGGGTCATAGGGCAGTATAGACAGGCTACTGATTCCTTTACTTGTAGTAGTATTAATTGCGGGGACTCCACGGTTGGTTGTCCGGGATTGCACGGCGGCGGCGGCAGCGGTGCATGGAGATCGGCATTCGAGGGTAGGTCGCCAATTATTCACAAATCCCCGACATTCGAGTGGATCTGTGGTACACCACCGTATAGATGTGCATACTACACAGTAAAGTATGTGCAGGAGCACTTCTATGGTAGCGGAATGGAATATTTCACGACCCCCCCCCCCTGCCCCCGCCCCTTACCTGGTGGGGGCAGTGATGAATACCGACATCGTACCGCACCGGAAGTACCCTAAAACGGTGTCGGTATACAAGTAGGCATACCGAAACTGCCAAAAAAAGACGGTATCGGTATAATTCGGCATGTTGTCGATATTTTATTATCGACACCGCGCTACGGCGGTATTTGTCGTCCGCCCTGTACGAAAATCTCCGCACGGCATATGACCATGTGACAGAGCACCACGTCGGACAAAACCTCAAGCCATGTCGGCAAAAATACCGATGCCGAAATATCGATACCGTGATACCAGTACGGTATCTGTGATCTCCCCTGTAACAAACTTTTCATACGACATATAAAACCACCTACGACCTACAGCCCACCACTATGCTTCTACAAACGCCAGACCAGAAAACCCTCGCACCACCGCTCGTTATCGAAGCAGCAGGCCAGAGGTATAAGCAGACGGCCCAGTTTTTGTACCTAGGCGGCGTTATCCACGAAAATGCTGACCTCTCGCTCGAAATCGACCGACGGATCCGTCTCATGCGAGCATGCCTCAAACGGTTCGGCCCGGAGCTGTATGATAGGACGACCGCCCCCCTTAGCCTGAAAGTCCGAATGCTGAAGGCCGAGGTGATTGAGACCCTGCTCTACGGGTGTGTGACGTGGACCCTCAGAGCGGAACACTTTGCCAAGCTTCGAACGGCTCACCACCAAGTTCTGTTGCGAGTCATTGGCTTCCAACGCCGACTTCGTACTGACCACGCCACCCTCTCGTACGCGAAGGCCCTCAAGATGACACGTTGCGAGAGCATCGAAACGACCATCCGCAAACGGCGTCTCTTCTTCGCGGGGGGGGGGGGGTGGCACGGCAAAGCAAGGATCGATTACCTAGCCGGGTGATGTTCGGGACGATTGCTGGTGGGGAGAACCCGAGACCTGGCGGACAGGTTAAGACTTGGCATAGATGCGTAGTCGAAGACCTTAGGGAGTTCCGCGCCACCGAAGGGTCAACGGAACTTACTCCCTTGGTGTTTGGAGTTGAGACCGCACTGTGGCCCACTGCTGCAAAAAAGGCGGGGAAGTGGTACCGGGGGATCCTGGAAGCAGCCGAACGGTTCATGGTGAGGTGGCACGAGGCTGAGGCTGAGCTGAGCAGGCAGCGCCGCGCATCCGCCGTGGGTGGTGTCCAAGGGAATGGGGGGAGGAGGGGCAACAAGAGGAGTAGCAGAAAACCCGACCAAGGGAATGCGGAGAGGGGGGGGAAGAGGAGTAGCAGGGAAACTGCAGTGGACGAAAGTAGGAAGGAGATGGCAGATAGGGTAGCCAGGTACCGGGCAGACTAAGAAGTAGAATATGCCTATACTACTCGTACCACCAACTGGTGCAGCTGGTTCGAACGTGGTCTTCCTTTGTCTTCCTGTTGTTTTTGTTTATTTTTTTTATTTCATTTTATTGTCTTCTTTGCGGTGACCCTATGTGATTTTCATTCCTTCCTTTCTCCGATTGATAAGCCTTATTGAAGGAGTCGTGTGGCGTGGGTGGATGACGAGCCTGCTCTGCTTGTTTCGTACTGTCTGACGCCGAGGGGCCGGGCATAGTTGACGAACGCTGGACGATGGTGGCAGACAGGGTAGCAAGGTACCAGGCGGGCCAGCAGGGATACCCTGGCTGTGCTACTCGTACCATAAACTGCTGCCGCTACCTGGAGCATGCCTTGTGCTTTGTTTGGTTTGACTGTTATTTTACCTTGGTTCTTAGTCTTACTCTGTTGACGACTAGTGGTGTTTTCTTCTTTTTCTTTTTCTTTTTCCAGCTCGTTCTTTTCAAGTGTCTGCCACGTCCCCTACGTGGGGGTACGATGGTTTGTTGCTATACTGAAGTATATACATATACCAGGTATATTTTAGTTTCTTTTTTTTGTTTCTTTTCTCTTTCGAATTGTCTTTGTTTTTGTTTTTGTTTTTTCTCTTTGTTTCGTTTTTGTTTCTCTAAGTCATGGAATGTGTATGTCGTGCCTGTCGTACGCAGTATGATGACATGGCATTGCATTACATACGTGGCAACGTAGTATCTCTGTGGCGTAGCTTCGTGGCCACAGAACTTGTATCTCTCTAGAATCGGCACGGACACTGGTTGTGCTGGATGTCGACGCGTAGAAAGAACGGTTTAATGTGAAGAAAACAACAACAACAACAACCAACACAGCTAGCACCACCAAATAAGCACGACAGCTTACAGCAAGACCCAGCATCCAGCACCGACTGGCCGACTGGCCGCCAGTACATAGCAAGTGTCTAACGTGTTGTATCCTATACCAGGTACCTGGTATACAAGCCAGGTACCTGGTGTACAAGCAGTATGTACCTTGTTCACAACGACTGAATAAAGTGGATTAAACACCGAGTGAAAAATAAACCAGTTTTATCCCCTTTGCTTCGTCCGATTTTCGAGACTGTTACAGGGCGCAGGGGTCGTGGTTCGTGGGCTGCCGTGGTGGTGCTCTGGTCATATGACATCTACATCCACGAATGTTGTATACTTAGAGGCTTAGTGTACTCAAATTCAACATTCATACTGGTGTGTACCGCGTGCTGGGTGTATTCCTATGGCTCGAACCGAGTATACCACTCAGTACCAGGTATAGCGAGCGGTGCTTACCTCTTCCAGCAGGCGCGATTGTCAGGGTTGTCAACAAACCACGCAGACAAGTCCGATACACGTAGTTTACGACTACGAGTATATACCGTTATCCGATCTTGTGGAATACAGACAAAAACCGACACATCGTACTGGATGTTCGATTTTCTGGAATCCTACCGGAAAATACCGGAAAACTGGTACGTAGTTTCGAGCGGACGGTATTTTACAAAATACCGATCGTCGCGTTCTAGACGACGGTATCCGTATCCATCACTGGTTGGGGTGGTGTGGAACAAGGTGACATACCAAAAGAATAGGACTTCTTCTGCTCTCCTGTCTCATGAGCTACACTGCACTGACTGAGCAGCTGTTCGCAAACGATGATTCCTTGGCCGCATTATTACCGCGCTATATTTTTACGACGTACGTACTACCTTTTCGCCTCTTCGGACTATTATTAATTATAGTGAACTGCATCGATCCGCGTTTTTTAGGAGACAACTACTTGATTTTAGAATAAAATATACTTTTTTTCCAGCTAGGGTACACACCATGCAAACATACAACATATCATTGATCCTTTTCGTATCTGACAAACAAAGTGCGTCGTCCAATCATACCACTGTCAAGATCCCGAGTTGCGGGACACTTTGTATCCCTGGACAGGTCTGCCTTTTAAGTCGGTAAACATTGCACTCACATGTGTTGTTTGCTTAGCTATAGAAGAAGAGCATTTTTATTCCTTTCGTGCACGCGGAGACTGAGACCAAGCTCGTGCTCCTCTGGAAAACCCCTGGTTTTCCATCTAAGATACGCCTTCCAAGTACTACAAATACGTTCCCCGTGACTAAACCCAGGTAGTTACCGGGCTTTCAATCTCATACAAGACCATATCTTAACACTAGCCCACTCTGATGAACCGTATATGCAGAATTATGGGAAATTCGTGGAAACCCCGATTCCACGAACTAAAACATGAGTCGAAGATGCGGCTCCTCAAAACCCACTCCCCACACCTCTGAACGGCGAGGCAACGAAGCCGGCAAAGTACGTAAAAAAAATAAATAAAGGGAAGACCTAGCCTTAAGGGGCAGGAAGAAATCGTCGATGAAAGCCATCGCCATACCGCCCGCACGGGGGGGGGGCGAGGAAGATGCACGGAAAAGCGAAAAGTGTGTACGGGAACAAAAAGAAAAATAACACGGAGGGCGACAAGAACCACCTATACCCAGTCCACCACTCTGGAAGCGCGTCCCAACACCGAGCGGGGGGGGGCAGGACAGAATATGCAAAAACACATCCCCGACCCAGTTCAAATATAAAAAAAAGAAAAAGAAAACACACCAGAAACATATCGGGCAGACAAAAATTCATCCCCCAAGGCCCAGGAAGACGACAAAAAATAACTAAATTTGGATCTTCCTTCCGATATGCCCGGCGCCGAGGCTCGCCGGCGCGTATCTGTTCAACGCTGCAAGCCCTGTGCCAACCCCCACGACCGTGGCGACATGCCGAAGTATCTGCCGGCGGGGTTGACGCAATACGTGCTCAACAATTTCTCCAAGAAATCCCCTCCGTACCACGTCACCGAGGACGACGTTACCATATCTTAACACCACCCACATACATACGTATAAAAAGGATGAATGACTATTACGGGGGTCCATAGTTAATAGGACCTATGGTATACATAAAAACCTATATATTTACCTATTTTTAATAACAATATTTGATCCTATTTACTATGGTTCCCCGTAATAGAACTCAACGACTTGAAACATGCCAATCAGACCTGAATACTTACAGAGAATTTCGTCAACAACGCAGCCCAGTCATCAATGAAAGACTCTGTCCTTTCGTAGTTCAGATGGCAGATTGCACAGAAACGAAGCATGAATGTGGCGCACCGTATGCCGCGACCATGTGACATGGTGACATATGCGCTGTGAGCTATTACGGAGGACCATAGTAAATAGGACCAAATATTCTTAGTAAAAAATAGGCTCATATATAGGTTTTGGTGTCTACCGTAGGCCCTATTAACTTCGTATGTATGGTCCTCCGTAATAGCTGTCGTAAGCCCCACCGCTACCATTCGGCGCAGTCATCGTGTCGTGGTACGAGTATAATATCCCAGTACGATACATGATTTTATTTGGTTACCAGACACTGCATAAAATTGATTAGCGGAAAGAGAGCGTGCGTTAGCTGCACATTCGATGAAAATCGGCGAGCAGTGGGAATGCTGAACCCTATGCGCGATAAAAACTCAAGGCACGTACCGGGGGGAAGAAGGGACGACACCTGTGACCACGGCTTGTCCAGAAGATCGTCGAGGGTAAATCCTCCTACGAATTCGGCTGGGAAGTAAAAGTGACGATTAAAAAATATAAAACAAAAAAAAATACATACGACAGGATACAGAATGCCCCCCGCAACATCGATAAATTATTACGACAGATAGAATAGGTGCCGCAGACCTGTCCGTATGTTTGGTATCTTTTACGTGTAAAACCTCGGGTATGTGATAAAAATAATTAATTGTTGATCATTGTGGAAACATATATATGAGCAATATGATGATACCGGGACAAGATGAAACAGTAGTGAACATACATGCATACTTCGTGACATGTAGTCCGCAGCACATACTAAAAAAAAAATCAAAAAAATGACGAGAATGTTGACACCGGGGGGAGTACCATTTACGGAGGACCATACTAAATAGGAATAAATATTTGTTAGTAAAAATGGGTAAATGCATGGCTTTCTGTGTGTACCGTAGGTCCTATTAACTATGGCCCCCCGTGATACAGAGTAAGTAGCTGTATGAATTGCATAATAAATATCCTCGTATCATACCAGGTTATTTTTTCATGCCGTCGACGCCGCTTTTTGTACTTGTAAAGGTCAGGTTGGGACTACATCAGTACTTTACAGTTAGTCAGTAGTAATAGAGTTTCCCTTTCGCCAGGATTGCCTGCTGAGCAGGATTTCGTTGTTAATTCACCACTCACCACGCATGTACCATTTATGTGCGAGTATGTGCTGATTGCTTAGATTTCGAAGAAGATCAGCTTACGTCCGTTCGAGCACCGTGGAAGTCTGAGAGGAGGCTGAGCGCTTCGGTGGAAACCCTGGTTTCCATCTTAAGAGCACTCCTCCCAAGTACCACAAGTGTACGATCCCAATACCTGTGCCCAGGTAATTACCGACCTTTCTACCTCATTCAGTAAAGTAGCACCATTACACAATTAAATACACAACCGATAGTATATTTTGGTGGTGTTGTATGACCAGGTACCTTTGGTACAGCAGTCAGCAGTCAGCAGTATGTACCTGGTATTTATTGTGGACAACAATAAGGCGGGTCGATGGGAAGGAAAGGGGTGGTGAAGGAGCGCTTGCTTCAAATCGTCTCGGCGACTACACAGGTCGCCATTTCGAGGAGGGTGTCGCGCTTCAAACTCCAGCTTTGGGACCACCAGGAAGCGAGAAGGAGCAGGGGGGGGGGGGGGGGATGACAGACCCACACACCGATGGCGTGGGATGGAGCTTGAGTGCGGCTTAGGATTTGAGAACCGAACGTAAAGAGCACATACATCTTGAGGCGGAGGAGGGAGCAAGGACGACAAATAAATGGAGTATTGTATGTAGATAAAAAAAAAAAATAATATTTTGCATCGAAAAAAAAAAAAAAAAAAAAAAAAAAAAATAGCGGGAAGTATACATAACAAAAAAGATAGCTAGATCTTGTGCATACATGCGTAGGTTTCCTTTGTTTCCGTGGTCTTCTTTCAGGAATGTTTTGAGTGATCAACGTTCAAGCTCATCATCATGCTGACATTGATTGTCGGATGGCAAGTAAGTGCATCAGCAATATAATATGAGGGAATTGTTCCTAATACGGCGCAGTAAGTACCGCAGTAGTAGTAGTAGTACTGGTCCCTCAACACATCAGTACTGAGTGCCGGTTGAGTAGTGCCGGTTGCCCTCTATTATACTTACTTGTATATAGTGCCTGTGAAATCGCTCGGCACATATGAGGGAGTCAGTGTGTGTCAGTGCGAGGAGCAGTGCCGGTTGCCTCTATAATAGTGCCGGTATTATTGCCTGGCGCATGCCCGCACTTCAGAGGGACCATGTCTCAGATTATGTGGCTACGCAATCAATATACATTATTTCTGTTTTTCTTGGCGGCACAGGGACCGACCGCGCCGATCACCCCTTCCGGTTGAAATATATACCACAGACAGACGTAAAAACAAAACATCTTACTACTTGATTGATATTATATACCAATATATCTTGACAGCACAGGCGACCGCGCCGATCTCCAGCATACCCGGGCAGTTTTGTTTGGTGCAACTGTCCTCCCCCCCTGCCCTGCCTGTGCCAGGAGGTTCCACGTTGAATGTTGTTATCAATTGTGGGGTGACGTGGTGGTAAGTGGTGACTCATATATACCAGGTATATATTTATGTATATACACTAATTATCTCTATCGTATGCTGCACAAGTGAGTACAATTGAGTACGAAATATATGAGGCATCAGATCATACAGTCACGATACAGAGCAATAATAGAGGAACTATTATTATAGAGCAATAGAGCAGTACCAAAACAAATCAGACATACCGATGTTGCCGGAAGAGCGATTATGTACCAGGTATGTATCTGGTATAATATGTCATACCTGGGACCTGGGCTGGGGTAGTTCATTATTTGACTATTTTCGTGTTGGCCTCGTCTTTCCATTTTTTGTTCCTTTTATTACTGCCGTACGGCGGTATTATAGTGTATAGTCATATAATATATCAAGTACTGGCATGATGTACCAGTACCATGTGGCAGTATATCACATGTACATACGAATCTATAATAATTCCTCACTTCTATTATAGAAACGACACTGATATGATACATATAATACGTACTTGTTTATGTACTGCTACGTAGATTGCTGCTGTTTGTGGTTGCTGTTGTTGTTGCTGCTGTTGTTGCTTACCTGGTAAATATGCTTCGTGTACGTACGTATTTAAAACTGTGTTCATCGTGCGTACTGCTGCTGCTGGTGGTACACTTTACTATTATACCAGGTACAACACAACACTGCTGCTGCTGTTATATATACTCGTACTCGTGTCGTACGAATCATATGTTTTGTACCAAAACTACCCCTCTTGCACGTCCCTTTTGGCTCATGCTCGGGGTAAGTATGTGTCTGAGCTTTGGCTTCCCATTTTATTTATTTATTTGGGATTCTTCTCCTTTTCTTTTTCTTTTTCGGTCTGGTTTCTTCGTTGCTTCTCTTTCTTTATGGTGTATTTTGGTTGCTGGCGTATGTATGTATGTTGTGTCGGCCGCACCTTGTGCGAAGGCATGGTATTGCGTAGGCTATTAATGTATTACGGTGTGTTATCTCTGTGTCGTAGTCTGTGAAGATCAGCACGGACACTGGGCCTGCTGGATGTCGACGAGTAGAAGAACGGTTTAATGTGAAGAACACACACACACCAAAACCACTACTGGTAATATTGCACAACTTACTGCTATTACGGGGGACCATCATAGTAAATTAGAAATAGGACCAAATATTGTTTGTAAAAACAGGGAAGTACACATATATTTTGTGTACCGTCGGTCCTATTTACTATGACTATCATATTATGATGGTCCTCCGTGATAATACAACTCTTCTACTCGTTCGTGTACTACATACAGCCCCAACGCCCCCCCACGCCCCAACATAAAACCGACCGTTCATGATGAAAACGTGTTGGCGTGTGTTTACTGGTGTGTGCGTGATGTTTCCTTTGGAAAAACCTGGATGAAGCAGTAGGTGTACTTAAAAATAACTTTAAATGAAATAACAAAACATCACCAAATACAAGAACGAACGAAGGGGGTTTCAGATTTCAGCCATGGCGTGGAACAGCAGTCCCCTCTCCCTGTCGGTGGGTGTTGCAGTGCAGTGCAGCTTGCTGGTGCTGGTGCTGGTGCTGGTGCTGCCGTTGTTGTCGTTATTCGTGCGTTTGTTCATTTGTTGGTTCATATTCAGCTCCGTCCTTGAATTAACTTTCGTACCTGGACCATCCATGCTATTTGTACATAGTAGTACCATACATATTCATTCGTACACAAGCACAGCGAGTACCAGTCAGTACGTACTAATAACGAAAACGATGATCTCGTTTATGTATCAACTTTTTTTGTTTGTTTTTGAACGCACCGACCGTCGGTTGTGTATTATATGATATGTTGCGTGGTTGAGTAGAATATTCCAAATTATAGTAGTATTCACATGTTTCACGTTATTTTTTTATGGTTATTTACTCTATCTACTAGTCTATTAATAGGATGGAAATTTCAGGGCCGTTTGATCTTGATATTTATATCCCAACGATCCTTACTTTTGCGTCCACAGCAGCAGTAGTAGTGTATCTGTCTCGTATATACAGCTGTTTATTATGTATGCTATGCGCTATGGTGATCAAAATATAATATGGTACCAGGTATACTATACTATTAATAGTATTATAAACTATCCCCGGAACGATTTGAAAGAAAAGCCAGGTGCGGTGTGTGTTGGTTGTGGTTTGCGACGTTCTTGTGTTGTGTGGTGATGATGTGAGACAAACCAGAACACATTAAAAACTTTAGAGGGTTTCTTCGGCACTTTCAGCTTTATGCACTGCAGGGGAATTTGTTTCCAGGACTGGAATGCCATGCGAACCTCATGATGAAGCTTGGAGGTCTGTTCGGAACGTGGGGCTCAAAATCAGTCAATTCATGCCTTGAAATCGATACAATATGATACTATTTATATAAATAAATTTGGATTTTGTGAAACCGTGCTATTTTACGTAGTTAATCTCCATTTTTGGGCTTAATTCGAAATGTTTCACCCCCCCCCCCCCCCCCCCCCCCCCCCCCTGCTGCTTCACAACAGCAGTAAGTATTAATAGTAGTAGTAGTAGTCTGTAACGTGGAGCGCAAGGCAATTTATTGTCAGCAAGCAACCGAACAGCAGATATATGATGATGATGGTGCTCTGCTGCTGGCTGGTTCTCCTGTAATGCAGGGCGGCAGCAGCGTGACCAACTCTGATTCACTTCGCACAGCCGTTCTGAACAAAATGAAATACTCGATTTTCTCATACACTCGATCACAAAAAAAATGCTGGCTGGTCGTGTAGTGGTGAGGACTTCTTCTATTATTGTTATCACTGCATGCAACAAACACAATTGATTCATGCATACATATTTAGTACAAACATGCTGCCTGACTGAACTAGTACTACTGTTGTAGTGCAGCGGCACAGCAGCAGCAGCAACAACAGCAACAACAGCAACAAATTGTTAACCAACACTTTTCTTTGTGTCGTTGTCTGGTATTCTGTCGGTATCTCTCAACTGTCAAAGAGACAGAGACATACACATACTTACATGCCCCCCGCAACAACTCTTTTTTTTTTTTGTCGGAGTATCTTCAGGCACCACCGAACAGCAAAGACAACACAAACAGCTATTAAATATGTATCTTCTGTTCTGTTGTTGTTATCAATAGTTTTTGTTTTGGTGCAATAAATAAGATCATTAATTACTTTGTATAATTAGTTGTGGCGAGAGGTTCACAAGTGGTGGTGGTGTTCGTTTATAAAGGTGGTGGTGCAGTAGTAGTGGTATAATGGAGAAAATACGAGCAGTACTATTATTATACTACAGCAGCAGCAGTAGAAAATATCAGTTTAGTAGTTAGTGTAGTGTAGTATACAGCAGTAGTTACTAATAATGTGTAGTTCAAATAATACTGGTAGTTGTTGGCAGAGTATGTATGGACGTCGCACAATATGATCATTGATTTTTTTTCTTTCTGTCGCAAAAATAGATGCGTTCGCTCGCGTAGTTTGTAGTCTAAACGATGGCATGCATGCACGCACGCACGCAGATATTTAGCACAGGTTGTTCTTCAGTTGCTTCCCCCGATAGTATAGCATGTAAAATTTAATGAGCTCTGTTTTTCTGTCTGAGCCAGAGAAGAACCGCACCCATATGTACTGCAATCAGACTGCCTGCGACAAAATGACGAAACTGATTGCAGTATTTATTGCTGTTGTCTAGATACAGAATGCATGTATGTATGTATGTATGTACCTGGTATCTTACAAACTCCATGTATGTATGATACATATAATATTTACTGTAGTATATGTACTTACTTACCTACCTGGTTTAAGTATTGTATTTATAAATATTGTTCGAATTGAATACACCTGTACCAGTTAGCTGTGATTTCCGTCGATTGATTGGTTAATAAATACTTACCAGGTATCTTTTTGAAATATGCGTGAAACGGCGTGCGCCTACATGATACGTCCATGATCATGTATGTGTGTTCTTTTTAACCCTGCAGTCAGTCCCGGTTTGAGGACGAACTACAGGGAATTCGAGTAATTTGTCCCCAAAACGGGACGACTGCACTCCTAAAGGAAGGGGTCAATAATAGTTGAATAATGTACAAGGTACTATATATTTATTTTGGTTATTATTTTGTTGCTTATTCACCAAGCAAGAGGCACTTACTTACGTGTTGTTGTTCTCACATCGCCAATCGTCAATGATTAATACGTAGTCCGTTGTTGTCACAGGAGAGGATCCAGAAAACTCTGGAGTCGCAGCAAGATTACCTCAGGAGAAGCAAAAATACGAAACGCGAAATAGAAAGCAGTACGAACGTAGGTAGACGTCTAACATGGGAGAACATCGTACACCTCAAGCAAGATGAAAGTGACATTGATCCAAAGAAAAAGTAAGAAGTAGAAAAGAGAAAAAGAGAAAAGAAATGGAGAAAGACACGGGAGCATGACAATACGTTGGGGTTAATTTACACTGAACAAAGTGAAGCAGACACAAACAAGTGAAAAAATGAACGCGGATACACACACAGACTTGCATACTGTACTGGCAGGCAAGGATGGCTGTAGACCGGGGGGGGTGGCGACCTAACAATGCAAAATAAAGTAAAAGTAGCAAGGAATACGCACCCGCGTTCAAGATGAAATAATAAGTAAAACAAAAAAGCGATTGAGCTACGAACCAGGACAAAAGAGAAGAGAATGAAGAAAAAAAAGGATTAAAAAAAGAAAAAGGAAAAGAGGGGAAAGCGAAAAGCAAGCTTGGGAAGCATGCAGAAGGCGCGGGACTCCGGGCGGCCCTACGCTGTCTACTTCTGGTAAGGCATGACGAGGATGGCCATACATACCCCGTCGCCAGTCTTTTGGGCAGACCGCCGTTCCCCCCCTCCCATCCCCCTCCACCCGCCCCGCATGATGATGAGTACACCCTCCCCCCCCGCCGCCCCTCTCCCTCTCCCTCCCCCCCCCCCCCCCCACCGACTTTTTTGTGCGGGGAGAACCTTTGCTCCGCACAAGGGGGATGATCGTATCACGTAGTGTGTATACGGGGAGGCACCCACGAGGCAGTTACATAGTAACCCCATTGCTGTCTCTGGAAGTGGCCACACCAGAAACTAAATCAATTCATTGATGCTGTCATCCATATCCAAGAAAATCCGCCTCTAAAGCGGTTCTTAGTAGGATGCAGCTCACTCTTCATGCGACTCGCTGAACACCTCACGGCGCTTCGCGCTTGGTGCAAGCAATGTCTGCCTGGTCGGTGAAAACCCGACGTGCTCCGTCCCGGCATTGTAGGGATGCGAGCGTCTATGGTCATATGACTACGGCCATGCACGATAATGAGTACACCCCCCCCCCCCCCGCCGCCGACTCGCCCCCCGCCTCGCACCCTCTCCCCCTCCCCCTGCTTGCTCCCTACTACTATACTACTACTACTACTACTACTACTACTACTACTACTACTACTACTACTACTACTACTACTACTACTACTACTACTACTACTACTACTACTACTACTACTACTACTACTACTACTACTACTACTACTACTACTACTACTACTACTACTACTACTACTACTACTACTACTACTACTACTACTACTACTACCACTACTACTACTACTACTACTACTACTACTACTACTACTACTACTACTACTACTACTACTACCACTACTACTACTACTACTACTACTACTACTACTACTACTACTACTACTACTACTACTACTACTACTACTACTACTACTACTACTACTACTACTACTACTACTACTACTACTACTACTACTACTACTACTACTACTACTACTACTACTACTACTACTACTACTACTACTACTACTACTACTACTACTACTACTACTACTACTACTACTACTACTACTACTACTACTACTACTACTACTACTACTACTACTACTACTACTACTACTACTACTACTACTACTACTACTACTACTACTACTACTACTACCACTACTACTACTACTACCACTACTACTACTACTACTACTACTACTACTACTACTACTACTACTACTACTACTACTACTACTACTACTACTACTACTACTACTACTACTACTACTACTACTACTACTACTACATACATACCACTACCGCTACCACTACCACTACCACTACAGGAGCAGTATATAGACATCGATAATATTATACCTGGTATACACTTGTACTAATTAGCATTTTCCAGGTGGTGTGCACGTCTCTACTCTGGCGAAAAGTCTCGAAACGTATGCCGGTGGTGGCAAAGGAATGTGTGCACATCATATTTCGTATGCGCGGCTGTTCGTGTGTACGTATGACGCATCTTCATAGTATGTACCTGGTAACTGGTGTTTTATACTATTTATAGTAGTAGGGTCAGTACTGCTGTATACACTTACTATATAATAGTATACTTACGTGAAATTAGTAAATGCGATGTTTGTTGCGTAAGTGTTCATGTATGGACTTGGTCACAAGATGAGGCATCCTCCCCATGTTTGTTTTTGTGATGTTCTGTGCATTGCATGGCGTACATGCATGCACGCAATGATTTATAGACCTACTTCCATTGTATACCACGAATATAAGCCCCTCCCCCCTCCTCGAATTTCGGAGTCATTTTTCTCCGAAACACGCCTCAAGGGCCTAGGGTACACAAAACGAAATTGATGGTGGCTTTGGAAATATTTCGTCGACATCTTTCTATAGACAGAGAGACACGTCGCTCGGCGTACACTCTTTCTCCTGACCGGCGAGAAAACCACCTTCTTTGACGTTCGTCCGTGGGGGTCTGTTGTCTTGCGTGTTATACCGTACCAGGTATGTGATGAGTGAATATTATGTTACAGTAGGTGTCTATACCGGTACTCAAGGCCGAGAAAACCACCTTCTTTGACGTTCGTCCGTGGGGGTCTGTTGTCTTGCGTGTTATACCGTACCAGGTATGTGATGAGTGAATATTATGTTACAGTAGGTGTCTATACCGGTACTCAAGGCCGGGATCATTTAATAGGTGCTGAACATACTGGAAGATTACACATTATATATGTAGACTAACGGTACTGTAGGTTTTATACACCAACACACGTTAGACGTTGTGTACATACTTCGCACCAGGCATTATATGGTACCTGGTACGATTTACCGGTATGTAGTATATTAAATCGTTGTCGTACATTTTACTGTGGTTAGGCATTCTTTTTGCAGAGAGACGCGTATAAAATGCATGTGCCACATTTTCCTTGTTGCTATGGTGTCAACCTTCTCCCCGCTATTTAAGCTCTCTTCCACACCCCCCTCTCCTCCCTACCCCCGTCTCTCTCTCTGCGGCTTATAGATTCCTGCCTTGCCGGCGAGTGACGGGTGTATGTGTAGTTCGTGTGCATTCATCCTAATTCCGCGACCTCTCATACCCCCTGCTCCTCCTTACTATACATACAATGCACCGAATGCTAGCAAAACTATTTACTTGCTTGCTGCATGCCTGGTACAAAGTAAGTATACCAAGCACACCACGCGTCATACTCCAAAGCAATACATGCTGATTGTTTTGCTTGCCATTCTCCATTGTGCAACATGATCCTAAGCTTAAACGTCGATCACTCATCAACAACCCTTATGAAGAAAACGAACCAAGGGAGTGAAAAAAGGAAATCTAGATGCACGAAAGAGGTGTATGAAGAAGTACCTCGTGTACCTTCTGTGCTTCCGACTTGACATCGATCTGTTACACTTGCTGCCCTTGCAACAGCCTTCCTTCTCATTATGTGGTCATCTACGTTCTGCTCTGAACTCCTAGCTACTCCCCCCCCCCCCCTCCATTCCGTCTCACAGGTAACATGCGCGTCTGCCTTCTACTACAACTTTTAATTCGAAAGCCGTGCCCAGTTTCCATCTCCACGCCACGAGTGCAGATATGTCCCCCCCCCCCCCCCCCCGGCCGGCTCATAAGTACACCCCTCCCCCCCTGGCTCCTTCTCGCTTCTTGGCGATCCCTGAACATTAGCGTGAAGCGGGACACCCAGCACGAAATGGCGACTTTTGTGGTCACCGAGACGAGTTGGAGCAGGCGTCCCTTCACTACCCGCTTCCTCGCCATTGACCCTGCATTTGGATGTACATTATTTTACTTCTTCGTGGCATGCCGTGGGCAATGCCGTGACATGCCGCGGGCAGCACCACATGCCGTGGGATCTCGAAGCGGCCCATGACATTCGCCATGACATGCCGCGGAACGACTGCCGCGGCAAGGTCCACGGCAAGCGCGACGGCAACCTTCGCGGCAGGTCACGGTAAGGTCCGCTGTAACCGCGGCACGCCACGGCAAGATCCACGGCAATGCCCACGGCAAGCCCCGTGGCCATACCCATGGCAACACTTGCGGAAAGTACCGCGGCAAGGCCCCGCGCGGATAATCTCGCGGCAAGCCCCGCGGCAAAACCCGCGGCGTGTCCCGCAGCAAAATCCCACGGCATGTCCCGCGGCAATCCTGCCGCAACACCCGCGGCAAGTCCGACGGCAAGAACCGCGGCAACACCCGCGGCAAGTCCCGCGCCAAGTCCCACGGCAGCACTCATGGAAAATTCCGTGGCAAGCCCCGCGGCAGGTACCGCGGCCAGTACCGCGACAAATACCGCCGGAGCACCTGCGGAGACTCCCCCGGCAAATCCTGCAGCAAGTTCTGTGGCACAGCCCGCGGCAAGGCGTATTGGGAACAAGGTGGCAGGTGGGCCTCCGGCGGCTCCAGCGGAGGGCTGATTGCATGCCTGCACCTTGTGGGTGGGAGCAGGGTGCGAAATGCGATGGACCCACTGCGGGGTCAAAGTACCAAATGGGGTGCCAGGTGGGTGTCTTACTGCGGGTGTTGCCGCGGTACCGTAGGTGTTGCCACGGGACTTGCCGCGGGTGTTGTCGCGGGTGTTGCCGCGGGTGTTGCCGCGGGTCTTGCCTTGGGGTTTACCGCGGAGCTTGAAGTCAGATGCCATGGCAAGTCCCACGACAGTATCCGCGGGCACAACCGTGGCACGTGCTGCTGCAGACGGTAACCCCTTGGCTTTGCCGCGACATGCCGCGGTATGCCGGGGGCGCTGCCATGAACAAGTCAAATAATGTGCGTCCGTGGTGGGAGGGAGGAAGTGGGACCAAGGCCTTCACCAAAGCTCGCTACAGGAACCTTCAAGGGGCAGCAGCCACGCCTGCTTTCGTGCGAGGCCATCTCAGTCGCTCCGTGTCATTTTAGGAGCAGAGTTCGTGTGCGCAATGGAAGGCGCTTCATGGAGATCGAGGACAACGTGGCGGTGAGGTGCCCCTGTTGCGATGCGGTCGATGTGGACACGAATCGCACGCATCTGTCTCAGAGCAGGATCGATGGCGAGGAAAGCGGTGGTGAAGGAAACCCAGCTGCAAACCATCTCGGTGGCCACACAGCCAAACAGGCCGCCATTTCGCAGAGGAAGTCCCGCTTCAAGCTCCAGCTTAGTAGAGAATCACCAGGAAGCATTTGGAAGTCGGGAGGGGTGGGGGGGGGTGATCCACACACACCCATGGCGTGAAGATGGAACCTGGACGCGGCATGGGATTCAAGAGTAAGTAGCAGTAGAAGGTACTCACTCGTAGATGGGCATAAAATGAAAAGGAAGTGTAGAGCAAGGCCAGCTGTAGCAGGTGGATAGTAGATGAAGAACTATATGGTGGTGGAGTTAGGCTACCGCTCTGGCACAAGTATGCATGATCATGTGATACATATCATACATATCATACGTGCGTGAATAAGTTTCCTGCTATCGTTTCCATTGGTTTTCTTCTTTCTGGGAATGTTAATGAGTCTGCCTTCACGTAATCATTCTCGTCGAAGCTCGACATGTTGCACTTTGATTGTTATTTGATTTGAGTTGCCGTTTGCCAGTCAAATGTTATGTACTCGTACGTACGTAGCGCTTGTTCCACTCAACACGCACGCCGAGTGTATTTGTCGGACATCAAACTGCACTTACATTAATACTATATTGACAACAACTATTATTAAAACAATGTGTAGCCTTAAACAAGGTATTTAAGTGCGTACGTAGATACAAATATATGATATATGGGTTTATCATGTACCTACAGCAGTAACGTACCCTTGATACATACCAGTGGTATATGATATGATACACCTGCTGGTTGTATAACAACATGCTCGTACCAGGTACAAACGTTTGCATTTTGTTTCTTATTTCTCTTTTGGTTTCACAACAAATCAGTACGAGTAAGTAAATACCTCGTACATCAAAATTATTGTAAAATCGACTTGCAGTACGAATAGTAGTTACAGGAGTACGACACACATGATGTCATTTTATGTGAACCATCATGAATAACCCCCGGGAATCTTGGAAGAGGAAAATTCTTGTACCATATATATGCTTGTCCATACCGCTATACTATTCAATTAATACGTATAAGGTATCATTACGTATCAACCCTGCTGCCCTGCTGTCCGTTATATAAAAAAAAAAAAAAAAAAGGAAGATAAATAAGTACGAATAAGAACTCATACGTAATACGTAGTACGTACCTGGTACACACTGCTGCTCATCATCGTCGCACTGCGTGGTGAATGCCGGTAGGTCGCAGGCTATCTATACGCGTATACGCGTACTACGTCCCTCGCGTGTACGTTCTGTGGCTTTTTCCATGGACGGATGGAGGATGGATGGAGGATGCAGCCTTCGAAACCAAAACACGTGATGCTGGATGCTGGATACCTCCTCCTAGCTCCTTGGCCCCTGTCGCTAATGCCGCGTGCTGTGTGCGGCATTATTTTCTATGCTAATTATTTATTCCATCACAATAACATACAACCACACGCCACAGGCGACATTACAACGATATCTGTAATTTATTTGTAGAAACTTACCGAAAGGTACGACACGAGCAGTAGTAATAAGCCGTTCTTTGGTTGGGGGAAGGGGACATATTCGTAACACGACCGGTTCATTCGACAGGCATTCTTATCATTCTTATTAATAATAATATATATGGTTTAAATCCCCTTTTCTCTTGTAAATAAATCTGTCATTAAATAATTTGTCCTTTGTATATCTTTTCATCAGTCTGTGCGAGGACAGACAGCCGCAGTAAAATAAAACATGGACTTGCTTGCTGCTTGGTGGAATACATTTCGTCCCAGGTATGGACCATACATGACACAAAAAAAGAGCAGTAGTGAGTGGTACGCTGCTAGCTGCTGCTGCAGCTGTACGTACGTACGTAATGCGTGCAGTTGGTACACCTTCAAGCAGGTCTCGCCCATTTTTAGTACTTGTATATATACTCTTGTGTGGGTACATTTTGTGCAAAGATTGCTGGTGGCGGTGGTGTTGCTGCTGCTGTGCTGATGTTGCTGGTGCTGCTGCTGCAGCAGTGTGTGTTGCGTGGCGCTTTGTCATTATGACTATACGGTGAGCATTGCTGTTCGGTTGGTAGTTTTGGTCGGTCGGTTCATCAAGAAGACGTTCTTCTTGCACAACATGACACTCTATCTTCATTTCTCATTGTCATTCCCTTTTTCATTGGTGCACCTACTTGCATTGTGCGTTGTGCACGCACAGGAGACAACATACCAGACACGACCCAAGCAGACAGCCAGTCAACGAACAATCCAAAACAGCGAGAAAACAGTTTCATTTTTGACGTTTTTTTTAGTTGTCTACAATGGGTTTACTTCGGAGAGTTACGTCTGTTTGCCAACTTTGGGGGTCAAGCCAGCTCAGAGCCCTTGGCAAAAAAATGCCGTCGTTGTGGCCTTTTCGGAACTTTGGGGTTGAAAAGTGAAAAAAAAAAATAAAGACCCCCGAAGGTTTGGTTTCCTCTGTTTCTTCCCGTTGTGCTGCAACACGCACACACGACAACACAACCCATCATCAAGAGCTGCCCATTCCCTCCCACATCCATCTTTTCCTGGTCTATTAAAAGCTACAGAAACAGACCGTTTTCCGCCCTGCTGCTACTACCTCTACTGATACTCCAAGCCGCGAGTGCTCTATACCCCCAGCGCTCCCTGCCTATACCCCCGAGAAATCTCAGCCGCACCGAGGTTTTTGTGTTTGTTCTCGTGCGAAGATGGTGGCAACGAGCGACATAGCGCTAGTTGGAGATAATAAGAGTGTCGTCAAGCGCGCCAGGCCAGTTGGGATCAAGGTGTCGGCTCGACCAGCGACTGCTAGGCGGGTCGGCCGCACCTGCCGCAACCCGGCCTGCAGCAAAAACCCCTACTTCGGCTGGCATGGAGAGAAGGCAATCTACTGCGTCACGCACAAGGAGCCAGGTGTGTTGCGCGGGGCCCGGCATGGTTGCCGTCGGTGTAGCTCTCGTTTCGGAGCGTTGCTTTTCCCGGAAATTGTCGATCTCGCTCTGTGAGTGACTGACCGGATGACGACAGGAATCGAGGATCGTGGCAGAAAAATTGCCTCCTGTATCTGTTTTGATTTAGTTGTATTATAGACTTTGTTTGACTGTTTCGACTGCTTTCGCTGCTTCTGAGGTTTTGCTTCCTTTTGCTTTACTGGCTTTTGTGCTCTGCCGTTGTAGCACTCGCCCGGTGGCCAGGCCACGACGTGCGCAGGCAGGCGCAGCAGTCCATGGTGATATCTTTAAGTTGACATTGATCCAAGTTTCCATGAAAAGATGCCTTCAGATTGGTACGGTTTGATCTGTTGTCGCGTCGAGTTGTCGAGGCTCATTCTTTTTCTTCGAAACCGGTACATATTCATAGTAATATCTGCTCCTGTGCAACCTACACAAGAGCCACCTGGGCCCAGCACAGCCAGCTGTTCGTATTCCGACCGAACACACGTCTCCATCCCACTATCGCTGGATGCACACCTCGCACGATCAAGGGCTAAGCGGTGTGTGTCCTTGCCTACCGCCCCACCTGAAGCAGCAGCTCGTTCCACGTACACCAGTGACCTGCATACGCTCGATGTTCATTTTGGCGGTTCGCGTTTCCTTTTTTTCCCCTTGAGGCTGCATTGTTGCCAGTTCTCGTTGTCTTGTGTTTAGTGTTACGGTTCATTCAAAATCCTGCCTTCCAAAGAAAGGGTCTCGAAAAAGAGCCAAGGATTTTTTCGAAGTGCGGCCGGTGTTTGGCATCCCAGAGGGTTTCATATTTTTTCACCACACATCGGCGCACCCTGTGGGTTCATCCGTACACGGCAGGCGCCGTTGGGATCGAGGGCTGGTTTGGTTGCATTGCTTGTGCTATCGGGTCCTCCAACGCTCAACGCGGTGCCTGTTGTCCGTTTCCCGTGTGGATGGAGGTGTGGTCTCAGGTCAAGGCAAAGCCATACAAAATGAGATGTTTATAACTATCAGCCCAATAATTCGAGGAGAATTTTGCTTTACCTGTAACTTGACATTTGACAGGCAACACACGGACAGATGGGCAGACACAGCGCGGTTATTTAGTGCTGGACTTTATTCGGTGTTTAGGAACTGGCAGCAGCATACATTTATGGTGCAGCCGTTCGTCTTGAAACAAAAGTGACCCAACCTCCCACAAGTATCCTTCGGCACGGCCGAGTGTTGTAAATATCTTGTACGGGGTTGCCATGCGACACACGCGTTTCAAGTAGTTTCAAGTACACAGCGCACACCCCTCCCCCCACTCCCCCCTCTCATGAATCTTTTGGTTCCCTTCGCAACACTCACTGGGTCGGTGGCCCACATGGTTACATGGTTGCGTATTCGATTACTCTACAAGTTCGAACGGGCTCTACGATACGATTGATAAATGGAACTGCTGTCTTACCTTATCTCCAAACTACGTTGACGCTCGACAGGTAGCTAGCTCCACTCTTGCTTTCTAAAATCCTGTTGGGCATGTATACCAGGTATATATCACACACATCACATGACTATGACGTCGAAGATGCGGAAACTGCGTGAAATATACAAGAGGCAAAAAAAAGACCGAAACACTATTAATATAATATTAAATAATATAATAAACGCACGCTTATTTTTATTTATTATACGAAGTACCTGGTATATTTGTTCTTCTTGGGATAACGTGCCACAAAATCCTACGTGGCGCACCGTTCCACTGCTGCGTATCATGTCTCCTTTGTTGCATCCATCATGCGCGCAATGTCTCATGCTTTATGTGGCCCGCAGCCCACAGCCCGGTAACTCGCAACTACGGAGGGTCTCAGCTGCCTCATAGATAGCCTCCCTTTGCTAATACCCATTTATTCATAGGAGGTACAGGTACTTCTATAGGCTGTAGGGCACCAACTATTCAACACTCGTAGGACAGGAATCTTCTATCGACACTTTTTTATGTTCGGTCGGGCTTTTTCTCTCAAACTATATAACATCATCATCGGGTCATCACTCGATAACCATCCTCGAAGCACAGAAAAAAACTGAGCCTTCTCTAGAACTCAAACAAAAACTGCCAGAAGTTTGGCCGTTTTGTCCATGAGTTCGCGAGAATATGTCCTTTTTCATGCGGCTGTGCTTTGCCTCCCGCCCTCGCCACCCTCCTTCTGCTCGAATCGATACACATGAGAGATGGGCTAGCTATGTCCCAAGCTTTGAAATTATTCGGCGAGAGTGGCAGCCCGGTCGGTTACGCGTCGAAGTAAAACGGGGCGCTTAATATTTCCTGGAACGATCGATGCAGCAACACATTGATGGTAACTCAATTTTCGTCGTGGTGCAAGCCCACGTACAAAGTACCGAAGAGCCGATGTTTGCAAAGCAAAAGCACCGTCAGCACTAAAGCAGCAGAAGTCAACCTGGTTATTGTACAAGTATCAATAGTACGAAGTAAACGTTCACCCGTTTCACTTTGTGCAGGTCGTGGGTGCCTCTTCGTTTCTTGAGTCGATTATAGTATCGGAGGTATGCAACCACAAAAATGTCAAAGCATATTGACCATCATACATACGTAACAAACTCGTAGTGGCGGTCACAAAAAGTTTACTCAAAAGTTATCCATTTTTATCGTAAACGCGGTATACATACAGTGAATGAAGCAGGGGTTGTGAGATGAGACAGGCGACATGGCGTGACAATGTTATTTTTTTCAAGAACTTTTTAGGATGCAAAGCTTGCATACTACTACGAAATCGTACCGAGCGCAGTTCGACATATCAAAATTCCATGCAGCCTTTTACATAAATGCCGTGCGTGCGTGTGGTGCAGATTAATAGTGACCCTGTAAGATTCAGAGATGCGAATAAGAACCTATTTTGACCGTACATCCCCCCTGCGAGGCCAGAGCGGAAAAGGGACAAAGGGCTCATGTAATTTCGATCGAGTACCGCCTTCCCCCTGTTAGCCTGTTTGCTTACGCGGATGGAAAGAGAGAGTGAATTAAGTCCGAGAACAATCGGTTTCCCTGGAGCTCGAACGTTCTGTGTCGTATCGTATACACGATCGTTCGTATGTTGATATTCGTATAATACCAGGTACATAATAGGAGCTGTTTCTGACGTGTGACCTGGTGAGCATTTGTTTTTTGGCTTTCTGACAAGTTTGTTGCAGCAGCAGCCCGGATTGTCCAAAGCAATCACGGACAAAAGAGTCGATATCAGGACACGCAAACAGAGGAATGAGGGTGTGTCGTCCTGCAGGCCATTGATCTCTTACCACTCTCGCGCATAAAATACGTGCAACATTCCAAGGGTCTGAGCCGCCACCGATAACACCAAAAATCAATGATAAATATATTTCGTAAAGCGAATACGTTCGTTGAAGTTGCTGGTTTATCGGCGTCAGAGCCAACAACACACGAACGAACAGCAGTATGCCATTTAATGCTTTAATTGAATGCCCCATCGCCCAGAAATACACGACCACGATCGCTTTTTTGCTTTTTTTTCGTAAGCCCCCAGCCCGCCCTCTCAAGCGCACAAATTTCCCCCATACGACCACGCCCCCCCCCCCCTGCTTCCCAATACTCTTGGTTTCAGTCCAACAGATTTCAACCCTACTACGAATCGTATGTCGTACAGTATGGTGAATACCATAACTTCGTCGATGCAGATGTGCAGATGCTTTTGCCGCTGCCGCTGATGCAGCAGTTGAACACCGTTTGTATATTTGACCATGCACCCGGCAAGATTAAGACAGCAGCAGCAGCCTGCAGTTTCTGTTCTGTGTTTTTATTCGATCTGGTGCCGCTTGTTTTTCCCCTGGCCGAGTACTATACGTAACCTTGTTTTTGCACGTTTGGATGCACCTCATGACGTTTTATATTTCACCGGTTGTCTCGAATTGTTTAATGCTTGGTGCTATACGGCGGTATTAATAGTTGGAAGCAACGACACCAACAGCTGCTGCTGAACCACAAACAGGAGTATGAACAGTCAGTAGGGCACTAATAGTATGTAACGCGGCCTTGTCCCAGTTGCATTAGTTTAAGCTATATCCCGGGCAAGCACGCACGAGTCACGCTGCACGCTGCATGTGGCCAATCTGTGCCGTTGGCTTGGATCGATCGATCCCGCGATATTTGGTGATGTTAGCATGTTGCCAGAATCTCCGCATTGATGGCTAGTTCGATGGACTGAATTGAGACGGGACTGAACCGTGCCGCGATTAATATCGTACATACATAAAACACCGAAGATACGCCACAGCAATACTCTATTTATTACTAGTAATATTATTCATGCTTCCCATCCGATATGTGTTGGAAAAAAGCTAATAATACGTACGTAAGGAACGGAAGTGAAGAACTCCCCAGAACAAAAGCGCAGCATTATTATACAATGTACGACAAATCAAAACCGATGTGACGCATTATTAATAATTATTGTTGTCGATGTGGACCTACTTTGGAATCGTGAGCGCTCCTTTGTATGAACCTTGGAACGTATGCTTCGTCAATCTAGTCGACTAGACGTGAACCTTTCTCTTTTATTCGCGAGAGATGACATGAGCGCACATTGTTCGACATGCCATTTGCTTCTTACCGCCATAGCAGCAGTACAACCCATAATGGGATACCTGGTAAACCAACGCCACACATGCCACACATGGTGTGTATTACAGCAGTCGCCATAGCTTGGACCGCTCATTGTGCCGGTTGCGATGGTTCCTTTATTCGTGGTTTGGTATTTATTGTGCGTTCCGTCACAGGTACGTGACAACGTTGCGGAAATTTGTAAAATATTCACGGCGTACACGTATCTCGTAAACGTCAGCCTCTCGTATTTTGTCTTGTCTAGTTTGAGATTGACATGAGATGAGAAATAACAATGGACCAAATTTCCGTTTCAAGGCTATAAACTTGAACACGTTTAACCCACCATCCATTTTGGACAATTTCTCTCTCGTTGTCTATTTCTTATATTACCCACCCCACTCTCCCCTACGAGACTACTCCTCTCACAGGAGAGTTCCTTACCGTCCCTTATATATACACTACTACCGTACGAGTAGGTACCTGACCGAGTTGCGCCTGAGAGTCGGGTTTTTTCTCTTAACCTCATATTTTTGGAATTACTTTTTTGTTTGTAGCCCGTGTCGAGCGACCACGATCTGCCAGTACAATCAATATTTATCTTGAATGGATAGACAGTAGTAGATGGATATCATAGACCACTATTCTTACCTTTGGGGAACTAATTATTAATTTCATGTTACTAATAGTTAAGGTAGGTGATACGTGATGCATGGGTACTAGCTACTACTGCTGTAGCTTGATTTTCTTGTATACTTGACATATGATGGCGGAATGATGGATACAAGAATAGGTCCCACCCCTACATTTCCGCTGGGGGGCACGCTATTACTGCCCGATACCTCTTGTCAACATATAGATTAATATCTGCCTCGTGTTGTTCGTTGACCTTGTTTATCGACAGCACGCACTGCTGTAGTACTAGTGCACAGCAGTTGATATGTACAGGAGTAATATGAATAATAAATGCTATTATGTGTACAGGAGTATTATTAATAATAGATGCTATCAGATCATCTGAGACAATGACCTGGTACCCCGTAGATGTAAGTCATGTTGGTGTTGAGATACGAATACTGCGTGGTGTAAGTCATGCTGGTGTTGAGATAGGAATATTGCATGGAACGGCCAAGTATTCATGTACCAGGTACGTTTTTTCGATCATTTGTGGAGACAAAACTAATTGTTGGTCAAAAGCAAAAAAACATTTCCTCAGTGTAAAGCAACGCTATTAATGGAAATATCCTTTTTTTCGCCAAGGTTTCAGTGATAATTGAAGCGCTGTATAATACGACCTACGACGTATAATATCAGATATGTCTTGACGCAGGTTGATCAAAATCCTGAATATCCTGATGTTTTTTTTTGTTCTTTATTATTAGCTGTCGAGGATGTCCTTATGTCCTTCCTGATCGTTCGTTCAGTAAAATGATTTTATCCTGGCGGCTATTAATGATAGGTCTTGATGTTTTTCTTGCAGTTGCTGCATGCTCGGTGTGTGGTTGCTCGTACGTACAAACGTACATGCCTGGCACGTATTTTTGCCTGGCACGTATTTTGGGCTGGGCCCGTTTGGTCTCACTGACTTCGGTTAATGGCGGTGTTTGACACATGATTTTGGATTCGTTTTGGCACGCCCGATTTTGTGTGAAGCCTTCAATTACATGTCTTTACTTTTATACTGCTTGAAGTTGATTTGGTGATGTTTTGATAAAGATTGATGGCTTGAATTTTATTTGGTGATGTTTTGATGATTGTTCGGACTTTTTTTGGTTTTTGAAGCTTTGAGTTTTGAAGTGTTTTTCCGCCACGTTGTTGATAATCTAGCCGCCACCGTTGTGATACCTGATGCAAAATTATTACTGGTGTGGTGGTACATTGCTTTTTTTTTTTCGTTATCTGCATGCAACAAAAAAACGAGCCAAAAGTTTGTCTTACCTTACCTCTACCGGTATCATCATACTGTCATGGCCAGGGTGCGCGTTTCCTGTTCCCTATCGACGTTTTTTTCTCAAACGCGTTGTGTATTTCCGGAAGCGTTCAATATTTTTTCTTGTGTACAGGTAGGTAGGGTCGTATAGCCCGTAGGGCTGCGGTGCGGTAAATCATCAATTTGTTAGTAATAAATGTCTTGCTCTTGTTGACAACAATACACATACCTTGATACGAAGCGGTATGAAGGTTCAACATTTCGCTTATCATTACATTATGCCTGTAAATTATCCTGTGCACTGCTTGCGAAAATCTTGGCTGCTCGACGCTTATCTCCCATCAATCCGTCCCTCTCACGATCGTACAATTATATATAGTGTGAATTTACTGACTTGAGTTTCACGAGTACTGGTAGAAATCACGAGGGTATCGGTTTATCTTGGACAGCTCCACAACGCTTTTTACTTCTGAAAAATTACCTTTAAAAAATATACTTGTAACGGCCGCAACAGCGACAGCAACAAGTTAGTGTGTCGGCGCAAATTCCAGTGCCCGTCGTGCATGTGTTCATAGATACCTGGTATTCATCTCAATTTTTTACCCTTCTGTTTTTGGCTGCTGCTGCTGCTACTGCTACTGCGGTTGCTGCACTTCCCGTATGTTATTTGAACCCGCCCTGATGATTCAGCGCTCAAACCAGAACTATTTTTTTCCAGGCGCTTGTGTACATGTCGGTACACTTTCTTTGGTTTGACCGTGCTCTTTTTCCGGGGGGTGCGTTCCATCCGTGTCACATGCGCATGCACGCATGCACTGCATGCACAGCTGTGTGTTGTATGCAGACATGTGTAAATGTGGCCCAATGTGAACACGTAAAGACACGAGTGGGAAGAAAAAACAACTCGTGATGAAAATGCAGAGGGAAAAAAACGTTTGTGTTGATTTCGTCGCAGAAAAAAACAATTTCTCTGTCGTACAGCAGTTGAATCAACACAAAATGTTTTTCGATCTTGTACTGCGTCATATCGCAAAGAAAAGCTTGGCCGTCGTTATATAATTTACCAATATACAGCTTGAATCAACCCAAACGATAACAATCATGTTTGGCTTTTGTTGCAGGAATGGTGGACGTGAAGAACAAGCGCTGCGAAGCGGAGGGCTGCATGAAGAGAGGCCTGTTCGGCTACGATGGAGAGAGGGCTCGCTTCTGCGGTGGCCACCGTCTCGAAGGTGTGGGGTGTGGAAGAGGGGAGTGTTCCCAAAATCACAACTACCTGGTACTTGTGTTAATGATTCAGACCACAGGCACGCACGCAGCCACAGACCGCCGATTAAAAATATTGAATTGCACACGCCAGCCGCAACTGCCTGTTGGTTTCATGTTTCATGTCAGACTATTATTAATAATAGGGTTGTCGAAAATACACCTCAACAGAACGAGACGCGTAGTTGCCATTGGTCAACATTTTTGTTTACCCACGCCGCCTGTGCGAGAGTATCTATTTGGTCGCGGCCTTGCTTGCTTCTTCGGGTACAACTCATTTTTGAGATGTATATATATTAAGTCGTTGTCAAGGAGACCCTAATATGGTTTATGGCGCTGGTCCTCGCGGGGTGTTGCTACTTGGAATTGTTAGTTTGTTAACATTTCGTGTTTTATGGCACAATAAAAAGGGCCGCTGCGTTCCGACAAACCCGGTAGGACCTTTCAACAGGAGATTCGCGTGAAACGACGGCATGATCCGGGTAGACAAAAACGTAAATTGTTGCGGACGCGCCGCTTTTTTTCTTGGTTGGCTGCTGTCGTGGTTAAGTGTACGAGTTCAACGCATGTCGTGTGCACCAGCATCACCTGATCTTTCTATGGTACCATTTTAGAGCAGCATCTCTCACCCACCCGCCGGGTCGGTGGGACACTTTCGGTGCGCAGCGAACGTAGCAGGTAAAAATATATGTAGACTTATTACACGAGTAACCAAGCAGAAGCAGATCCAAGGCCGATGCCACCCGCCACCGTTAATGACCATTTTTACGATTTTATCGTTGATCATTCCCAGTGGTGGTAAGTGAAACACTGGAAGAAAATATCAGGTAATATACGGCACCCGGCAGCAACTGCCAGGGACCAACCAGTATAGTTTAATATATAACAACTCGAGTGACCCCTTCGTGCCCCACCCGCGGGCATGCATCTCGAAATGTGTCATCCCTTTCGCGTGCCATGCATAATAGTATTTGATGCAGATACCGGGATTAGGTAATTGTTCATGGGGGTGTCACGGGAGCCCCCAAGATTTTTCCCTCAAGCATTTCATAAGCTTGTTCACAGCACCACGTACAGTATCATTGACAGAAGTACACCAGCTGAACACATGCAGTTATCTTACAGAAGGTATATTACATGCGAGGTATATGAAAGAGCTATTCGTTGTGTTGCGGAGTAGATGGCGCAGATGAGAGCTCGTTTGTTGGTAACGGTGACGATCCTCGTTCATACTACTATGCAACATGCACAAGGAAACTGTTTGACGTCGGCTTGGACAAAAGAAGGTTAACGCGATTTGTTTGTCTTTGTTGCGCTGCTTGTTGTGTTCATTTTACACAACGGTTAATTCCAATCATTCATATTTTCGCATTAATAGTGGTCGGCGATGTTGATTGATGGTGTGTATACCCTTGTGTTTTATACGTAAAAGAGGTACCCGGTATCCTAGTGACAGGTACACAGACTGTAGTGCACATCGCGCGAACCTATACCCTTGCGTTTTATACGTAAAAGAGGTACCCGGTATCCTGGTGAAAGGTACACACTACACATCGCGCGAACCAACCCCAGATTTTAACCTCTCGTTGTCATAACCATTTTTTCTTGTTTTGGGTACAGCAGTATTCGACAGGGTGCAGGCAGGCAGGGAGGCAGGCAGCATCACTGCTATGGTGACGGGGGGGTGGAACAGGATCAACACCTACTATTAATAATAAAATATTCAGGAGTCCTCCGTCATTTTCATCTATTAATAGAAACCAAAATCTGCTACGTATGTGTTGTACCTTGCACTACATGATGATATGACGTAAACTGTTCATTCATATTTACCAGGTACATTATACTCGGCACATATTTCAATTTTTGTTCGTGAAGCTTGAACGCGGCACACACGCTCTCGCCTAAGGTGTTGATTTACCGGTAGTTTTTACAGCTATTTGGGGTGCGTGTAAGATACCTGGCGCTACTGCCGGGTAGAGTTTGCTACCATGTACGTACCTGGTACATACTCCACGAAAATACAAGTGGTGTTTTGGCGCCCTCACCACTACACGAAAATACACGTGTTTTGGCGCCCTCACCACACCTAGGCATTGGTCAGCATCCGATCCTAACGCTGTCGACTTTCCGTTCCGTCCGTTCCACGTGTTCCCCTTCCCATTGCTGTCGTTATTCTTCTACCCCTACAAATGCGTGGTGCACAATGTGATGGATCAGGCATGGTTGACCTGAAGAACAAGCGCTGCAAGTGGGTCGGGTGCGCCAAGCAGGTACGAGGTTTTTCGCGACGGCGACATAGCTACCACCATTTTCTCCCTACTTGAATACAAGGATCGTTTGGATTCGTTATTAATTCGTAGGTCCTTTTGTTTCGCGCCAGCATGTATGTACCCAAACCCTTCGGCGGTATTTTTGTAGTTCAGTAGGTTTTGAAGGCCCCGCCGAAGGCGGGGGTTGTTTTCCCTGAATTCTAAAACATTCCATACCTGGCTCCACCCTTGCCCATTTTGTCCGGAAAACTCAGGACTGTTTTAGTACTACAGCAGTAGTATGATCAACACAGAAACAGCTCTCACATTTTTCACGAACAGCTAGAATGGTTTTGGTTGTTCATATATCAGTGTACTATAATGCCGTATTTATGGCAAATATCGTTGTCGCCTACGGTAGGGCTCGAGACTACTCGTACACCAGTTCGGATGCCCGTTATTTAGTACGAGGTACCTGTTTTTCGTATGAGAGCACCTGTTCATTATACCTTTTCCTTGAGGTACAGTATGTATTTATATTCACGACGTGTTCATATTCATATAGAGCTGGTCTTGGTAATGTCCGTGTCCGCGGAGTGAAATCGGCAGATGACGTCGCCCGCCCTTGGTGTGCGGGTCGCACGAGATAGACGTGCCTCTACCGAAGTCGTCGGAGATTATATCCCTAATATTGCATTTTATCCGACTCAATCATTATACGTATCGCTAAATTTCCAGTCTTGAACGTCAACGTGCCCCTCGTTCACGTGGATTCAGACGGAATAGCCGTACTCTGACATCGTTTCAGTAGCAATGCATGAGCCTTGCCAAAAGATGATGAATACTTAGTGCCAGCCACCAGGTAGTTTCGACGTTTGTCGTGAACATCGTAGGACGAAGCAGTTCTGAAACAGTGGTATTAATAGTTACAATACAAAACACTATCGTAGGAAGAAGACGGCGGTAGCGATACATGACTGTCAGCATAGGCCAACCAGCTGGCACCCGTAAGAGCCCAGGACGGGTCCAGGCAGTTTTCTCAACATGCCCGGGACGTTCCTACCGTGGCCCGTAGTCAAACAAACTTCTTTTGAGATGGCAGGTACACCCCCGTTGCTCGCCTTTTTAACTGCCCTCCCACGCCCCTCTACCATTTTTTTATTTTTTTTATTTTTTTTTATCATCTGGCGGATTGGTAAAAATAAAACTTAAGCTCACCTCACTTCCACGTTCCAATTTCGTGTCGTGTGTCGATTTAGCCCACAGCTCCCGTTGCAACATTAGAACAGGGCTGTTGTTACCCCTGGAGTTTGGGCACGTTGACCCGATCTGACCCCCGAGAGGAGCAGGTGCGGTGGAGATAGCCACGCAAGAGAGTCATCTCTCCCGGGTAGTGTGGGAATTGCGCGAGCTCACCCACACAACAAAAACCGAGGCTATGATGCCTTCCCGCCGGACTTGGTCCAATTTCGGTCTACCGTACCCGTTGGGGCGTTGCCCCTCTTACCTGTTTCACATTATTGTTGATCATCCACGTTCTACGTACACGTAACAGATACTTGGCTATTTTCATACCTGTATTACTATAATTTTTTCGCACTGTCGCACGGGCGGGTGCGTTGTACTTGCCCAGAAAGTTGCTACCAGCTACCAGGTATATACCTACCAGATACTTGTACTATACCTACCGACTTCGAAAACAAAGAGGTGTTGCACCAGGTATGTGAAGAGTGTATGTCGTGCATCAGGTAGACATGCTGTATTTGGTGTACGTCTCTCGCCAACCGAATAGCCCTTTGACTGCTGTCGACGATCTAGCGACATGTTCGGGCGAGTGAGTCCGTTGTTACTCAGCTTGGTACGCACAACACGGTACCAGTATCTTAGTATCTTAGTATGTCCCGTGATGCCGTGTCCTGTGCTGTGCCCACTTCACCTGGACTCAACTATCCGTGCCTTGCTCCTGCCCATAACACGCTTACCTTGCTTATCCAACCTCACACTGGGGCTACTGTACGATGACCTAACGACTCTAACCTACCCTATACCGTACCCGACGGCAGGCAAACTTCGCGGCCGAGGGGAAAAGCACTGCCTTTTTTTGCTCGGAGCACCGCTCGCCCGGAATGATCGACGTCAAGGGCCGCCGCTGCGAGGTGGTCCACTGCACCAAAATCGCGGGCTACGGTGTGCAGGGTCGCCAGCCTAGCGCTTGCCTCCTCCACCGCGAGTCGGGAATGGTGGACATGAAGCAGCACCGCCCCCGCCTCGGCTCCGGGAAACCTGGCAGCATCAACGTCAACCTCGGTAGCGGCGGCGCGGCGGCCGCCGCCGCCGCCGAAAGCAGCGCTTCCTCGTTCGCCAAGTGGGGAAGGCGGAGCCGGAAGAACCTCTACGGTGTGCCCGGCGGAGGGTCCAACGGTGTCTTAATCGCCCCCTCTTCCCAGTCGGCGGTGGCGACCGCGGGTGGGATGGACTCCGCTTCCAGCCTTGACCTGATGCGCTTCGCCCGGCACGCCAATAACCCATCTGGTTCTCAGCAGTGGTACTCGGACGCCGGCTACTCGTCGGGCGTGTCCAGCCAGTCTGGCGGTCAGGCGCTGCGCTCCTGGGTGATGGGGGGCACCCCTCAACCGCTTGGTGGTGGCGGTAGCTCGGGCCCCGGAGTTCCCACAGTAGGTATGTGGGCGTTCAACCAACCTTCCCCGGGCACAGCGTCGTCTTCTCGCGGCGCCCAGACCTCTGCTGGCGAGGGTGGTGGAGGTGGTATGCAGCACCCCAGTTCTCACTGGACTCCTTCCCAGGAGACTGGTGGTAGCCAGAGTAACGACGGGTCGCACTACCCCGGCCCCCATGAGTCCGGAACTTCGAACGGAATGGTCGGTCGCGCCTCTTCTTCCCTTGGCAGCGCTGAAGCTGGTGGTGGGAGGTTCTCGGGCGGCGGCAGTAGCTACGGCAACGACGGTGGTGGTGGTGGCGGCGAGAGGGATGGCGGGGGGGCTTGGCGCTCCGGGGCTCCTGGAGCGTCTGGGTTCAACGAGGGCTTTCACCAGCAGTTTTCGGGGTCGGGTCAGGGTGTAGACCAAAACGGCTACGCCATTGTTCCCTCTTTAAGTGGCGGTCGCGGTGGTAGCGGTGGTGGTGGTGGTGGGGGTGCCGACGCAATCAACGGTGGGCCTTCTTCTGCGAAGGCCGACCACGGGCCGAACTCTGAAGTGGGCATCGTCGACGTGGAGACGGAGGACATCTGGCTGAGGGACCTCATGCAAGGGACGATGACGAGGGATTCCCAGCAAAACGGTGGTGGTGGCGCGGCGGACATGCCCCACTCTTCGTCAGCCGCCACCGCTGGGTTCCAGAGATCGACTGCTTCGCACACCGCCTCGGGCTCTCAGCACTACCCTAGGCACCTCGGTCCTGCGTCTTCCGCTGGAACCGGAGACCACGCCCCTTCCTCTCGTTCGGGAACTCCTTCCTCTTCATCGACCGCAGCAGCAGCAGCGCTTGCCGAAGACCGCCGCTTTTACCAAGTGCAGCAGCACCGCCAGCAGCAACACTCGCATCAGCAGCGTCAGCAGTCAAGCCACAGCGGTAGCGGTGGTGGTGGCGGCAGCGGCAGCGGCGACCAGGCGTCGAGGCCTGCCCAGCATTACGATCCGGTGCGCGACCCCGTGCTCGCGGTGCCGAGCGGCGGTCGCTTCAAGGAGGCGATGAATGCTAACGCGAGGGCGAAGGGCATGCCGGTACACATGACCATGGGACGTTCACCTTCCACGGCCTCCAACGGGGCATCGCCTCCCCACGACTCTGGAAGCCCCACCGACGCCATGCCGCCGAGGCACGTGGGCGGGAGCAAGCACGACGGGGTAGGCGGCGGGGCGAGCGTCGCGGCTGGGGGTGGTGGCGGCAATCCAGGCATGGGTAGCAACGGGTTCATGTCGCGCTCGAGTGCCCGCGGGGCAGGCCCACCAAACCACCTCTTCACGAGTTTGTCGGCTATGGCGGGCCACGACGGAGGTGGGTACGGCATGGGGTTGAACTCCGATATGCAGCTCATGTCGGCATCTAGAGTCAATTCTCCTTCGTGGGGTGGAGTATGAGATGGAGGTTCTAGCTCGTGTGTGGAAGGATTATTATGATGATAATGATGATGCTGTGTGCACAGTCTTTTCGCCATTTAGTGGCGTGCGCGGCTTAAAATTTAGGGTCTTCCCCAGAGTCTGGTGGCGACGGTGTTCGCAAAGTTTTAGAGTGGCCTGTGCATGCATGCGGCCGACCAAGTTGACTTTGAATGGCTCTTCTCTTCTTGTGGCCGATGGAACGCTGTTGTATCGTGTAGCCTGCCGGATTTCTGTGTTTTAAAATTGTTTTTCCCCCGTTGTTTCTGTGTGAGGGCATCTCTTCTAGTTAGTAACGCCGCGGTTGGAAAGAGCAACGTGGGAGATTGGAACGGGGGGGGGGGGGCGGGGCTCGTGGAGTTGCTCGTCGGTAGGGCGTGGAGCATCTTGTTGAAAACAGAGCTTGGCGCCGAGCGGTAGATTTTTTTGAGTTAAAACACATAGTGAGACATACCAGGTAAGAGAGAGCCCCTTCGGCATCCGCACCACGTCTCCTGATACAACCGGCCGGAATCAAGGCCGTGTAAAGTACAACCGGGGTGCGTGGCTGGGCAGGTTCACGAAAGCTTGGGTGGCGGGGTGGATAGGGTGGGGAACACCCGAATAGTATTTGGAATGTGTTCGTTTGGGTGTTTTGGGTGTGCGGGTCGGGTTGGGTTGGTTTGTATCGGGATGGGGCGAAGGAGGGGGGTGGGTGGGTTGGAGCGAGTGCATTCCGAGCAGAGATAATGAAGGACGCCCTGGCTTTTGCCGGCGGATGGCCTTGTTGAGTTTTTCTCGGGTTGTTCCTGACTGCTGCCAAGGTTGTCTGTCCAACAGACTCAGTAGTGTTTTTTTTTTTTTTGCGTGTGTACCCTTGGTGGTGACAATGCCTATTTATAGGGACCGATGATCGCTATTGTATCGGTATTTTCTGTACAAATGGCGAAGTGTTCGTCTGAAATACGGGGGAAGCGTGGCTTTTATGACCGTTGGGGGGGGGGGGGTGGTCGTGACACCGTGTCACAGAGAGGACAGTCGGTCCCCGCGGAAATAGTCACCATGCGTGTGGGCTAGGGACTGCTGTGGTGGATGCATGTTACCCTTGCCCCTTGCAACGCCTGCCGTGTCTTGAACCGGACGACGACGTCAAGCGCAGGCAGCACAAGCCGAGCTTGCTCCAAGGACGAGCGTGTGCGTTGTGACTTGACTTGGGTATCATTGATTAGTGGTGGCCGCGGTTATTTTGTTAGCCGGGGCGAAAAAGTACGATACAAACCTTACGCGGTCTGTCTCAGTTTGTCGGGGGTCGTTGGGGTAGTGGGATTCCCTTCTCTTTTTATTCGATTAATGGTCCGGGTGATGGGTTTGCGCAAATATGTAGCACGGATAGATCTCAAAAGCTATTTTTACTTGCCACGAACCGCATCCTACAGGCTATATATATGTGGTGGGCCAGGCGAAGTGATTTTTTCTTTTTTTCGTTCAGTTTGGTTCTGTCCTTTTTTTTTTTGTCGTGTATCATGCTGGTGTAATCTATTCCAGGCAAGACGGTAGTGTCAAAAGCGATAGTTCTGTGTGTCGCCCACACAGGAAATTAACTTAATATTGCGTGAGCGTTTCCATGAAACGAACGGTAGGATGGATGGGGTTGGGATGTTGGGATGGAAAGAGCAGACGTATAATTTGCGGATTTATTTTAGTGGTACAACGGTTACCTGATGCCCGATGTCGCGGCGGCATAGCAGTTCAACGCACCGCGCAACGACAGCACACTACTGGTCCCGTATATACATTTTTTGTTTTGTCACGTGTTGTGTTCAAAAATCTGATTGATGTCGCCTTATGAGCGCTGGAAAAGAGGGGCGGCGATTGCTTTTGGGAGCACGTTTATTGCGCGGGGGGGGACGGGGTAGTTCAGCGTGTGGTCCCACCTAGTATTGTCTGTTTCGGGAGAGGGACGGGGCTTGTGTGATGACGTGATGACGTTGGTTCTCTTATCTATTCTGTCCTGTGTAGTGTAAGTTTCATTGACGAGCCCACGAGATCGCGGGGTAAAGTTGTGTTTTGCTGTTTGTCAAGGAGGCCAGGCGATGGCCGGAAAATAAACGTTTCCTGCCGACACACTGGACCCAACTTGACCGTGGACAGATGCAAGTGTATTATTTGCCTGTTGTATGGAGAAAATGAAAGGGTAGATATGTGATACTATATTACGTCCATTCGTCGACGGTAGGTACCGTATGATAAAAGCCTCGGCTGATGTGACATTTGTCTGCTGATGAGATAGGTAGGTAGATAGGTAGGTAGGGGTATGTGTGATGGTGGCAGTTGCAGCAGCAGCGTTCGTCTGTTTCGTTCGTCCCGCTCGCTGTCAAAGTTTATATTCAGTTATTAGCAGACGTGGGACACGCAGCGTTGAGTGCAATCGGGCCATTGTTGCAGTGCTTGTACCGCCCGCTGTGCCGTTCGTTGTTCCAAGATGTAATGGGCTTGGCGAGCTAAGAGAGTGTCGCGCGAGTGGTTTCTCGTTGTTGTTCTGAATTGTTCGTGTAGCGAATCGAATGTGCCTCGGCATTATACTCCTACAGACACGGCACAGCGCTAGCCATGGTATTTATCGTGGAGTCTAAAATACAACGCTTGCATTATTTTTTTTGTTTTCCTGGGGGCAGGCGGCGATTCATCGCCGCTAAAAGTATATCTGGTGGGTTCTACAGCTGAGCGCGTGCGTGAACCTCCTGCCCAGTCTGTGTACAACGCCAAGCTTGGTTCGGTAAAGGGATAGGAAGAGAGGGCGAACGAGTTTATTTTATCAGAACGGGCGGAGAGAGCGGTGTTTAAATACCTTATCACCCATCTCTGACAACTTCAACTTTTTTTTCGGCCATTGCGAAGTATGCTATTCTAGCGGGTGTGTCACAGCCCGTCATAGCAGCAGTGTCATGAACTGCAGCTACTACGCGATAGCACTTTTCTTTGTAGTATACGGAAGATAAAAGCCTTTCTGTTTGTCCATGGTGGATATTCATGAATGTGTCGACAGTAGTCCGTCGAGCGTTCACCATGCACCATGTTGTTCGTGTGAAACCTGCTATAAACACTACAATGCGATTACCGTTCTTTTTTGGGAGAAAAAAGTACAAACAAAGGTAGGTAAGTGTTTTATCTAGCGGAGAGTATGTTCAGGGCTCAACTGCCCAGAGGCGGCTGGCTGACAAACGGATGGATAGGTTTCTTGCCAAATAATGCAGAGACAAGAGCTTTCGTCCCGCCGGTAATTTTCTGATCAGATTATCCATTATTCGGATACACCCGTTTTTCGGGTTGAGACCGAACGTGTCCAACTTCCCGGTATATGATGATACTACTATTAATATTAATAATAATATTCGGGTCCATTTCAGAAACAGGGAACGAACTTACCTAGACCGTTGAGGTTGCACGGGTAAGATTTGGTCAGTGCGCGATATTCCCAGAACGGGTAGGCCACCAAAACCGAACAAACAAGATGTTCACGGAATGGGCTGGTCGAGACCCTTTCGAAAATACAATCGCTTTATTCAGGCTGACTCTTATGGGAGCAGAAACTGCAAAACAAAGCAGGGTTTGCGGAGAGATCCAGGAAGAATTTCGCGCCAGATTCGACTTATCGAATCTTATCGATGGCCGAAAAAAAAATGTTGGAAATATTTTCTGTATTTCGATCGGAAATGGCCTCTGACCAGACGAAACAAGACACCAGTTCTGTACCGGCCCACAGCTGGCCGAAACTTGTTTTGAACCCCACAGGAGGCATAATATGGCGGGCCTAATACCTGTATATATAATCGCTACTACAGTAATACTACCGTACTCTCTCGGTATTTTGACCCGGTATCTCGCCATATAACGGTAGGTATTGCTGTAGAGACTCCAAGCGCCGGTGATGGCGAACAATCGACTACAACACCGCATGCATGCATGCTCTTGTATTATATTGGCGGTTGTCGTTGTGTTTTTCAGCTGAAATCAATGTCAACGCACTACTTCTTGATACTGCATCAGCAAACTGCCAAGCTTGGGGACCCTTCGTCGAATGAATGTAGTCAACCCAGTCCAGGAAGCTCGAGTCTGCGAAAGCAAGCTCCATGTTACCCGGCGGGTACCAATCAGGATGCGTGGGTACCGTGACTGCCACGTGTCCGCCGAATTCAAATACTATTGCTGCGGTATAATAGTAGCTCCTCCCTCCGTCCTCCCAACTCAAATGAAACCCTGCCATACTTGCACAAAACACTATACACCATAATAAGATAGAAAACGACGAAACTCCATATAGCCGGCGTCCCCGGTGGCTTGGTATGGTAGGTGGTCCGCGAGCCTGTCAAGATCAATTTCGTGAGTTCGATTCTCACCGAGTGCAGGTATGTTCATAGGGAGTTTTTCTTGCATAAAATTGATTTAGTAGCGGAAAGCGCGAGAGCGTGAGTTAGCTTTCTTTATATTCCATGAAAATCGACGAGAAGTGGGAATGCTGAACCCTACGAATGCGCGATAAAAACTAAAGATACGTACCGGGGGGGAGAAGGGACGACACCTGTGACCACGGCTTGTCTAGAAGATCGCTGAGGGTAAATCCTCCTACGAATTAGGCTGGAAAGTAAAAGTGATGATATATTATATATATATATACCAGGTATATCATATATATATGTATGTATACGAATCTGAGCCATACGAAAAACAGAAGAAGCGCATGGCAGTTCTATTTTCCGGTTTCGGCTCCCATAAGATTCAGCCTTACCATTGCCGAGAAAACTATCAAAATAGCGCTAAAAAATAATCGCACCCACGCGTGCGTGTGCGAACTCAACACTCATTGCGTACGTACGGTGGTAGTACCCAATGCTCGGGAATACCGGTGGTAGAAATGGGGGAAGGTGCCTGGTATTGGTACCCAATTGATATATGATATATTAACCTGTTCGTGGTGAATTAAACCAGTATATATTTTATATTTACCCGGTATTCATATTTACGGCAGGCAGTATTCAAATTGAAATTGCATGGAATGGAGGCCTGTGAGCCGACGAAATAATAAGGTGAAATGAAGCCCGAGCAGGCCTCGTAGAGTCACCAAGTAAAACGTTGTTCCTGAGCTGACACAAAAATTGGTGTTCTGCGTGGAATATTTACTATGTTAACAGGTAATTACAGCAGTAGTAGCACATGGCTTGAGGAATATCCGTAAAAAAGCTTGAGCAAAAACTTGCTAACTTGGCAAAATCCAAATTTCCAAAAACTTGCCAAATTGGCAAGTTTTTTTTTTGCCGAATACGTAGTGACAGAAGTTAGCAGATAACGTACACCCCCAATCTAACGTCAATAATATGTCACTGCCGTGTTGACTCGACATGCGAGTGTGCAGATTAAAGTACGGATAACGTACTGACGGGGTTTCCAGAGAAAAAATGAGGCGCTTTTTAGCGGGGATACCTCCTAAATATCCCCTGTTTGGGATTTGAAAATATAGAGGCGTTTTTTTTTACCGGGGATGCCATGCTATCCTCCCCCCGGGGATATTTTTGTAGGTATCCCCTACTGGGATGTCGGCGAAATAGGATCACACGGCTACGTTATTATGTCACTGCCCCACGCCGCTTTACGACTACACAGGTAACACATGTTAGATCTCGGGAAGATCCAAAGGGTAACGTAGTAACATTACGTTAGAACGACTTCGGCCCCAACGATAATTCAGTAACATAATGTTAGACCCGCGGATTGATTTTTACGGTAAAACGGTAGCGGAATGCTACCATCAGAGATCTTTACTGACGGTAACACCGTAACATAATGTTACAGAGACTTTCGCATACCAGGTATAGCCTAACATCCTGCAATATTGATACGTATGGGCCGGCTAAGATTGAAACGTATCTGACGTACATTAGGTGTTACGTTATCCGACCCTAAGGCCGGCGTCCCCGGTGGCTTGGTAGGTGGTCCGCGTGCCTATCAAGATCAATTTCGTGGGTTCAAGTCTCACCGAGTGCATGCTCGTAGGGGCTTTTTCTTGCATAAAAGAGATTGATTAGCGGAAAGCGCGAGAGCGTGAGTTAGCTACATCCATTCGATGAAAATCGACGAGCAGTGGGAATGCTGAACCCTATGCGCGATAAAAAATAAAGGCACGTACCGGGGGGGAGAAGGGAAGACACCTGTGACCACGGCTTGTCCAGAAGGTCGTCGAGGGTAAAACCTCTTAACGAATTAGCCTGGAAAGTGAAAGTGATGAGAAAAAAAAAGCAATCAGATGAGGGATCCAGATAACGTGTTGTTAGTAGTGCTGGCCATTGCCGTTTGTTACGTTAGTGTGTTATCTGTATCACAGCGTTATGTTTTAGAAGTGCTGGCGAACATGGTAACGTTATGTTAAGGTGTTATGGGTGTTATGTGTAACATTCCTCCCAAGGGTAACACTATTTTAGTGTATTAATATGTATAGCGCTGCGTCGACAGTAACATTGTGTTATCGTGTTATTACGGGGGTCCATAGTTAACGGGACCAAATTTTGTTAGTAAAAATAGGTAAATATATAGGTTTTTATGTATACCATAGGTCCTGTTAACTATGGACCCCCGTAATAGTAAATATGCGGATATCGAACTGGGCATGTTAGAGTGATAACGTACGTGTATGGTCAAGTCCTAACATTGTTTTAAAGTGTTAGTTCAAGGACTGATCACGGCATACCATGGTGTTACTGTACCAGAGCTGGACTGGACGAGACCGAGCAGCAACTGTTAACATGAAGTTAAGGCGCGTGCGCGTTGTTCGTGGGTTTCCAGTTAACACTGTGTTACCGCGAAACGCGATCGCTCCTCTAGTGCTAACACTATGTTACCGGTAGTACGTTGCCACGTTCCTGTGTTAGGCCCCATAACGTAGATAATAAGTGTTATCCGAGCGGCGAGTGTTGACGTTATCCGAGGCGTGAGTTTTTAGCAAGACTTAAAATCCAAATTTCCAAAAACTTGCCTATTTCGCGAGCGGCCATTAGATTATCATTAGTTTTCATTTTCTTTGTGCCTGGCTTGGAGTAGGTTTTACAGTCTGTGAGCTCGGATCTTTAGGGGTGTTTTGGACTTAAAAATTGCGTAGCGCGGTCTGCGCTTCGGAATCATCGTCCGCATTTGAGAAACTTCCTGGTTCGATGCAAACGCGGCGCAGCCGCGTTTATGATGCTTTTTGGTCCGTTTTGGCTGCGGTTTGGGGTCAGGGTTAGGGTTAGGGTTAGGGTTAGGGTTGCGGTTAGAGTTAGGAGTTGAGTCGAGTCTTCGCCGGTACCTTGATCCCAACATGAACCAAAATACCTAAACAGCTTACCAACCTGAAGATCCGAGGTCACATATTGTAAAAGGACCTCCCGCCTTGGCCGTTATCTCACTGCCCACGTATCATATTACAGTACACATTATATGGAACAATATACCTTGTACACATGTGTTTCAACATGTGAGATGATATCAAGTTAATTAGTCGGCGGTTTCGCAGCGATGGTGAGGGGAGCGAGAGAGAGACTTCGACTGATTAATCACAGCTTTAGACCCATGCCTTCAAGCTTTCAGGTACACAAGGTAGGCGCGCCGCAGGCGATTTCTTTTATTAAGGCACTACGACAGGCAAGTGTCTGAAAGGCCAAAACGTGCCTGGACCATGCCTGAAATGTTGCCTCTCAGAAGCACCTGAATGTTAAGATCAACGGTAGCGGGACAGGTCTGCCTTTTAAGTCGGTAAACATTGTACTCACATGTGTTGTTTGCTTAGCTACAGAAGAAGCGCAGTTTTATTCCTTTCGTGCACGCGGAGACTGAGACCAAGCTCGTGCTCCTCTGGAAAACCCCTGGTTTTCCATCTAAGATACGCCTTCCAAGTACTACAAATACGTTCCCAGTGACTGAACCCAGGTAGTTACCGGGCTTTCAACCTCATACAAGACAATATCTTAACACTAGTCCATTCTGATGAGCCGTATATGCAGAATTATGGGAAATTCGTGGAAACCCCGATTCCACGAACTAGAACATGAGTCGAAGATGCGGCTCCTCAAAACCCACTCCCACACCTCTGAACGGCGAGGCAACGAAGCCGGCAAAGTACGAAAAAAAAATAAAGGGAAGACCTAGCCTTAAGGGGCAGGAAGAAATCGTCGATGAAAGCCATCGCCATACCGCCCGCACGGGGGGGGGGGCGAGGAAGATGCACGGAAAAGCGAAAAGTGCGTACGGGAACGAAAACAAAAATAACACGGAAGACGACAAGAACCACCTAAACCCAGTCCACCACTCCGAAAGCGCGTCCCAACACCGAGCGGGGGGGGAAGGCAGGACAGAATACGCAAAAACACATCCCCAACCCAGTCCAAAAAAAAAGAAAACACGCCAGAAACATATCGGGCAGACAAAAAAAAATTCATCCCCCAAGGCCCAGGAAGACGACTAAAAAACCTAAATAACGAGTGCAGTTAAGAAGCGAAATTCAGCTATCCACGGCGGCACCTCGAGATTCATCTACGTTACGCTGGACCCCCCGTGTAAACGCGCTAGCCAAGTGAATTTGCAGACACCAAGAACCTCGTACAGCTCTCATCGAAGTCGTGTAGCGCGCCGGAGAAAGAGGAAGCTTGATTGGTCCCGGGTCGTCCAAAAATCGAACCAAATATACTCCATCCGTCGGTGTAGTTGCGCTGATTTTCCCGAGCCACCAAAGACCGTCGTCGCCCTTGTACCAAACGTGGGCCCCGTTGGGAAGTACAGTGTTGCTGTATCGGCGGAGCCAATCGGCGTGCGATACGCAACCATAGCCGGGTGCCAGAAACCGCTCGCCGTTACTCCGAGAAAGCTCCCGTTGTGCCGCGCCAATTCTCATTCGGCGGTACAGGCGGTTGGTTTGGCGGTGTTGGTTCGGGGTGCCGGCCCAGTAGCGTAAAATTGCGTGGCGAGAAAGCTGAAGGTCCATTTCCCGTTCCCAGGATGGCCGGGAAAGTCCCTTCCAGTGCGTCTCGTACATCACCTCGATGACGCCACCTCGACCTCTAACCGCTTGATGTCCAGTAATCTTTTCCACTTCGAGTCGTTCAAGAGGGGTCGAAACGTCGTCCTCGGTGACGTGGTACGGAGGGGATTTCTTGGAGAAATTGTTGAGCTCGTATTGCGTCAACCCCGCCGGCAAATACTTCGGCATGTCGCCACGGTCGTGGGGGTTGGTACAGGGCTTGCAGCGTTGAACAAATACGCACCGGCAAGCCTCGGCGCCGGGCATATCGGAAGGAAGATCCAAATACAGGAGCTTTGCTCCGAGAGGAGATCCATCCGGGGTGTCCGCTGAGGAGCAGGGGCCAACTGCGAGAACTTTGTAGGGGCCCGTCCAGTTGAGTGAGAGTTTGGCCTTGAGGACCTTGGCGTCCGTGTCTGGTTTCGCGCCCTGGCGGATGGTGGCCGCCGTATTGTACACCCACACCCAACCACCAACGTCAAATTTGGGGCCCGGACGCAGAGCGTCGGAGAGGGCGAGTTGCGGCGGTTCACACGAGCGACAGTGAGGGCGTGGTGTTCTCGAACGATTTCGTACGCGCGCTGCTGGCGGTCCGTCGCCAAGTCGCAGTAGGCGAGGTGGTCGCGGGCCAAGCTCTGGTGACCGGCGACTCCAGCACGTTCGATAATCGTTAGTGGGAGGCGTGGGAGCCGACCCATATGTACCTCGTTGGGAGCCAGACCCGTGGCGGCACTGACGGAATTGTTGTACGCAAATTCGACGTGAGGGAGCTGTTTATCCCAGTTGTTTTGGAGCTCGTTGACGACCATTGCCAAAATCTGGGCCATCGTGTGGTTCACACGTTCCACCCCACCGTTGCCGTTTGGGTGGTAGGAGCTGGTGGCAATTTTTCGAACCCCGAGAAGCTGATATACGGCGTGCGAAAGCTTGGAGCAGAACTGGAGGCCGTTGTCCGAGAGGATGCTGCACGGGCACCCCCAAAGAGGGATATACCGGTTGATGAGAATGTTAGCCGTGCCCTCAGCGGTGAACTCGGCCGCTGTGACGGCGTACATGTCAGCTCGGCGGCTGAAACGATCAGTGAAAAGCAAGATGTAGGTATTACCTCGAGGCGTCACCGGGAGGGGGCCGAAATAGTCGATGCTGACGGCGATGCCGGGCCCTTCTGGCAAGGGCAACGTGATGGAGGGCCACCGGACCGTCTGCCGCGACGTTTTCCGTGCCTGGCACTTTAAGCAGTTGCGTAGCCACCACCGGGTGCAGATGCTCATGCCGATCCACCTGTAGAAACGTTCGATCATACGTAGGGTGCGCGCGGTTCCTAGGTGGCAGGAAGCCGCAGAATGGCAAGCCTGCATGACCCAGGGGCGCATGAGCAGCAGAGCATAAATGCGAGTAGGCTCGTCGTTCAATAAGCAGGCCGTACGGCCCACCGGGCGTGGCGTATCCAACGCAGGAGGGGGAGATGGCTGTCGGACAAGTAGAACGATGCCCGCGTCAGTGGTGTGCAAGCGGCCTTTGGTGGCCAGCTCTTGAACTTCCGAAAAGGGAGGGCGCTGGTGGGAAGGGAAACCTGATAAAAATTCGTCTGGCAAAACTTCCGGTCGGCCAAGGGCTATGTAGCGCATGGCGGCATTGCACGCGGGCTCAGCCTGTTGTTCCCGAGCCCAGTCGGCGTGCGAATAGCGCGCTGCGGAATCACCGAACTGAACCTCGGCAGCTGCGCCGAGTGCGTCCAAGTCGGTCGAGGTGACGGGAGGTGCGTCAGTTGGCGGCGGAAGTCGTAAAAGAGGAGTTCCCACGGGCTCGGTGCGGTCGCGGCCGGACGGGATGGGTACCGTCGGGACGGACGAGTCGGCAGGAGTCGGGGCCAAAACGACGGGTGCGGGCGGTCGTGGCCGTGGGGCTCGCAGCGGGGTGGTAGCGCGCCGGGCTGATGGTCTAGGGGTCCCGCCGGGCCCGAAGCCATAATCAACAGCAGGCGGCACGGCGCCAGCGGCGGCGGCTGTTCGTCGGCGCGTCCGCGATGAGATGCGGCCTGAAGACGGCAAAACGTTCAGAGGCGCCGGGTGGCCAGGCGGCGATGGGGTAGACGCGGCGAGATCAGTGATCACAGCGGGATCTTCGACCTGTAAAGTGCTCGTCGGGGGAGGAGCATGCTGGGCGACAATCGTCGCTGCAGCGGGGGCTTCTGCAGAGCCCTGTCATGAAAGGGAAGACGCGGCCGGAGCAGTGCTCACGACGGAATCTTCAACCTGTCACTTGTCAAGATCAACGGTTGCGGGACACTTTGTATCCCTGGACAGGTCTGCCTTTTAAGTCGGTAAACATTGTATTCACATGTGTTGTTCGCTTAGCTACAGAAGAAGAGCACTTTTATTCCTTTCGTGCACGCGGAGACTGAGATCAAGCTCGTGCTCCTCTGGAAAACCCCTGGTTTTCCATCTAAGATATGCCTTCCAAGTACTACAAATACGTTCCCAGTGACTGAACCCAGGTAGTTACCGGGCTTTCAATCTCGTACAAGACAATATCTTAACATGAAACCCGATGAGTCCGCCAAGACACACCCTACACTAATTTCAAGTATTTTAGGTTTTAGGCATAATGCCCATCTCGCCCAACAACTCAAACGTAGAAAAAAAATATCATTTCCCCTAATTTTGGGAGTTCCCAGTTTTTTGTTGGTGCGGTTTTGAGCGCCTCGCGAGAGATAGGCTCGAGCAGGGAGTTCAGGCACACTGTTTAAGAAAGCGTGATTCAAGCGTTCTTTCAGGCATGCCTTGAGGCATGAGTCTGTCACAGCTCAACAAAAACGAAAAACATTAAAAAGTCAGAAGACAAGTGGCCAAAAATGCTTCGTCGCCCGATATCTACAACAACTAAAAACCCTTCAGTAAACAGTAAACTGAGGCGGGAGTTTGAGGCTGCACCGCATGAAAACCGTGAATACTGATCTCACATTCTGAATTTTGAACATATACATCACATACATACATACACACATACATAGATATATATATGCGATATTGTTGGCCCTGTGCTCTAAGCGCTCCTCAGCGTTTCTTAGACGTATTTTTTTGCGTTGTTCGTGCTAGCGGGAGATGAGGTTCACCTCAATGGACGAAACTGCCTCATCGTGATCCCGGATCCCGACTGTGTCGGGGGCGGCCTCGGGCGTGCTTGCGCCGTGCCCTGGCTGCCGGCTGGCGGGGTGCGAATACGTCAGCTGTGAGTTGGACCAGTTGAGTGGCCGATGCTTGATTTATTACAGTCTCATGGCCAAAGAATTAGGTTGTCGGCCTACCTTCGCCCCGTCAGGCCCACTCTTGGCCCGTCAAACCCTCTTCCAGAATATTTTAGTTTTTACCATTCTCCTTCTTGGCCGAAACGGGAGAGGCCGAAGCCTCCGCGGCTTGACTACTCATGGCGGCAAGAGTGTGGAGAATATGGGCTGGGGTGGCCGGTCTCATGCTCCGCCGTTGCTTGTGCGTTGAGGGTTAGGCGTTCCAGAAACGTGTGTCGAAATTCCGATTCGGGCTATTGTGTGTACGTGTGAAAGCACGAGTTTTGCGCAAAAATGTTGAGGTTCGCAAGCTAGCATAAGGTCGGGAAACGAGCGTCACGAGCCTCTTTGCCTGTTGTGCACACCGGGTGACCAGGCTCCGTGAGGCAGAGAAGACGAGGCCTTTGGTTTCGACCGAGTCGGATGAGTCTACGCCGCGGGAGGAGTGGTACAGTGGTGGAGGTCCAAACGGTGTCTACGATTTTGTTTCTTGTTTACACGCAGCAGGCAAAAGAATACCTGCCACTGCAATTGGGCACCAGTATCATATGAGGCGTGGAGTTTCGGTTGTACTTTATAAAATTGTGAAATACGTCAGCTGTGAGTTCGACTGATTAAGTAGTTGATACTCAACTTTGCAAGCTGCGTAATATGTCTCGTCTATATCCCATTTTTACTGCATTTTACAAGTGTTACAATAAGCCGAACGCGCGTACTCTGTATGTAATTCCTTGTTAAGGACATAGGCCAGCGACTCCCTTGGATGCTGCCCGGGTCAACAGGACAATTTAAATAATCATTCTGCGCACTGATCCTATATAACCCGAACAAGGGAGAATGATGTGACGGTTGTATTGTGAAGGCGTTATTAATCGTGTAACCGCCCAGCAAAAAAGTCATGAACATGTACCGGTTACGACGAGGTACGATGACGACGTCGTGCTGTCGTGCTTCTTCTTCCTCGTGCGCCGCCCTGCTCCCCTGCTCCGACTGTTGTGCCAGGTGCAGCCTCAGCCCTGCATGATATGCTGCTACTGCTGCTGCTGCTGCCGTTGCTCATCCGCTGCTCTGGTGCTGCTACTATTATGTATGCGCGGCTACTGTCCTGTTTTGCTGCTGCTGCTCCTGCTGCTGCTAATATGCCTGGAGCATGTTTCTGCTGCTAATCTCCGTGAGCATGGTAAATATGCAAGTCAATCCCTCTCGGTGATGTGTCTCCGCCTTAAAGCTGAAATGCGGACCCATCTGTTTCGGAAGCTGTACGAGTACCGTCCCGCAATTGACATTTTTTTGGTGTCTCGGCGGAGGTCTCGTGCCAGTGTAGTATATTATGATATGTACCTGTGCGCTATGTAGGATGCTGCTGGACCAAAGTACTCGCCGGCGCTTCGTACTGTCGATTAAAATCGATCGACTGCTGCCCAACTCTAAATAAATGTTTTGTATCTATCTGCATTACAAGGCGCTTCGCTCCGCGGGCGGCCTACGCCGCCCACTACGCTCGCTCAGGAAGGAAAGTACATCAAATTATGCGAAGCGGACAGAGGTCCTTGATTGAGCAGTTTTTTTCATGTTTGATTGTAGTTGCAAACTGGCGACTTGATAATGCCAAGAGTCCCGCCGCCATGCTTTAGGAGAAAACAGCTCGGACGTCACATACGCTTCGCGTCGCGGGCGGTTTTCCGCTACGCTCGCTCACATGTCGTACGTACGTACATACCCCAGGTAGGGTACGTATTTTCTTCTTTCGCTATATATGCTCTATGTCTGTACTCGTATGTACGAAAGATAAAGCACAACACGGCACAGCAGCGCCGCAAATACAATGAAAATGAAACCGAAAGTTTCGGAAAGAAAAAAATCCCGTCCCCTTTTGTGAAATAATTCCCTGCCTGATTGGAACACCTTACACCGGTCAAAAAGAAAACAAGAAAAATAAACAAACAGGAAAGCTTCTCTCTCAGCCTCGTACGCCGCCCGCTTCTCTCGCAACGATCTCGCCACCGATTTGGTCCGGGCAAAGCTTCCCTTACTCTCTGCCACAGTGAGTCCCGTCGCCCGCCTCGCGTGAGGCCCGGTGCTCACCATGGCCGTGGTTCGCCAGCTCGACAATGTTGGTGCTCAGCCTGCGTACCTCTCTCTTTGAGCTTCAAGCCCGGTCGCAAAAATAAGCACCGCTTGAATCTTATCTTGCAATCCCGAACGACCCTTATAAACTAGTAGATAATCTATCAGAAACCACAAATGGAGGCCAGACAGAGTCCATTCATGCCTTCCTCGTGTCTCGAGGCACACGCGACGCCTAGCCACGAAACCGGCGACCACGCTCCTTGCAATCCCTTCTCTACCGGCCACGATCCGCCGACACCCGCGACGGCGCCGGGTTCGCCCGCGATGCCGTGCTCCGAGTACACGCACGCACTCGAAACGAAAGAAGAAAAAAAAAGGAAAGAAGGACAGAAAGTGCCAAGAGAATTGGAGAAAACAAAGACCTGATGGAAAAGTCCGGCAAGTAATAAAAGGAGGCGATTCCCAAGTGGGAGCTCTCAGAGGCCAGGGATGTACCAACCGAGCACGCTCAGAGATCGCGATATCTATAAGTGTCATCATCAGGAGTTACATCTTCTCTTTCACCCGGGGACGCATCTATTGCTTCGCTCGGTGTTCGGAGTGCTCACGTACTTGGTGTATGGATTCATGCGTAATAACGGTATTTGGGAGTTCCACACAGGAAATATGCGTGTTTCTATGTGGAGCGGTCAGCGGGTTGCGACATGTATGGTCCGCCACTTCTTGTTCGACTTCTTGTTCGACTACATGTTCGACTTGATGTTCTTCTCCTTTCTTCCTTGTCTTATTGTTCTAAGTGGATAATATATATACCCTGAGCGGCTTCTACGAACTAACTCAGGCTTGGCTTATCATATCAGTGAGTGCACCCAACACGCTAGCGTCTGTTCCAATTGGACGCGCTCGCTGATTGGGGCTTGCTGGGAGAGATATATGTTTCGGCTCTGAGTGGAAGCGAGATGGCCACAATCGGCACAGGCCAGATCCAATGCAGGCGGTGCCAGCGGACTGGTCACGCCCTACCGCAGTGTAGGGCGATGGTGCATTATCGACGCTCCGGCTCCGCCGCTCCATGCCTACTTCGATGTTGGAATGCTGCCTCCTGGCTACCACTACATCGACAGTCGTGTCCTCACCAGTGCCGAGCTGGCATCCCTGCCACCGCAGCAGTGGGTTGCAGATCGGAGACAACGACAACTGGAGCAGCAACATCAACAGCAGCAGCAGCAGCAGCAGCAGCAGCAGCAGCAGCAGCAGCAGGAGGAGCAGTAGTGGCTCGAGCAACAGTTTCAACAACAACAGCAATACAATCAGCAGCTCGAGAAGCAATGGCAGCAACTCGAGCAGCAGTGGCTCGACCAGGAGCATCAACGGCAGCAGTTCCTCCAGCGCGTGCAGCAGCAGCAGCAGCAGCAGCGGCGACAGCCTTTTGGGGCGACCGTGGCCGCGGGAGGTGCAAACGGGCAGTTTCCATGCCAGTATATGTCTGCTTCTTTTGCGCCTCCTGCGGAACGCCGGGCAGATGGTTTTTCGAAGAGTACGCGTGGAAATAGGAGCGAGGGAGAGAGAGAAAGAGAGAGAGAGAGGAGGTCGGTGAGAAGCTGGACAAACACACGCGGGCGATGCAGTGGCATTTGCCCGGTGAGACAGAGCGGAATGCTCTTCCAAGCCGGCCGACTATCGCGGCGGGAGGGATTTCCCCGAACGCGAGAAAATATGTGCCAGATGGTACACACGGCGCGGAAGTAATGGAGTACAACACGCAGGCGATGCAGAGGCAGTTGCCCGGTGAGACTGAGCTGAATGCTCCTCCAACCTTGCCGATCATCGACGACGCGGGAGGGACTTCACCGCGCGTGAGAGAGAGCGCACCAGAGGGTACGCGTGAGCAAGGACGCCTGCTTGACCGGCAGGAGCCGTCGCCTACGAGAATAGGCGAGAAAACACGAGGAGTTGTAAGGGATGCGCATCGGAGCAAGTACGGCATCGCTGTTGTGCTTGCACCCGAGGAGGAGCCGTTTGACGAATCCGGTGCAGAAAACAGCGTGGAGGAAACGAGGACCCCCCGGAGGTGATGGAGGGGTGTCCGAAGCCGAGGACGGCTACAGGGAGGCGGAGAGCAAGGCAGGAGAGGGGCAATGGATGGAGAGCCCGCATGACTGTTCGTTTGGATCGTTCCAGCAGCGACGGTTACAAGTTGTAGAGGGTTTCGTATATCTTACAGACGTGTTATGAATTATGCCGTGTGTTCGTGAGGAGAGTTTGAGCACTCAAAAAAAAAAAAAAGAGTAGTGGATGAGCTGGACGACGGTCTGGCTCACTTGAACGACCTCGACGTGACGTGGGGTTTTGACCTGGACGCGTTTATGCAGGAGCGCGCACAGCAGGCACCTGCCGCCGGCGAGGCCGGCGGCGAAACACCCGAGACGATGGGTTCGTCTCAAGGGGGCGCCGTGGACGCCTCCTCGGTCCCGGCAGGGAGGGCCGAAAATGTAACTTCCCGTAGGGAGGTGGAGTTTGTGGAGGCGTTTTGGAATTCGAAGAAGTTGGGCAGAATCGTGAGACGAGGCGAGATCAGACGTCAGTTGAAAGCGTCTAGCCACCAGAGCTGCTTGGTCTTAGACGGCCGCTGCGGCAACGAGAATTCGTAGCAGTAGTGGGCCCAGACAATTGATCGACTTTCTTCTCCGTCATGGCAGACCAGCCCTCCCTCCCAGCAGGAGATGAGGATCCCCCGCTTGATGTGGTGGGAGGCGCGGACGCCCCGCTCCACGTGGGTGGTGAGCAAGGGGAAGGAGCTGGCCTGCCTGGGCCCGGAGCACTTGCTGGAGGCATCGGCCAAGGCGGAGCCGCGGGCATTGACCCGGACCTTCCCGCAGCAGTAGCCGATCCCGCCATGATGGCGGTGCTACAGCAGTTGTTGGCAAGCAACCATGCGATCGCGGCTCGGTCGACATGTCTAGAAAACATCCAGGCTCACCCGCAGCAGCAGGAGCAACAGCAGCAGCAGCCACAAGAATTTCAACCACTACGGCAGGTGGCCCAACCCGTCGGCCGGCGGGGCCATGGGAGGCCAGCTGCTGCCAGCTTCGCATGACGCAAACCAGCAAGCTGCGATCTCCGCGGGCGTCAAAGCGACCGCAAAGTAGGCAGCCGACCTATGGCACTAACCGGAAGGTCCTAAGTTTTTCATCGCGCGGGGAGGTTTCAACATGCAGGAGGCGGTAACCCGTCCACTCCTCCTCATGGCGCTCAACGAGGTGGCCTATGTCTCCGATGCCGTCACACAGCAGATTCGATCCCTGTCGGAATTCGCGGTTGAGGCTTTTTACCCTCCTCTGCCAGCCGGACAGGAGCCGGTGGACATGCCTGCCGAAGTACACTTCGCCACGTTCGTTGCAGCGTTCATGGCGACCCTCGAGTACGGGATGGAGGGAGCGCAGGCTGTATGCAGGAACAGGGTGCGCACAGTGCGGGAGGAGCTAGAGCACCTGCAAAAGTCAGTGGAGGTCTACCTGCGTAGGCACTATAAAACACTCCTGGACCACAAGGACAAGGTCCGCGAGGTGCTTATCGCAGCCATGAACGTTGGTCTGCAGGTGGGGATGATCGACCTCGCGAAGCAGGGTGGCGTCCTGCACCGGAAGCACAGATACGCAGCTCCCCCGGCCGGCACAGGCATCCCCATGGCCCCTTTGGCTTTCACGCGGCTTCGAGAGCTGGTAGAGGAAGGCGCTGGCTCCAGTCTCACGGAGCGTCAGAGTTTCTGGACGCAGGCGCCTGAAAAATCAGGCTCCAAGAGGAAGGGAGCCCCCAACGCGGGAGGGCAGTGGAGTGCCCAAACGCAAGCCCGGACCGGCGCCAGAGGAGGAGGCGGGTCCACGTTCAAGGCTCGCATGCTGGAGCGGGAGACTCCGCCCGGCGTGTGCGATTTTGCATGGCGCGGCGATCCGTGCCCGCGGGTAAACTTCACGTTTTCTCACCTCCTGCCCGCCGGCAAAAGTCCGTCGGTCGCCGGGCCACAACTGCAGCTCCAAGCACTGCAGCCGCCGCCGCCACCGCCACCGCCGCCCCCGGCGCTGCTGTACCAGCCGCCGCAGTATCAGGCGGCCGCGGCAGCCGGCGGGGGAACGGCAGCAGGAGGGGGGGGAGGCGTCACGGCAGCCGAGCGTCGCACGGTTCAGCAGAAACTACGTGGTCGGCGGCCGGGGAGGCGCGTCCGCCGGGGGTGGAGCGGGCCGGGGGAATGGCAGCATCTGACAATACGGGCTCTGCCATCCGGCAGGGCCGACCGAAGGGGGGGCAGGGGCGACCGGAGAATGGACAGTTTTCGGAGACGCCAGGAGGGCCATGGGAATTCTCCATTCACCCACTCCCGGGTCGGTGTCGCCGGCCCTGTTTCACGGTGAGAGTCAGGTACCGAGAAACAGAATCCGTGAAGCAAGCAGCAGATCATTTGAGACAGCGCCTCGGCAAGAGACCGTAAGGCAAGAAGAAAAAATGATTCACGCAGGAGCTCAGGGTTGCAGCAAGCCAGCCCACTCGTCCCATCCACCCTCGCATGACCGACACACGCACCCTACCACCCCCCGCCGCAATGCGCACGCATCCCTATCGCCAGCCAAGTCGTTCCACTCAGCTTTGCAAAAACAACACGCCTCACCCCCCGCAAAAAAACACCGAGACATATCAGACGCGCACGCATCAGCGAATAACCAGAAGAAGGGAGTACTTGATAAAAGGGACATTCAGCCTGAACAGAGGGCCAGATTACCCCACTTCTTTGCGAATCGGGACAGTACCGAGGTTGCGGAAAGTTCAGTACAGCAGGCTTGGTGTGGGCAGAGGGCCAGATTACCCCCTTCCGACGGAAACCGAGACAGTATCGGCTACGCGGAAGACTCACACCACAACACAGAACAGCTTGAGCAGAGGGCCAGATTACCCTACTTTCACGCGAATCGATACAGTGTCGATCCCGCAGAAGGCTCAAATCAGAAGGGCTGTCCACCCGTTCAGTACGGAGAAATCCCCACACCAGCACAGTCGTCACACATAGCCTGGCAGAGAGAGCAAGGGCAAGCCCAGTCACCCTTGCAGCAGTTAGTTGAATCAGCGCTCGTTGCGGTTGCGGTCGACGCGCGGGAGAGTAGTGGGTCAGCACGCTCACGGCTTCCTAATGGGGAGTCGCTCAGTCGAAAACGATCAGAATGCATGATACAACAATGGCACGCAGAAAAAGAAAAACTCGGAAAGGATGATCTTGACGCACGAGAAAGAGAAGAACTGCTTTATACGCTCGCTAACATTTGCACAACCATGATGCGCGATAAGCAAGGAGTCGTGGGGGACGTAGCTCGAGCATTAGGAGGATCCCTGGTCGCACCGCCGATAGACCCCGCACACATAAAACGATACTTCGGAGACCTGAAAGGTTTCGGGGCGGTGGACGAGCTCGTCGCGATCGTCACGGGGGGGGTGCCGGTGAACGCAGCAGCGACGGGCGTAGATCTAGAGCGCGCATTACAATACGGAAACCACCCCAGTGTCAACGAGCATTTGCCAGCCGTCCGGGAAACAATTGGCAAGACGCAAGACGTCAAGAATGCTTAGTGATCCAAAAGTCATCTGCGCACGAAATCCCTAAGCTACGAGTGTCCCCGTTGGCGGCAGTAGTGACACACAAGGATAGGATCATAAATGATTTGTCGTTCGATGTACAGAGTCGAGGGGAGAAAGGTGGACTCAACGGCGACACCGACCCTGACACTGTCCCCCAATGCCTGTGCGCACACGCGCTACCCAAATTCCTGGACGAACTCGTGACACTGAGAAAAAATTCCCAGTTGAGAGGATACTGATGAGTAAGGCCGACGTGTCGGATGCCTTTAAGAACGTGCGGGTAGATCCAGACCAAGCACACAATTTTTGCTACACAGTAGGAGATCTGGTTGTGATTGATTTTCGTTTAACGTTCTGATGGTCGGGATCGCCGGGTTTCTGGGGTGTCATATCAGCCGCGGCCGAACACGCGCACTGCAACACCACACTCAAGTCGAGCCAGCTACTAGAGGAAGGAACAAGCATGATGGCCCACGTTAAGGTGGTAGATCGATGGGAAGAAGGCACACCCGCGCCGATTCCCCCAGACGCCAAAATTAGAGCACACAGCGGGGGAGAGATCTTTGACCCATTTTTCATAACTGTGTATGTAGACGACTACCTCCTAATCAAGGTTCAACATTCAGACGACGACAAGTCCGCCCTGATCGCATCAGCCTCTCTTGCCTCGGATCATGTGCGCTTATTTGGTCCCGGGGAGGAGGGAGTTACGCCCATCTTAGCCCCGAAAAAGAGTACAGACTGGGACTCCACGATTGACGCGTTAGGGTTCACTATCAACTCGCACACAATGAGAATCTCTTTCCCGCGCGAAAAAGCTGACGCTATAAAAAGGTTGCTGCTGGAGCAGTGGCCCTTGAACAGAAAGCGAGCGACCGCAAGGGACGTTCTCAGCATGGCCGGGAAGGTGTGGAACCTCACGTACGTGGTGCGAGCGGGCAGGTATTTCGTACGGAGGCTGTTGCGTCTGACCGGATTACACGATGCGAGCGCAAGGAAAAACCAAATGAGCATGGTAGAGCTTGGCAGAGAGTTTCACGCTGACCTCTTGTTTTGGAAGTGGGCGATAGATCACGAGCTTCTACTAGAAAGAGAAACGCTTAGCGCGCCCTGTTACACGGCGATAACACGACCCGCCAAAAGGCACTACCTGTCGGACGCGAGTTTCGAGGCTGTGGGAGGATTCTGTGCTGAGAAGAAGGTTTGTTGGAGATACGACTTGCCGATAGAGCTGACTGCCGAACTTAAAAGAAAGCCGATCTACAGGAGACCTGTACCATAACTATCAACCTGTTAAAATTACTGGGAATGGTTGTGACTGCGTGAGTAATGCTAGAATTGGTGGGAGATCGCCCGGATGCGGCAGGGGACCCGATCTTGATGCGAGGGGACAACATGGCCGCCGTATCATGGGTATGTCGAAGCGGTGGGGCGACAGTCAAAAGGGTGTGCTTACTGATGAGAATGCTGGGGCGCCTTGAACTCGCGGGAGGTTGGAACCACACTGCAAAACATATTCCGAGTGTGCAGAACATTTTAGTTGATGGGATTTCACGGTGGCCTAGAAAGATACTGGCAGACAAGGTCAGGGAGCTGACCCACTCCAGCGAGTGGTACGAACAACCCATTGGTCGGCGGGGTTCGGGGATTCTCGATGTTGTGCTCCAGACAAAGAACATCCTCACCAAACACGACGACATTCTATGGAACCTCATGATGAACGACGCAGAAGAAATCGGTTGACTCGCACGCTTTTTATATTGCATGTCTCGCTCAACACATGGTATGCATACCATACGCCCACGCGCCCAACAGGGACAGAGAACGACAACGGAGGAAAGAAGGAAGAGGTGGCGAGGTTGGTCGAAACGCTCGCGCTTGGTTCAGTCGCGAAGAGTACTCAGAATACTCAGAAAAACTACTTAGCGAAGTGGAACACCTGGGTAAAAGAGAGACAAGCACAGGGGAAAGGGCCGTGGTTGCAGACAGTTGACGATCCCGATGCAACGCTGACGGAACTGCTCGAATTCATGACGTCCCGCTGTTTCGTGCATAATAGCCAACAATCGACCGCCAGAGGGTACTTGGCGGCCATTAACTTTTTCCACAAGATGTTCGCAGGCCGGGAACTACCCTGTCTCATTGCATGATAGTCGCAGTGGGGAAAGGGATAGACAGGGCGCACGGTGTGTCTAAAAAGAAAAAACAGGTGAGATTGCCCCTGACGTGGGCAATGCTCGCGGAAGGGCGACAGACAGTCGTGAGTATGGCAGACGGGGGTTACGTGATGTGGCTAGGACTCGCCGTGTCGTATTTCCTTTTGTGCCGAGCGTCAGAGTTTTGGGCGTACGCAAACGGACAGATCATCCCGAGTTTTGTCTGACGCGGAAACGAATTTCTTTCTTTCACAAGGGGGTGCAGGTGGCGTTTGAGAACAGAGCGATCGCCACAGCAGTGCAGGTATTGTTTTTGGCGTCAAAGTGCGACCAAAAAAGGGCAGGGTGCACCATCACGCGCACACGTCTCGTAAAGGAGAAGATGTCGGGGGGGGTGCAGATGGGGGCGTTCGAAACTCTGCTCGAACTGCTGGACGTATACCCCTTGCTACCAGCGGAAGCGCCGTTGACCGTTAGGAGCACCACGGTCGGGTGGAAAGTGTTTACTAGGACGGCAGCGGTCGCTGCGCTGAGACTCATGGTAGGTAGCAGCGGTAGAGACCCTATGCAGTTCGCACTGCACTCAGGAAGAATCGGGTTCGCACTGCACTTAGGAAGAATCGAGGGGGCCACTCAGCTTGCGTCCCAAGGAATCTCGGAGTTGCAAATTCAGCGCGCAGGAAGGTGGAAGTCTCGGGCGTTTATGACGTACGTGAGGGAGGCAGGGGAAGGCGCGAACTCCGTTTCTGTTGCACTCGCCAAAACGTAGGATAACGGTGATAGCATGAAAAGATGTGGAGTGGTCAGGCTGGCCATATGGGGTGAGTGATAGATTGCAGCGAGGCCATCAGAGTTCGGGCTAGCCTGATCCATAAAACGTAGGAGGGTTTTCACAAAGGTAGAAGGGGGGATAAGAACGGGGCTTCTGACGGTGTGAGTGATCGTTCGTATCATATTTGGGTTTCTACTGAATTTGCACAACAAGGGTAGTCTTCACGTGAAAAATTAATCCAGAATTCTTGAGCCATAGCAAAATGTAACTTCCCGTAGGGAGGTGGAGTTTGCGGAGGCGTTTTGGAATTCGAAGAAGTTGGGCAGAATCGTGAGACGAGGCGAGATCAGACGTTAGTTGAAAGCGTCTAGCCACCAGAGCTGCTTGGTCTTAGACGGCCGCTGCAGCAACGAGAATTCGTAGCAGTAGTGGGCCCAGACAACTGATCGACTTTCTCACCCGCCCGCCCTGTCGCTCAAGAGGAACAAACAGCCGAGACGATGGATTCGTGTAAAGGGGGCGCCGTGCACGACTCCTTTTTTTGAGCACTCCGTTCTCTGCTCCGTTCTCTGCTCCGAGCTACGAGCTAGGCTCTGCTCTCTCTCCCCTCCTCTGTCCTCTAATACAACGACTATAAAGAATCACATTTGACGTCGTCTAGGTCACGGGTTCGAACCTCACTTCGAACGTTTCTTTTACAGAAACGCTTGCGCGTGCCTGAAAAAAAGAACACAACTCCCTGGTTCCCCAGGTAATGAAACGAAGCGGGTAGGTCAGCTTATGGCCGAACACGGTACCGATGCCCCAAAGATCCCGCCGTTCAGAGGGGGGTAGAGTGTTACAAGGATTGCCCTGGGCTGGGTAATCGATCGATCTTTTACCCCTATAGCTCAGTAGGTAACACCTTCACACTTGAACATTTGAGGTCTGGTACCAGAAGCCCACGATGCCTTCGAAGGGATCGGCTCAAGAAGGGCACGACTCTCCGAGTGAAGTTGAAGCGCTGCGACGCGAGATCAAGTTGGCGTTAGAGCAGAGGCAGGCATCGATGATGTATGCCGTGAGGAGCATGATGGCCGAGTTCATGAGGAACAACGGTCGATCGGAGCCAGGCAGCGCTGAAGGCAGCGTTCCTGTAGGAGAGAGTCCAGCAGAGGTAGGAACCACTGCTGTAGGGGAAAGCCCAAGAGGGGCAGTACCCACTGATGAAGTACGAGAGACTACTGCTGCTGTTTAAGCAGGAATTGGTCGATCGGAGTCCGCCAGCGCTGAGGGTAGCGCTGCGGTAGGGGAGAGCCCACAAGGGGCAGTACCCACTGCTGTGAGAGAGATCCCTGCTGCTGTTGTAGGCATGGCAAGGCAGAACAAAATACAAATTTGCGTGAGGGCGCCTCGCCAGATTTGGGAGTAACTGGACGCGGAGGAACTGCGTTGTCTGTCGAGGTTGGCCCACCGAGGGGTCGGCCAGACCAGTATGGGAGGGCAGGAGGATGGGGTGAATACCCTGGCGGTGAGTTGGGTGGTGGATTTGGTCTGCCTCTATCGCGCCATTTGGCCTTCAAACACACTCCTGTGCCATCGTTTAGTGCGCTGAAATCTGAGTTCAACCCGTGGACAAGAGACGCTCGGTATTACGCCAAGGGAGTTGGTTTCTTGTCTGCTTTCGCGTCGGATCCACCGCAGTACATTCCCGTGGGAGAATTAGACACAGAAAACTCGATGCTTTTCGCTAGGAAGTTTAGCCGCGAAAGTGTGCATAATCATACACTGGCGTGGAATTTCCTGTCGACGGCCCTCAAAAATAAGAGCGATAAGAGTAGTTTGCACCGGTGTACCTCGTCGAGGCAAGCGTGGGACGCTCTCCTTGCGTGGTACGGCCCTCAGACAACGGGGGCCAAATCATACCTCTCTAGACGCCTTAATAGTTTTAAGATGGTGCCGGGGAGCAACCAGCTCGAGGAGATGGGCAGGATCAAGGATCTCGCCGCGGAAATGCGCACAGCAGGTATGTCAGTAGACGACCACATGCTGTACACCATATTTATTGACGCTCTGCCTAGCTAATACGAGATGGAGGCTCGGAACCTGGCATCAAGTGACAGCATCGGCCGTGATGACATCATCAAGGCTGTTCGAGAACGGCATCACCGACTTTCCGGAAACAGGAAGAAGGGGTCCAACGCTGGCCACGCAGGCCATGCTATTTACGCCGCCGGCGGCGGCGGTGGCGGTGGTCGCGGAAAAGGTGGAGGAAATTGCAGAGAAAAAGGTGGACGACGGGGTCACGGACGAGGCGGTAGCGGCACCAACGAGGACGGTGGTGGCTTGGCCGCGACTGCTGGTGGCAATGGCAGCAGCTCCAAAGCCGCCCGCGAAAGCACTCCAGTGGGCAAGTGTCATAGATGTGGCAAGAAGGGCCATTGGAAGAGCGAGTGCACGGCGAAGCTATGCAGCCGATGCCAAGGACGCGGGCACTCCGCCGATGCCTGTCCCACGTCCATGGATCGATGCAGTCGATGCAACGGGCGGGGGCACGCTGCTGATGTCTGCTCCTCATCGGAAGAAGAAGCTGTCATGGCGGTGACGAGCGAGGCTGGGGCAAGGGACGACGACCAAGAAAAACGTACGGTCCAGGCCTCAGCTTTCAAGGCTGAAGAGACAGGCAAGTGCAGTTATGGTTCAGGGGAAGGGGAGTCTGCTTAGCAGGTAGGAGACGAGGCCTGGATATGCGATAGTGGTGCGTCTACTCACATGATGCCCTCCGCAGACTGCATGGTAAACTACAGAGAATGCAACTTGACTCTCCGAATCGCTGACGGATCCACTCGAGCGATCGAAGGTTACAGTGACGTGAGCGCTGTCTTTCGGTCCGGAAACGGTCTCGTGCAAGTGCTGCTTACGAACGTCGCGCACGCGCCGGATCTCCGCTACCACTTGTTTTCCCTGCCCACTCTCGTCAAAAACGTCCATACTTTCGAAGGGCGCCCCACGGGTGTTGTGGTCAGGCTCAAGTCAGAGCGATCGATCGTGTTTCCGTTGAGTGGGACCCTCTACAGCCTGTACGGCTACCGGGTCGACCGCAGTGGTGAGGAAAAAGCCTGTGCTGTGCTCGCCCCGGGGCAACTGCCCAACAAGTCTGCGATAAACATCAACGATTTCCACTGCGCGGCTGGACACTCCCACGAGGTACTACTTCGCAAGACCGCGGAGCAGTAAGGGATTGTCCTCGAGGGAGAGCTGCTGGAGTACAAAGGGTGCTCCATGGCGAAGGGTCTCCGCAAAGGTATCAAGCAGTCCACACGCACACGAGAAGATGAGAAGCCCGCGAGGGTTTTTGTGGATTTGAGTGGACCAAAGGTGGTAGAGTCTCTCGGGCGGAAGTGATATACTCTCATCGTGCGCGACGATTTTTCACGGTATACGTGGGTGTACTTTATGCGCCACAAGTCGGACGCCGCGGAAATGTTCGAGCAGTTCCTTGTGGATTCTCGTGCAGACGGTGTCCCTTCTACGGTGGTAATCATCCGATCTGATGGGGGTGGTGAATTCCGCGGGGGAAAGTTTGGCGACCTGTGTAGATCACGAGGGATCAAGCACGAATTCACGACGGCCGACAGTCCCCAATTCAATGGAGTAGCAGAGCGCGCGCTAGGTTTGATTGAGACGGCCGCAATGGCGGGCCAAATCCAGGCTCAAGAGCTTTTTCCTGGCGCGAAACTCCCGGCCACTACGTCGTTGTGGGCGAAAGCGTCCAACTGGGCGTGTGACGCCTTGAACCGCACAGCAACAACAGCTAGCCCTGAGAGCAAGTCGCCGCATGAGATGTGGCAAGGTAGCCCCCCCCGGTAGTACTATTACCCTTCCTCAAGCCTGTCTACTGCAAGGTGAAGAGGGAAAACAAGGTACAGGCGAAAGCACAAGAGTGCTTTTACCTTGGCCCTGCACCTAACTACCCCCGAGACTCAGTGCGAAACGCACTGTGCTAATCACCCGCAATGTCACCTGGCAACGCGTGTCGCCTGCACTACCTGTACCTGCCGAGGCGAATGACTCCCTGTCTACGGAAAGGGGGGTGTCAGAGGCAGATGGCGTGAGCACGTCGGATCGAGGTGGTCGGGGGGTGGTGGATGAGCTGGACGACGGTCTGGCTCACTTCAACGACCTCGACATGACGTGGGGTTTTGACCTGGACGCGTTTATGCACGAGCACGCACAGCAGGCACCTGCCGCCGGCGAGACCGGCGGCGAAACACCCGAGAGGATAGGTTCGTCTCAAGGAGGCGCCGTGGACGCCTCCTCCGTCCCAGCAGGGAGGACCGAAAAACCCGAGACGATGGATTCATCTCAAGGGGGCGTCGTGGACGCCTCCTCGGTCCCGGCAGGGAGGGCCAGAAGCGACCCGGGCGCAGTATCAGCCTCCGACATCGGCCAAGGCGACGGTGAGGATCCCCCCCGCGGTCCTGTCGGGGAGGTCAGCACACGAGCTCAGCAGCTGGGGCCGGCTCCCCCCGACAGTACGGGGCCGGACCCGGGGTCAGAGCCAACGCCTGGAGGGTGAACCTGCTGTGCACCAGGGAAGTATAGATGAAGGAGCCGCAGACGCGCTGCTTGCGGCAGCGTACGAGTCGTGGACGAAGCCTGGGAGTATGCTGAATTGTACGTCCTGAACGACGGAGGACGCAGTGGCTTTGATGGCCGGAGGACTTGCTGTGGAGAATAAAGGGGAGTTGAGCGAGTGGTTTCCCGGAAGACATTGAAACGCCTCCACAGTCCGTAGCAGATGTAGAGCGTTCTCAATACAAAGCGGCGTGGCACGAGGCCATGAAAATTGAGTTGGACGACCACAAAACGACCGGTACGTACGAAGCCGCGACACCGCCAGTAGGGCGGAAACCTGTAGGTGCGAAGTGGGTGTTTACCTACAAGGCGGATGAGGATGGCCTGATAGTAAAAACAAAGGCCAGAGTTGTTGCTATGGGTTTCAGCCAGGTGCAGGATGTAGGTTATTTTCAAACGTTAGTACCAACTCCCTCGTCAGCGTCAGCTCAGCTAAAATTCTGGCGGCTGTTGCAAATGAACATGGTTTAAAGATTTTTCATCTAGACGTCGCACAAGCTTTTGTTCGCGCGAAGCTCGACGCTGATATATAAATGAAACTACCCGGTGGGTGTGGTGACATGTCAGGAAAGATCGTCCGCCTAAACAGATCACTGTATGGTCTAAAGCAGAGCGGACGGCAGTGGGTCGGATTATTGGTAGAGACCGTGGTAGAGTACGGAATGGAGCAGTGTAGGTCTGAACCCCTGTGTGTTTCGCTTGGTTGTAGACGGCAATATAGAACTGATAATGGCGGTTCATGTAGATGACATCGTGATCGCAGGATCCGATGAGACATGCAAAGATTTCCATGCCGCGCTCGCTATGAAACATCTCGAACGCTGTGCGTGCTGTGGCGCCACTCCTACAACTCAACGGAGAGGCACTTGAAGGTAGTTTTGAAGGTTATGGCTTACCTCCACGAGACCAAGTTTCTTACCTCCACGAGACCAAGTTTATGGGATTGACTTTTGTGCGGGGCTCGGGATTGGATTCGACTGCGTAGAGTGATGCTGATTATGCGGATATGTCAAACGATAGGTGCTTGGTATCGGGGACGGTAATTACTCTAGGAGGTGCAGCCGTCAGTTGGGCAAGTAGCACAAAGAGATGTGTTACGTTGTCGACAGTAGATTCTAGAAGCAGAGTATGTCGCCCTGGGTGAAGGGGTGAAGGAAGCTTTGTTTACGGGCGCGGTGTTGTCGTCTATTTGTTCAGAGCTAAGCGGATCATGTGTCCAGGTTTTCGAGGATAACCAGGGGGCCATAGCGTTGGATGAGAACCCACTTAGTTCTGCTCGGAGTAAGCATATCGACTTTTTTTTTCTCTTTTTGTCAGAGAGCTACTTCGTGCTAAGAAGATCGACATTCAGTTCGTAGCTTCGGAAGAGCAGCACGCGGATATTTTGACGAAATCTCTTGCTGCGACCCCTTTCTTTTTTAAGTCTCACCGTAGGTTCTTGTTGAATCTGCCGTTGGAGGGTGAATAAGGGGGTATGAGCATTATTCGATGAGTACCATGTTTGAGTGATGCGAGGAATAATTTGTCAGGTCGCCAACCCTGCGCTACTTTGAGGGGCATGGGGGAGTAGGGCACCGTTTGGCATTTTATTTTCTGGCCATGGTCATCGTTTGGAATGCGGTCGTTGTTTCAATTGCAATGGTTTGGAGTATATGTGTTATACAGGGGGTTTTGACCCGGTGGCCGGGTTTCCTCCTGCGGGAATGTTGTTGGCTCTTCTTAGGTCCTAGCAAGTCTTGAATGTCTTTTCGGTCTCGTCACTGCTGTGAAGAGCCAGGGAGGGTGTTCGTTTGGATATTTCCAGCAGCGACGATTACAAGTTGTAGAGGGTTGCGTACATCTTCGCAGGCGTTATTTTGAATTATGCCGTGAGAGTTTGAGCACTCCGTTCTCTGCTCCGAGCTACGAGCTAGACTCCGCTCTCTCTCCCCCCTCCTCTGTCTTCTAATACAACGACCATAAAGAATCTCATCAGACCACGTGGTGGTCAGGGCATCCAGGCTTAGACTCTATGAACAATGGCTGACCGAGGGTGGCAGAGCAGGCTGCGTCGGAGGACGACAACGAAGCGGACACGAGTTAAAGAGAAGAAAAAGGAGACCGAGAGTTGGAAGCTGGGAGCTTGATAGATATTGCAGGTTTAGATTTCGTTCGGTTTGGTTGGATGATTTGGTTTTACTGTACCGCACGCGTATTGTTTTTGGGCCGACATTTTGAGATAAGATGGATTCGTTTTTTTTTTTGTCAGCGCTATGTTTTTTATGAGTGTTGTATCTTGCGCTCCCTCTTACGCCCCCCCCTTGCGCGTTGAGGTTTACCCGTTTATGAGTGAATCGGCGGTTGGTAGAGTATGCGATGAGCGTCAGAGGTAGCTTTGCGGTAGCCTACTGCCGTGCCCGCAGGAGTGTTGTAGCTATTCGTACCGCTGTGCTGTTTCTTTGCCTTGGTATTTTGAGTAGGACATGAGTGACGAGGAGATTCCTGTTTGGTCGTGTGCTTGATGCCTGTTTGGTGATCCTCAAAATTAGGATCTTTAGCACTAAACTAAGTCATTTATGGTAAAATACGGGTGCATCACGGGTTTTTCTATTCAAGCGATTTACGAGTGGATTAATGGTTGATGGCATGATAGTTGATAGCTGAATGCGTCATTTCTGGAATACTGTTTTTTAGCCTATAATACCGATAGGTACGTACACGGCCGCAGCAACAGGCGGCAGTACGGAGTATTTTATGCGTATGTCATCGGTAACAATCCGGCGTGCTCCGTCCCGGCATTGTAGCGATGTGAGATCCTATAGGCATGATAGAAAGGCGGCCATGTATGACATCGAGTACCTATTACGAGGGTCTATAGTTAATAGGACCTATCGTAAACATAAAAACCTATATATTTACCTATTTTTACTAACAAAATTTGGTCCCGTTAACTATGGACCCCCGTAATACCTCCCCCCCCGCTCCCCCCCCTGCTGTTTGCATTGCCGTACGGGCATAAGGGTTGGCATGTAGTGTTGCACTATACTTATAACCGCACGGGGCTTCTTCGATCGTGATTCATGAGTGATGCTTTTAATCCCGTTTCGTTGGGGCTGGAAGACTGCCGTAGCAGGAAAGCTGAAATATTTGGAACTTCTATGTAGCATTATTCTACTGAATACGTACCTACGTGCGTAATGCGGAACTGAAACCTGTTGTATACGAGGTCGACCGCACTAAACTGGGACGTTATCTCGGGGACGAAAGTCTGAGTTCTCGTTGCCGTGACTGGATTTAGTGTGTCCCCTGTAGCGAGGCTACATCGGATTGTAGCGAGGCTACACCGGATCGGTGTTTGGTTGAGATGGAGAGTTGACTGCAGGACTAAATGATGCAAGGGTTTGATTTTTATGTTGCTGATATTTGAGGAGTTGATTTTTATTTTTCCTCGATTTATTATTTTGATTTGTTTTGGGCAGGTGTTCTTGGTGTTATTTTCTGAAAATTGAAGATGAAGCATCCACGCTATATTGTCGGAAGGCAAGCACAATAGTAATCTTTGTGAGATTCGAGACTTTGATATTTACGTTTTTTATCGTATTCTGATTTGAAGCGTTGGTGATCTTGACATGTTATCTTTGAGTACAATACCTTGGATTTGGATCTTGAGTGATCGTGTTTTATCACTCTTGGTGTTTGTCATCAGCGATGTTTTGATAACGCATTCACCAAGCAGAAAGTAGAGGGGCTGTTCGGAGTGCTCACGTACTTGGTGTATGGATTCATGTGTAACGGTATTTGGGAGTTCCACACAGGAAATATGCGTGTTTCTATGTGGAGCGGTCAGCGGGTTGCGACGCGTTTTGTCCGCCACTTCTTGTTCGACTTCTTGTCCGACTACATGTTCGACTTGATGTTCTTTCCTTTCTTCCTTGTCTTGTGTGTTCTAAGTGGATAATATGTATACCCTGAGGGGCTTCTATGAACTGACTCAGGCTTGGCCTATCATATCAGTGAGTGCACTAAACACCCGGGGTCGAATCTTCCACTTCGGCTGGAGTCACAACGCATACACCGCATCATGAGACCGCCAATATGGCTCAATATCCAAGCGTCGAGGAGATAGTCGACAGCACGCACACCAAGAGGTCATCGGGGAAATACCCCCCGGCCACGTGCGTGGATTTCGCCTACACCAATAGAGACCCATTTTCGGGTCTCGGAGGAGGAAAACTGGGTGATCGAAATCCCCAACAAAACACTAGTAATAAGATGGCATCCGAGAGCAGCATTACCCGGGATTATCGGATCATCAACATCTGGGGTCATCGGAGCATCGGCATCTGAGATAATCGGAGCATCAGCATCTGGGCTCATCGGAGCATCAGCGTCTGAGATCATTGGAGCATCAACGTCTGAGATCACTGGATCAACATCATCTGGGATCACCGGATCATCAGCTGGATCATCATCATCTGGCATCAGTGGAGCATCAGCGGAGACATCACCACCTGCTTCACCAGGGGTCGGATCAGCTTCTCGAGAGCGGTGTCTGACTCGCGCCTCCACACAAACCGAGCCCAAGACGGAGAACACAGATACCAAGCGCCAGCTGAAGGAGGTACACACGCTCACGATAGCGGAAGGACGACCGCGGGAAAACTCCGAGACAGGATCTGCGGCATCAATACAGGGTGACCGAGAGCCACTAGCGACCTCAACCTTCGTCTAACACAGGGCGGCCGAGAGCCACTGGCGACTTCAACCTTCGTGTACACCCGCAAGCCAACTTCAGGCTTCCTCTTCTGTCTGGACGGAGAGCCCATCGACATCGGGACCACGAAGCAGACACTGACTGCCTAATTAACAGTGGAGGCGGCGCTGAGACAACAATCAGTTTTGAGGGAAAGGGACATGCCTATCTCTCCTACATAAGTTGAACCTCAAATCCTAAGCAAAATAAAACGGACCAAGCGCATTGGATGACCACCGACGTCTACACCAACGAGGTAAAGCCTCTGGAACCGTGAACTGCATTATTTCCCTTATCGAAGCTGTAGACTGTTGCATGTTCAATTTGTACGAGGCAGATAGAATTTCAATTCCTTGGTCAACGAGCTGATCACTGGAGTTTTGCTCTTACATTCATTGGTAGCGTATCCCGTCCATCTTCCCTACAGTGCAGAAATGGCCGGTGGTGCAAGATTACGATATATCGCAGTCAGCACTAAGTAAGGTAACCAAGTCGGGTACTTGAAGAGCATATTTGACCACATCATCTCTAGAACTTCCGGATGTATGGCAGAAGAACCCACCACCTGGATGAGTCCAAACGGGAGATTAGCATATACGAAGGGGATGTCTCTCTGATAGCAGTATCTCTTGTTACAGCTTTAAGTTGGCAGTGTCGAAAAATTGTCCGTTTGTTTGTTTCGTGGGCGGCAGGAACATTAATAGTCTGTTCACTCGTATTCTTGTTGCGGATTATGATGAACAACTTCACTGCTTTAGGCTACTACACACATTAAGTATTCCTTTGCCGTTCAACTGACTGGAATGTAGTTCACGCCTGATGATTCTAGTATTGTGGACTGATAGCTAAACCAGCATAAGACATGCGGAAACGCATATAGTAGCAGAGCAGGATATTTTACACCCGCATGTTGTGTGGATCCCCCGAGGTATTGTCGCAAAAAAAAGTTAGCTCTCAGTAGTTTATGTTGAATACTTTCCCCGGAACAATTGTCATTTTGTTGCGCGCATATTTGGAAGTATGACATATAACACAGAATCAACGAGTACACTGAAACAGAGTTTAATATCAAGGTTCAGTTCGATGTGATGAAGCATCGAGGGGTCGTATTAGAGATGATACTTATTACAGCAGTAGCCAGTATAGTCTAGTCGCTGTTGCATAACGCAAGATTATCTGGCACAACGTAGCTCGTACTACCGCACGCAGGCAGTACCCATCTCGGGGTAGTGAGGGTCCACCTCATTATTTGGTAAAAGGGTGGAAGCTTCCACTCGACTTCCAAAACTTCCATTTGGAAGTCAAAAACTTCCAAAACTTTCATTTTGACTTCCAAATGGACGTTTCTAACTTCCAAATGGAAGTTATGGAAGTCAAAATGGAAGTTGTGGAAGTCAAAATGGAAATTGTGGAAGTCACAATGGAAGTCGGGAGGAAGCTTCCAAATGGAAGTTTAAATTTCCAAATGGAAGTATATAACTTCCACATAAAAGTTGTGGAACTTCCAAATGGAAGTCAGCCTTCCTTTTTGACTTCCAAAACTTCCATTTGGACTTCCACAACTTCCATTTGGAAGTTATTGGAAGTTAGAAACTTCCATTTGAAAGTCGAAAACTTCCATTTGGAAGTGGAACACTTCCATTTGGAAGTCGAAAACTTCCAGTTGGAAGTCAAAAACTTGCCTTTGGGGACGAAAAAATATCCGTTTGGAAGTCAAAATGGAGGTTTTGGAAGTTGAATGTAGAATGGAATTCGCGTGGTAGGCTCATGCCCGACTTCCAATACTTCCATCTTCAATTCCAAACTCCATTTTCACTTCCAAATGGAACTAATTAGGCCAAAGTTCCACATGCATATGAGTCCCGGGGAGTGGATAGAAGCGTCTGCAGACTTAGATGGGAGTTTTCTATGGTAATACGAGGAAATTTTATATCTTAGGAGTTTAATGGAAGTGGATGAAAGCACGTGGAAGTACGTGAAAATCTGTTGAATTTATGCTTGCATATGAGAGTATATGGAACCTTCGGCGAACGCTGATATGGATTTCCGTGTAAGAAGGGGTTTCATGTAACTTTGGACATGTGCAAGTTGGATATTTCGAAGCGGATATAAGTGAGTGGGATTAGGTGGAAGGTAAGCTTGAATATAGGAGCGGATGGAAGCGTCTGTGGACGTACGTGAAAGTTTTCATTGAAATGGAAGCTAAATGGAAGATAAATAAGTAAGTAAGCTGTAACCATTGGAAGTTTAATGGAACTGCGTGGGAAGTACGTACAAATAGGTGGAAGTCGCCCTCGAATATGGGGGGAGTGGTCAGAAGATTCTGCGTACTAAGTTGCGAGTTTCGTTGAAATTATATGTAAAATGGAAGTTTTGCAAGCCAAACGAAAGTTGTGTAAGTTGAATGGAAGCGGACGTGAGTAGGTGGAAGTAAGTGGAAGTTACGGTTGAGTATGGAAGTGGACAGAATATTATGGGGACGCCGATGGATCTTTCCTTGAAGGTAGAAGTCAAATGGAACTTCTAGACGTGAAGTGGAAGTGGGTGACTATAGGTGAAAGTATATGAAGGTGTACGGAAGCTCAGTGGAAGCAGGACAAAGCTTCTACCGGGCATGGCAGTGGAAGCTTCCACTTTGCTTCCACTGGCTTCCACTTTGGAAACCTACACTGGCTTGCACTAGCTTCCAAAATGGAAACTTCCATGGACTAAATCGAAGTTTCCACTCGACTTCCTAAACTTCCATTTGGAAGTCAAAAACTTCCACAACTTCCATTTGGAAGTGAAAAACTTCCGACACTTCCATTTTGACTTTCACAACTTCCATTTGGAAGTAAAAAACTTCCATTTGGAAATCAAAATGGAAGTTATGGAAGTTGTTTACTTCCAAATGGAAGTTGTGAAGGCTTCCACTCGTTTACCAAATAATGAGGACCACCGAAGTGAAAAACTTCCATTTGGAAATCAAAATGGAAGTTATGGAAGTTGTTTACTTCCAAATGGAAGTTGTGAAAGCTTCCACTCGTTTACCAAATAATGAGGACCACCGGGTAGTGATCTGTTTCGTAGGACGGTTTTCATGTGATACATCACCAGCACGCAACAGCAGGTATTACACTCTTCTGTGTACTCGCAACCATAGCGAAATAAGTTTCAACAGCACTAGTATCGTGAATATACACAACAGCACATGTAGAAGGTATGTAGTGGAAAGAGTGGAGAATAAATCTCAAGTATCCGCAGAATCTACAGCAGCACATGTAGTACGTGTGCACTGGTAAATCATGGAGAATATATCTTCAGAATCTCTCCAGAATGAGTCGTAAAGTATTAGTTACGGTTGAAGCAATAACATAGGCTACACGGGGTCATGAGTACGTGCCCTCAGAGGTATCGGTTGTTGCAGTAACAGTAAAACTAGGGGTCTCTCCTGTAGTTTTTTTAGCTGATTCAAGGGTCCTTCGCTTTTTTGTTTCGTTTCGAACGGATTGTAGGGGTGCTCGATAGTTTCGAGCTGTGAGCGCACACGCGCACCGCTCCCCTATAAGCGTACTCTACTTTTGCTCACCATCAGCTTTCAGCTTTCATCTGCTGAGCTGACCAAATCCACCGACATTGTGGTTTGAGGTCACCACACCATCTCTTCTTCTTATTCTCTTCTATTGAAGCTTTTTGTACAAGTCACTCGACCGTGATTGCGTGTTTGCCTCAAACATCGACTGTGTACTTGTAGTGATCGGCCATCGGCAATCGAGTCTAGGCGTATACATCAGCTACGAGCTAGTACACACGCCAATCGTCATAACCAATAGCAGTCGTTTCTATTTATAAGTCAGCAAATGACAATTGCAACGTTTTGCGAATGTGGTAGGAGCTCTTAGCAGTTCGGACGAAAATGAGTTTTCAGTTCAATTTTGAAGCTGACCATATTCTGGTGGTAGTGAACACTACTCTTTGCTGTTCATCTGATATTGTTCCAGAAACAATGCATATCTGGAGTTTGCGCCAGCGTCTGTTGTGACGATTTCCTTTAGAGGTGATGCAGGGGGTAAGGTATGGCCGAGGGGGGGTAGTCACTTGTTTCGGGGGGATGGTGTGTAACTTCTTTATTGGTCAGCCCGTGCACTGGGTGTGGTTGGATCATGCTGATGTCTTGGTGGAGTCCGAGCTCGCCATGAAGCAGAATAGGAGTTGTTAACCAGGCTAATAATATTAAGCCATGGGTGTAGAAGGTGGAATACAAGAGCAAGAACCGAACTGACAGAAAAGGGCTTTCCCTCTTCCTGTCATGTATCAAGTCAACTGGAAGACTCATCCTATAATAGTACCTACCCTGGGACCCTGGAACATTCTCATTCTCGGATCAGTCTCCGTAGAGCTTTGGCAGATACACTTACTCGATATTAACGGGAGTGCATCATAAAAATCCTCCAGCCTCTGCTTGCGGCATAGTCATACTTGTGACTACCAGCCAGCACGTCTTACCTGAATTATGGTATTTTTTGTTTTGTTTTTTGTTTAGTCATCACTTTTACTCTCCAGCCTAACTCGTAGGAGGTTTTACCCTCAGCGAGCTTCTGGACAAGCCGTGGTCACAGGTGTCGTCCCTTCTGCCCCCCGGTACGTGCCTTTATTTTTTGTCGCGCATAGGGTTCAGCTTTCCCACTGCTCGTCGACTTTCATCGGATGTAGCTAACTCACTCTCTCGCGCTTTCCGCTCATCATTTTTTTATGCAAGAAAAAGTAAAAATTAATCATTGGTTTTGACCATGACTCGCACTTACACAACCGAACAGGTATCGGGTATAACCTACGATAGCACTGCTTTGTGTTACAGCAGTACTTACGCTCTGAAAAAGGGGAAACGTGTATTACTGTTCCAGCGATTTAGCTCGATACCACTGGTTCTCAGATAGAGCTGAAGTGCCACACCATGTTCAAACCTAACCATCACGTTAGCATTGATTGTCCCATGTTGTGAGGTATTGGAACATTTGAGTTGCTGTGATGCTGTTTTCGTAGATCGTAACAAATAAAAACATGGCCTGGTAGCCTGATAGTTGACTTGTTTGTTGAATAACCAATTCAATTCGGGTGCGTAGTTGTGCGAATCGCGTATATTTTCTGAAGGGAGGGAGCATAGTGACATTCGTGTGATGTTGTGATGTTGGTTCGAGTCAGGAGGAAAGCCATATACTTGATATACCCGATAATGAAGAGAGAGTATCCAAGGCCAGGACTGCCGTTCTCTGCACTACCGTCCAAGATCAGCGCCGTCCAAGGGGGTGCGGGATTACGGGGACGCGGTCGGTTGCCAGAAGGCCCGTCAGACGCCGGCGCTCATGGGCATCGAGCTGCGGGGTGTTACAGGAGCGGGACCGCGAGCTGTGGACGAACGCGCTGCAAGGCTTTCCGGTTTGCGCATGGATGGGTCAGCCATTCGCGGGCGCCGATGGAGTGAGCCGAGTGGATATGGGACGGACACACGACTTCAGAAGCCGAACCGGTGGGGGTGGTATCTCGACGGGGACTGGGAGGTAGTGTGATGGCGCAAAGATAGGCGTGCGGCGTATTTTGCACTTGCAGCTTGAAAGCAATGCTAGTACGAGTACGAGCTTCGCGGGTGAAAGCGTGAAACCGGATTCCTCAATCGTCCGTGCTATGCACGTGTACGGCGCGACAACAGTCATACTCGTACCTACTTTATGCTTGATAGAGTGAAGAAAGCAGTCCCTTCCCTTCAATAACGCTTTCGAACGAAGTTGATGAAAGTCGATGTATTGTCGCCGAGTCGAGGTTGATCTTCTGCTTGTTGCAGAAAGCTCGTACACCTCAGCACTTGAAAACGTGATGATCTTTTCTCGAAATTATTATGAAACTTGGCGAACTCAGAGGGACGTCGTTCCGTGATGCTAGTTGGTGTCTAGATCAAGGGACGAAGCTCATAACCTGAAACAATGATGCATCCCGAGGCTCTGTCTCTGTGAGAAGAGATAAGGCGAGGTGGCACCGCGCGTCTGTGAAGAACACTTGTGTCGAAGAAAAAAGTAGATTGCTCTAAAAGGCGCTTATGTGGCCGAAAGAGGAAACGAAAGAGAGAAGAGAACAAGGGAAGAGAAAGGGAGAAAAACAGTAGAGTGATTATAACGGGCGTGGCCGCCATTTGATCATCACAGGACAATCCGCATGCTGTGGGAAGGTGTACTCTACGGTAGACCGTCTCGTTCCCTGCAACTTTCCCAGCAAGATCCTAGCAACGTTCCCAGCATATGTTCTAATGGTGATACATTGCATATACTACATCAAGAAATACGAGAAAGAACAAACTCGTATTCTCGCCGCAAATTGAGTTTACACAAATATCCAATCTGATATACTCGTACAATCGTACTCATGCGTAATGACTGCACATCAAGACATATTTTTATCTCAACGTCCATATTTCAAAACGCCCTCATGATGAAAGCCAGTAGCTGTAGAAACTTTACACTCGTAGAATCAAGTAATACATATTAATCGAACGACACATGTTCAGTCCTGCGCGATAGCAGCGACGGTGTGTAGATAAGGCATATAAACGGAAGAAGACATAGAAGATAGATAGACCTTGTGCACAGCTTTCCTTTGTATCCGAGGATTTCTTCTTTCAGGAATGTTTTGATCGATCAACGGTGAAGCTCATGCTGCACATTGTCGGATGGCAAGTCTAATAATAATATGGATGCAATCATGTTACTTAGATACTACCAATAACAAGTTGGACGTATGGTCAGTAAGTCTTGTTCTTAGAGCTTGTATTATCACGGAGTGATCCTCATCGGACCACGAGCCAGGTGGCTAGGGGACATCACACAGGATCCCCGGCCACTGCTCCACTCACACATGCGATTACACTGAAACCTCCACGGCTTGGTATCTTTTGGCTACAGCACCCCCAAAGCGAGTTCACTCGACACGAACGAGCTTGACAAAACCAAAAAACCAAGACGAAATCGCATGCGGCAAATCACAGATCAATGCTGAACTCTGAAGCAATTTTAATCTTGAGCGCACGGGTCATCCGTAATTTGCGCAATTCCTTCACGACGAATTCAGGCGCAGCAGAATAAATCGACCGCAAAGACTCCCACGTGCGCTCCTCTGCTTCGAAACCATCCCAATCGACCAAGACAATCACCTCGTTGGCATCATCTTCGGCCACATGCACCAAAGCATTCATGCGGCATTCACCCTGCGCAAAGGAATGTTGGAAAACATCCTTCAGATCAGCGGTGACGTTCAACGTCGCATCCGCATAAAATCGTAAACGAGCCACGTGAGCTTGATGCACCTTCCCAGAAACGATGTTCTGAACTGAGTACACATGATCATGATCAGCTGCTACCACACGCCACGGACCAGTCCATGTGGACAACAATTTCGGTGTGACACCCTGCCGACGAACACGAGCATACAACACGAAATCACCAACCGCAAATTTTGGCAACACCACCTGGCCCTGAGCCTGTTTACGTTTGTTGTCGCGAGACACGGCAACAGCTGCGCGAATATCGGCGCAAAATCTCTCCTGCTCTGCAACGACTTCACGGACGTTCGCACGCAACAAGTCAGCATTCATCACGTCAACATTCCACCTGCCATCAGACTCAGAAACGAGCGCCGAGAAATCGGTACGCGGAGCACGCCCAAACATCACGCTGTACGGAGTGCTTCGGTAACGTTCACGAAACGAAGTGTTCAAGGCCCACTGAGCGGCCGGCAAAACATCAACCCACTCCGAAACCTGACGACGCTGTTCTGACAGAATGGAACGCAGAGCACGTACCACCTCTTTTACCATGCGTTCACACGTACCGTTCGACCACGGCGTGTAAGCGACAGCAAAACGATGTTCGATGTGCAACGCGTCGCTCAACAAAGCAAGCACCCTGTTCTTGAAATGCGTGGCGGTATCACTCACCCACACACGCGGCACCCCCAAAGTCTTACACCAGGCTAGCAAATGCTTCGCTGTGACCTCGGCTGTACAAGCCTCGGCCGGTTCCAACGCCACGTAGTTGGACAAATCATCCATGATGACCAAAACATATCGGAAACCATCCTCATCAGGCAGGCCATCGCTACCTTCGGGCCCGCTGTGGCCAACATACAAAAAATCAAAGTGCACCACTTCTCCCGGAGCGGTACCATGCACCGTGTCTCCGTAGGGACGAGGAATGAGTGCACCTGCGCGCGTGTCTACACAGTGCAAACACTGGCGAACGAATTCGCGAACCTGAGAATCCATGTGAGGCCAAACACAATATTCCTTCAGGCGAAACAAAGTCGGCGCCACACCACGGTGACCAGCCGAGCGCATGTGCGCGCACACCATCAAACGAGTTTGAAGAGCAAGATCATCCGGCGGAATCCACAAGACGTCACGCACCCCAACACGCACACGAAACAAACCATCATCGGCCAAGGTAGCTTGACCGAAGGTTGTCGAAAATTCATGAACACCAACGCCGATACGAGCGACAGACCTTTGTTGCGAGGCACGAATCACATCCAATGCGGGAAGCGAATCGTCAGCATTACATGGGCTGTGCACGGCAACCGAACGAACAGGCACCGTAGGAACTTTGACCCAACGAGACAACAGATCCCCCCAACAGTTTCGATCGCCAGGGATGTGTTCGATTGCATAGCGGTATTGTCCTAAAACACCCTTCCAATTCTCTAGGCGTTGTGCCATGGTCTTTGTGACCGTCGTGACACACTTCTCCGGATTGAAAATGTACTGCAAGTTTCGATGATCAGTAAAGATATGAACACCACCCCAAAGCAGGTATTCGAGCCTCCGGAACGTATTAACGATCGCAAAACCTTCTTTGTCGACAGTCGCCCAGCGCAACTGCGAACCTGTGAACGAACCACTCAGAAATCCGAGAGGCTCGTGAGACATGCTTTCCAACGCCAATCCACTGCGAAATTCGTGTTCAGGCACTTGGGTGAGAAAACTACCCCAATGGAAATCAGAAGCGTCAGGAAACATCAAAACAACGCACCCGGGACGAGGATGATGAAGCGGCACTGCTTGCGCCACCAAACCCCGTGCGGCATTCCACGCCCGCACCCGATCCTCCGTCCACGCGGTATCCTTGATGACACGATTGCGCGCCACTCGCTTAGTCCGACGTGTAGCCCCAACAAGGAGCTCCTCCAAAAAATCACGTAACGGTGCTACCGTTTCCGCTAAACGTGGTAACGATGTACGCAACCAGTTGACAGCCTGCAAGAATTGCATTAGTTCTCCAGCGTTTTCGGGACGACGCATTTCACTTAAACCTTGCACTCGAGCGGGGTCATGGGACACGACACCATTGGAATACACCTTACCACACCAGACCAGTTCACGAGAGAAGAAGGTACACTTGTGGGCGGCGACAAACAGTCCAACATTCTCCAGGCGTTCAAGAATGTCATCAAGCAGCTGCAGAAGAGCTTCTTCGGTGTCTGCGAAAAAGAAAACGTCATCGACCCAAACTTTGCAATCCAAACCACGCAACACTTCAGTCATGACACCTTGGAAATAAGAAGTCGCATTCAAAACACCTTGGGGAACACGGGTAGGCGTGAACAAACCGTCGCTTGTCGCCATGGTGAAGACGTCTTGCGCCTCCGGAGCCAAAGGCATCTGCCAGTACCCTTGAAGTAGGTCCAGCTTGCCGAAGAAACGCGCCCCCAGCAGATCTCCCATGTCTTCATGGTTGGGCATGACGCCCGGGGACTTCTCCACCTGTGCGTTCACCGCCGAGTAGTCGCTCACCAAAACGGAAAGAGTCCTTCTTGGGCACCGCCATCGCCGGACTCGCCCACACCGCCTGGATGTTGTGGTAGACAAAGCCAAAAAACACCAAAGCAGCAATGCACTTCGAGAGCCAGTCCCTTTTTGTCGGTTCGTACCGACGTGGCGTTGCCTTGACAGGCTTCGCCTGTTGCTTCAGCTGCACTCGCATCGGCTCCACTTGCGCTGGCGGATCACCACACAGCGCACGGCGAAAAGCACCCACGCGACGAGCCAAAATTTCGCGCAAACGGGTTGCTCCGCCGACGCTTAATCCACTCTGCTCTGCCTGCTGCACGCTGTCCTCCAACGCCCGTTCTCGGGCCGTCCGCTCCGCCTCCGGATCCATGAACATGTCTGGCCCCCGGTCGACCAAATGTTCCACCGCCTTGTCCTCCGGAGCATCCACCGTAGCCTCGGTCTGAAAAGCACGCACGGAAACCGTCACTCTGCGCGCCGCAAGGTAACTCGGAGTCTCCACACCGGTCGATACCGGCACTGCGCGAGGGCGAAGCTTCTCCAGAGCTTCACGGTAGACGTCGATGCCAAGAGCTTTCATGGTAGCCATGCCAAACAGAACTACGTTATCTGTACCAGGCATGACCGCGAAAGTGATGGGCTCCAATTTCACCGCTCCCCACGGCGTCCGTACACTCACGGCAATCGGCACCGTGTTGTGCGTGACCATCACTGAAACACCCGTAGCGGTTTTCGCCTGCTGCGGGCCATTTTCGAACGGAATTTGCAGATCGGCGCCGCCGAAATGCGAAGACAGCTGCTGAAGTAAGCCGACACCGATGGACGTGAGCGCCGACCCCGAATCAAGGATCACACGCGCCATCAGCGAACCAACCGACCCTGGCAAAGAGAGATCAGCGCGTAAACACTCAGCGCTGCGATCGACAGGCACTTCACCTGCCGTTGAACTCTGGTCGGTACCAAGAGTCACCTGACGCCATGGCTGCCCTCCTACAGCCGGCGCCGAAGAAATAGAATCGGCGGTCCACCCCGACCAAGACGTCGAATATACAGACGGTTCCGGCGCTACCGCCCCTGCAGCAGCACCAGACACTGACTCCGCCCGCTCGGTGGATGGCGAAGTTCTCGCTCCAGCAGCACCCACCGATGTTCCAGCTCCTCCAACGTATACAGCTCGGCCGGCAACAGACGAACCAGATCCCGACCCAGCGGCTCCTGCCGCTGGCGCACCAGAAGTTGAAGAAGCAACAGCAGAAGTTCCACCGCCCGCTGTCAATTGATTGCCACCACGGCCACCGCGCCCGCGTCCATGGTTGAATCTGCCCCGGCCGCCATTGCGGCCCCCGCGATACCCTGACGACCCGCGCCCACCACTGCTGGGAGCTGTGCCGCCACCGCGAGCTTTTGGGCAATCAGAAACATAATGGTTGGGATCACCACACTCGAAACAGACGCGAACAAACGACTTTTTCGCGGACTGCTGCTGTTTCGGTTTCTGCTGCTGTTGGCGTCGCGGTTCAGCTGCCCCTGCAGCATCTTTCCGACCATACGCCTCGATGAATTTCCACTGTTCTGCAGCAGAAAAAATTTGGTCCATGACCAATGCCGGGTCCTTCTTCCACCCTGCAGCGTACGTTAGCTGACCTTTTACGTACTTTTTGAACTCGGACGGCCATAAGCCATCCACCAACGCCATGCTCACAAATTCCGCCGGTCCGGGCAACCACGAACGGTCCTGCGCGCGGTACATGGCATGCACCGCGTGATTCTCCGCAAAATACTTTTCCATAGCGGAGTTTACCATCATCGCGCGGTCTTTGACGGATGTTTCACCGCCCTGCTTTTCATCGCGCCTCATTGAGAGAACGCGACGCAAGTCCGCTGCCGCCCGCGAGGTGTCAAATCTGTTGCTGGTGGTTGTGTAACCAGCGTGCTGCCTAACAGCGTCCAACAACTCCGAGGCGGTCATCGTAGTCTGATGCTTGTAAAATCCCTCAAAACACCGATGAATGTAATTGGGGATAAGCTGGCCCATGCTCACTTTGGAGTGCTGAACCACCCCCTGAGCGTTGGCGAGCTGCAGCCGTTCCTCATAATCGAGGTACGCTGCGTAAAAAACACGAGAGGCCTGCTCGGTCCACACCTCTCCGTATTTCGGTGGAGTCAGAGACTCCCCTACCACCAGCGGCGTGCTTGCCGTGTGCGCCATAATCCACAGCAGTCCACCTGGACTCTACTGTAATAACGGAGAAACTGCCGCCTGACCTGTGCGTCCTCCAGCTCCCGGAGCGTCCTCCCCCCTGCTGTGCGCTTCAAGCCGTTTCGATCCGTCCAACGGGCCAACTGCCTTCCCAGCTGTGACCCAATACTCCGCAGCCGAAAACTCCTCCAACAGAAGTTCCGCGAATATCTAGATATTATGGCCTCTGCCAGATGATATCAGCAAGAGGGCTTCCAGCGAGGGACTCCACCAGTCTCGCTGGCCTCGCACTCAGTAAGTCTTGTTCTTAGAGCTTGTATTATCACGGAGTGATCCTCATCGGACCACGAGCCAGGTGGCTAGGGGACATCACACAGGATCCCCGGCCACTGCTCCACTCACACATGCGATTACACTGAAACCTCCACGGCTTGGTATCTTTTGGCTACAGACGCTACAATAAGCGGGTCCTAAAAAGAGGGTGTACCGACTGGTGTCCGCACAATATACTTCGAAGTATCAGCCCGCAGATGTCCGTGTATGCTGATGTTGTTATGGTACTGCTTTATAGGCACGACATCATATCATGTAACGAAAAGCGTTCCGAAGCGAAGGGCAAACTCTTCACTATCGTGTGGACGAACTATTCGATAATACCGCAAGCAGTCGTTCAAACCGCTAAGTTAGGCTAGAACACTATAAAAATACCAGGTAACTGATGAAATACTTCGAAACATTGGTTCATACGAAATATACCAGGTATATATATATTTATATATATATTACTTAGTACCAAATTGCCGTTTTTTTTCCCGGAATAGCTCACGTTTGGCCGCGGGTCTTTTCTCGTGCTTCTTGCTGCGGGGCCCGCAGGGGGGGCGGCGTGGACAGTATAGTGCAAGCGTTGGCTCCGGCCGGGCTCCGTGGCACATGCCCTAGGTGGTCAAAGTCACGTGACCCAGCAAGCAGCTCAGGGGATGGGGTCCCACCTCGAAACGCCATCTAGGGGCTTGGAAACCTACCAGGATCTTCGTATTTTTAGCTGCAGAGATTTTGTTCTTTTCGCTTCTTGCTGCAACTGCAACAGCACACAGCAGTGCTGCTCGAGCTCGTGCTGCTCGAGTTGGAGCAGCAAAACAACAGCAACAACAGGCGTACGAGTGCTGCTCGAGTCGAGTGTTGCTCGAGTGTCGCTGGGTGCTTCTGCTCTGCTGCTGAGTGCTCGTGTGCCCGTGGCTGCTTGGCCACGTCGTGCTCGTGTTCGTCTCGTGCTCGTCGCGCTTGAGCAATCGATCGAGTGATCGTGTCTTTTTTTTGCGGCGCAATAGGCTGAAACCTACTCATGCTCGTGCGCTCGAGTGCTGCTCGAGCAGTACCGAACAGTACAAGAACAGCAACAACAGGCGTACGAGTGCTGCTCGAATTGAATGTTGCTCGAGTGATGCTGGGTGTTGCTGCTGCTGCTGCTGCTGCTGCTGAGTGCTCGTGTGCTCGTGAATGCTTGGCCACAAGACGTGAGAAAAGGCGGCGTCCACCACGCACTACATACCTGGTGGCATTTTTTTAGTATCTCGGTGCGCTTCATCATTTATTTGTCGGATATTTGTACCACGTATTGCGTTGCGTGTAATAGCCGAGTGTTCACTGCCCTTTGTACAATGTGCTCATCAATGCCACACGGTTTGCGTGTTATTCTGCTACTCCTGTTGCTGCCGCTACTGCTACACACAACCACGGTATAGCTGCTACTATTGCTGGCACAGGTTGCTTTTCTTGCTGCTACCCTTATTTTATTTTTGCCGCGTGCCACGCGGTTGCTTATCTTGCTGCTCCTGTTGTTGCTCCCGCTGTTAACAGTTGCTTCACACTGCTGCGCACAATCACGGTATATATAGCTGCAGATCACACATATTCCACTCAGGTAGATCAAACGGATTCTGCAGATCACACATGTGTACAGATCATACAGATCCTGCAGATTCCACATAGGTACAGACCACACAGATCAAGTTCCCACTCAGGTACACACGTGTGAAATATCTACCTCATACAGACCCCATCCCGGCTAAACATGCTGAAAGCAAGTGTGAAGTATCCAGATTTTGTAGAACCTCCAGATCATACAGATTGTGCAGATCGTCAGATCCCACCCGGTAAAGATGTACAGATCACATGGTCGTTCTTCTCTTCTGTCTCTGCCTCTAACCAAATTAAGCCATTTAGTTTCCGTCAGTAGAGCCCATGACAATAAATAATTAATTCCGTCGGTTGTGAATACAGCAGGCATCTCACGTGAACCTATAGATACTGCACTTTCGTGGTCGCTGCTCAACACGCACCCGATGACGACGCACCGCGACAACTGCTCGACGCTCCATGCCTCCTATACGCCAAGACATGCGAGCAGAGCATCGAAGACTACTGTAGAATACTAATACTCTTCGCTTTTAGCAATATTTTAGTACTACTGTGACCCATGACTCATGTTAATCCGAGATCATTTTTACTCAAACCAGAGGTGCAAGGGTCTTACCTGCGTCTCCCTTTTCAACTTGCGACACCCCCCGGATTTCATGCCACCCACATCCCGAAGGGGAAGTTTTGTATATGTATTACTATGATTGTATTGCGGCTCACCACAGGCGACTATTTCTTTCTCCAGTCTTACTTCCAGCCATCCGCGGCTCAGCACAGGCGAGTAGTTTCTTGCCTCCAGTCTTACTTCCAGTCATTCGGCTCACCTCGGCTCACCACAGGCGAGTATTCTATATGAATTTCGGTCGTGCGTGTCGTTGCGTGTCACATGCGTGATGCCGATTCCTCCGGCATCTCGGTGTGATGCTGTTGTCGTCACAGAATCATTTTCGCGTACCATTACTGAAATTCTCCAACGAGCCAAACATATATATTCTTTATCGCACTGTTGTTGTTGTTTTCTTCACATTAAACCGTTCTTTCTACGCGTCGACATCCAGCACAACCAGTGTCCGTGCCGATTCTTCAAACCTAGAGAGATACAGGTTCTGTGGTCACAAAGCTACGCCACAGAGATACTACGTTGCCACGTATGTAATGCAATGCCATGTCATCATACTGCGTACGACAGGCACGACATACACATTCCATGACCTAGAGAAACAAAAACGAAACAAAGAGAAAAAGCAAAAACAAAAATAAAGACAATTCGAAAGAGAAAAGAAACAAAAAAAGAAACTAAAATATACCTGGTATATGTATATACTTCAGTATAGCAGCAAACCATCGTACCCCCACGTAGGGGACGTGGCAGACACTTGAAAAGAACGAGCTGGAAAAAAAAGAAAAAGAAGAAAACACCACTAGTCGTCAACAGAGTAAGGCTAAGAACCAAGGTAAAAATAACAGTCAAACCAAACAAAGCACAAGGCATGCTCCAGGTAGCGGCAGCAGTTTATGGTACGAGTAGCACAGCCAGGGTCTCCCTGCTGGCCCGCCTGGTACCTTGCTACCCTGTCTGCCACCATCGTCCAGCGTTCGTCAACTATGCCCGGCCCCTCGGCGTCAGACAGTACGAAACAAGCAGAGCAGGCTCGTCATCCACCCACGCCACACGACTCCTTCAATAAGGCTTATCAATCGGAGAAAGGAAGAGAAATGAAAATCACATAGGGTCACCGCAAAGAAGACAATAAAATGAAATAAAAATAAACAAAAACAACAGGAAGACAAAGGAAGACCACGTTCGAACCAGCTGCACCAATTGGTGGTACGAGTAGTATAGGCATGTTCTACTTCTTAGTCTGCCCGGTACCTGGCTACCCTATCTGCCATCTCCTTCCTACTTTCGTCCACTGCAGTTTCCCTGCTACTCCTCTTCCCCCCCCTCTCCGCATTCCCTTGGTCGGGTTTTCTGCTACTCCTCTTGTTGCCCCTCCTCCCGCCATTCCCTTGGACGCCACCCACGGCGGATGCGCGGCGCTGCCTGCTCAGCTCAGCCTCAGCCTCGTGCCACCTCACCATGAACCGTTCGGCTGCTTCCAGGATCCCCCGGTACCACTTCCCCGCCTTTTTTGCAGCAGTCGGCCACAGTGCGGTCTCAACTCCAAACACCAAGGGAGCAAGTTCCGTTGACCCTTCGGTGGCGCGGAACTCCCTAAGGTCTTCGACTACGCATCTATGCCAAGTCTTAACCTGTCCGCCAGGTCTCGGGTTCTCCCCACCAGCAATCGTCCCGAACATCACCCGGCTGGGTAATCGATCCTTGCTTTGCCGTGCCACCCCCCCCGCGAAGAAGAGACGCCGTTTGCGGATGGTCGTTTCGATGCTCTCGCAACGTGTCATCTTGAGGGCCTTCGCGTACGAGAGGGTGGCATGGGCAGTACGAAGTCGGCGTTGGAAGCCAATGGCTCGCAACAGGACTTGGTGGTGAGCCGTTCGAAGCTTGGCAAAGTGTTCCGCTCTGAGGGTCCACGTCACACACCCGTAGAGCAGGGTCTCAATCACCTCGGCCTTCAGCATTCGGACTTTCAGGCTAAGGGGGGCGGTCGTCCTATCATACAGCTCCGGGCCGAACCGTTTGAGGCATGCTCGCATGAGACGGATCCGTCGGTCGATTTCGAGCGAGAGGTCAGCATTTTCGTGGATAACGCCGCCTAGGTACAAGAACTGGGCCGTCTGCTTATACCTCTGGCCTGCTGCTTCGATAACGAGCGGTGGTGCGAGGGTTTTCTGGTCTGGCGTTTGTAGAAGCATAGTCTCTGTCTTCTTTCCGACACCGTAAGGCCTGCTGCTTCGAAGACAGTCACGATGACTGTCATCATTTTCGCGAGCCCTTCAGCCGACTTCGAGACAATCCCTGCGTCATCGGCGTACAACATGCCCCATACAGCCCTTCGCACGTACGCCAACGGCTCCTGCTCCTTCGTCCCGACTACTCCAGCATCACTAAGTTGGACCAAATCCCTTACGATTGCTTCGTCATGGCTAAAGCGTACTAGTACGACGTGCAACGCAGCAGCGAAAAATACGGCCTGGCCAACACCGGAGATTTTTTTTTCGTACGTACGTGACAACAAGCCAAGCGTCACAACTCTGTCTCATGGCCATTGCTATTAATATTCTATACGAATTTCGGTCGTGCGTGTCGTCGCCTGTCACATGCGTGATGCTGCTTCCTCCGACTTCTCGGTGTGATGCTGTTGTCGTCACATAATCATTTTCGCGTACCATTACTGAAATTCTCCAACGAGCTAAACATATATATATTCTTTATCGCACTGCTGTTGTTGTTGTTGTTGTTGTTGTTGTTGTTGTTGTTTTCTTCACATTAAACCTTTCTTTCTACCCGTCGACATCCAGCACAACCAGTGTCCGTGCCGATTCTTCAATCCTAGAGAGATACAAGTTCGGTGGTCACAAACTGCCTGGCCAACACCAGATTTTTTTTTCGCATGTATAATGCGTGGCAACAAGCGTCATCACTATCATGGCTGTTGCTATTAATATATAACATTGTTACTATTCATTATATATATATGTAGTAATAATCTGATAGTCTTTTAATAGACTACTGTTGTTGTGTGATTCTCGGGTACTCTGTTTTCTTCATTTCGTCTCCCCGAGTTCAGCAAATGTACGTACCAGGTATAGTACGTATGTGTGTATACCCATGAAGAGTAGTATTAATACATACATCAGGAGTACACGGTCTTCTTCCTCAATGTTTCAACCCTTTCAAGTCTCTGTCTTATAACCTTGATCCGGGGTGGTCGTATAGAGCAAGCTCTTCTCCTCCCTCCCCACTACTACGCGAATGCTGTCGAGCATGCGGTCCTTTCTTTGATACCTGCGTGTTGCTTTGGGAGGGTATTACATATTATTTTATTAGAGTGTATATAGAGCAAGCTCTTCTCCCTCCCCACTACTATGCTGTCGAGCATGCGGTCCTTTCTTTGATGCCTGCGTGTTGCTTTGGGAGAGTGATACACATTACCAGGTATTTTATTAGAGTGTATATAGAGCAAGCTCTTCTACTCCCTCCCCACTACTATGCTGTCGAGCATGCGGTCCTTTCTTTGATACCTGCGTGTTGCTTTGGGAGAGTAATACATATTATTTTATTAGAGTGTATAGTGTCTATTATGTGTTTCTCGGCTATTTGTGTTCTTGATTCCGTCTCCCCGGAATCAGCAATTTTACGTACCACCAAGTAGGTATGTATACCCATGAATAGCACTACACACATCAGAAATAAGTATTAAAAAATAGTAGTTGTGGTCTTCTTCCTCACACTACTGTTTCAACCCTTTCAAGCCTCTCTCTGTCTTATAACCTAGATCCGGGGTGGCCGCAGAGGAAGCTCTTCTCCTCCCTCCTCACGAAAACATTGTCAAGCGTCATCGCTCTCATGGCCATTGCTGTTAATAAATAACATTGTTACCATTCATTATATATATGTATTATTAAAAGTATTTTAATAGATTGTTGTGTGATTCTCAGGTACTCTGTTTTCTTCATTTCGTCTCACCGAGTTCAGCAAATGTACGTACCGGGCACGAGTATAATAGTCTCCGCATCACATATATGTGTGTATACCACTATTAATACATACAGCAGGAGTACACGGTCTTCTTCCTCAATGTTTCAACCCTTTCAAGCCTCTCTCTGTCTTACAACCTAGATCCGGGGTCGGTCATAGAGCAGGTTCTCCCCCCCCGCCTTCCCGCTGTTATGAAGTTTGCACACCTCGGATAACGTAACACTTAACGTTTTGTGTTAATGTTAGGCGTCAGCGAAAAAAAAACGTAACATTACGGTAACTACTTTCTGGATTTTGTGATAACATGGTGTTAGTGTGTTAAGATATTGGCGGGCGATCGCGCAACATTTAGTTAGAGTGTCACCTTGATCTCGTACTGACCACAGTATATGTTACGGTGTTACGGTATGCAGCCCATAGCGAGTAACACTATGTTAGTGTGTTGGCGGAATTCCTGGTGGCTGTCGTAACACACGTTGAAGGGATTACTTACATAATCACCTAAACGTTAACATTATGTTACCGTGTTAGCGGCATCAGCCCGTAGCGAGTAACTTTACGTTAGTGTGCCAGCGGGATTCTTCGTGCTACCGCCGTGGCACCCTTTCGACGGCGAACGTACACGGCCAAATAAACGCGTACATAGTACATAGCACAATGTTAGTGTGTTGATAGTGAAATTCCTAGGGGCTCCACAAAAAATGATGCGTTTTTAGGGGGGATCCCTCCAAAATATCCCCTGTTTCGGGGTTTTAAAATATGTTTTTTTTTTGCGGGGAAGCCATGCTATCCTCCCCCCCCCCCCCGGGGATATGTTGAAGGCATCCCCTAGTGGGATATGGACGAAATTGGATAACACGTCTACGCTATGTTACTCCCACACGCCCGCTTTACCACTAACACAGGTAAAACATGTTATATCTCGGGAAGAGGGTATATTGGTTTTGTAGAGCGCTCAACTGGATTATTGCTCGTTTCCTGAGAGTTACGTAGTAACATTGCGTTAGAACGACTTCGGCCCCAACGGTAACCCAGTAACATGGAGTTAAACCCGGATTGGGTTTCATGGTAACACGGTATCGGAATGTTACCATCATCAGATCTTCACTGACGGTAACACCGTAACACAATGTTACAGAGACTTCCACCGTAAGGCTAACATCCTAACATAATGTTACGTATGGGCCGGCTAAGACTGTAACGTATCGATCGTACGTTAAAAGTGTGTTACGTTGTCCGACCCTAAGGCAATCAGATGGGGGGTCCGGGTAACGTAGTGTTAGTAGTGCTGGCCATTGCGTTATGTCACGTTAGTGTGTTATCTGTAACACGATGATGTGTGTTAGTAGTGCTGGCGAACATGGTAACGTTATGTTAGGGTGTTACGTATAACCTTCCTCCTAAGGGTAACATAATGTTAGTATGTTACGTATAAAGCTGCGTCGACAATAACACTATGTTATCGTGTTATTGCGGGGGGCCATAGTAGTTAGGACCAATTTTTGTAAGTATAAATATGGAAATATAAGGGTGTTTGTGTGTACCGTAAGTTCTATTAACTATGGTCCCCCTCAATAGTAAATATGTGGACAACGATCTGGGCATGTTAGAGTGATAACGTACGTGTTTGGTCACAAGGACTGATCACAGCATGACATACTGTTACTGTATTCGAGCTGGACGAGACCGAGCAGCAACATAACGTCAAGGCAAGTGCACGTTCGTGGGTTTCCAGTTAACACTGTGTTACCGCGCCACCGTGATCGCTCCTCTAGTGCTAAGACTATGCTGTTGGTACGTTACCACGTTCCTGTTTTAGGCCCCATAAAGTAGATAATTGTTATCCGAGTGTTACGTTATCCGAGGTGTGGAAGTTTGATCACTCATCAAGTGCGTCAGCGATAATAATATAAGTGCAATAATTGGTATCGATGTCCATCAGCCGAGCCCCGGGTCACCAGGCGTCTGTCGCTCATCATTGTCGCTCATTGTTCTTCCCTCTGACTGTTGCTCACATTCCCGTCGGGGATTCGTCCAACATGTGTTACAGGCCCTTGGCATCGAAAACTGCCATCAAATTTGGAGTGCGGGGCCTTAAGCGTCGACGGCGGCAATCACGCCGCCGGCGAAAGCCCCCTTGTATATGGATACGATATTGTTGGCCCTCTGTTCTCAGCGCTCCTCAGCGTTTATTAGACGTACTTTTTTGCGTTATTCGTGCTAGCGCGAGATGAGGTTCACATCACGGGACGGAACTGCCTCATCGTGATCCCCGACCGCGACTGTGTCGGGGGCGGCCTCGGGCGTGCTTGCGCCGTGCCCTGGCTGCCAGCTGGCCGGGTGTGAGTAAGCCAGCCGTGAGTGGGACCAGTTGAGTGGTCAAAACTTGGTTTATTACAGGCTCCGTGTCCTGGCTGTACGTTAGCTGTGAGTTGGACCAGTTGAGTGGTCGATACTTGATTTATAACAGTCTCGCGGCCAAATGAATTGGTTGACGGCCTACCTGTGCCCCGTGGGGCTTACTTTTGTCCCGTCAAATCCTCTTCTCAAATACTGTGGTTCATCGCATTGGTATGTCCAATTTTGCAAGCTACCAATACGTGATTTATCACAGTCTGTGAGTTGTAACAAATGAGTGGTCGATACTGAGTTTCGTGGACCAGTCGAGTGGTCGATACTGAGTTCGTGGAGTTGAGTGATCGATACCCAATTTTGCAAGCTACCAGAACGTGATTTATCACAGGCTCGTGGTCAAAGGTTTTGGTTGACGGCCTCTACCCTTTTGCCTCGTCAGGCCTACCTTTGACCCGTCAAACTGTCTTTGAAAATACTATAAGTCAATAGCATTGGGATGCCCATTTATCCTTCGGGCTGATGCCTGATGTTTCCAGTCAATCTCGGGCATGCGAGATAATTTTCCCTACCCATTTTTTTAGTTAATTAATTATTATCCGGAACAACCGACGCACTTCTTCGTTTCTTGATTCCGATATCCTCCCCAAAAGAGGTTATAATTTTCGCTTGCGGCGAGTTAGTTATATCTGAATGATACATCAACTAAATACCATCCACGACTTTCCGGTACGACCAACGCTCTTTATCGTATCATTCAGAGATTCCTAACCCGCCGCAAACGATAATTATAACCTCTCTGGGGAGTTCGAAATGAAAAATAGATACGTAATTATTTTTTATTTTTGGGGAGGAGAGATTGTGCTTTTTCCTGCAAGCTCGGTCGGGCTGATGCCTGATGTTTCCAGTTAATTCGGGCATGCGGGAAAAAGTAGCCTCTCCACGTACCGCAAGCTGCAAAACAAAATCGGTATGAACGAGAACGTGTGCGGCTCGCGCAGTGCCCAGACGGGGGGCGCTGCTCTGCCGTGCTCGAAACTTTTTTTGCAGTTTCTCTCGTGATTTCTGCTTCTCCCACAGCTGCTGCAACAGCACGATCCTGTGTGTGGTGTGATAATTAATTTTATGACGACAGTCTTCTGAACAAACGCCATTATTTTGCTTCCTTTTTTTTTTGAGCGTGGGTTGCAGGGAAAGGGACAAACTGGCACAACTGTAGTAGTACTACGTTGTATCATGCAGTAATTTTGGTGGTAGTATAACCGTATTTGCAGTGTTGTTTGTTGTCGTCCGCATGAATGTTGCGGAGCTGCCCAGGGGAAACTTACATACTATTCAATAGCATACCGAGTACATATATATGTGTATAAACCAGCCCTGAGGGACCGCCAGGCCGCTAGGGGAAGGGAGGAAGGAGCCGGAGGAATGCGACCAATGACCTGGGGATGGAATGTTGATGAGGAATATAGGATATACTATACCGGTAGCTAAAATGAAATGATGTGGGGAATGGAAAATAGGAAACGGCTGGCAGATGTTAATATCAACGGTTGCGGGACACTTTGTATCCCTGGACAGGTCTGCCCTTTAAGTCGGTAAACGTTGGTACTCACATGTGTTGTTTGCTTAGCTATAGAAGAAGAGCAGTTTTATTCCTTTCGTGCACGCGGAGACTGACACCAAGCTCGTGCGCCTCTGGAAAACCCCTGGTTTTCCATCTAAGATACGCCTTCCAAGTACTACAAATACGATCCCAGTGACTGAACCCAGGTAGTTACCGGGCTTTCAACCTCATACAAGGCAGTCTCATAAACACTAGCCCACTCTGATGAGCCGTATATGCAGAATTATGGGAAATTCGTGGAAACCCCGATTCCACGAACTAGAACATGAGTCGAAGATGCGGCTCCTCAAAACCCACTCCCACACCTCTGAAAGCGCGTCCTGGGCCGCAATTGAGCGGCCGAGTGCCCATACCAGTCCCGATACTGGGCGGGGGGGTAGGCAGGACAGAATACGCAAAAACACATCCCCAACCTAGCCACAAAAAAAAGGAAAACACACCAGAAACATATCGGGCAGAAAAAAAATTTCATCCCCCAAAGCCCAGGAAGACGACAAAAAATAAATAAGTATCGAGTAAAGTCAAGAAGCGAAAATCAGCTATCCACGGCGGCACCTCGAGATTCATCTACGTTGCGCTGCCCCCCCCCCCCCCGTGTAAACGCGCTAGCCAAGTGAATTTGCAGACACCAAGAACCTCGTACAGCTCTCGTCAAAGTCGTGTAGCGCGCCGGAGAAAGAGGAAACTTGATTAGTCCCGGGTCGTCCAAAAATCGAACCAAATATACTCCATCCGTCGGTGTAGTTGCGCTGATTTTCCCGAGCCACCACAGACCGTCGTCTCCCTTGTACCAAAAGTGGGCCCCGTTGGGAAGTACAGTGTTGCTGTATCGACGGAGCCAATCGGTGTGCGATACACAACCATAGCCGGGTGCCAGAAACGTTCGAGCATACGTGGGGTGCGCGTGGTTCCTAGGTGGCAGGAAGCCGTGGAATGGCAAGCCTGCATGACCCAGGGGCGCATGAGCAGCGGAACATAAATGCAAATAGGCTCGTCGTTCAATAAGCAGGGCGTACAACCCACCGGGCGTGGCGTATCCAACGCAGGGGGGGGGAGACGGCTGTCGGGCAAGTAGAACGATGCCCGCGTCGGTGGTGTCCAAGCGGCCTTTGTGGGCCAGCTCTTGAACCTACGAAAAGAGAGGGCGCTGGTGGGAAGGGAAACCTGATAAAAAGTCGTCTGGCAAAACTTCCGGTCGGCCAAGGGCTATGTAGCCCATGGCGGCGTTGCACGCGGGCTCAGCCTGTTGTTCCGCTGAACCCAGGTAGTTACCGGGCTTTCAACCTCATACAAGGCAGTATCATAACACAGAGAAGCGCATGAGCGATACTATTGATTTACGGAAGGATATTCGGTTTATATAGGAACGACATCCACGCTATGTTGTCGGAAGGCAAGCATATTTAATAATAGAAAACTACTGTAGCATACAGAAAATAGTTAGGTACATATTAATAGTATACTGCCAGGTATCGGTATATAGTGTTGAGTATTGCCTTCCAACATGCCTGGTAGGTTTATGTTGAGCGTCATGTTGCAGTGTAAGCGAGGCAGTCATCCATCGAGCCGAGTACGTGCATCATACAGCAGGTTGCTTCGTCTACAGCACACGCTTCGATCAGACTGTCGTTAAATTAGAGTAGTGTTGTACGCGTTCAGGAACGGTGGTACTTATGTTTCGAGTGGACCAGTGAGGAAGCCGCCGTCGTGCCGTCATAGTGAAACAAATTGTGTACACATTCTGAGTGCTTTTTCCTGTGGTATAGATAGATCCGTCCCACCTTGCAGCAGATCGCAGGTCCAACCTTGCCTGCATCTCACGCGTCGATCAGATAGAGGCTTTCATTTATGATGGTGTATGCGTTCAGGGTTAAGTTTGGCAGCTGCAGCAGCGGTGGTAGTGTTGCGATGTCGATCAGGCAGAGGCTTTCCATTGTGATGGTGTATGCGTCCATTCAGTTTATGTATACGCGTTCAGATTTTGATTTGGCAAGAGCGGTGGTACTTATGTTTCGAGTGGACCAATGAGGAAGCGGCAGTGGTGCCGCCATATATTTTTAAAAAATGGAATATAGACGAAACGTATTACGCAGCTTGCAAAGTTGAGTATCAACTATTTAATCAGTCGAATGTGATGATACTGCTTTGTATGAGGTTGAAAGCCCGGTAATTACCTGGGTTCAGTCACTGGGAACGTATTTGTAGTACTTGGAAGGCGTATCTTAGATGGATAGAGGGAGGTCCACGCTCCAGGTAGTTGGGGGGGCTCCTGGGCACTGTCCGGGTCCTCGGCCGCCGGTCCTGCGTCCTTCTCGGTAGCCAGCCGCTCATCCTCTGAGTCAGGGGACTCGAAGTCCACGGCGTCCTCCAGAGTCGTGCGGCCCGCGGGCTCGGGTGTCCTCGCTCGCTCCCGAAGAGGGAGTCTTTTTTTTGGACTGGGTTGGGCATGTGTTTTTGCGTATTCTGTCCTGCCTACCCCCCCCGCCCAGTGTTGGGACTGGTCTGGGCACTCGGCCGCTCAATTGCGGCCCAGGACGCGCTTTCAGAGTTGTGGATTGGGTTTAGGTGGTTCTTGCCGTCTTCCGTGTTATTTTTCTTTTCGTTCCCGTACTCACTTTTCGCTTTTCCGTGCATCTTCCTCGCCTCCCCCCCCGTGCGGGCGGCATGGCGACGGCTTTCATCGACGATTTCCTCCTGCCCCTTAAGGCTAGGTCTTCCCTTTATTTTTTTTACGTACTTTGCCGGCTTCGTTGCCTCGACGTTCAGAGGTGTGGGAGTGGGTTTTGAGGAGCCGCATCTTCGATTCATGTTCTAGTTCGTGGAATCGGGGTTTCCACGAATTTCCCATAATTCTGCATATACGGCTCATCAGAGTGGGCTAGTGTTATGATACTGCTTTGTGTGAGGTTGAAAGCCCGGTAATTACCTGGGTTCAGTCGCTGGGAACGTATTTGTAGTACTTGGAAGGCGTATCTTAGATGGAAAACCAGGGGTTTTCCAGAGGCGCACGAGCTTGGTCTCAGTCTCCCCGTGCATGAAAGGAATAAAACCGCTCTTCTTCAATAGCTAAGCAAACAACACACGTGAGTACCAACGATTACCGACTTAAAAGGCAGACCTGTCTAGGGATACAAAGTGTCCCGCAACCGTTGATCTTAATACGAACTCACAGCTGACGTATTTCAAAATTTATATATATATATATACAAGGCTTTCCTTCGGAGTGGGTATTCCGTCGTTTCGTGTACATATAACTGCAATTAATTGGCGACATAGCCCAAAGCCAACCAAACTATTAATAAATGTATTTGTGTAAGAAACGGTGAAGGATGTAATAATCGCGTTTATTTATGAATGTAATGTGAAACGTAAGATCGGGTGACGCAAGAGTAAGAATGACATTCGTCTAATAGTAAGAAAAACATATTTCATCAGTGTGGGGAGAGAGTGGAGTAGTGCTTGGCATGTGGATGATATACAACATACAGGCTGTTGTTTAAATGAAGGTTTGGGACAGGAGAGAAAGCAGCAGTGCCGGCAACGACAACGGTTATGGAAATGTTGTATAGTTGCTGGGCGGCCGCGATTTCGATGTAGCCAGCATAGGAGTTTGGATGAGACATGATATGTAAATAGTCTTCCAGGATGCTGTACTGTGTAGTAACGAGGCGGGAGGCCCAGAATGTGGATCTGTTCGCTGTTGAACCCGTTGGATATGTGTAGGAAGAAATAATAGTGATTTTGGGAAATGTGGGAAACAATTTGTTTCCTTTCGTTCGTCCTGGCTGGCGACAATCTGCTTGGCGTACTGCTTCGGAATTCCGCGAAGCCCTGGAGCAGGCGAAATGGAAGGGGGAATTTTTGCGCTTGATGATGATGTCTCCGTCTTTGATGGTGGAGTCCGTCAGGCGGCAGTTGTAGCACTTGCCACGGACCTGGTCGAAGTAAACATAAAGGGTGCGCGGGGCGGGAGTGGCGTGCAGGGAATGGCGGGGGAGGGGGAAGGGGGGGGTGGGGCAGAGTTCATTATTTGTACTACTCTACAGCGGCACAACAGCAGTACGTAATCGCTTGCTATACGACGGCAGCAGCAGCAGCAGCAGAAGCAGCATGTACGTAATTTCCTTGACGATACAGAAATATGTACACACACAAGCGTAGTACAGTACACACACAAATCACGTGCAGCATGATGTACGGCAACAACGCAGCAGCGCCACAAAACGACCAGGAAACACAATTATCCGAGTACATACAAACATTCAGTGAATATTGCGGCAGCACTAAAAGCAGAGCAGCAGCAGCAGCAGCAGCAGCAGCAGCAGCAGAAGCAGCAACGGATCGCCACAGCGTTGGCAGCAGCAGCATAGCAACGATATGAAAAGAAGGGAGAAAAAAAGTATGTACCCCGAGGCCGTCCGAAAAGTATTTTTGGTACCTCACTATAGACCCTCCTCCGCATGCTGTACGGCAACAATGCAGCAGCATGGCAACAATACGAAATACGAGAAAAAGCGTACGTACGCAAAATGCAGGAGCAAAACGACCAAAATATTTTTTTTTACGTATCAAAAAAAACATTTGGGTACAAAAACGGCCAATAAAAACAATAATCCGCGTTGGCAGCAGCAGCATAGCAACGACATGAAAATAAGGAAGAAAAAAAGTATGTACCCTGGTATGCCGCAATCGCAAAACCTACGGAAGTTCATTGACGATACCGAAATATGTACAAACACAAGTGCAGCATGATGTACGGCAACAACGCAGCAGCACCACAGCAGCAGCATAGCAACGATATATATGAAAATAACAAAGCCAAAAACGAGAAATTGCAGTACGTACGCAAAATGCAGGAGCAAAACGACAAAAATATTTTTTTTCACGTATCAAAAGGAACCATTTCGTGTGCCCGAAGACGGAAAATAAATAATTCTCTCTATTTCCAGTACGAAATAATTAAATTGAAATTGGGGTCAAGGGTACAAAAACGACCAAGAAAAACAGTAATCCGAGTACATACGAACATTCAGTGGATATTGCGGCAGCATTAGCAGCAGCAGAAGCAGCTACAGCATTAGCAGCAGCAGAAGCTGCAACGAATCGCCGCAGCGTTGGCAGCGTTGGCAGCAGCAGCAGCAGCAGCATAGCAACGATATGAAAATAAAGAAGAAAAAAAGCATGTGGTATGCCGCCACCGCAAAACCTACGGAATTGACGATCCGAAAATATGTACGCTTCCAGCATGATGCACGGCAACAACGCAGCAGCACTACATACAGCAGCAGCAAGTGCACAGGAGCAGCAGGTGCACAGCACGGCAACAACGCAGCAGCACTACAGCAGCAGCGAGTGCACAGGAGAAGCAGGTGCACAGCAGCAGCAGCACTCATGGCGTGGCGCTGACAGCAGCAGCAGCAGCAGCGGCAGCCGAAAACGAGCAAAATGAGTACGTGGGGTCACCAAAACATGTACACACAGAAATCGTGTGCTTCACGTCCCGCAAACAGTTGTGCATGTGCGCGTTCGCGTGCACTGTGTGTAAGAGGAGCCGACGCAACGCACGAAGGGGAAAGAACGAGCATGGGTGAGTAAAAAAAAAAATAAACGCTTCGACGTAAAAAGTTTGTATGCAAAAAGGCAATTGAAAACCCCCCAAAAAAGTGCTGGCAACATACAGCATGCACAATAGACATAAGACACTCACCACTGTCAGCAATCTCGAGGGAGTACGAGACAGTCCCTTCCTTGATCGGGCGAGCACAGAACTCGCAGTCGGTTGCCCTGTCAGGATGATCCCGCCACCACGCACGTGAGATCCTTGCAGGTGGCGAAGGCCACGTTTTTGCCACCAGGCGCGGAGTTCTTGACCAAGTGCTGGTCCGTGCACTGGTCGCAAACAACAGCCGGCACCAGGTCGGTCTTTGTCGTTGCCGCTCTCTTGCCAGAGGGCGAGGACCACGCGCCTCTCGACGAGGGGGAGGTGAGCTTAGGGGGCGTGGAGAAGGGAGAGGCGGGGGTTGCAGCACCAGCAGGTTCGCCACCGACAGCAGCAGCTTGGCCGCCGACAGCTGCACCTATCTATGCCGTTCGTCGAAGGCGAGACGCCTCTTTTAGGCGCCGTGCGAAGAGCTGTCTATTGGTTGGCAGTTTGCGGAAGAAGAAAGAAGAAAGGTTGTTTGGCTGTTCGGCTGTTTCAAAGAAGGAAGAAAGGTTGTTTGGCTGTTCGGCTGTTTCAAAGAAGAAGGCTGTTTGCGAAGAGCTGTCTATCAGTCGGTCTGTCTGCCAAGAGCTAGCAAGTGACAACGACCTCAAAAATCGTAATTATAGTTGTATTTATATATATTTTTGAAGTTATATCTATCTGCTGGGTATTTATTTAGGCATTCTGAGCGTTCCGCTGCAGTATAGATAGATCGGTCGCACCATGTACTTGCAGCAGGTCCAACCTTTAACCTTACCTGCATCTCACGTGCCGGTCAGACAGAGGCTTTCATTTAGATTTGTGATGGTGTACGCGTTCAGGGTAAAGTATGGCAGCACGGTGGTGTTGCTTTTCGTGGGCGGACGTCGCAAGCATACTATGGCACAATAAAATCACAAGGAGAACGTCAACAACAACATCGAGGAAGCTGGCGGTCACGGCGAGCTTCAAGAATACCTGTCAATAAAATAATAATGCCTCCTCTCCATTATTTTTTTTATTAATTTCCACCGTAACAACCCCTTGGCAGTACAACCGGTTTGGGGGGTCGGCTTCCATTTACTACCTACATTACGGGCACGCGCGGAGCCGCAGGCCAGCCCGCCGCGGCGGAGCCCCCTTGTATATATATACCTGGTATATCATAGTGATTCACACAATACACAGATACCCCAATTTTACATGTATAAGGTAATGTACTGTACTGCATTGGGGCATATCCGGATATTATGGATAATTGCGTTGTACCCTGACAATGTAGGCAGAGGCTGTGTCCTCGGTGTAAGCCGAGAGATGACACCGGGCAAGCGGTGGCCCGGGGAGTAGGATACTCCCGTGCGGGAGGGAGAAGAAGACGTGATAACACGTAAACACTTACTTGCGCTTAGATGACCAACACACATATGTACTCCACAGAGAATGCAGGAGTCCAGATGACGGCAGCTTCCAGAGATGAACAGGCAGCCAGGATCCGGGTAGAGATCACATCAGAGAGTGAGATACTCGGTCCTACAAGCAGAGACGATACGACTGCTATTCCTCCGCATAATATACGTTACATGTCGAAACGGTACATAGACTATGATCTACGATACAAGAGCAGTGCTACTTGAACATTGACTCATACATGGTCATGTGCAAACATTTCCATAACACCCCCCCCCTCAATGTCCAATTCGATGATGACAACAATAAAGTCAAGAAAACAAATCAAGTCACAGATAATAGAAGTAGTCAAGAAATAACTTCATTCAATGCAAGAAAGCAGTTCATTCGATGCGTTAGCCAGTAGAAATTATAACGATGTTTTCGTGCCCTATGTGCACACCAGGTACATCCATGTGCTTGCAAAAGTACTACTGCTATCGTATCCTGCACAAATCAACTTTACCATAACCTTCAATCTTACATGGCTCGTTCAACCAGTTATGGTGCGAGGCCGAATGTTGACTATTGAAATAGCAAGCCGATTCACACAAATATCAGATTCATAAACAAACGCACAAACACTAAACACAATGTTGATGGCACAAACATATAACACAAGATGTTGACGACGACGTTGACGTCAAAAGTCGCTGATGATGTCTGGTAGCTGCTGGAAGCGCGGCCTGGCAACATGCTTGGTCCCGATGTAGGCGGGGTTGTCTTTGGTGGAGATGCAGTGAGTCGAAATTGTCCCTTCGGTGACTAGCTCGCGGATGTAGAAGTAACGGAGTGCGATGTGCTTGGTGCGAGAACTGTACCAACGGTTCCCGAGCGCATGCAGAGTTGCAGTGTTGTCGCAGTGAAGCGGCACTTGAACGAACTGCTCCCCAAACCCTAGCTCCGTCAGCATGTTCATGCAGAACACGGCTTCCTTCATCGCAACTGCCGATGCAACCAGCTCAGCTTCCATCGTGAATTATAGATGGCCGTTAGGTTTTGAAGACCAGACTTGAAGCTGATGGGAGCCCTGGCCAACATCATGATGTAGCACGACGTCGATTTGCCGTTGTCTGGGCTGTTAGCCCAGTTAGAGTCCGAGAAGGCCGTGAAGCCTCCCTTCTTGTACACTATGCTGAAGTCAGTGGACCCCGCCAGGTACCGCAGAATGTGCTTGGCCGCCACGATGTGCACATTCGACGGATTTGACAGCACGAGAGAGCTGACTCGAGCTGTGCATTGTCATACCTGAGAACAGAGGCCAGGTACATAACCGTGCCTGCGATCGCTTGGTACCTCTGCTTCTCGCCGTCGTTTAGCAGTGTCTACTCCGGCTGCTTGGTGGAGAGCTCAGGTCCGTGACCGGGGGTTAGCGTAGGCTTGCAGTTTGCGAAGCCGAACCGCTCCAGCGCGGACTTGGTGTAGTCCTCATCGTCGATTTTGAGCGTCTTCTCCGCACGGTTGCGGGTGACTTGCAGCCCAAGTACACGCGACACATCGCCCAAGTTGGTCATCTTGAACCTGTCGATTAGCTGTGCCTTGATCTCCTCGATCACTTTGATGTTGCCACCAATCACGAGTAGATCGTCCACGTACAAGGTGAGGATGATGGTGACACCCTTATGCTGGTATATATAAATGCAGGTGTCGGACTTCAGCGGGATGAAACCGATGACCTTAAGGACGGGATCAATTGTGTGGAACCGGTTCCCGGGGCTCTGAGCTAGCCCGTAGAGGCTTTTCTCCAGCCTCATGACTAGAAGGCCTCCATCCTTGTCCTTGGTCTCATAACCAGGCGGCTGTGCTACGAACACTTCCTCCTCAATGTCCGCATATAGGAAAACAGTTTTTACGTCCGGTTGAATTACTTCCAAGTCCAGCTCCACTGCTACGGCCAGTACCATTGGGATGCTCTGCAGTCGGCAAACCGGAGCGAACGTGTTGCAGCAGTCTAGCCCCGGAGCCTGGTTCCAGCCTTGAGCTACGACCCGCGCCTTGTATGAGTAGTCAGCCTTGCGCTTTAAAACCCACCTTGAGTTGATGGCTTTCTGTCCCGGAGGAACAGAAGATCTCGGAACGAGCTTGTAGACTCCTAGTTCATTCAGACCAACCATCTCCTTGTCCGCAGCAGCTTCCCAAAGTGCGGCCTCCGGCAGCTTCATGGCTTCGCCTGGGATACCAACACACTCAAATATATTTCTTTGTGTACTAGTAATACCAGCAACCTACGAAACCGCCCACGGAAAACAGCAAGATGGAGAGCTGCAGGTTTCCTAAACTATACGTTGCTACATGGTACTGATGTACCACGGTGTAACAATACTAATTTAGAAGTATTTTGCACAAACCACTGAAATGAAAAAGCTACTATAATACCGGTATGAAGTATCGCCGCGTATTTACTTGTTGTAATACAGCACCAACGAAACCGAAACTGCCCACGGAACACAGAATGAGAGCAGCAGTTGCCCTGTATTGGGCGTCCCAAAGAACTCATTACGTTACCTGGTACTACTGATGTATCACGGCGGTGTAGCAATAATAGCAAAGAAAAAAAGGAAACGAGAACAGCGGTAGTACGAGTAGTCGCCCTGAACTACGAGTATATTATGCGTGCAAATGTCTTTGCAATATATATTATTACGACGAACTTTTAATGACCAACAGAACCGCGAACGCGAAAGAAAACAGAGGAAACAGTAATCCTGAGGTAGCATGTCAAACAAACTGGTGTATGTAGGCCTTCACCAAACCTAACTGCCGAGTGGTAGTATATGTGGGGAGAGAGAGGAGAGATCATGCTTTGTTTTTACTTGTTTATAATAATAATGCCATCCTCGAAAATCCGGGGAACGGGGTTCGATGTCCCCGGTGACAGGGAAAACACATAGAGGACCGAAAAAAGAAGGTTCGAAAGAAGCGAGTTGGAGTAGTCGATTCAACTGCCGTCCTCGCTGTGTTTCCCACCTATTCCCACAACTCGCTGCTGTCGTGTCGACCCCCTAAGACGCCTCGACTGGCGCCTGGTGCCTGGTGCATTCTAAGACGAATCTAAGACATGTCAAGACGAATCTAAACGTGCCAAGACGAATCAAAGACGTGCCAAGACGCTATATACCTGGTAGCGAGTAAGACGTGCCTCTCTCTGAGAAACGGATTAAGACGTATGTTAAGACACGGAAGATTGAGCCTAGTAGACAGTTCAATTCTATGTCATCGTACTGGGTACGACAGGCACACGACATGCACAATCATTTTATAAAAGAGAGAAAAACCGTGGATCACGAAAGTCGCTGGGGGAAAACTGCGTTGAAATTTCGATGTTTAGACCTATTAAAATATCATTTAGTAGTCTCTGCTTAGTCTAGACTACTGCTTGCTCCTGTGCACATTGTTTTTTACGCGAATTGACACTACAAAACAAGGAGTACAACCCGACTTTTGTGCGCTTTCCACTGATCAATGTTCCCGTTACACAGCGTCACAGCATATTTTTCGTCTTCGTTTGTAAGAGTGTTCTGTGTGACGAGGAGCATCATAATATCATAATATATCGTCTCCGAATACAACTTGAAAACTTAAATGAGTCGTTAATTAATGAGTTCCATTGTACTAAGTACCTGGTGCCAGGTATGAATTACTGAATATCGTGTCCCTCTTCAGCGAAAATAAGTATTTACAACCCCCATAACATGATGTAGTTTGTATCGTGTCCGTTTGCTGTTGAATCCATTAATTACAACCCTCCTACACCAATTTGATGGAAGTTTTCATATCGTTTCCCTCTACATACATGCATATTCGCAAAACTACCGTACCACGTGCTATAGAAGTAGCTCAAAAGCCACTATTAGTATTGATAATTTCATCCACCGCTCCCTGCCACTTTTATATATGGTATTTCAAATGGCCTTACCTAGCTCAATTCATGGAAATAAATCGTCTTCCTTTATTACTGCCAACACTAACTGCCAAGTATTCTCCACTACAGCAGTATAATAGTAGCTTAAGTAAATCATCAACCACTCATCCACCACTACTACTATAGAGAGTACCTGGTACATCGTTATTATCTTGCGTTCGAGTATACCTGCCAACAATGTGCAGGCAGCGTGTATAATGAAGGGTACACTTTTTATCATCACTTTTTTCACTTTCCAGCGTAGAAGTTTTTTTCCCTCAGTGATCTTCTGGACGAACGAGCTGTGTGTGGTCACAGGTAGGTGTCGTCCCTTCTCCCCCAGGGACGTACGTGCCTTCATTTTTATCGCGGATTGGGTTCAGTTTTCTCGCAAAGCTCGTAGATTTTCATCGAAAGTTGCTGACTCACGCTGTCGCGCTTTCTGCCAATAATAATATTTTATGCAAGAAAAAGCCCGGACGAGTATGTGTGCACTATGGCCTCTGCCAGATGATATCAGCAAGAGGGCTTCCAGCGAGGGACTCCACCAGTCTCGCTGGCCTCGCACTCAGTAAGTCTTGTTCTTAGAGCTTGTATTATCACGGAGTGATCCTCATCGGACCACGAGCCAGGTGGCTAGGGGACATCACACAGGATCCCCGGCCACTGCTCCACTCACACATGCGATTACACTGAAACCTCCACGGCTTGGTATCTTTTGGCTACAGCACCCCCAAAGCGAGTTCACTCGACACGAACGTACACGCGCCATCAGCGAACCAACCGACCCTGGCAAAGAGAGATCAGCGCGTGTGATCCTTGATTCGGGGTCGGCGCTCACGTCCATCGGTGTCGGCTTACTTCAGCAGCTGTCTTCGCATTTCGGCGGCGCCGATCTGCAAATTCCGTTCGAAAATGGCCCGCAGCAGGCGAAAACCGCTACGGGTGTTTCAGTGATGGTCACGCACAAAACGGTGCCGATTGCCGTGAGTGTACGGACGCCGTGGGGAGCGGTGAAATTGGAGCCCATCACTTTCGCGGTCATGCCTGGTACAGATAACGTCGTTCTGTTTGGCATGGCTACCATGAAAGCTCTTGGCATCGACGTCTACCGTGAAGCTCTGGAGAAGCTTCGCCCTCGCGCAGTGCCGGTATCGACCGGTGTGGAGACTCCGAGTTACCTTGCGGCGCGCAGAGTGACGGTTTCCGTGCGTGCTTTTCAGACCGAGGCTACGGTGGATGCTCCGGAGGACAAGGCGGTGGAACATTTGGTCGACCGGGGGCCAGACATGTTCATGGATCCGGAGGAGGAGCGGACGGCCCGAGAACGGGCGTTGGAGGACAGCGTGCAGCAGGCAGAGCAGAGTGGATTAAGCGTCGGCGGAGCAACCCGTTTGCGCGAAATTTTGGCTCGTCGCGTGGGTGCTTTTCGCCGTGCGCTGTGTGGTGATCCGCCAGCGCAAGTGGAGCCGATGCGAGTGCAGCTGAAGCAACAGGCGAAGCCTGTCAAGGCAACGCCACGTCGGTACGAACCGACGAAAAGGGACTGGCTCTCGAAGTGCATTGCTGCTTTGGTGTTTTTTGGCTTTGTCTACCACAACATCCAGGCGGTGTGGGCGAGTCCGGCGATGGCGGTGCCCAAGAAGGACTCTTTCCGTTTGGTGAGCGACTACTCGGCGGTGAACGCACAGGTGGAGAAGTCCCCGGGCGTCATGCCCAACCATGAAGACATGGGAGATCTGCTGGGGGCGCGTTTCTTCGGCAAGCTGGACCTACTTCAAGGGTACTGGCAGATGCCTTTGGCTCCGGAGGCGCAAGACGTCTTCACCATGGCGACAAGCGACGGTTTGTTCACGCCTACCCGTGTTCCCCAAGGTGTTTTGAATGCGACTTCTTATTTCCAAGGTGTCATGACTGAAGTGTTGCGTGGTTTGGATTGCAAAGTTTGGGTCGATGACGTTTTCTTTTTCGCAGACACCGAAGAAGCTCTTCTGCAGCTGCTTGATGACATTCTTGAACGCCTGGAGAATGTTGGACTGTTTGTCGCCGCCCACAAGTGTACCTTCTTCTCTCGTGAACTGGTCTGGTGTGGTAAGGGGTATTCCAATGGTGTCGTGTCCCATGACCCCGCTCGAGTGCAAGGTTTAAGTGAAATGCGTCGTCCCGAAAACGCTGGAGAACTAATGCAATTCTTGCAGGCTGTCAACTGGTTGCGTACATCGTTACCACGTTTAGCGGAAACGGTAGCACCGTTACGTGATTTTTTGGAGGAGCTCCTTGTTGGGGCTACACGTCGGACTAAGCGAGTGGCGCGCAATCGTGTCATCAAGGATACCGCGTGGACGGAGGATCGGGTGCGGGCGTGGAATGCCGCACGGGGTTTGGTGGCGCAAGCAGTGCCGCTTCATCATCCTCGTCCCGGGTGCGTTGTTTTGATGTTTCCTGACGCTTCTGATTTCCATTGGGGTAGTTTTCTCACCCAAGTGCCTGAACACGAATTTCGCAGTGGATTGGCGTTGGAAAGCATGTCTCACGAGCCTCTCGGATTTCTGAGTGGTTCGTTCACAGGTTCGCAGTTGCGCTGGGCGACTGTCGACAAAGAAGGTTTTGCGATCGTTAATACGTTCCGGAGGCTCGAATACCTGCTTTGGGGTGGTGTTCATATCTTTACTGATCATCGAAACTTGCAGTACATTTTCAATCCGGAGAAGTGTGTCACGACGGTCACAAAGACCATGGCACAACGCCTAGAGAATTGGAAGGGTGTTTTAGGACAATACCGCTATGCAATCGAACACATCCCTGGCGATCGAAACTGTTGGGGGGATCTGTTGTCTCGTTGGGTCAAAGTTCCTACGGTGCCTGTTCGTTCGGTTGCCGTGCACAGCCCATGTAATGCTGACGATTCGCTTCCCGCATTGGATGTGATTCGTGCCTCGCAACAAAGGTCTGTCGCTCGTATCGGCGTTGGTGTTCATGAATTTTCGACAACCTTCGGTCAAGCTACCTTGGCCGATGATGGTTTGTTTCGTGTGCGTGTTGGGGTGCGTGACGTCTTGTGGATTCCGCCGGATGATCTTGCTCTTCAAACTCGTTTGATGGTGTGCGCGCACATGCGCTCGGCTGGTCACCGTGGTGTGGCGCCGACTTTGTTTCGCCTGAAGGAATATTGTGTTTGGCCTCACATGGATTCTCAGGTTCGCGAATTCGTTCGCCAGTGTTTGCACTGTGTAGACACGCGTGCAGGTGCACTCATTCCTCGTCCCTACGGAGACACGGTGCATGGTACCGCTCCGGGAGAAGTGGTGCACTTTGATTTTTTGTATGTTGGCCACAGCGGGCCCGAAGGTAGCGATGGCCTGCCTGATGAGGATGGTTTCCGATATGTTTTGGTCATCATGGATGATTTGTCCAACTACGTGGCGTTGGAACCGGCCGAGGCTTGTACAGCCGAGGTCACAGCGAAGCATTTGCTAGCCTGGTGTAAGACTTTGGGGGTGCCGCGTGTGTGGGTGAGTGATACCGCCACGCATTTCAAGAACAGGGTGCTTGCTTTGTTGAGCGACGCGTTGCACATCGAACATCGTTTTGCTGTCGCTTACACGCCGTGGTCGAACGGTACGTGTGAACGCATGGTAAAAGAGGTGGTACGTGCTCTGCGTTCCATTCTGTCAGAACAGCGTCGTCAGGTTTCGGAGTGGGTTGATGTTTTGCCGGCCGCTCAGTGGGCCTTGAACACTTCGTTTCGTGAACGTTACCGAAGCACTCCGTACAGCGTGATGTTTGGGCGTGCTCCGCGTACCGATTTCTCGGCGCTCGTTTCTGAGTCTGATGGCAGGTGGAATGTTGACGTGATGAATGCTGACTTGTTGCGTGCGAACGTCCGTGAAGTCGTTGCAGAGCAGGAGAGATTTTGCGCCGATATTCGCGCAGCTGTTGCCGTGTCTCGCGACAACAAACGTAAACAGGCTCAGGGCCAGGTGGTGTTGCCAAAATTTGCGGTTGGTGATTTCGTGTTGTATGCTCGTGTTCGTCGGCAGGGTGTCACACCGAAATTGTTGTCCACATGGACTGGTCCGTGGCGTGTGGTAGCAGCTGATCATGATCATGTGTACTCAGTTCAGAACATCGTTTCTGGGAAGGTGCATCAAGCTCACGTGGCTCGTTTACGATTTTATGCGGATGCGACGTTGAACGTCACCGCTGATCTGAAGGATGTTTTCCAACATTCCTTTGCGCAGGGTGAATGCCGCATGAATGCTTTGGTGCATGTGGCCGAAGATGATGCCAACGAGGTGATTGTCTTGGTCGATTGGGATGGTTTCGAAGCAGAGGAGCGCACGTGGGAGTCTTTGCGGTCGATTTATTCTGCTGCGCCTGAATTCGTCGTGAAGGAATTGCGCAAATTACGGATGACCCGTGCGCTCAAGATTAAAATTGCTTCAGAGTTCAGCATTGATTTGTGATTTGCCGCATGCGATTTCGTCTTGGTTTTTTGGTTTTGTCAAGCCAGGCACTTCACCTGCCGTTGAACTCTGGTCGGTACCAAGAGTCACCTGACGCCATGGCTGCCCTCCTACAGCCGGCGCCGAAGAAATAGAATCGGCGGTCCACCCCGACCAAGACGTCGAATATACAGACGGTTCCGGCGCTACCGCCCCTGCAGCAGCACCAGACACTGACTCCGCCCGCTCGGTGGATGGCGAAGTTCTCGCTCCAGCAGCACCCACCGATGTTCCAGCTCCTCCAACGTATACAGCTCGGCCGGCAACAGACGAACCAGATCCCGACCCAGCGGCTCCTGCCGCTGGCGCACCAGAAGTTGAAGAAGCAACAGCAGAAGTTCCACCGCCCGCTGTCAATTGATTGCCACCACGGCCACCGCGCCCGCGTCCATGGTTGAATCTGCCCCGGCCGCCATTGCGGCCCCCGCGATACCCTGACGACCCGCGCCCACCACTGCTGGGAGCTGTGCCGCCACCGCGAGCTTTTGGGCAATCAGAAACATAATGGTTGGGATCACCACACTCGAAACAGACGCGAACAAACGACTTTTTCGCGGACTGCTGCTGTTTCGGTTTCTGCTGCTGTTGGCGTCGCGGTTCAGCTGCCCCTGCAGCATCTTTCCGACCATACGCCTCGATGAATTTCCACTGTTCTGCAGCAGAAAAAATTTGGTCCATGACCAATGCCGGGTCCTTCTTCCACCCTGCAGCGTACGTTAGCTGACCTTTTACGTACTTTTTGAACTCGGACGGCCATAAGCCATCCACCAACGCCATGCTCACAAATTCCGCCGGTCCGGGCAACCACGAACGGTCCTGCGCGCGGTACATGGCATGCACCGCGTGATTCTCCGCAAAATACTTTTCCATAGCGGAGTTTACCATCATCGCGCGGTCTTTGACGGATGTTTCACCGCCCTGCTTTTCATCGCGCCTCATTGAGAGAACGCGACGCAAGTCCGCTGCCGCCCGCGAGGTGTCAAATCTGTTGCTGGTGGTTGTGTAACCAGCGTGCTGCCTAACAGCGTCCAACAACTCCGAGGCGGTCATCGTAGTCTGATGCTTGTAAAATCCCTCAAAACACCGATGAATGTAATTGGGGATAAGCTGGCCCATGCTCACTTTGGAGTGCTGAACCACCCCCTGAGCGTTGGCGAGCTGCAGCCGTTCCTCATAATCGAGGTACGCTGCGTAAAAAAACACGAGAGGCCTGCTCGGTCCACACCTCTCCGTATTTCGGTGGAGTCAGAGACTCCCCTACCACCAGCGGCGTGCTTGCCGTGTGCGCCATAATCCACAGCAGTCCACCTGGACTCTACTGTAATAACGGAGAAGCTGCCGCCTGACCTGTGCGTCCTCCAGCTCCCGGAGCGTCCTCCCCTGCTGTGCGCTTCAAGCCGTTTCGATCCGTCCAACGGGCCAACTGCCTTCCCAGCTGTGACCCAATACTCCGCAGCCGAAAACTCCTCCAACAGAAGTTCCGCGAATATCTAGATATTATGGCCTCTGCCAGATGATATCAGCAAGAGGGCTTCCAGCGAGGGACTCCACCAGTCTCGCTGGCCTCGCACTCAGTAAGTCTTGTTCTTAGAGCTTGTATTATCACGGAGTGATCCTCATCGGACCACGAGCCAGGTGGCTAGGGGACATCACACAGGATCCCCGGCCACTGCTCCACTCACACATGCGATTACACTGAAACCTCCACGGCTTGGTATCTTTTGGCTACAGCACTCACTCGGTGAGACTCGAACCCACGAAATCGAACTTGATTGAGTAGGCACGCGGACCACCTACCAAGCCATCGGGGACGCCAGATTAGGGTTAGAGTTACTGCGACGTGAATATTCATTCATACACAGCTATCTCTGTAACTTCGTGCGGAAAGAAGACACGCCGTGGAAACAAAAGAAGGCCACTGCCTCCTTCCAGTACTATCTCTGTGTTACAGTGGGCCTGTCGTTTCTGGCCTGCCCATCCCTCCCCGACTGCGAAGGGTATTTTAGTATTTTCTTGCTTCCTCCGGAAAAGCAATTTATTATTGACAACAAAAAGACGTTGTACATTGTGGACAGTCAGCTATTGTACTATGGTACATACATTGGTAGTGGTAGGTTTATGCCGTTGCCAACGTCCCGAAGGCTCTCGCAACCAATGCGCTTCAGAGTGCAACGTATACCTGGCGAGAACCAAGCGGAAATCACTGAAACTACAGCAACAACTACTGTATGTAGCGCCACACATTGATTGGCGAGCAGACAGAGCGCGCAAACACGTCCCACTCTGGCGGGAAATGTAATAACATAGTCACCTTTTGATACTGAGACCAAAGTTCAAAGGAGTACTACCATCGTATCTACAGAACGTCAAGGTAATAACGTATATACGTATGAGTACAGCAGTAACTATTATTATATACCCGTTTGTCTTCCTCACATGTACCGAACGGATGTACTTTCTGCAAGAATGGGGTCATGTAACAGCATGATAAAACCCGTCGTACGGGATCAAAATATCACCCATACGGTACATATGCTCTGTACTTTCAAAAATGAGTTGCGACTTAGTTTGGATTTCGTAGACATTATTATTAATACCAGGTAGTCTTGGTCCATGATAAATCGCTGCCTGCCCGGGTGATCAATACATACGTGCCAAACAAAGATGCGCCTGTACAGACGGTTGCGTTTTGAGGGTTGCCGGCATAGCTTTTTTATCCAAATAATTTTCTGGGTGTTACTGCTGTATTAGTAGTAGGTGGTCCATAGTTAGTTGGACCTACGGTAAACACAAAAACCTATATATTTATCTATTTTTTCCACCAAAATTTGGTCCTATTTACTATGGTCCCCCGTAATAGTAACAGTACAATAGAGCTCCTCAAGTGAGGAGCAGAACTAACTATGTTACAACATACCTGGTACCTGGTAGGTGCTAATGTTTCTTTGTTTTTGTTTTTGTTTTTCTCTCTTTGTTTCGTTTTAGTTTCTCTAGGTCATGGAATGGGTATGTCGTGCCTGTCGTACGCAGTATGATATATATGATGACATGGCATTGCATTGCCTACGTGGCAACGTAGTATCTCTGTGGCGTAGCTTCGTGACCACATAACTTGTATCTCTCTAGGATTGAAGAATCGGCACGGACACTGGTTGTGCTGGATGTTGACGGGTAGAAAGAACGGTTTAATGTGAAGAAAACAACACCAACAACAGTTAACAACAACAACAACAACAACAACAACAACCCTACGTACCGTAGTGAACGCGTCTCCTGCTTTTAGTAGTAGTCCACTACTACTCCGAGACTGGTTTCATCGTGCGTTTGTGCCTTCTGCAGCAGTTACTGTAGTAGTATTACGGGGGACCATAGTAAATAGGCCCAAATATTGTTGGTAAAAATGGGTAAATATATGGCTTTGTGTGTATACCGTAGGCCCCATTTACCATGGTCCCCCGAAATAGTAGTATTAGTGGTAGTAGTAGACGACTTTGTTGCCGATCAGCGACTGGGTAGGGTACTGGCTAGCTTCACCTGATAGCACGTACCTATTAATTAAGCTGTTAGTACCAATAAACTCGCCTGCAAGAGGGTCCACAGTTGCCCCCTACCTTCTTGTCAGAAGACACCTGGGCGAAGCATAACCGCCAACATCTCGCAACCAACACACCCAAGCAACTGCTGTATATAAGCAAGTTTGTGGGCGATTCGAACATTGCCAGAGAATCATGCATAGCAGTGCGGTCGGACCCTGGGCTCAACCTGCCGTCCTGTCAAGTACCTTGATCCCTTTGGGGCCCTTTGGGGGGGAAAATACATGAAATTAGAGAGGGGATATTTTCGCAGTGGGAAAAGAGTCAAAACGACCCCCAAGACTCTTCCGGTATATCATGGTATCTTTATTTGGAATAGCCCACTATGAAGGGGCATACCCGCGACATGATTTATACTCTACCAGTATGCATGATCTTCACAATGGATAACTTGCAGGAATCTAAATAAAACCCGTCCGTAGAACTCGCCCAACAATAGACAAGTAGTTTACTCACAGTCATCAAACTTGTTACTCAGTTCGTCGGCCATAGGTATCGGGGGACGAACTGGAACAAAAAAAAATATTTCGACCCAACCGCGAAGGCATGACATACTTCGACGAGCAGCGGGGTGTGGGAGGGTGGGGTGATAGATGATGTAAGTGGGGTATTATAAGAGATAGGTTTCAACCCCCTCTGAGTTGAAGGGGAGGGGGATAGAAAAACAAATAGGGGATGGAAAAGTGGGTGGGGGACACTCTCCGTAAACGAGCTCGATTCATGTCGGGCTGCTGAACATTGTCAGATGGCAAGCAAGATACTATTGATTATTCTGCATGATACAATGTGCAAGGAACTAAAATCTATCCGCAGAGCTTGATCTAAATCTGGGATAGCTAGGTCTGGTCCCCAAGCATGCCTGCAGTTTTCCCAACTAATCCTACTGGGGGAATGCCGGCATCGCATTGTGACCCGTACCATCCCCGCCAGATTCATTCCCAGGGGCACCTCTGTCATTGCAACCGAGGAAGGAGACCCCTGCAGTTGCCGACGGCAACGGGACAGCGGCGCGCCCCCGACGCCTACCCCCTCACTGGGGTGACCAAGAACATGTGCCGAGAGTATTCGCCGTCGCTGGCGGAGGCATCGTTCTCGCCACCAGGACTTTGGTCGCCACACCGGTCCAGCCAAGGACGTAAAACGGGGCTTCCTCGTCGACAGACATACCGTTGGTAGAAGACGCCGGATCGGAGCCTCCGATGCCGATGACACTACCGCCTGCGCCGCTGTCTCTATAATTTCCGGTCCTGGAACCAGGGTCCCCGCATCCATTGAAGCAAGTCACGATCGGAATCCCTGCTCCGGCGCCTTCGCTAGAGATTTCGCTGCCCGCTCCCTGAGAAGGGCCCGCCCATGCTCCCACAGCCACCGCCGCAATACCTGCTGCCAACGATGCCACCGGTCGTGTCCCCGCCACTCTCACATCAGTTTTTATCACCGAGGCAGTCACATCCGCTACAGTCTACATCGGCCAGGCCTGTACTCGTCCCGGCTCCACCCTTGACGACGCAACTACATTTGACTATATCATATCCCACCAGGCCACCCTTCCGGCACCAGCAACACCGCGGCGGCCACCATTACCGTAGATTGTTCGTCCCCAGACAAGAACGCCACTCTCGACGTCGAATGTGATCCTTGTGCAGTTAGCGCAATCAATGCCGTCAACGCTGACGCCTGGAGCTGCACCGGGGGGGAGGAGTGAAAGACCCGCGTCAACGCCCGAGCCGCCATCGATACCACCCCGGCCAATATCGTCACACCCGTGGAAAGAGAGCGGTTCCAAACAAAGGGCTCGAAGATTGCTGCGTGTGCTATGAGGTCTGACGAGTGCAAGGGACCATCTGAGTGCCTGCTCTCACCGACTCCACTTTTCCCTTGCTACGCCGCACTCCGCGCCAGGGCGGGGACAAACCTACAGTCTCCGGCGTGCCGGATGACCGTAACGGTAGACGAGGCCGACAGGAGAGCACTCTGGTAGCACGGCGACAAAGTCATGGTAGGATAGCTGACGGCCGCGTGGCGAACGTTAAAGGCTGAGGGAGGAGGGGAAACGTCCACCAGGACCACACGGAGTGGGAGGTAGGAGCGAGTGACATGCAGCATTTTCCGTATGGTAGGTAGTGGGAGAAACCGCCCATGTGCACGTTTTCTGCCCCATCGTCACGTCTTACGCTTCGATAGGGGCACACTCCCCCCGAGTCGTGTCCAACGGAATAACCCAAGCCACGTGCCTGAATATGGCTTTACATTGCGTGGCAACGAAAGGTAGATCTATGCCCCATTCTCGAAGTATCGGCAGGTCGGTCAACACGGCGGGAGAGCGAGCGTCAAGGGACAGAGTCACCCAAGATTAAGATCTCCTTTGGAATGAGGCCAATATTCCGCCAGAAACGGTAGATTTGTTGCGGAGTGCCACGAAGCGAGGCGAGGAGGACATTGCAGGAGACTCGCGTGACACGATCCCTCACCTACCACAAGTACAAGCGCCATGCAGGATTTACAAGGGATAGACGATCCCTCACCTACCACAAGTACAAGCGCCATGCAGAATTTACAAGGGGTAGATGGATGACAAGCAGAGGTTTTCTTCCTCCGATTCGCTTGCTCACACACGGGGCGACGAGAAAAGTCACAGGGGGCAGTAGACAGGAGAGACGATCGGTTTGGGGTGGCTGCTAAAGGAGAGACTGGGTCGCTCCGTCCGAGGACATTCTACCTCACGGCAGTATTGTCGAGGCTTCGCCTGAGGTATGACCACGCTACCAAATAGAGTGCCGCCCGACCGCGTCAGTTGGCGATACCTTGGTGATCAGGGACTTCGACTGTGGAGTAGGTCACGAAGCGAAGTAAAGGTGGCCAGCATATAGAAGGGGGAAGGGGGAAATATGCTACATCGCGTACCTACTGCGATCGGGCACTATTGCGCGGGACCATAGTAAATAGGACCAAATATTGTTGGTAAAAAAACTAGGTTGATATATAGGTTTTGTGTGTATCATAGGTCCTATTTACTGTGGTCCCCAGTAATAGACGACCCTGCTGAGGAGCCGCTGGAAAACCACCTACGGGTACCCATTCCGTCCACCCAAGGAGGGTTGGTGTGCGCCCTCTGCACGTTAATGCTCGCAGGATGCCTCGCGAGCGGACCCGAGGCCCTGCACCGCGTGGTGCTCAGAGTGGCGGGGGGACAACTGATCTCTCCACCCGCTGACTAGAGGACTGTCCGTGTCCGAAGCAGGGGGGGGGGGGGGGGGGGGGTACAGTTTGCCGACCTCTTCAGTTGAGCGCCCCTAGACTGACGTCGGCCAGCTACGTGACGACCGGCGTTCACAGCACATTAAGCTCATGATTCTAGCCCTTGTGAAGACCCAACCTCTTCGGTTCTCCTGGGCTCCCTGTTCAGCGATGATCAGGACCTCTCTCAGGGGGCTTATCTTGATTCCCCCCGCCGAGAGATTGGGAAGAGGCTGTCGGCCGATACCACGCACTGTTTGCTGTGATCGGAATTCGACTGCCATCTCTTTTGCTTCGACGACCAAGTCCACCGTGGACCTCACGTCCACGAGTACCTGGAAGGCACCGGCGTCGAGTGGCAGGACCACAAGATGAACGCCGTAGGCCAGTGAAGCGCTGCCTGTTTTTCGGTAGCAGCGGCCCCACCAGAGGGGACAGACCCGGCGCTGGAGAACGACCCGTTAACATGGGGGCATCTGGCAGGGAGGCGCCCCTCCGGATGCCACGGAGAGCTGCCAGACTGATGGGAACAGTGATGGAACTCCAGCGGGACAATCGAGAATCCCCTGGAAAAGGCCTTGGGTCGCCTCCGCAACACTCGGGGCGGCAGCATCTACATCAATTAGCGAGGGAGGGAAGGGGAGGACCGGCTGCGAGCGGTAAATGAGACTGGCTGAGAGGATGTAGAAATGAGTCATGAGCAGCAAGTTGAGGAGAGAAGGGTCGGCACGAGCTGGGGACCAAGCTTCAGACTTTGGGGCAACGCACCGCCCCCCTTTGCGGTCCGGAAGAGGGGGGTGGTGGGTAGTACGAGGAGTGAATCTAGCAGAGATGGCCGAAATAGAGAGGGACGCGAAGTAGCGGAAGCTGGCGGGACACGGACCGGCGGATCGGGGGGAGAAGGAAAAGCGGAGCGGCAAATACGCGGAAAGAGAGGAGCACCAAGAAAGGGCGGCGAGCGTACATGATCAAAAACGGTGCGACGCCATCTGAAGGGATCCTCCGGCCCCCGGGTAAGGGCCCCGGGAGCATGAAGCACCCCAACACTCCTCTTGGGCGACACCCGGGGAGACGTGGCGCATGGGGTGTGCCGCGTGACGCTACAGCTTGGGAACCTACCGGTACGTTTTTCATGTGGACAAGGGCGCTGTGTGTTCCACGCGCGTTTTGTGGTTGAGACCCTCGCGAGAGGTACGGCACGCACCGGCAGCACCCCGTTGCTCAGCAGTTGACTGTAGATCCCGGCATACGAGACGGGACCCGATAGGGGCAGCGGTTCAAGCAGACCCGGGCCTTTGCAATCGGGCCGTGTGGATGGGAAGAGTAGTGACAAGCGACACGGACCTACGCAGCTCGGGGCTTTTGTATGGATGGGACCATCACAGCCTAGTTATGGGCCTACTACTCCATGCCGTTTTTCTGGATAACCTACAGAAACACTTTGTGACAGGGAGGAAAGCGCAGCCGAAGTGAGCAGGTGCATACGGTCGCCTGAGCGTTCACGTAGTTGTCATCATCAGCCACGCCCTCGGAGAGTACCGGTCGAACCGGGACTTGGGAGATTCCCGGCTGAACCGGAACTTGGCGACGCCCAATTTTCTCCTGCGAGCAGGCATCCGTTCGGCTCTGTTGCGCTCACCGGGCGGCAGCATCAAGAGGAGACAGAGGTTCGCGTTTTTGGACCGGGGTGGCATAGTAATCCTTCTCCCGTGTTTGATAGTGTACACGAGTGGGGAGTACAAAAGGAAGCGGGATGCCACGTAAAACGCTTCGAACGGACGCGCGCCGTCGGCATGTCGTCACGTGGGAAGGGTGAATGTCGCAGCACGCACTCTTCTGGAAAAGCTGGATTCGGCAGGCAGCAAGGGTGCATGAACCACGCTAGTGGCCTACTTCCTACTCTAAGAATTCACCGCCGCTTCTTCGGTCGCGACTATCACGGTGATGGCAAGTTTCGTAGAGGTAGGGGGCGGAAGGACTCCCCCGTGGCACCCGGGGGAAGAGTATGCCCCCCAGGTACTCTTTGATACCATCCACTCCCCCAGAGCCCTGTAGGGCTCCGGAAACGATGGTCAGCGATTCGCGTATCTCTAGAATATCATCCACACCGATGTCGGGCAAGAGAGATTCGATCGGAGCGTTACAACGTTGGCGAGCAATCGTCGACACGCCGGACGCGTTCCCGCCGAAGATCTGGCAGCTCTTCTTACAGTCATCTTCGCCATGTAAGGGAAAGTACCTGCAGGTCTGCGTGGCATGCCGTGGGGGCGACTCATCATCGCAGGGGCTATATTCGATAGTGGGAGTCGCCACTGAAGAACTCAATTGGGATGTGAGGCAGTGTCGAGCTTCGGTGGGCGGAGAGATGGATCACGTGGGGGCGAGAGCACGAGCGCTACAAGAGACAGCCCAATGCCTCGTTCTGGCCAACTGCTCCAACTCCTTGAACACGGTCAGCAAGATGATGACGCTCGATAATGCGTTTAGCAGCGTACCAGCGCTCAGACTGTTTGTTGCCAAGTGCTGTAAGGGTGCGAGTCAAGCAAATTTTCTATTCCGAATGGATTCTGGGGAGACCCAGACGGTCGCTTGCTCCAGCGGGGTCCACAAACGAGACCCTATGAGGGGGGGCAGATATGTTCTGCCTGTCATTTTCAACCAAGGCTGTAGCCTTTCCGAGAGGAATTCGGGGGGAAAGGATTGGAAACCTTCGCTTGCATGGGCGGCATATCTCTCGGCCGTATGGGGGTCGCGGCCAACACGGTTAGATTTTGCACTTCCCTCCGGCACGAGCTAGACGACATTGGCATCTTGGCCAGCCTCACCAAGGCCGTTGTGCTATCTGGAAAAGACACAACCCGACGGGGGAGGATAGTTCATTCACTCCTGGAAGGTGCCGACGTTCGCATTGCTGATGAAAAAGAGATGCCGATGGTGGGAGTCCCCGTCGGTACCGGGGAACAAGTTGTTGAGCACCCTGTGAGGGTAATGAGGGATGGAGGTGCGGGTCACCTTGCGCGAAGCCTCGCTGATATACCAGATGGGCAAACTGCTCGGCGGCCCTCCTTGCCATTGAATCCCTCGGGTAGAGGACAAGCTCCCTTGCGCGGGTCTTGCATACGTGGTTGTCCCTCGCAGCATGTAGGAGGGCAGACAATAAGGCGCGGTGGGCACATAAATGATTCATCGCTCTACTGGTGGCGACGGGGGCACAAGATTTCTTCCAAGGTGACAAGGTGATTAGCTGACATTGCAGCTTCACCCGCAAGCCGAAGCGCACCTTGCTACGTGGACGGGAGGGATAAGGTTGTCGTCGACAGAAGCGAGGACAATGACCGCCTCTATTAGGAGCAGGGTTAGGATCTTACCGGAGGTTCTGGTGAACAGCTTACCGCCAGTTTGGAAGACCGGGCGAAGAGGGGGCTCACTGAATCAAGCATCGTCGCACAGCTTGGAAGGGGCGCGCGGGAGATTCGAGACACAAGAGGGATCCCAAACAAAGCAATGGCAGGCATCGCCCTTGAACCGTGGCTGAATGGGGTCTCAGTACCGAGGCAGACGCCGCCCCAAGGCGCTCAGGTCCACCACTGCGGTGCTCGGCGTGGCCACCACAACCAAAACTGGGTAAGCTGAGCAACCCTGGCAACTGGGACCGTCACGCCGCGCAAATAGCTCATCTGGACCACCTGCCACAGGTGGCACGGCTGCCGAGACCGGATGACTCACCTTGGGAGATGGAAACAAGAGCCTACGCCAAGGCTCGCTATAGAGTTTGCACGGGACTAGAGCTACCGCCCGCCTTCGGGCTTGGCCTACAGATACCCTCCGAGTCATGCCCCCCGCCAGAGTTCGTGGAAATAGGCAGGTGTATGATGGGGATTGGGGAATACGCAACGGCGAGGTAACCTCTGCTACGATGCACAGTCAACGCGGACACGCGAGTCGCACGCTTCTGTCCTACAGCCAGGGTGAAGATCAGCACCGGCCACTTTTTGGCACAATCTCCCACACACTTAAGTGGCATGAGATTGTAAGAGTTTTATGGAATGGGCAGACCTTCACGGTAGATCTGAACCTGAGGATGGACATCGTCGTCAGGAAAGGAGGTCTTCCAGACGCGACGAACACGGAGTACCGCGACAAGGCCATAACAGGTGGCCGCCCCCCCCTCCGTTGCACAATGTTGGCGTAAAATTACCCGTGTAAACATTGAACAATGTAGCACACGACTAGGCGTAGCGAATTGAGAAATAGTCGACACCTTGTGAGATTTGCTACATTGTTGTGGTACACCATTAGGCGTACCGAATTGAGTAGTTATCGACACCCGGTGGGGTTCGCTACAAAACCGTGGACATAATAAACAATATACCAGAACCCATAAGCCGTCGACAACCTCTCAAGTCGGTACGTTTAATGGTGTGCTACTTTGTCCGATGTCCCACAACGATTTTTAGTGCCCACATCGCCCAAGGGGAGGTCCCGGCCACCTGTGATTCTAACTGAATACAACTCGAGTAGACTCTCAAGCGCGGGTACATCTACAAAGCGGCGGCGGTGGTCACAACGGATCAGCTGCCTCCGCAGTGCGCAAGCGCCAACACTGCGGTTGTCCGGGACGAGTATTATCCGGTGAGCGATGCCGCAAACTTGCCACGAGTGTCTCGCGGTTGAAAGCTTTAAACGTCTGAGGGAAGAAGGTAGCAGGGTCTCCGGCTAGAAAGAGAATCTATAAAAACGACTCTTGCATATTCTCAAGGCTACCAGCCAAGTGGCTATTTCTAGGGGGTGTCTCGCTTTCAATACTCCAATTGCGAGGTCACCAAGAGGCTGGAAGGAGCAGTGGGAAGGGGGGAGGGGGTACTCCTATCAAGCATGGCCGTAATCGTATGGCCATATACCCTCGCATCCCTACCACGCCGTGACCCCAAGCACGCCCATCGACCAGGCGGATATTTCTTGGGGCAGGCCAACACCCACGGCGTGGGGGTGGCACCTGGGTAGGACTCAGGAGGCAAAGACATGAATGGAGTTGATTACTGGGCCAAAGAAGAATGATAACGTATTATGGAGAGGACAATAGGAAAAGTCGATAGACGGTAAGGCGGAGATAGGTAGAGAAAAATCAACGGAAACCGTGTGGGTTCTAGTTCTTTGTGCAGTTGAATGGGAGTGAAATACCTGAGCTGGACTTTCTTGGAGAGGTTGTAAGTCAAGAAAGTATTCTAAGAACGATGGGCAATGGGATAAAACAGCGTGCTACTATGTACTCCTGTCATTTTTTTTTTCGAGTACACACCTACGATAACCTGATAGTATGCTCATATATACATCGGTTATGGAACGGGCTATGCCATTCTGGACCCCGACCGACATATTTTTGTTTCGGTTTTCTACCCACTAACTGTACCTGTAGAGTCATTTCTCATTACTAGCCCACTCATTTCCCATGCATGGTGTCTTGTTGTGACCGCGGGCCAGAGGCAATTCAATGTTGTTATGGTATAGCCTCTCCTCTGTTGCGGCGTTATACCCCCTCTCCCCTGTTGCGACGTTATGGTTTGTAGCAATCGTCCCCTCATCATACCTGGCAGACGGTATCGCCTGCTTTTCTGATGAGCGCCTCGCCACTTCGTTCAGAAGACATCTGGTGAGGCAAACAACAACTAATACAAGAGCTTATAACATCGTCGTGCACCTCGTGTGAGTGACCAGAACAGAGCCAAAAGCATCAACCTGCTAGTAGTAGTCGGTCCCTAGGTCCATTCTGTCATACACTTAACACTGGCGTCGTCGACTAAACGTTTTTGGTACCTATATCGCAAACAGTGGTTGATGAATCGACGACTCTCTCGAAAAATACGAGGAGTGACGGATTCCGCCGCAGAAAGGGATCACCAAGCTCTTCCGAGCGATTTTGGCTCCTTCTCTCTGCTTCCCTTGAAGATAACTGTTCCCCCGAACAGCTCTCCTGTCACGTCTCGGCCCTACCGCATCAATCCCCCGACCGCGAAGCAAGTGGACGCGGTTCTTGATAAATTCCACCGCGGCCGAGGTCACACACCTGCGGAAGCAACTCTGTGTTGCAGAACGCACCCAGGCGAACGCCATCTACGCTCGGGAGAAAGACCAAGGTGGCTGGTGACCACTAGGCACTGGAGCGGATGAGCTCCAAAAAGCCCTCTACACCGTTTCCGCGTCCCCAACCCGTGCCTTCGCAGTGGGTGGTGTAACGGTTATTTTTTTGTCTTTCCTGCTTCTGTCTCGCTCTCAGGTTAGCTTATGCCGCTCCTGGCTACGCGAGTCACACCGCTTCCTTGAGTTTAAGTCCTCGATTTAACTTCCGGGTAGTTCTAGCTTGTTCTGCCTGCGTATCCGTACTTTCGAACTTGTTGTTGTCTGCCGTACTTTCGAACTTGTTGTTGTCTGCTTCGCAATGTCCACGTGTAATCGGCTACCGCCTTGCAAGTTAGAGGTGTCGAAGTGGGTTGTGAAATGCCGCATCCTCGATCCGTTCTCCGAATTCTCCGGATTGTTTTGTTCATGCCTGAGTTTTCTATGAATCTGCATATACGGCCCTTCAGGGTGGGCTGATGTTATGGAATCCCTTCTCCCTTGTTGCGGCGATATATCCCCTCTCCCCTGTTGCGGCGTTATAGTTTGTAGCAATCGTCCCGTCATCATACCTAGCAGGTGTTATCGCCTGCTTTTCTGATGAGCGCCTCGCCCCTTCGTTCATAAGACATCTAGCGAGGCAAGCAGCAACTAATACAAGAGCTTACAACATCGTCAAGCACCCCGTGTGAGTGACCAGAATAGAGCTAAAGGTATCAACCTGCTAGCAGTAGTCGGTCCCTAGGTCTATACTGCCTTACACTTAACAATGTGCTTAAAAAATGAAAAAAACAACTATATTGGGGGACCATAGTAAATAGGACCTACTTTAGACAAAAACACCTATATATTCACCTATTTTTACTAAAAATATTTGGTCATATTTACTATGCCCCCCCCTAATACAATGCAACACAATACGTTCAAACCTACACACCCCGAAGCGCGCTTTGATCGAAGTATCACTAACAATAGTATCGCTAGGATCACTACAATTACGGGGGACCATAGAAAATAGGACCTACAGTACACACAAAAACCTATATATTCCCTGCTTTTACTGACAATATTTGGTTCTATTTACCATGGTCCCCCGAAATAATGGTATAATGGCACCAAGCTTGCACAGACGACTTTCGAGGAAATTTTCGACAGCTGAGGTACATTTGTTTTCTCAACATTAATATACTTGCTACTTGGTGAAAACTATTACCTGGTACTTCATACATCATCGTACTGGTATATATTATATAGTACCAAATGGCCGTTTTTTCCGGAATAGTTCACTTTTCTCGTTTGGCCGGGGGTCTTTGCTCGCGCTTCCTGCTGCGGGGCCCACAGGGGGGCGGCGTGCACAGTACGGTGCAAGCGTCGGCTCCGACCGGGTTCCATGGCACATGCTCTAGGTGGTCAAAGTCACGTGACCCGGCAAGAAACTCAGGGGATGGGGTCCCACTTCCGAAACGTCATCTAGGGGCTTGGAAACCTACCCGGATCTTCGCATTTTTAGCTGCAAAGATTTTGCTCTTCTCGCTTCTTGCCGCAAACTGCAACAGCACGCAGCAGTGCTGCTCGAGCTCGTGCTGCTCGAGCGGCAGCAGTAAAACTACAGCAAAAACAGGCGTACGAGTGCTGCTCGAGTCTAATGTTACTCGAGTGTCGCTGGGTGCTCCTGCTCTACTGCTGACTGCTCGTGTGCCCGTGGCTGCTTGGCCACGTCGTGCTCGTGGTCGTCTCGTGTTCGTTGCGCTTGAGCAATCGAGTGATCGTGGTCTCGTGTCTTTTTTTTAGGTGCAACATAGCCTTGGAAACCTACTCATCATGATGCTCGTGCCCTCGAGTGCTGCTCGAGCAGTACGCAGCTGTACAAGAACAGCAACAACAGCCGTACGAGTGCTGCTCGAATCGAGTGTTGCTCGAGTGCTGCTCGAATCGAGTGTTGCTCGAGTGCCGCTGAGTGTTGCTGCTGCTGCTGCTGCTGCTGCTGAGTGCTCGTGTGCTCGTGCTTGGCCACAAGACGTGAGAAAAGGCTGAGCCACCATATACGTACATACCTGGTGGCATATTTTTGGTTTCTCGGTGCGATTCATCATTTATCGGATCTTTGCCCCAATTATTGGGTTGCGTGTAATAGCCGAGTGTTCACTGCCCTTTGTAAGGTGCCACACGGTTTCCTTATTATTCTGTCACTACCCCTGCCGTTGCTGGCGCTGCTGCTACGCACAAAATCACGGTATAGCTGCTGCTGTTGCTGGGACAGGCTGCTTTTCTTGCTGCTACCCTTATTTTATTTTTGCCCGTGCCACGCGGTTGATTATCTTGCTGCTCCTGTTGTTGCTGCCGCTGCTGCACACACTGCTGCACACAATCACGGTATTATAGTTGCTACGACTACTACTGTTGAGGCTGGCGTCTTTTAAATTTCTTGCTGCTACCCAAAGTATACTTTTGCCCGTGTCACACGGTGGCTTATATTGGTGCTCGTGCTGATTACGCTCCTGCTTCACACACTGTCACGGTATAGCTACTGCTGATGTTGCTGGCGCAGGTTGCTTTCCCTGCTGCTACTCTTCTTTTTTTGTGTCCGTGCGACGGATGTTTTTACCACACCATGGCTATTTCGTGTACCAGTATATTTTGTACCGGGTGTTAATTGCGTTGCGCGTGTATAGGGTTGTCCATCAACTCGTTTTCGAGCTTGATTTTTGTTGGTTGATTCTTTGATCTTCCCGACGAAACATGTGCAGTTCATGCAGATCATGCAGATCCCACCCGGTGAAGATGTACAGATCACGCAAACCAAGATCCCACTCAGGTACACACCTGCCAAATATTACAGATCCTGCGGATCGTACAGATCCTGCGGATCATACAGATCCTGCAGGTCATGCATACCCACTGATAAATATGCGCAAATCATCCAGATCGTACAGACCCCATCCCGATCAAGATGAACATATCATATAGATAACATATATTCCACTCAGGTAGATCATACAGATCCTGCAGATCACACATGTGTACAGATCACACAGATCAAGCTCCCACTCATGTGCACACATGTGAATATCTACCTCATACGGACCCCATCCCGGCTAAACATGATGTGAACAATTAATTATGTAGTATCCAGATTCACAAATCCTGCAGATCATACAGATATCCTGCCAGTTCCCACTCAGGTACACACGTGTGAAATATCTACCTCATCATGCGAAATATCTACATCATCATGCAGATCATACAGACCCCATCCAGGTCAAGATGAACAGATCATACAGATCATGCAGATCACACATGTGTACAGATCATACAAACTCTGCAGATTACACACAGATGAAGACCACACAGGTCAAGCTCTGACTCAGATACAAACGTGCGAAACATCTACCTCATGCAGACCCCATCTCGGCTAAACATGATGTAAACAAGTGTAAAGTATTCAGATTTTACAGATCCTTCAGATCATAGAGAAATCCTGCAAGTTCCCACTCAGGTACACACCTGTGAAATATTTACCTCATACAGACCCCATCCCGGCTAAACATGCTGTGACCAAGTACCTGGCAGGAAGTACCAGATTTTACAGATTCTCCAGATCATACAGAAATACCGCAGATCACACAGGTCCTGCCGATCATGCAGACCCACCAATAAAAATGTGCATATCATGCAGATCGTACATACCCTATCCCGGTGCACAGATCATACGGATCACACAGATTCCACCCAGGTAGATCATACGGATCCTGCAGATTATACACATCCTGCAGATCAATGACACCCACCGATAAACATGTGCAGATCATGCAGATCATGCAGACGCTATCTCGCTCTAGATGTAGAGATCAGGCAGGTCGGACAGATCCCATTTTGGTAGATATGTACTGATTATACAGATCACACACATTCTGCTCAGGTACACATCTATGAAAATTTATCTACACAGATCCCCTTCAGGTTAAACATGTGCATGTCAATGAGATCAACCAGATCCCACCTGGTACACAAGTGCAAAAGATACGGAACGTACATGTCTCCCCAGCAAACTAGTTGGAGTGTGTAGATAATAGATCCTTCAGATCATGCACACAGATCCTCCACATCATGCACACATGACATGCACATCACTGCAGATCGTACAGATCCTTCAGATCATGCAGACCCACCCACGCAAAAAGCCATTCATCAGTAATCGCGGTACGTGTATGTTCAATTAACATGTGTAGTTCATGCAGATCGTGCAGACTCCATCCGGTAGAGATGTTCAGATCATCAAGGATCACACATATATCGATGATACAGATCCCACCCAGGCGATAAATACCTGGATGATACAAATCCCGACAATTTCTTCTGAGTGCTACGCCTTCCTTTGAGCAATACAGTAGTCTATGCCTCGAATACGCCAAGACATTCGAGAGAGCATCGGTGACGACTAGACTACTAATCTTCGCTTTCAGCAATATTGCAGTTAGTACTACTGTACTGTAACCCATGACTCATTTTACTCCGATCATTTTTACTCAAACTAGAGGTGCAAGGGTTTTACCTGTGTCTCCCTTTTTAACTTGCGACACCCCCCGGGTTTCATACCACCCACATCCCGAAGGGGAACCTTGTACATAATACGAATTCATGTATGCAGCAGTATGATATTAATATTACTATTACGGGGGTCCATAGTTAACGGGACCAATTTTTGTTAGTAAAAATAGGTAAATATATTGGTTTTTATGTATACCATAGGTCCTATTAACTATGGACCCCCGTAATAGTACGTGAATATACTACCTGGTACAGCAGTACCGGAATGAAATATGTTGAACGCTCCTCTCCCCCCCTCAGCCCGTTCTCCAAGATAAAACCGAAACCGGTTCGATGTAGAGACCGCGAGGTCATACGATATGATCTCCATGCATGAAAAGAGTAATATTAATAGTAGCATAACACAGACACGTACGTACGCATCTATCGCGTCTCCGTTCTCCTATCTATATGTCTCGAAGGACAAACACGCGTGTTTCATGAAAATAGCAAGTGCAACTACCGTTTCTTGTGGGTGAAATAATGGAATAGTGACGAAAGTGCTACAGCAGTATCTACGTATGATACAGACCTGCTATATACCTGATAGAGTACAGAGAGACCAGTTGCGGCCTCCACCCAATACGTCGGGTACAATGGGTGTAAAGTACCAGGTATGAAACATGAAAAGAGAGAAACCGAGGAACCAAGGTGCAGCCCTGTCATATCCCCCTCTCGCGTCAGATAGATATCGATACCACCGTTACGTTGTTACATACCCCTGGTACCTGGTATCTGCTTTGTATATACAATAAATTCGTTGAAGAGGTCAGGTGTGAGTGGCACACACCGACCGATACCGAGTGCATTATAGCATTATAGCAATAAACCAGGGATAAAAATCCCGCTGGCCCGAAAGTACGGCGCGTTCTAATCGTTTATGTATGACGTATCCTCTTCTTGTAGGATCATCAAATAAATTAAATAAATGTGACAACCTTGTTGCAAAGTTACGGGCAGTGCCATATTAGCGGTTCCTCTGCTTCTCCGGACGGAGTTTCTGAGCACGAGGGCAAGTATTTCTCTTTGAGGCAATATCGGTAACAAATAGTAACGCCTCCACAATAGTAGAGGGGAAACGGGGATACCATGACACTTTTTAGTCGGACTCATCACGAAGCTGATGATAAGCCACACAAAACATACGTACGTACGCATTCGTCCGTTTCGGTTAAGAGATTTATCTGTATTTTATAGGGCTGTGAGTAGGCTGACTAATAGTCGCCAGCTAATTATTAGTTGGCTAAGTATTATAGTTAATTGCGGCGGTGCCAACTATCCAACTATTTTTCACGTTTGGGTTTCCTTGCTTGTAGGAAGGCATGTTCTTAGGTTCTTAGGCTTGTATGGTATGGGGTGTGTATTTCCCAGCATCTCCAAGTAGTACGTATTAATAGGACATTACTATTACGGGGGACCATAATTAATACGACCTACGGTACACACAAAAGCCTATATATTTACCTATTTTTATCAACAATATTTGGTCCTATTTACCATGGTCCCCCGTAATAGCTAACTACACGCTGCGAGCACGCGGAGAGGTGTTCTGCAACTCATTGCGCATCAACCCATCGCCATCAACTGTGCCGGTGCCGATGGCAAGACCGAAGGTGCCGGCAGCGCCGGGCCTGGCCTGTCAACAGACCCTTGAAGGCTGTGTTGAAATGTCCGTCGAGCAAGTGGCCGTTCCGAGGGCTCCTCCGCGATCGAGTGCGCGCAACTGTTATTTTGTTTAATGCTATTTTACTGGTGGTCTGCTACTGCGTGCCACACGAGTATTTACTGTTACCACAAAATTTAACACCAGTGAGAGACCCCCAAGCCGGGACGGGATGTCCACATTTCTGGTGCATCGCTATAAAGTCTGATAAACTGAAACGAAATTGAAACTTTTACCTTTCGTGATCACCAGCAGAGATAAACCTGGCCGATTTATCATATGTTTTTCGAGTGTAAAACGGAGCCAAATAGCATTTGTTTTACCTCCGGCGGCGCCTTGAGCCCTCCGGGGGCGCCTCCGGCGGCCCCCCCTCGGCAGGGGGAGGGGCTTTCTTGGCTCGCTGCGCCCGCCTGAGTTCGCCAGCCATCTAGTCGACTAGCGTTAGTTTGTTGGCTGGCTTCGCCAGCCAACTAATAACTAGGCGGGAACTCCAGCCAACTCACAGCCCTAGTATTTTAGTATTCGTGCTGTTTTGCGGTGTATTTGCTACCGCGCTCTGTGATGTTCTTGTAGGGCCTACGTACGTGAACGTGGTTTGTTTATATGGGATAATAACTGAGCTACTCAGATAGCACTGTGTAATGTGTAAAGTAGTATGGACCTAGGAACCGACTACTGCTATTAATAGCAGGTGTGCCTCTGGCTCTGCTCTGGTCATTCACACAATGTGCTTGACGATGTTGGCAGTTTTAGGCTCTCGTATTAGTTGTTGCCGGCCTCGCCAGATGTCTTCTGAACGAAAGCGCGAGGCATTCATCAACAGGCAGGCGACAACGCCTGCCAGTTATTTTGATGAGGGAACGCTTGCTACAAATAATAATGCCGCAACCGGGGAGATGGGATACCATGTCACTAGCCCACTGTGAAGGGCCGTATATGCAGCTTCATAGAAAACTCAGGTAGGAACCAAACCCATCCGGAGAATTCGGAGAATGGATCGAAGATGTGGATCTTCACCACCCAGCCCACTCCCACACCTCTACCTAGTAAGGCTGAAGCCGATTCCACGTGTACACTGCGAATCAGACAACAACAAGCCCGAAAATACGGGTACGCGAAAGTAGGTAAAACAAGCTAGAAGATGGAACTACCCGGACGCTAAATCGAGGAACTAGAACTCGGGGAAGCGGTGTCGCTCGCGTAACCAAGAGCGACATATAGGCCAAGGCTAGTCGAGCAATGTGCCATTGGTTGGTTGAAAGTATCTGAGAGGGAAACACGAAAGAAAACAGTACCTATAACATTTTCCACAGCGAAGGCACCGGGTGCTTCGAAGATATGAACAGCAAAAGGTGGGGGATGACGAAACATGTACTGGCGCAACGGAGCTCACTCGAACAGTGAGAACAGTGTCGGAATGGAGAAAATCACGCCGTGAGAGGACCCAAGACAGTCAAGACCCGATCCTACAGAAAAAGGGCGGAAAGGACGAGTACGAGATTTCGGCTACACTAAGCGTGCTAAAACACAAAACACATAAAGAGCAGACATCGTCATGGCCCATGCAATATCGCGCGGGAGAGGGCGGATTGCAAACTGGGGCTGATACTAAGAAAGCAGAGGGGGAACGCATGAACGGCAAATGTGGTCAGACCTAAACCTAGGGCAACCCATGAGGTGCGTACAAAAAGGCTCACGAACACGGCCTCGGGAAAACCAGTGAGAGGCCAACGGATGCAAGAAGAAAAAACAAACTTTGGCACGACTGGGCACGGTGGTCCTAAAGAATCGAAGCAGGTCACAAGAAGAATTCACGAAGCAATCGAAAGTTTCCGCCGCTCTCGAAAAGGGGGCGAAAGAAAACGTAGATATTGAACGCAAGAGACGCGTGGCCGAATAGCAAGGAGGCGGAAGTGAATCCAAAGAACTCAGCAGCCGGTTGCCGTGAAAGCAGGGAAACGACTTGAGAACTTGTGGAAACTCAATCAAACAGTACACTTACAGCACAACAAATCAAAGAAACCACGAACATCGTGACACGATATCAACCCCAGCCTCGGCGACTACAGAAGAGACGCATGTGAAAACAAAAAATGGCTACGGGGACATGTTCAAGTCAGCAGCGCCAGCTAATTCAGTTCCGCGGGACTCGTTGACGTTGCAGAAAGCACCATGCATAAGGGAGCTTGCTCGGTACACTTGCAGACGCCACGAGTGGCAAACGGTTCCTGGAGCCGTAGTATACCACACGGAAGGTAGCACGAGCTTGACCGGTCCGGGGTCGTCCAAGAAGCGAACTACGTAGTGTGCACATAATTTTTTCTGAGCCACCAAAGACGATATTGACCCTTGTACCAGAAGTGGACGCCGATAGATAGGATGGTGCCGCTGGACCGGCGAATCCACGTTTGCTGGTCAACGTAGCTGTATCCAGGAGGCAGAAAACGGGCGCCCTTGTCTTAGGCGAGCTCGCGTTGAGCGGCGCCACGGGCATACGGTGGTACGCCCTGTTTGCCTGTCGACGTTGCAAGGGCGCGTCGGCCCAGTAGTTGATGATGTGTCGGCGAGAGTGAAGGAGGTCCGATTCACTTTCCCAAGACGGCCGTAGGAGGCCTTTCTAGTGTATTTCATAGAGAACGGCGATGACTCCGCCCCGGCCTCGGACAGACCGGTGCCTGGAAATGTTGTCGACCTCCAAACTCAACGGGCACGGAAACGCTGTCGGCGGTGACGTGGACGGGGGGGGGGCTGGTGGTGTGGTTGTTGAGAACGTATTACGTTAGTTCAGCTGGAAGGTATCGGGGAGGTCGGTTGTGTCGTGTAGGTTGGAGCAAGGTTTACAGCGGGCCAACGTCACGCGACAATGGGCGTCAGCGCCCGGCATGTCGTTAGGAAGGTCCAAGTATACAAATTTGGCGGCCAAAGGGCGGCCGTCCGGCATGGAGTTGGAGGGCGCGGGGCCGGCAGCTAATATTTTTAAAGGACCCATCCAGTTGAGCGATAGCTTCACCTTGAGAACCTCGGCGTCTGTGCCAGATTTGGCACCCTGATGAATGGTGGCAGCGGTGTTGTAAATCCATACTCAGTAACCGATGATGTAGGTAGGGTGTTGTTTGAATACGTCCGAGAGCGCTGAGTTACGGCGCTCCTCGCGAGAGACTGTGGTAGCGTGTTGTTCACGCACCACCGCATGCACATGCCGTTGGCGTTCGGCGGCAAGGTCGCAGTATTCCGCTTGATCGCGGATGAGGCTTTGGTGGCATCGGGCGTAGTGTTGCTCGGAAATGGTGAGGGGACCGCGAAGGAGGCGGTTCATGTGCACCTCATTGGGGACCAACCTGAGGGGACCGCGAAGGAGGCGGTTCATGTGCACCCCATTGGGGACCAACCCGGTGACGGCGCTGACGGAATTGTTGTAAGCATATTCCACGTGCGGCAAATTGATGTTCTAGTCGTCCTGGCTTTCCTTGCAGTCCATCGCTAGTATCTGAGCCATGCTGTGATTGACGCGCTCGACGCCGCCGTTGCCGTTGGAATGATAGGCGTTTGTGGCGATTTTTTGCATGCCCAGCAGTTTGTACTCGGCATGTGGAGAAGAAATGCAGTTCATTGCCGGAGAAGAGGCTGACCGGACACCCGCAAAGAGGTACTTAGTGTGTACTTATTGACAAATATGTCAGATGCGCCTTCAGCCGTGAATTCCACAGCCGAGACGGCGTACATGTTTGCGCGCCGGCTGAACCTATCCTTGAAGAGAAGAATGTAGCAGTTGCCGCGAGGCGTGACGGGAAGGGGGTCGTAGTAGTCGACGCTCACCGCGACACCAGGGCCGGCCGGCAAGGGGAAGTAAAAATCCAACGTACCATTTATCTGGAAGAGTTTCGCGCCTGGTATTGGAGACAACGGCGAATTCACCACCGCGTGCAGATGCACATACTTATCCACAAATGAAGAAAAGCTTCCGAGATTAGAAAGCGTTCGAGCGACGCCGAGATGGCAGGAGGCATTGGCATGGCACGCTTGCGTAATCCACGGACGCATAAGTTGAGAGACGTTGATTTGCGTAGGTTCGTCGTCCAAGAGGCAGTCGGAACGTCTGTCAGCCTTGTCGGGACGCGCCAGGGAGGGGGTTAGCTTTTGCACGAGCAAGAGGATGCCGTCGTCGTCTGTATAGAGGCGTCTTTTATCGGCTACAGAACACACTTCGGACAACGGTGGGCCTTTGTGAGGCGCCAGGTGAAAGAGAAAATCGTTGAGGAAGACCGAGGGACAGCCAAGAGAATGTACCGAACGGCGGCGTCATAGACCGATTCAAGGAATTGTTCACGTGCCCATTCGGAGTGCGTGCTTTGCTCGACAGATTCGATAAACTCGACTTCTGCCGGTGACGGTATCTCGGGGAGAGCGTCTGGAGTGCTGGTACGCCGAGGATCATCTGGAGCGAACGTACCAAGCAAGGGCGGAGCAAGTGTGACCGCGTCGGTGGTGGGTCGAACCAGCACAGTCGCAACAGGGTCGATGGAGGGCCGGGGAGAAACTTCTGAAGGGGGGGTAGTCCGAGGCCGCCGCGGCTTGCGCGCCGTGGGGGCTGGTCGTGGGACAGTAGGTGGAGTGGGTTGTAAACGAACGAAACCGTAGTCCACGGCGGCCATAGGCTTGCCAGCAGCGGTAGCTTGGCGACGGCGGGTCAGCGACGAAATGAGCCCCGACGGGGGGAAGGGACAGCAGAGCCGTCTGTGAAGAGGAAGGCAACAGAGGCGGAGCCGTGGGCACAACCGGGGCTTGATCACTGTGGGTCCGGGCGACGCGCGAGGCTGAATGAGACGCAGCAGAAGCCTCCTGAGGACCTGAACCCGTTGGGTGCTCGGCTGAGTCGTGATGGACAGGGAGAGCAGAAGGGAAGGTTTCCGACCTGCCTTGTCAAGGGCGACGTTGGATAAGACGGGAACCGCTACGGAGTTGTAGTTCGGTGCGTTGCCGTTGGTGCGTGATGGGGAAGGCTCCGAGGAAGTGGCGTGTTGGCCAAGGTCCGTGCCTTCGACTAAAGCCGATAGAGGTGCAACAGGAACTGCGAACACGGAAGCGACGAGGGAATCGCTGGCGCATGTGTTGGCAGAAAGGGCTCAGTTGGAACCTCGCGGAGTGATGTCAAGGGGAGCACGGCAAATAATTCTCCAGATGAAGCATCGAGGTCGTCAACCCTCACTCGGTGCCTGTGCTGATGAAAGTCGCGGAAGCGAGAGCCCACCCATGCCTGAGCTTGGATCGGAGGGGCACCAGCCCACCCAAACCGACACGCACGGCGGAAGGTTCACCCAGGAGTAGGCCGTGAGAGCGAATGAGAGAGATGCGTTCTTCGTCGGACGGAGTGAGACTGCTGGGGCCGTCACAGTTGCGTTCCGTCGCAGGCAAGGGAAGGCGGGACAGGAAGTCGGCGTTCCCGTTGGCACTTCCTTTGCAATATTCCAGAGTGTAGTTGCACGCAGTGAGAAATTCCAGCCACCACTGTACTCGCGAGTTGTGTTCTGCGATCTTGTCGAGGCTTTCAAGCGCCTTGTGGTCCAAAAAAAAATGAAATTTCGTACCCCAAAGGGTAGCCGCGAACGTGGCTGATGCTCCACACGATGCTGCTCGCTTCCAGATCGAGCGAAGTCCAGTGACGTTCAGACTCGATGGTAGCGCGGCTGATAAATACGATGGGGTGAATGGTGTGGTCGTCCTGGTCTTATTCGAGGGTGGCACCGAAACCGTCCACACTGGTGTTGCAGAGAGGAGGAATGACTAAAGTTGCCCGTGACGGCGTCCCAGTTGTGGTAGACGAGGATCGGGGGTGTGGTCAACTCGGCCAGGAGTTTCCGCACGATAGCTTCCATTACTGGAGTAAAGGCGAACTTGACGCCTTGGTTCAGAGGGAAAGTGATGGGCCGCATGCGCTTGACCATATCGCGCATGAACTCTCTGCAATAGGAAAGTGCGCCCAAGAGGGAGCGTAGCTGCTTCAGGTCTTTGGGCATGGGCATTTTTGTCAGTGCTTCTACGTTTTGTGCGTTCGGTATGACGCCGGCCGGAGACATGATATGACCAGGGAAGTCCACATCCGTGGCGCCGATGATAGCCTTTCGAAGGGAAACTTTGATATCTTGTTTCCGCAATCGCAAGAACAATTCCATCATCTTGGTGACATAACGGAAGGGATCGGCGTCGAAGACGATGACGTCGTCGAGGTAGGCAGCGACGTGGTCAATGCCATTGATGACCTCCATGACGACTTTGGCGAACCATCCTAGAGCGACGCTGCTTGCTTGAGGCATAACCAGCCACTCGAAGAGGCGCGCGAATGTACATACAGCAGTGAGAGGTATCGTGTCCTATAGCACTGATATCTGGTGGGAAGAAGAAACAAGATCGGAGAGTGAGAATATTCGACCGGTGCCAAGTTTGTCGAGGACCTCATCGACGCGAGGGGTGAGGAGCTGGCCAAGGATGTTGAGTTTATTCAGCTTCTTGTAATTCACAGTGATGCGGATGCCACCGGAATTCTTGGGGATAACAACCACTGGGCTCGCCCATGGAGATTTGGATTGTTGGATGAGGCCGGCGGCAAGGAATGTGTGGAAAACCGCGTCCACTTGCTTTGCGGTCAGGAAATTGATGCGGTACGACCGAGACGTGGCAGAAGAGCTGTGGGGGGGAGTAGTCATCATGAAGGGGAGCAGGGAGCAGGACCCAAAGTTGGTGGGAGGCTTCGAGAACACATCGGAGAACTCAGTCAGGAGTCGTCCAACTGCGTGATGACGGTTGGCGCCTAACCGGCACAACGCAATTCAAATGCTATTTCACGCACGTGCGACGGCGAGTGGTTCCATACTTGTAGAAAGCTCGTGCGTTGGTCGGTGCTTAATCGTTCGAGCAGGGTAGGTGAAGGGGAGCGGTCGACAGGCAGAGCCGAAGAGGCAGCGGATTCTTCGCGTGTCGGGGTTGTCTCGTCGCGCAGATGGTGGACGAAGGGATCCAGGCACTGTGATGGTGAGGGCTGGTCCGCGTCCATGACATGAGTGGGGATTGGCCCTGGGACTTATATTTTGATGGGCGCCAGTGTCGTGAGAACGTAAAAAGGGAGCTGGAGCATCAGACAGGACAGCTTTCAGGGGTACGCGTAACAGCGGACAGGAGGAGGTGCCAAGCAAGGCACCTGGGTCTAGATCCGCGACGCCGGCTATTGGGATGAGCTGGCGGTCACTTTCCACAATGCGTTCTTCCACAGAAAAAATCAGTGACCGCGTGCAACATGTTGACCAGGTAGCAACCGGCGAGGGCAGGGGCACCATTGCCGCGAATCAAATCGACATCGACAAGTCGATGGTCGCGAGACAAGGTGATGTCGGTGTCACCCACATAGAGAAGGTGGGAGCTTTCAGAGTGAGCCGAAGAATCGGGGACAAAATCTGTTGCGCCCTGTAGTCCTGGGAGCGACAGCGTGAGCTCCGCGACAACCCGAGTAGCCATCGGGTAGGGAGCCATCGTACAATAGGAGCGACCCTGGAACTTCATCTAGCTGTCGCGTCCGAGTAGCACTTCGTCTTGCATAACTTCAGATGGGATGACGTATGCCCATACGGCAAGTGATGCAGTTGCTTCGTCGTCGTGGAAGAATTGTACGCTTAAGAGTACTGTAGCGGAGGTCTCAAGAGACGGGGACTTATCAAAGCCGTCCCACGACTTGGGAAGAGTACGTCGTTCGCAGGTAGCGGAGGCAGCACCCACGCGTTTAGTGCTGTTGCACGCATGGATATTAGTGAAGGTGTGCGGCAAGCCCGTACCCAAGAGGGCGACACATCCAAGCTGCACAGCAGCTAGGCCACTGTGAATCTTGATTTTGGTGGTGAATGAAGAATCGTCCATGGTTACTACACCAGCAGCAAGACAAAGTCCTTGCTCGGCGAGCAAGGGGGGGTGCTGACCGGCGCGGGCGACGGACATTCCTGCGAGAACGTCGCCGCCGTAGTCCGATGGCACGTTTGGAGGAGATTCGAGATAACCCGACAGGGGGGCGACTGCTGACATGTCACTTGAGCACAGTCCCTGTCGGTGGCGGCGAGCGGTCGCGGAAGAGGCGTCCGACGGTTTGCGAGAAACTTGCCCAGAAAATGTAAGCCGCGCCACAGGGGTGGCTAACGTGCAGAAATAGCATCGGCCCTGTATCAGATGCCCCATATGAATTCGTAAGGGCTAGCTTCCGCGAGACGTTTGTTGCCTGTATCCAGAAGATGGGTTCGCATGGGTGGGGTTTGAGCGTCCTTGTCGCTGTGTCCGGGCTTGCAGCGGGCTGCAGAATTAAGCCATCGGCAAGAGTGAGTGAAAGGAACCAGGATCTACCTGTTGCAAGCAATTACAGAGGGGATATGGCACTACCAAATACAGCAGCAGTAACGCAAATGCTCGTGTTACCAACAAGCGAATAACCAGGCGGACGAGGAGAATATGAAAACTCCCCTACGTCGCACGGGCCAACATCGCATGGGCATATAGCGGCTGTTGCACCAGTCTCACCGCACGATGTACTGGGAAAGTGACAAGTATCATACTCTCGACCGCAATCACCAAAACGAGAACACATCAAACAAAAAGCAAGAAGCCGAAAAAGCAGGCTACAAGAGCGAATAGCCACATTTGTCGACGGAAGCCAATCAGACCTCGAAGAGGTGCCAAAAGCGTCTAGTCGACGACGCCAGTGTTAAGTGTAGAGCAGTATGGACATAGGGACCGACTACTGCTAGTAGGTGTGCTTCTGGCTCTACTCTAGTCACTCACACGAGGTGATTGACGATGTTGGAAGTTATAGGCTCTTGTATTAGTTGCTGCTTGTTCGTTTGGATCGTTCCAGCAGCGACGGTTACAAGTTGTAGAGGGTTGCGTATATCTTCGGAGGCATTATATGAATTATGCCGTGTGTTCACGAGGAGAGTTTGAGCACTCCGTTCTCTGCTCCGTTCTCTGCTCCGAGCTACGAGCTAGGCTCCGCCCTCTCTCCCCCTCCTCTGTCCTCTAATACAACGACTATAAAGCAACTCATCAGACCACGTGGTGGTCAGGGCATCCAGGCTTGGACTCTACGAACACACTAGTGTAATACTTGAACGTTTGAGGTCTGGTACAAGAAGCCCACGATGCCCTCGAAGGGATCGGCTCAAGAAGAGCACGATTCTCGGAGTGATGTTGAAACGCTGCGACTGGAGGTCAAGCTGGCGATGGAGAACAGCGAGGCGTCGATGCTGAACGCCATGAGGGAAATGATGGCCGAGTTCATGAGGAACAACGGTCGATCGGAGCCAGGCAGCGTTGAAGGCAGCGTTGCTGTAGGAGAAAGTCCAGCAGAGGTAGGAACCACAGCTGTAGGGGAAAGCCCAAGAGGGGCAGTACCCACTGCTGAAGTACGAGAGACTACTGCTGCTGTTGAAGCAGGCATTGGTCGATCGGAGTCCGGTAGCGCTGAGGGTAGCGCTGCTGTAGGGAAGAGCCCACAAGGGGCAGTACCCAATGCTGTGAGAGAGATCCCTGCTGCTGCTGTAGGCATGGCAAGGGATATTGCAGCAGAACAAGAGACAAATTTACGTGAGGACGCCTCGCCAGATTGGGAACAACTGGACGCGGAGGAACTGCGTTGCCTGTCGAGGTTGGCCCACCGAGGGGTGAGTCAGACCAGTATGGGAGGACAGGAGGATGGGGTGCATACCCTGGCGCTGAATACGAGGTGGAGGCTCGGAACCTGGCATCACGTGACAGCATCGGGCGAGCTGACAACATCAAGGCTGTTCGAGAACGGCATTACCGACTTTCTGGAAACAGGAAGAAGGGGTCCAACGCTGGCCACGTAGGCCATGTGATGTACGCCGCCGGCGGCGGCGGGGGGGTAGCGGTGGTCGCGGGAAAGGTGGAGGAAATGGCAAAGAAAAAGGTGGACGGGGTCACGGACGACGCGGTAGAGGCACCAACGAGGACGGTGGTGGCTCGGCCGCGGCTGCTGGTGGCAATGGCAGCAATGCCAAAGCCGCCAGCGGAAGTACTCCAGTGGGCAAGTGTCATAGGTGTGGCAAGAAGGGCCATTGGAGGAGCGAGTGCACGGCGAAGCTATACAGTCGATGCCAGGGACGGGGGCACTCTGCCGATGCCTGTCCCACGTCCATGGATCGATGCAGTCGATGCAACGGGCTGGGGCACGCTGCTGATGCCTGCCCCTCATCGAAAGAAGAAGCTGTCATGGCGGTGACGAGTAAGGATGGGGCAAGGGACGACGACCCGGACAAAGGTACGGTCCAGGCCTCAGCTTTCAAGGCCGAAGAGACAGGCACGCGGAGCGATGGTTCGGGGGAAGGGGAGTCTGCTTGGCAGGTAGGAGGCGAGGCTTGGAGATGTGATAGTGGTGCGCCTACTCACATGACGCCCTCCGCTGACTGCATGATCATCTATAGAGAATGCAACTTGACTCTCCGAATCGCTGACGGATCCACCCGAGCGATCGAAGGTTACGGTGACGTGAGCGTTGTTTTTCGGTCCGGAAACGGTCCCGTGCAAGTGCTGCTTACGAACGTTGCGCACGCGCCGGATCTCCGCTACCACTTATTTTCCCTGCCCACTCTCGTCCAAAACGGCCACACTTTCGAAGGGCGCCCCACGGGTGTTGTGGTCAGGCTCAAGTCAGAGCGTTCGATCGTGTTTCCGTTGAGTGGGACCCTCTACAGCCTGTACGGCTACCGGGTCGACCGCAGTTGTGGGGAAAATGCCTGTGCTGTACTCGCCCCAGGACAACTGCCCAACAAGTCTGCAATAAACATCAACGATTTCCACTGCGCTGCTGGACACTCCCACGAGGTACTACTTCGCAAGACCGCGGAGCAGCAAGGGATTGTCCTCGAGGGAGAGCTACTGGAGTGCAAAGGATGCTCCATGGCAAAGGGTCTCCGCAAAGGTATCAAGCAGTCCACACACACGAGCAGATAAGAAGCCCGCGAGGGTTTTTGTGGATTTGAGTGGATCGAAGGTGGTAGAGTCTCTCGGGCGGAAGTGGTATACTCTCATCGTGCGCGACGATTTTTCACGATATACGTCGGTGTACTTTTTGCGCCACAAGTCGGACGCCGCGGAAATGTTCGAGCAGTTCCTTGCGGATTCTCGTGCAGACGGTGTCCCTTCTACATTGGTAATCGTCCGATCTGATGGGGGTGGTGAATTCCGCGGGGAAAGTTTGGCGACCTGTGTAGATCACGAGGGATCAAGCAGGAATTCACGACGGCCGACAGTCCCCAATTCAATGGAGTAGCAGAGCGCGCGGTTTGATAGAGACGGCCGAATCCAGGCTCAAGAGCTTTTTCCTGGCGAGAAACTCCCGGCCACGACGTCGTTGTGGGCGGAAGCGTCCCACCGGGCGTGTGACGCCTTGAACTGCACAGCAACAACAGCTAACCCGCAGAGCAAGTCGCCGCATGAGATGAAGGAAGGTGGCCCCCCCCCGGTAGTACTACTGCCCTTCCTCAAGCCTGTCTACTGCGAGGTGAAGAGGGAAAACAAGTCACAGGCGAAAGTACAAGAGTGCTTTTACCTTGGCCCTGCAACAAACAACCCCCGAGACTCAGTACGAGTGCTGACAAAGAAACGCACTGTGCTTATTACGCGCAATGTCACCTGGCAACGCGTGTCACCTGCACCACCTGTACCTGCCGAGGCGAATGACTCCCTGTCTACGGAAAAGGGGGGTCAGAGGCAGACGACGTGAGCACGTCGGATCGAGGTGGTGGGGGGGTGGTGGATGAGCTGGACGACGGTCTGGCTCACTTTAACGACCTCGACGTGACGTGGGGTTTTGACCTGGACGCGTTTATGCTGGAGCGCGCACAGCAGGCACCTGCCGGCGGCGAGGCCGGCGGCGAAACACCCAAGACGATGGGTTCGTCTAAGGGGGCGCCGTGGACGCCTCCTCGGTCCCGGCAGGGAGGGCCGAAACACCCGAGACGATGGGTTCGTCTCAAGGGGGCGCCGTGGACGCCTCCCCGGTCCCGGCAGGGAGGGCCGAAACAGCCGAGACGATGGGTTCGTCTCAAGGGGGCGCCGTGGGCGCCTCCTTGGTCCCGGCAAGGAGGGCCGAAACAGCCGAGACGATGGGTTCGTCTCAAGGGGGCGCCGTGGACGCCTCCTCGGTCCCGGCAGTGAGGGCCGAAACAGCCGAGACGATGGGTTCGTCTCAAGGGGGCGCCGTGGACGCCTCCTCGGTCCAAGCAGTGAGGGCCGAAACAGCCGAGACGATGGATTCGTCTCAAGGGGGCGTTGTGGACGCCTCCTCGGTCCCGGCAGGGAGGGCCGGAAGCGACCCGGACTCAGCACCAGCCTCCGACACCGTCCAAGGGAACGGTGAGGATCCCCACGCGGTCCTGTCGGGGAGGACCGCACACGAGCTCAGCAGCTGGGGCCGGCTCCCCCCGACAGTACGGGGCCGGACCCGGGGTCAGAGCCAACGCCTGGAGAGTGAACCTGCCGTGCACCAGAAAAGGATGGATGGAGGAGCCGCAGACGCGCTGCTTGCGGCAGCGTACGAGTCGTGGACGAAGCCTGGGAGGATGCTGGACCGTACGTCCTGGACGACGGAGGACGCAGTGGGTTTGATGGCCGGAGGACCTGCTGTGGAGAACAAAGGGGAGTTGAGCGTGTGCATGCCGAGTGGTTTCCCGGAAGACGTAGAACCGCCCCCACAGTCCGTAGCAGTGTAGGTCTGACCCGTGTGTGTTTCGCATGGTTGTGGACGGCAAGGTAGAACTGATCATGGCCGTTCATGTAGATGACATCGTGATCGCAGGTTCGGATGAGACATGCAAAGATTTCCGTGCCGCGCTAGCTATGAAATTTCCCACGATTAACCTCGGCGAACTCACTTGGTACACTGGTTGTGCTTTCAAATGTGACTGGGAACTGGGGACATTGGAGATTACGCAGGAGGCGTTCGTTGAGAGCATGCTGAATCGTTTTGGTGTTAACTCATCCTCTGACATCCCCGCGACCCCCGGAGTGGAACTAGGTCCAAGAGAGGAGGGCGAACTTGGAGGAGACTGGCCGTACAGGGAGGCTGTGGGCAGCTTGATGTGGTTGTCGACCATAACGAGGCCGCACATCTCGAACGCTGAGCGTGCTGTGGCGCGCCACTCCCACAACCCAACGGAGAGGCACTGGAAGGCAGTTTTGAAGATTATGTCTTACCTCCACGGGACCAGGTTTATGGGATTGACTTTTGTGCGGGTCTCGGGTTTGGATTTGACTGCGTACAGTGATGCTGATTTTGAGGATAAGTCGAACGATAGGCGCTCGGTATCGGGGACGGGTAATTACCCTAGGGGGTGCGGCCGCCAGTTGGGCAAGTAGCACGCAGAGGTGTGTTACGTTGTCGACAGCAGAAGCAGAGTATGTCGCCCTGGGTGAAGGGGTGAAGGAAGCTTTGTTTACGGGCGCGGTGTTGTCGTTTATCTGTCCTGAGCTAAGCGGATCATGTGTCCGGGTTTTCGAGGATAACCAGGGGGGCATAGCGTTGGCTGAAAGCCCTCTTAGTTCTGCTTGGAGTAAGCATATCGACGTGCTTTTTCATTTTATCAGAGAGCTACTTCGTGCTAAGAAGATCGACATTCAGTTCGTAGCTTCGGAAGAGCAGCATGCGGATATTTTGACGAAATCCCTTGCTGCGACCCCTTTTAAGTCTCACCGTAGGTTCTTGTTGAATCTGCCTTTGGAGGGTGGGTAAGGGGGTATGAGCATTATTCGATGAGTACCATGTTTGAGTGATGCGAGGAATAATTTGTCAGGTCGCCAACCCTGCGCTACTTTGAGGGGCATGGGGGAGTAGGGCACCGCTTGGCATTTTATTTCCTGGTCATGGTCATCGTTTGGAATGCGACCGTTGTTTCAATTGCAATGGTTTGGAGTATATGTGTTATACAGGGGGTTTTGACTCGGTGGCCGGGTTTCCTCTTGCAGGACTGTCGTTGGCTGTTCTTAGGTCCTAGCAAGTCTTGAATGTCTTGTCGGTCTCGTCACTACTGTGAAGAGCCAGGGAGGGTGTTCGTTTGGATCGTTCCAGCAGCGACGGTTACAAGTTGTAGAGGGTTGCGTATATCTTCGCAGGCGTTATTATGAATTATGCCGTGTGTTCACGAGGAGAATTTGAGCACTCCGTTCCCTGCTCCGTTCTCTGCTCCGAGCTACGAGCTAGGCTCCGCTCTCTCTTCCCTCCTCTGTCCTCTAATACAACGACTATAAAGCAACTCATCAGACCACGTGGTGGTCAGGGCATCCAGGCTTGGACTCTACGAACACTGCTTGCCTCGCCAGATGTCTTGTGAACGAAGTGGCGAGGCATTAATCAGTCAGACAGGCGACCTGTATGATGAGGGGACGCTTGATATAATTAATATTTCCGCAACTGGGGAGAGGGGATACCATAACACTAGCTTACCCTGAGGGGCCGTATTTGCAGATCCGTAGAAAACTCAGGCAGGAACCAAACTCATGCGAAGAATTCGGTGGCACCCGCATCACGGTGAATTGGAAAGAAGCTGAATAAACTCGGCATCCTTGGCCAACTCCCCATCATCCACCAAGGGTAAGGCACCGAACTCTAGCAGATATCGCCCATGATTCCTTCGCTACCAAAGACCAAGATCCACAGTGGCCTAGCTGCTATGCAGCACAGGTGCCAAAAGCGTCGTGCCGTCAACGCCAGTGTTAAGCGTAGAGAAGTATGGACCTAGGGACCGACTAGTGCTAGCAGGTGTGCCTCTGGCTCTGCTCTGGTCATTCACACAAGGTGCTTGACGATGTTGGAAGTTATCGGCTCTTGTATTTGTTGCTATTTGCCTCGCCAGATGTCTTCTGAACGAAGGGGCGAGACATTCATCAATCAGGCAGGCGACAACGCCTGCCAGGTATGATGAGGGGATGCTTGCTACAAATCAAAATGCCGGAACTTGGGAGAGGATGTACTAGCGGCAATATCAATTGGAGCAAGCGTCCCCTCGTTATACCTGGCAGGCGTTGTCGCCTGCTTGACTGATAAATGCCTCGCCCCTTCGTTCGGAAGACATCTGGCAAAGCAACCAGCAACTAATACAAGAGCCTATAACTTCCAACATCGTCAAGCACCTTGTGTGAGTGACCAGAGCAGAGCCAGAGGCACACCTGCTGGCTGTAGTCTGTCCCTAGGTTCATACTGCTCTACACATTACACTGGTGTCGTCTTCAGGACCAGCGTGTCCAGACCTGGGGAGGGGATACCATAGCAGCTGGCATAGCGTAGTATATTCGTCGTAGAGGTTTGCCTGCTGTCGCAGAACGGCAGGTAGCCAGTCCCTGGTAGGTTAATACCAGGTACATCGGCACGGAGCGACGGCGGTGCTCAGTTAACAGGTACGCAAGTCATGAGTGCTTTACGGTTCAGGTCACAAACATATAATAACGCCTCCACATATATGTACACAGAAGAAATATCTGCAAACACTTTTTCCACTGCAATACTTTCGTACTCTAGTAACAAGTGAATTTTGTCGGTACTACATCAGTAGAGCATGCAGCAGTGACGGCGCTACAGCATGCAGTAGCTATCGCTGAACAGAGGTTCGGGTAGAGTAAAAGCAGAGTTAGTTATTTTCTCACAGCACAGGCGTGTCGAAGCTGCCTGCACTGACAGGTTCATGTTCAAGTAAACCGCCATACCATACAGCAAAAACCCAATTGAGTCGTTCTTGTACTACAAATATCCTGACATATTCTCTCAAGATCTACTTCATACCAGTACGTATTCACGTAATCCACCTCCCCACAATGAATACAGCCGGGTTGCCCTTTCGACTTTGACAACACGAATAAATACCATCAACGAGTACTGCATGAAAATGTTAGCAGTTTAACCCCCCATTAAAACCTTCTTCATACGAGTTGCATTGCACTCTTTCAACGTGATGCCTGATTTAGAAAGCGGCGGGGGGGGGGGCGTTCGTTCACCGAATAGCATGAGGCGGTTTGAAATGAATTTTAGCGCGTCCAAGCTCTTCGTGAGAATGTCGGCCTTTTGGGAGCCTGTCTCAATGTACTTGGCGTCTACTACGTTGTCCGCGACTAGGGACCTAAGATGGTGAAATTTTACATATTTGGGCTTCATGCGAGGCGTAACTTTGTTGTTTCGACTGGTGGCTATCGCGCCCAAATTGTCCTTCAAAACCACGGTCGCCTCGCTTGCTTACTACTCATCGGTTTAAGTAAGTGTCTAGGTGAAGTATCATCAGACACGCTTCGATATCGCCACATACTCTGATTCCAGAGTAGACACTGCCACAACCGTTTGCTCCACCGACTCATAGTCTACTGGCACTCCTGACAAGAACTAAACGGGTCCTGTCGTAGAATACCCCTTATCTATGTCACCAGTGTGGTCTGCGTCAACGTAAGCGATAAGTTCGTCTCCACTTTCTACGTCTTCGTTGTGAGTTAACCCAATCGATTTCGTGCCTTTCAGGTACCTCAGAACCCTTTGTTTTGATCATCGCTCTCGGACCTGGTTTTGACATACTTCGCGTAAGCACCATAACTGCATGCGGAAGGTCCGGCCTTGTGCACTAGCTAACATAAACAAGAAATCCCGTAGCAGACCTAAATAACGTGGTGTCCTCTGTTGACAAAACGTATTATCCTCTAATCTGCACGGGCCCCGCTTCAGCAGGCGGTTTGTCAGGTGTGCGTCAGCCATCCCGTACGTTTGCGGTATCGTCCCAACGTATTTATCCTGTGATGAAAAAAAGGTTCCCGTATGTACGTTTCGGTGTATTCACATACCTAGAAGGAACTTTACCATTGCTGCGCCGAGACACTGTCGGATGATATGCCTTGATGCCTGTTGCTTTTGTGCAGTATAGTTTGCTGTTCCGGTGATGCCATTGGTTCCTCGACAGATTCTTGTCGTTGGACTTATTTTGCTTCACTATCAGTCTCAAACCCTGGCACAAATAACGTACTCGGATCGGGAAACGGACCACTATCTTTTGGCGACCCACGTCACGGGCGCTTTTCTCGCGAAATGATACCTCTCCTGAGTGAGTTATTTCGTGCGGCCGTTTTGGATCCCAGAGCCTGAACGTCGTGTTCGTGGTGATACGTAGCCTACCAAGTGCATTTTTGTTAGTTCGCGGGGTCGATTTCCCGTTTCTGTGACGTACCTCCATGTACTTAAGCGCCAGTGACCCCCACTCGTACATGTGCTTCATATTGCCAAGTGGTTTTGTTGATTGATCTCTAAAGGTATAGGCGCAGCTGGCACGGGAACGCGTGGTTGACTCCAGACAGTAACATGGAACTCCTCTTATATTATATCCGAGCTGTCGAGTGACAGCTCATGCATCGTATGCAGGTTATTATCCAACATGACGCGGGAATAAACCTCCCGTTTATGCCCCCGAATATCCGACTAAATATCCCTCTCCTATAATCCTATATCAATATATGGAACCCCCTAATATTAGATGTAATGTCTCCGTCGTGTTTCTGAGCACAATCAATATCCCCCCTGCTCATTATACACGACCATACTTTAATATCCCCCCTGCTCTGTACACTACAATGTACGACTCCGCTGGGTGGAAACATATCTATATTATGACCAACCCATACGAAATTCAGACACATAATTTCACTAAGAACCAAAAATCAAACTCTCAATTTCCAAAATACTATCCAAACTCTCCAACCCAGAAAACATTTTCTATGGACCGCACACGCTCCCAGGCGCTTCATAGTCTCTCTTCAACCTTATAAACAAAATCTCCCTCTATTTCATGAGAAATTAATGCAAATCATATAAAATATTACAGTAGCCATACTCATCAAAATAAAAATTAAGCCAAGAAAATAAATGCCAGAGATCGCAAGGAACCCCGTTCCCCCGGACAAGAGTCTCCCCTTGTCCCCTACTCCCGCCATAGATACACAGATCGCGACGGTAATGCGAGATAGCATACATTCCTTCACTAGAATTTATTTGACGTTGGGACTACTCGAAAACACCAAAAACTCTCGAAATCCATCACCAGGAACGAAATGGTATCATCCTCGGAATTAGTCAGGGAAAAAAAAAAAAAAAACGGCAGCATCTTCGGATTTATACGTAGTTCAGACAAATCCTTCACTCAAAAATAACATAAAACCTTCCACCTCGGAAAAACCGCGTCAAATATTCATCAGAAAATCCCGGTGGTAACGAAACACCGTGCTGTTGAGCGGCTTTGTCAAGAAGTCTGCATGCTGTTTCTCCGACTCTACATGGGTAATAACAAACTCCCCCTTAAAAATAAGCTCGCGCAAAAAGTGGTGTCGTACGCCGATGTGCTTCGAATTCGACGTGCACACTGGATTTTGTGCCAGGTGCCTTACCCCCTCGTTATCCTCGAAAACCGTAATGCATCTCTCCCCAAACCCCGGAAAAATAAAACTCCATACATAGCGCATGAACATTGCCTGCTTGATAGTGTCTGCCAGTGCTACATATTCGGCCTCAGTAGTTGAGAGTGTGACGCATTTCTGCGTCCTAGAAAACCAGCACACACACGCCCCAGCACACATGATGGCCCCACCGGAAACTTACCTCCTGTCAGTGGCTTTGTTGGCATAGTCTGCATCTGCAAACGCTACCAGCTCAAGCCCGCTACCCTTCTGGAACGTAATGCCGAAATCACTCGTAGAAAATACATACTCTAAAATACCGACTACTGTCTTCCAGTGTACTTCCCTCGGCCTATCCATGTACCTCGCTACCGCCCTCACTGCGTTCGCAATATCCGGTCGTGTTTGGTTCGCTAGCCACATCAAGCACCCCACCAACTCGCGGAAAGGCCAATCACCCACGGGTTCATTCTCGTCAAACTCCTCGAGCTTCACACCAGTCGAAAGCGGGTTATTCCTCCCAGAACTAACACCAAACCTCACCGCGGTATTTTCAGCGAACGCCTGCTGCGAAATCGTCAAAGTACCAGCATCCCAATCCCTCGAAAAACAACAACCAGCATACCAACGCAACTCGCCCAGATTGTTGATCGGAACAAGGTTGTTCAGGTCTTCACAGAACTGATCGCATCTAGCCTTGAGTCCTACTGCAAAAATATCATCCACATGAACTACCGTTACAATGGAGACAGGGCCCGACTCGACCAACCTCATGACACACGCGTCAGCGGGGCTCTGCTCAAATCCTAGACACTTCATGTGAGTAAGAAGGTCGTTGTGCCACGACCTCGACGCTTGCTTCAAGCCGTAGAGACTGCGATTCAACCTGACTATCTTACCAGACATTTCGCCGCAGCCGGGGGGTAGTCGCATGAGTACATCCTCATCCAAACTCGACTGCACGAACGCCTGCTCAGCATCAAAATGACACAAATCCAAACCCAACTCGCACGCAATAGCACCCAACAAACGGAAACAAGACGCTGCAGGCATCGGAGCAAAAGTCTCAAAGAAATCAATACCCTCACGCTGCTTAAAACCTCGTGCCACCAGCCTTGCTTTCGCCCGCACCACGTCACCATACTCGTTGGACTTACAGGCGAACACCCACTTCGCCGAGATGACGTTGAGCCCCTCTGGTTGCTACGTCGCTCCAAACGTCCCCGCGTCCGCCATCCCATGGTACTCCTTGTCCATCGCCTGTCTCCAGATGGCCGAATACTCGTCCGCACACGCTTCAGCATACGAGTTCGGCGTCGAAAGCTCGCTCGCCGGGCGTGTGGGAAGGGGAGGGTTCTCGCTCGGTGGGGCTTGGTGGAAAAGTACATGGCCTATACCTTCCCGTGCTGCCATCAACGACAGCAGCCCATGCCCCATAGCCTCGCGGTTCCGCGCAGTCTCCCCTCTCGTCCGCCCCCTCAGCACATCTCCACCCTTCCGGGTGTCGCCCAGCTTCCCCCCTGGCCCGATCACCCTGCATACCGCCACCACCCTCCTGGTGTCGTGCGGTCTCCCCCTTAGTCCGCCCTCTCTGCACAGCGCCACCGCTCTCCTGGTGTCGTGCAGTCTCCCCCCTTGTCCGCCCCCTCAGCACATCGCCATCCTCCGGGTCCGGGATATAAGAACCCAGCGCCCGGGCAGCACGCTGCGAAAGCTGTGGCTGCGGTGACTGCTGCGGCGGCGACGGCGATGATGTCGGCGGCGGCGGTGACGGTGGCTGTAGCGGCGGCGGTGACCATGACGGCGGCAGCGACGGCGACGGTGACGGCGATGGCGACGGCGACGGCGACGGCGACGGCGACGGCGACGGCGACGGCGGTAGCGGCGGCGGTAGCGGCGGTGATGACGGCGGTTGCGGCGGCAGCAGTGGAGATGGGGACGGTGGCTCGGGCCATACGTCGGGGCCCCTCAGAGGCTCCGGCGCACCCGGCGGCGGTGGCGACGGCGACGGCGGCGGCGGGGAGCTCTCTTCCTCCGAAGGCAGTAACCCCACAAACGGTTTCCTCGGGTGTTCCCAAGTGACGTCACGGGAGAACGACCTTCGGCCAGGCATCAGCAGAATCTTGCTGCAGTCAGCTGCGTGGTGGTTGCCGCCGTTGAGGTAGAAGCAAGCCTCCGCCTTCGGCTCGGTCTTCAGGGACCTCCTGACGTGGTGGAAGCCCGGCTTCAGAAACGGGAGCAGTCGCGCAAGCGGTGGTCTCCCGTAGAATTTGCGGTACGGCGAGTGCATTTCCGGCTTGTCCCTTACCCTCGCCGTCATGTTGATCACATCGCTCGCGTACACGCATGACTCAGCCCAGAGGGGCTGCGTCGCCGGCATCCTTGCATCGCCGAACAGGCGGGTGACCTCCAGGCGGGACGCCAATGCAAGCTCCAGCGTCATGGCGATCCGTCGCTCGACAACCCCGTCATGCTTCGGAGAATCGACGGGCGTGTACTCGCGGCGGATGCCGTGGTGGTTGAGCAACTCCACGAACTCCGCCTTGGTGAACTCGGTGCCGTTGTCCGAGCGAAGGCACTCCACGATGGACGGCACACCCTTCGCGTTGATGTCTGCCAGGAAACCAGCGAAGACCTTCGGGACGTCGGACTTCCGCTTCAAGAAATACGGCCACCCCAGTCGCGAGTAGTTGTCGACGATCATCACCAAGTACTGCGCACCTCCAGCAGACGTAGGCTGTTATCCCGACAGATCCACGAACAGACGCTCCAGAGGCCTGGTAGAACGGCACTGGGTCGTCCACGGCATCCTCCTCCCTTTCGCCTCAGAACACCCAGCACACGGAACCAACTCCCAAAAACCTTAATGCCCATCTGGCGTGCCGTCTCACGGAGAGTGTCAGCATGGGAGTGGGCAAGGGCAACGTGAAGGTCGTTAATATCGATCCTCCTCATTTTTCCAGGAGCCAAAACAGCGGCAGCAATCGGGGTCTCTACAATCCGCGTGGCGTCTACGTATGAACCCGCGTCCCTACGCACGAAAGACAGCTGTCCATTCAACGTGTGAGCTCCCTGAGCATCAAGTGTCACCGGGCATTTCAACATTACTGCATGAAGCGAAAATAAGTTGAAGCGAACACCGGGTACGTACGCTACGTCCATCAGCCTAACTTGAACGTCACCATGAGAGCTGTGCATCACAATAGGAATCTGGCCGAAGTACTCTATCTTCAGTGACCTCATGTCACCGACCACCAAACGGCTCTCACCAGGGGGAGGGGGAGTACAGTTTACCATACCAAAAGGGTTACCAGTCACATGAAAGGTTGCTCCCGAATCCGCTACCCACTCTTCTCTCCCATTAACCCAAAACAAATCATCAGTCGCCTTGCCTTGGTGCGCAAACTGCGCGGTGAGGAGGTGCGGATCGAACGTAGGCGTAGGGTTGCCGTTGTTCGCTGGGCCAGGGGAGGGGGAAGTGCTGAAGGAGGGTTGTTGTGGTGGGGAAGCTCCGGCTGAGGTATACCCACCACTGCCGTAGGGCGTCTCCTGCAGCCAGCCACCTCCGTAGTATGGCTGTTGGGCGGGTTGAGGAGAAGCGGCACCCGGGAAAGCGACATTCGTTTGCGCGGGAGCTGCCTGGCATTCCGCGGCGTGATGGCCCGGTCTGCCGCACCGGAAGCAGGGCCCCTTGCGCCTCCATGTGTTATTCGGTGGGGGACCCCAGCCTACCGGAGCCGCTGCGGGCGGCGGGGGCATCGGCGGCAACGTCCCTGGTGGTGGATCGGTAGGTACCCAACCCATGGGGGGGACTACTCCACCCGTACCGAAGGGGTCTGGGGCTGAGTCATCCCAACGGTACCTGCAGGCCACGCCATCCCAACGCCATTTGGGGCCGGTTATCTCCCCCGACGACGCTCCTCCCCGGTTGCCACGTTGCTGATGGGGACGGTGCTGCTGCTGCTGTTGCTGGGGCTGCTACTGCTGCTGCCGTTGGTGCTGCTGCTGCTGCTGGGGCTGCTGCTGTTGATACTGCTGCTGCTGCTGCTGCTGATACTGTCGCTGGAGCTGCTGCTGCTGCTGCTGCTGCTGCTGCTGCTGCTGCTGCTGCTGCTGCCCATCCTTGAGCCTCCCGCCTCTCCTGTTCCTCCTTCCCCCTCCTGGACCCGCACCTCCGCCACCGGCAGGCTGCGCACCTCCGGCGTACAAGGCATGCTGATCTACCACTCCCTGCACGCCCAACACCCTAGAAACCATCTCCTTCTCTACCTTGTCGTTAGCATACGCGTCACGGATGATCTCATCGATCTCGGAACGGGGGATTGAAGGGCGGGAAAGAATGGATTTGCTTTGAATAGTATACAAAGATGAGGGGTTGGTAACAATGTGGCGGTTTACTTTCTCTGTACTCTTACCACATCCTAACATCGCCAGCTCATCTGCTGCCTTGTCCACCCTTCCGAGGAACAGCAAGGGGTTTTCGTCCTCAGCCATTCGGATGGTGTCAAATTCCCTCCTCAATCTATGAGTTGCGGCTGTCGTCTTGGGCATGTAATAGTCCTCCAACTCCTTCCAAGCACCACTCGGAGACATTGCCTTCTGCATTCTAAACTCAGCCATATCGTATCCTGTCATGGTCTCCATCATCAATCCATACACCAGTCGCGCGTCCCTAGTCTCCTGGGGGGAATGTCTGGAGGCTAATTCCTCCGGCGAAACCCTCATGTCACCCACCATAACTGGGTTTTCTGTGCTACTGAGTACATGCAAGCACCCAAACGATGATAGGTATGCCAAAAACTTACTACGCCACATGCTAAAGTGGGCCTCTACATTGTCGAACTTTGGGGGTCTCGACTGGGACAAACTTGGGCGGTACAAAGAAGGTAATGACATGCATGATCGGGCCTCCAGCCCGTCGACGCTGCTTGTTGTCTTCCAGCAGTTCCTTCTCCTCTCGTCCCCCCCACCGACCCCCCCTTCCTTTCCTGCTCCCTGCGCGTCCCTCTCGGCGCGTAGTCTCTGCTCCTCCATCGTCCTTTCCAGGACCTCTATTTTCTTCCTCATCTCCTCTATGATATTTTCACTCTCCACGCTGGCTTCTTGACTGGGCATATCCTCGAAACTAGGCATTCCGAAGCAGGTTCCCACCTCTCTAGGTTGGCCTTGGCTACGCTTGCCAATAGAAGATCGCCGGACTCACTAGTGTGTTGATTGATCTCTAAAGGTATAGGCGCAGCTGGCACGGGAATGCGTGGTTGACTCCAGACAGTAACACGGAACTCCTCTTATATTATATCCGAGCTGTCGAGTGACAGCTCATGCATCGTATGCAGGTTATTATCCAACATGACGCGGGAATGAATAAACCTCCCGTTTGTCCCCCCGAATACCCGACTAAATATCCCAATCCTATAATCCTATATCAATATATGGAACTCCCTAATATCAGATGTAACGTCTCCGTCGTATTTCTGAGCACAATCAATAGGTTTACTTGCCCATACCTCGAGAAGAGCCTTACCTCCCAGGACATCCGTCGGCGTGCGATTCCTGATATACACCGCAGCTTTGATGGCTTCTGACAACAATTTCTCAGGAAGGTAAGGAGCTCCCAAACGTAGGTTGCGGGTAATGCCAATAATGGTGCCTAAACCACGCTCGGCAATAGAATTTCCTTGAGGGATATACGGTGTGTTGGTATCAATCGGGATTCATGTGACTCCGCCAGCGCTTGAAACATTGCCTTGAATTCGCCTCCTAATCTTGCCAATGCGGATATCTTCAGGATCAGCGATCTTGGATCACCTGGTCTGGGGCATCAGCTGCTTCGATGTTCGCTTTGATAATAATCACCCACCGCACACGCGACATGTCCTCCGTGTACATGGCGACGGATTGGCAACCTACGTACGACTCAATGGGATGCTTCCCCCACAGGTCAACGTGGACGAGCGCAAGCCGTGTACTGGACTGGGGACGATCGGACGGGGGGTATGCAATTTCCTGCTTTGGGAAACTGCGCAGACTTCTTATTCACTTGCTTCGATGCTGCCGTTAAAGATCACACCTGTTGTCGGTTTCTCAGCTAGCTGTTTCAGTGCGCGCAGGTGACAGTGGCCCATCCTTCGGCGCCACGCGTCAGCGTCCACTGTTGTGCGGACTACGTTTGGTTTCGTCTCTTGCGCATCCGGGACTATATGGAGGACACATATCCGTGGAACTTCTGTTGAAATCGGGAACGCGTGCTTACGTAGAACAGGAGGGACGGACAATAGGTCGAGCTTCACTCCATTTTCGTGGAGCGCTCCTACTGAAAATATGCTCGGCCTTACATTGGGAACTATCATGACTTCCAGGCTGATCGATACCATCTCACCTCGTTCATTTCGTAGGCGAAACACGAGCGTTCCTTTGGACGTTGCACTCGAACGTCCGCACGACCCTTTGATGCGCACACTACAAGCGATTGTATCCACCACATGTTCGGCGGTCACCGTATGGCTCGATACTGTGGTATCGATGAACATTGCCGTGTCACCGGGGGGCGTGCTGGTTCCTATTTCCATCACAGCCGGGAATGCGATATTTTCCTGCATTTAGTCATGACTCGGGGATTCCGCGCCATCACCAACAACAACCTGGAAGTTCTCTAGGTGGGGTTCTCGGTACTCGTGCACCAAGCATGCGAAGTACAATCCGCTGCGGGACTAACGTGTGTAGCAGTAGTATATTAGGTTTCATCTGCCTGCTGGTGCGAGAAGCGAAGGGAGCAGTCGTGCCAGCCGTGCTCCGTGGACTTCCGGCAGTAATAGCAACGGCCATGGCGGATATATCCGTCATTTCGCCTACGTCCTCGTCCTCCTCGAGCTTGGTTGCCGCGGCCTTTTCCGCGTCCACCACCTGTTCCACCGGTGTTGCCCATATCATTACCCTTCAACTTTGTAGACGTGTAACCGCCATTGTTGTTGCTACCTCTCGCGCAGCTATTGATGTTACAATTTCCACCACGTCCTCTTCCTCGACCTCGACCGTTGTTGCTACGGAAGTTGCGAGATCCTCCGTGTGTTATTGTGTTCAATGCGCGCTCGTGAAGGCCTGCATTACTTTCGCCTCGCCCGGATTTTCTTTTTTGGCCGTAAACTTTTCACGAATGGCATGGTAGGATGTTGGACGAGCTGCTAGCTCTGCGAATTTCGAGGCGCTGTCATTACACTGCCTGTCACAAAGTAGTACGGTCTTCAGCGATTCGTACTTCTCCGGTGGTGCTCTGAAGAATGCGTGCGTCTCGCGAGCGGGGCTACATCACCGAGCGCTCCCGGTTCGACACAAGTGCGGCGCAATTCTTGAACTACTCGCGCACGGTCATGTTTGTCAGCCGCAGTCACTTGCAAAATGGCGAGCTGATCGTGCAGTCCCTGTATCCTCGACTCGCCATCAAGACGGTACTCTGCCTCCACTGCCATCACAGCACCGCGATCATCGCCGAACTCGGCCGCTCCTACCGGAGCGTAAGCTTGTACAACTTGAGCGGCAACACTACCATACCCGTCTCGGCAATCCGCCATACCTGGTACGTCGTAGCGAGAAGCTTTCGCGTGAAAGGCCTACCATTTTTCTCGTCGGAGGGGCGACTCTCTTTGGCGTTTTCTGTCCTCTGCAGCTAAGGAGCATCTCCCTCTAGTGCTGCAGGTGCGGACTCGACGCCAGACATAACTTTGCCGAGCCCGTCCTCGTGCATTGGGGATCGTTGTAGGGTAATCCTACCGTGATATTGGTTGGGCTCCCCATTGAATGGGGAGTACCCTCTTCGGAAAGGGGAGGACATTGTTGACTCTGTATCATCACCACCGCGAGGCTCATAACCTGTTGGTACTACAGCAGTAGAGCATGCAGTAGTGACGGCGCTGCTGCAAGATAGTATGCAGCCGCTAACGCTGAGTGGAGGTTCGGGTAAAGCGAAAGCAGAGTGAATTATTATCTAACAGTACAAACGCGTCGAAGTTGCCTGTACTGACGGTTTCATATCCAAGCAAACCGCCATAACATACAGCACAACACCCAACATCCTAATGAGTCGTTCTTGCATTACAAATATCCCGACAAATGGAAGTAGTTTGGATGGTGCAGATCAAAAGAGGTTGACTAGATCTACGACGTAATAGTACGAAGAAAACAGAAACGTCTATGGTCTAATCTGCGGAGCCAATCCAAGATTGGAATGAAGAGGCCTGCGGCACGGTGCGCCGCTTGCAGCCCCGCCGCCGCCACAGCAGAATGTTGCTGTCGTAACCGCGTCACAGGGTTTCAACAGCGAAAGAGGTCGATGACACGAACACCATTGTCTAATATCGTGCCACCAAAACGGAGCAAGCATCCATCCGGTAAGTTGGCAATACGCGCTCAAGCCCCCTCCAATGTAAAGGTGTGGTGCTTACACCGCCGCCGCTATCGTGTGACGTCGCTACTAAACCACGCAACAGGGTTCTGACAGCAAAAGGGGTTCTGATAGCAAAAGGGGTCGATGACAGAAACCTCCACCATTTAGTCTACTATCGTGCCACCTAAACGAAGCACACTTCCATTCAGCAAGTTGGCATTACGCGCTCACCCCCCCTCCGCATGTGATCCGCCGGAGGAAAAAAAGTCCAGTGCTTGCACCGCCGCAGCCGCCGCCATCCATGTGTAACGCCGCTACTGAAAAAAAAACACGCAACAGGGTTCCTTCCGGCAGCGGAAGGAGACGATGGCATGGACTTTGCCGTTCGTGTATTACCCCGCCGAAACAAAGCAAACTTGATTTCAAGAAGTTGGTATTATGCGCCCAAGCCTCCTCTTGATGTGATCCGACGGAAGAAAAATAGCGCGGTGCTTGCACCGCCGTCACCCTCATAGTGTCGCTGCTGTAACCATGCGAAAGGGTTCCAACAGCAGACGAGGTCGATGACAAGAACATCTGCCCTTTTTCTATTATCGTGCCAAAACGAAGCAATCATCCATTCAAAAAGTGGCATTACGCGCTCAAGCCCCCTTCCAACATGACCATCCCATCCCCTCACACACAGCGTATACGAGTATTCATCACCGATGTTGTGGACGTTGGACATAGGCAGCCTCCATCAGACGAGACACCGAGCCAGCAATCTACTTTTATCAATTCTATTCTGCCATCGCTCACGGGCCAGATTATGCCAACCAGTCAACGTGAGACGAACAACAACGCCAACTGTACTGCACCCCCCCCCCCCTTCCCACTCTATGCCCCCCTCCCCTCTTCCTGCGCCCACACGCCTCATCCCCCCCCCCCCCCCCCCCCCCCTTCTATACCCACGTAACATTCACTCTCTGCACTTTCTCCCCCCCCCTCGCTCCCTGCGCCCGCACGCCTCCTTTACCGACAGTTTCATCACTTGTAAGTATCGCTGCCGAGGGGGTCTAGCTCCGCGCCCTTCAAGTAGGCCTCGAGAACGGTGGCTGCGTTATTGTAGGCACTGACGGCCTCCGCTTGCCCTCCCTTCTTGGACACGCTCTTGGCCATCGCCGCGCAGGCGATCTCGAACTCGTCCGTCAAATTCTTGAGCTTTTTCGACGTGCTGTCGGGTGTCTCCCCGCGCTGGAAACGAGCGGCACACGCCGCACCACGAACAGAAAAAAAATAGAGTTGTGAAAATCCGAGAAATGCGGCGGTATCGATACATCAATCGCTGGTTGGCGTCATCCGATATATATATATTTGTTTTACTTTTTTTCTTTTTTTTTTATCCATCGCTTTTACTTCCCAGCCCACTCGTAGGAGGTTTTACCCTCTACGATCTGCTGGACAAGCCGTGGTCACAGGTGTCGTCCCTTCTCCCCCCCGGTACGTGCCTTTATTTTTTGTCGCGCATAGGGTTCAGCATTCCCACTGCTCGTCGATTTTCATCGAATGTAGGCAACTCACGCTTTCGCGCTTTCCACTTATCAATTTTTTATGCAAGAAAAAGTCCTATGAGCATGCACTCGGTGGGACTTGAACCCACGAAATTGATCTTGACAGGCACGCGGACCACCTACCAAGCCACCGGGGACGCCGGCTACTAGGTACCAGGCACAATTTCGCGAAACAAAGACAAAATATACTCTGGTGTCGAATCGAAAGTAGTTGAATTGTTGACTTCAATACCAGGGAACACAAAATTCGGAATCGACTACGGTACCAGTAGGTGAACAGAAGGGGACATACGGTTTCCTCGTCATCGTGGGTTTCGATTACTATGTATTACTATGACCCCCCGTAACAGTCTAGTAGTTGAACACGAGCTACACGCTGCGCGACAAACGCCAGACATCAATTCGCGCGCCACGAGCCATATTAAAGGGTGACACAATCCGAAGGGGACGCGGCAGTCTTTACTCCCACAAACATCAGCAATTATTGACACGGACGTTTGACGTGTGTTACCTATAGCGGTACCAAATCCGGCTGAGTGGGTTCCCTTACCCAAAATCGTTGAAATTCTACTAAAATAGTGTCACAAAGTATTACTGGTGATATTCATCGGGATGCACCATTAATATTAATATTAGTTTTTAATACAAACAGTTTTGGGTGAGGTATAGAGCTCCCATACCGTTAATATTAATATCAGTTTTATCACAAACAGCTTTGGGTGAGGTATAGAGCTCATATACTATAATCAAGTAAATAGCCTTACAAAAATGAGGTGACGCAGTACCCACGCATCGCGGCACGAGCCAAAGGAACGTGCGAGGCACTCGCAAGCGACGACGGAGTCAGTGAGTGACATCAGACAGCAATTTGCGCCACCAGCCAAAGGAAGAAGCGGGACATTCGGAAGCAACGGCGCGAGCAAAGGAAAGGAGTGAGACACCTGGACGCGACGATGAGCTTAGTGACGTGTTGCCTTACCCGATACGTAGTCGTAGGGGAAAGTTGTAAGCCTGTAAATCGGAGCGAACCAAAAAAACAATTTTAAATCGTATTCGTAGTCGTTTTTTTGTCCCGATAAGTTGGCTCGCCTCACAAAATCGGCAAAAATCGGGAAGCCCCAGCTGGTGAAGGGGCCAGTATAGCCGGTGATGGACGCTATGAATAAATCATAGAGCAATCAGCTCGATCGTTCCATTCCGATATCGATTGGATCAAATTAATCGGCTCCGGCTTACAGCCCTAAAAGGCTATGAAGGTGGCTCAGGCACAGACTCACAGTCCTAGGAAGGTGGCACGTGCTGCAGTTACCAGGTTCGGCAGTAGACGTGCTCGTCTCGGGTACAGCTCGGGGGCCAGCCTGCATGCGCACCGCACACATGTGTGTTGATTCTAAGACCGCTACAAAAAAAAACAAGACAAACCGGGACCGAAAGGCCCAACAGCGAACATAACAAAGGCTCCATCCTCAATGAATCGAACATTTGCTGAGTCAGCGATCGAGTGAGCGGTTACTGTGCTCCTCGAGAGAACAAATGAATCGCGGCGGCCCCCAGAAACGAAGGCGGGGGTCAGGCGCTCCATAGTCGGTTCTATTGCGCAGACGAGCAATATATACGATGGTAAGAGGGGGTATTTACGGGCCCAAAACGTTGTACGTACCTGACGGGATCCCTCCACCAAGGAATTACCACCTAAAAAACATACCAATGGTAACTCGTATGTACTCGCGGTAAGGCTACGTGCACCCCCTGAGAAGGAAGACAACATAAATATGGGTTCCGAACAAAAGGTAATGAATTAGTCCACACTAGCCCAAGTAGCTATACCTACTGTAGTTCACCCACCCCTATTATCTTATATTGTACCCTGATACCCCGTGCCCGGTAATACGTACGAACACGCCCTGTGTTCCAGAGCTGTCAGGTTTTCTTCGCCTCAATGAGGCCTGTAGTATGTCCTTCGTAATGGCATGTGAACCCCGCAGTACGCGCGATCGAAGTATCACACGCACCATATAAAATTAGTTTCGAGCATGATGCATGCTACCATCTATAGGGGTGCATCTAGTGTCTTATTTCTGAGTCTCTTTTCCTCACTTGAGGAGCTCCTTATCTCGCCCAAAAACCTCACCCTGAAAAAATAGGAAAGAGCCACCCGATGGCCAATCCCATGGCCTGCCTACGCTAGGTATCGTAAACAAAATGTGAAAGGTGTTCCAACGATATGGCGAGAATGCCTTATTGGGTACTTCCTCAGTGCCCTTAAGGAGACTTGTCAGTCCCATGCATTTTTGCCTTGGAAGGCAAAAAAGTGCTACCCCTAACTGCAACCCTTATCGTTGCGCGCGGCCCTAATTGACTTTTTCGATTTTCCAGGTACAATATGGGACAACCAACAAGAAACACTAAATCTGGAGATGGCTGTGACTCAAAAAACATTATCGTGCCACAAAAGCCAGAGGGTCTAATATAGAGCTCGTCGCCGGGTACGATTTTTTAATCCCAATTTCTTATCGTCCCGCCAAAAGCAAGCCTGGCATTCTTCTCGGCCTCTTTCTCATTCACGGTCGCATGCTGCTCTATCTGCCCATCGCACTTTCGACATCGTGGCCCTTTGTTCTATTTTCTTTTTTTCCCTGACCTCGGAAAATATACTCTTGTTATAAACTATTATCTCTGTTGTCAGCATGAAATCATCGTGCTGAATGTTCTTTGCCTTCCACCCGCCGGCATTCCCGTATTTCTATGCTGATACTGCCAAGAAACGAATAATCGCTAGGGCTGGGAGCTGCCTGGCTATAATCGCCAACTAGTCATTTGTTAGCTAGGTACTTGAAGTTAGTTGCGTGGGGCAATTTGCGGAGTTAAGCGTCTTTGTACCTCGCTGGCGCGTTTGTGGCTCGGGTTTTGTTCGTTTGTTCTGACTAATAGTAAATACGAAAAAAACTCGCCAGTTGGCATGTACTTGGTCACACCCCACTGATCCAACTGATAATTAGCCGTGAAGCCCAACCAACTAATAAACGGCCCTCACAATCGCATATGGTTTCGTATCGCTTTTGATGTTCGTCTATACGGCATCGTATCGTATCGAACGCGATTCTCGTTCGATAGCCATCAATCACTACAACAGAAGCCCATTCACCAAACCGCACGGCCTTTTCGGGGGGGCGGAGAGACGTGGCACGTGGTCGAAGATGTCTTCTTAACAATGCCGGCATTTCAGGGGTGTGACGGAAGAAAAAATTCCGCAATAATGTTGTCGCCTATATTACCGTAACTACTATTGTACCACTTTGGCCATAAAATGATTCAAGGCAATTTCCGTTTGGTAGGGCTGTTTATTAGTTGGCTGCGTGGACTTTACTGCTAGTAGCGGATTTTGGTTGAGTGTGGCGAAATATGCCGACTATCAAATGACTTTATCTTTCGTATTTACCTAAAACGGAAAATAAACAGTATCCGAGCCACAACCGCGGCAGCGAGGTACAAAGACGCAGAGCTCCGCAAGTCGCCCCACGCAGCAAACTGTAATGCCGTATCACACTATCACACGGGTGGTAAGAAAACACACACACCCTGGGTCGAATTGTAGAGCCGATTTTCTCCCAAATATGCCTTAAGGGCTCAATGTGCTTCAAGGGGGGCACACATCGAATACGGTGGCGTTGCTTCGGCTTGTCTCGTAGAGATCTTTCGCGAGACGCTTCATTCGGTATTTGTACGGTCCCCGTTACCAAGAAACCAGCTTTGAAATTCGTCTGAGGGTGTGTATTATATTATCACCCGTGTGATACGGTACCTCTTAATGGTCAACTAAATAATTAGTTTGCCACTTATTGTCAGCCAACTCACAGACAGCCCAACCGCTTGGAATTTGATGTGAACATCGAATACATTCCCGGGCAGAGTGGTGTAAGTGATTACTGTATCGTACCACACGGGTGATAACATAACACCTCCTCTCGGACACGAACTTCCAAGACAACTTTATCGACAACGGGGACGAGCGCGAACACCGAGCGACGCGCCTATAGAAATATCTCGAAGGCATTCTCCTAAAACCGCAATTTTCATTCCGTGCGCCCCCCTGGTTTTGGAGAAAATCGGCACTAAAAATCGTCCCAGGGGTGTGCTGTCTCAAATGTTGTCGCTCTGGGCAGGAATTTCAGGACCGCTTAGTCTTCACATCAATATCTCCACGGTCCCTGTATTTACGGCCTGAGTGGTGTAAGGTATTAGTTTTCAGTGTGTATGACGTCGGCCGTACGTCCGTGACCGGGACTCATTGTTTGGTGACTAGCGCCGGTAATAGACATTTTTGTACGTGGCAGTGCCGTTGCCACCCCCCCCCCCCCCTACCCTCACCGGACTAGGTGTGTGAAGCGCGACATTTTGTGTAACGACCAGGGGAATCGCATGCGACAACATTTTCGCAGGAGAGTGCGTGCGTGCGTGGGTAAGTGGGTGGGTGGGCGGGCGGGTGGGTGGGATGGGTGGATGGATGGGTACAAACACATGGAAGCTAATCTATCGTTCACGAGGAGGATAAAGGCACCCACAAGTTGGCCGGTGTTCGGGCTTGGTACAATTGAACGCCTGCGTCGACAGCGAGGGACGGAAGGATCGTTTGGAGGGGGGGGGGGGGGGGGGGGGGGGCGGCGTACTTATTTGTTGCTTGCCTTAGTCATTGACCATTGACCACGCCTCCCTTTCGAGACGGAACCGTTCCCACTCCAAATAGAGACACCTCCAACAATTGGGCGCTCATTACGTGGTTTCCGTAGATCACATGGATTGCTTTGCTAATCTTATCTCATCCTGTTTGGCCGCCTGTGGCCATCTTATCTCCTAGGGTAGCGATTGTTTTCTCGTTGCTATCTAGTGTGTCAAACTCCTCCATGTCACATTCGTCTGTTTCCCTCATCTCTTCCAACACATCCCATTCCTCCTTGTATACTTCACATTCTCCTACTATGTGAGTTCTACCCTATTGATTTGCCACACGGGCACATCTGTGTATCTAGTTCCTCCTCTCGGCTACTGCTATGCCTCTTTCTTCTTTCTGGCAGGTCCAGGTCACCTGCTCGAAAGCGCAGTTTCAGCGTTTTCGCGATGTCCATTATGCCGTGCAAATACGCTTTCATTCCTATTCCTTCCCCTAATCCCCCGCACTTCTCTAGTGTTTTTCTTTTCGATTCAACCTTGTTTCTTAGCGCTAGCCTTTCTCTTCTTGCTATCCTTTCTTCCACTTCTGCCTTGTATCTCCCAAACTTCCCGGCGGACATCACCTCTTCTGGGTTTCCCCTTATATCCTTCCATACTTTCTCAACTACGCCATCCCACCTTATTCCAGCTCGCCCTTTTGTTACTTTCTCCCATACAGCTCTATCAACTATGGCTGGCAACCTCTTTTTAAGGCATGTTCCTTACTTTATATTGCCACTTCAACTTTCTCATGTCTATTTGTCTTGAGTGGGTGCATTGCTAGTTCTGCTCTTAATACTGTAGTACTAGTCGCACATAAGCATATTAGGATTTGTTTAGCTGCTGTCATCCGTACTGTTTCCAACTGTTTTACGAGTTTCGGGTTCCCTTCCCAAACTTCTCGTGCATATTCTAGCTTGGGTACTATCACATTCATCAGGATACATCTATTAATCCTAGTGTTAAGGTGCGAGTCTGTTAGGATCGCATCCATCTTGCCCACATGTGATTTACCCTTTCCTATTATTTTTGCTATATGTGTATCCCAAGAGCATTCTTTTGAGATCTCTACCCCAAGGTACGTATACTGGTCTACGGTCGGCAATTCATCTTCTCCCCACTTCCAACTGAAATTTATCGGGTTTACCCTATCTTCGTTACAAACAAGTATTGCGCATTTCTTGACGTTCGCCGTCACCCTCCATTTCCTAGTGTATTCTAGCCTTCTCTGTTGGTTTCTGCAATCCTTCGGGTGGTTCTGATATCCGCACGAAGTCATCCGCGAACATCAATCCCGACACCGTATCTTCCCCTACCGTGACTCCCTGCCTTGCTACCTCGACTGCTACTATCAGGTCGTTCATATATATTTTGAATAGGTTAGGTGACAACGTACATCCCTGTGCAACCCCTTGTAAAATATCAACATACTTCGATATTTCCCCGCCCAGCATCACAGCACTTCTCGCACATTCTGTCTATTTTTTCATCATCCTCCACATCTTTCCTCTGATTCCTATTTGCCACAGTTTCTTCCACAATCCACTTTTCCATACTGTATCGTAGGCTTCTGTACATGTAGAAAGAAACAGTACGTTGTTAGTCCCGCGTCTTTCCTACCGTGGATTATCTTACTTAAGGTGTACACATGGTCTACGCAGCTACGGTTTGGCCTAAACCCTGCTTGCCCATCGCTTATTTTGTCTTCCTTCTCCATCATCGTCCCCATACTATCGTTTAAAATCTTACTAAAAGTTTTGCCTGCTGTGCTTTGTAGCGCCATCCCTCTATAGTTCCCCGGTCAGCCTTATCTCCTTTCTTGAATAAGTGTACCACTACCCCTTCTCTCCACCTCCTAGGTGCGTACTCGTTTTTCCATACCAGTTATACAACATAAGCATCATGGTAAGCATTCCTTCTCGGCCGTACTTCATAAATTCATTCACTATTTGGTCTGCCCCTGCTGCCTTTTTGTTCTCAAGTTTAGCTACACATTTCTGTATTTCTTCCACTGTGAACTCTCTCTGTAACCCTTCCGAACCACTGTCTTCCCTTTCTTATGCATCTACGTTCGCCTCTGCCTACGCGTTGATTTTCTTCTCGAAATCTGCGTGGGGCGTTTCGTTGGCTGTGGGTATTCCTAGCTTACGGTAACGCTCTACTAGCACTTCCCTTTTTCCCTTCGAACTACAAACCATTTCACCGTTCCGCGCTCTTAAGGTAGCTGTTCCCGTATCTGCCTCTCCTGCTTGTTTGCCCAGTATCCCTTTCATCCCTACCCACATCTGCATAATCCCGCCCTCAAAGTATTTACTCGTTTTATTTACCACGTCTTTCCATATCCCTTTCTTCTTCTCTACCATCTCTTTTACTTTCTTTTTAGCTGTAGCATATTCCTTCCATCCTGTCGAAGTTTCACGCGATGTATATCTTGCGTGTGCTTTTCTCCTTACTCTCATATTCTCTTTCACTTCCTCATCCCACCATTTTACTGCTCTGTTGCATACCATCAACTTCTTCCCTATTGCTTTACTTGCTGTGGTCTTGACCAACTGCTCCCACCCTTCTGTTATCCTAGCTCCTGCATCATCCCTCTCTCTATCGATCCTTTTTGTGTATATTATTTCCAATAGCGCGGAAAATGGCTCTGCATTTTTGGTCGTCTCTGTTTGGAACTCTTCCCGTTTCTCTTTCACTTCTAGTCAATCTATTCTCCATCTAGGTGTGATTTCCTACCTCGTCTATGTTCGATAACTCTCGTCTCTTGACTGTCTGGCCATATTAGACAGTGATCCGTAGTTCCTACGGCCGCTGCGCATACATATAGTTCGTTTCCTTACCACTTCCATTTTCTACTACTATAAAGTCAACGATAGAGCTTCCGCCTTTTTTGTGTGCACTGTCTACTTCATTACGGTTCTACCTTTTTACTCTGTCGCTGGAGGGAGGGGGGGGGGGGGGGGATGTACTCATTATGGTTTATGGCCGTAGTCGTATGACCATAGACCCTCGCATCCCTGCAATGCCAGGACGGAGCACTCCGGGTTTTCACCGACCAGGCAGACATTGCTTGCACCAAGCGCGAAGCGCCGTGAGGTGTTAGACGAGTCGCATGAATAGTGAGCTGCATCCTACTAAGAACCCCGTTAGAGGCGGATTTTCTTGCATATTGATGACAACACCAATTAATTTATTTTAATTTCTGGTGTGGCCACTTCTAGAGACAGCAATGGGTCTACTATGTAACTGCCTCGTGGGTGCCTCACCATATACACACTACGTGATACGATCATCCCCCAGTAAAGGTTCTCCCCGAACAGAAATAGTCTAACTTGACCGCCAGCCGTGGTGACCGCCAAAAAAAAAACACTAGCTCACGCAGTGAGAGGCGTGCTTACAGCGTCGTCGCCAACCGACGCCAACCCAACCTCCACATATATATATTATACAAGGTTCACAAGGTTCCCTTCCGGGAGGTGCCGTATTAATAGGGGAGTGGCGCAAGAGCGAAATAATTATACTCGTATGAAACCTTGCACACTTTTTTAGAAGTAGCACCTACCTGCACCCACCCATCATTTTAACGTGAAGAACACACACAGCATATTTTGAGGACAGACTACATTATACTGCTGATCGCGGAATTAGTGTGGGATCATTAATTACTACAATAATAATATATAATAGGGTATATCGGTAAGTTGAGGTATATTGATCCAGCTGACTCACGGCGATTAATTCGTAAGTACATAAACGTTGCGCGAGGTCGAGGTTGCGCCATAATACTTTGTGACCGGCTGAGTAATAAAAGGTGCAGCACATACATACATACATACATACATACTGGTACTACAATATATATATATGTTCCCCCAAATAAATGTTTCTTGGTGCTCAGGGTATAATATCAAGGGTTCACATTTAAATGCTCGAGAACAAATCGTAGTCCGAGTACTGAGAGTATTGGAATACAGGCGGCAAAACTATACTGCGAGTACTGAGAAGGCCCAAATACTGAGAGCAATGAGAGTGTGAGCAGTACCGAACCCCGAGAATACAGGTTGCTTAAAAGTATGTACCCGCAGTAGTATCGAAACACGACATAATAAACACTTGGGGCAAAGGCAATATATGCGCACAGTATACAGAACCTCGAGATACTGAGAGCATTCGCAGTCATGCATGATATTATATCGAAATACTGGCAGACTGCTTTGAGTGCTCAAGTTGTCTCCAGCGAAAGTAGTAAGTATACTGGGCATATATTGAGGGTATTTCATTACTGCGAGTACTGAGTCTCGCAGAAGAAGCAGCAGTACGAACACTACCAATGGACGAAATACTGCTATAGACTAGTACTTACGTTTTCTTGTAGTACCCGCGGTACATAACCCCGAGATACTTGAAGCACAACAGACGGTATCCATGCCAGCAGCAGTAGCGAACCCCGCATTAGTGCGAGCCCGAAGAAAGTGTACGCAGTAGTATCTACAGAACCTCAAAATACTGCGAGTACTCGCAGTATCTCGAGTACAAAAACCCCGAAATACTGCGAGTGTACGAAGTACCTACGGTAATAGCAGCAGTATTTTCTCGAACATACTTTGCTTTACTCCCAAGTATTCGGAGTAGCTGTGAAATGTTGAGGTATGAACGCACGCCACACGCAAGCGCGCCGCCCAAACTCTTTAATTTGGGCTAAAACACACAAGTAACATGTATGTACTCTAACATATTACGAGTATACGTTCAGAAAAGCAAGGTGTGGAAGAATGTATTATTATTACTGTAGTACTCTGTTGTAGTTCTGGTACAAAAATAGTCAAAAGGATGGTGCGAGTCGAACCTCGGAAACGAAAATGTTATCCAGCAAGTGCAGTTTAAACCTATACGCTAGAACAGCGCTCGTACAACTGGCATGTCGTGTTTTTTACGCAATCTAAAACACTTTGGACGATCTCCTACAGCAGTAGAGTAGCTTGTACAGGTACGACTGCATATTCAGCAGTACTGCTGTAAAATGCAACGCGAGGAACGTACGTGTACTGATCCCCTTTCAGCTGGCTCTAGGATCTATCGATCAGCAATGTAGGGCACAGGCTGCTGCTGGGCAGCAGGGTTGGTTGTGGTGCTGTAAGAAGCTGGAGGTAAGCACGCTCTGTGCACTGCTGTGGGTATTGTTCTCTAGGTGGTGGTCCGCGCTCCGTGCAACAACCCAAAAAAAATGTATTCATGGGATATTTTTGTACGTCATCCTGGGTACATACGGATAAAAAAATATATGGCAGACGATGGAATGCGGACGACAGGCTCCGACAGACACAACCAACCACAGCAACACTGCGCATATGGGCGTGTCGAACACGCACGGCGTGTGTGGGCGGCAGCGTTAGAACGATGGGATCTGTGCATGTTGTCTGTTGTGTTCCTGGTATATGCCTGAGCTGTGTGTGCTCACAGCTCTCATGAGAGCCGGGGGGAGAAAACAGAGAGCATGACAATGTACCGATACACGTACAAAATAAGGCCTCTTTACCGAAACCAGGGAAATCGTCTCATCCACTCCCGCCGGAAAAAAACTTTAAGCGCCTGCCACGCGCTTCAGAGTGCACGGATCGCGCCGAGACCTAGACCAATGTGTCCGGCAGGGCTTCCCGTGTCCGTGTACTTACTGTCTTGCCTAAAAGTGCTCGTGCGAAGAGAAAAGTTGGCAAAAGTACGAAAATTTGACCAATATACGTATACATATTATATTATATATATATATATATATATTGGGTGGGGGTGTACTCGATAGGAGAGATGAACTCGATCTCATGCATGGCCGTAGTCGTGTGACCATAGACCCTCGCATCCCTACAATGCCGGGACGGAGCATGTCGGATTTTCACCGACCAGGCAGACATTGCTTGCACCAAGCGCGAAGCGCCGTGAGGTGTTGGGCGAGTCGCATGAGGGGTGAGCTTCATCCTACTAAGAACCGTTTGTGAGGCGGACTTGCATATGGATGACAGCTTCAATGAGTTAGTTTAATTTCCGGTGTAGCCACTTCCAGAGACAGCAATGGCAGTACTATGTAACTGTCTCTTGGGTGCCTTGCCTTGAACACTACGTGATACGATCAATTCCCTTGTGCAGAGCAAAGGTTCTTTACTTCGCACAAATGATCTAACTCGACGACCAGCTGTGGACGACCGCCAAAAAAAAAAAAAACGATACCCTGGATGTCTAGATCACGTAGTGAGCGGCATGTTTTGCGGCATGCTTTCCAGTGTCGTTGCCAACCGACGCCAACCCAATCCATATATAATATATATAAGGGGGGGGGGGCACAATACGAGTTGAGCCTTGCCCGAAGAGGCACAGGCACTGCACTTATGAGAGGGGTTTCCATATATAAAGGCGAGCAAGCGACATCGTAGAGCGTGCGTGTGGTGTTTGATACAATGTTGTGTGTTACACTTACGACAGCGCCATAATAAATTGTACAATTCAGCTGCCCTCTTGCAGATACGACCAGTATGCACCGCAGTAGCAGCAGCGGCAGCAGCAGCGGCAGCAGGAGCTGCTCACCCTACCTTCATAGAAGAGCTATAGAGGGCCATGGCAGAGAGGGCGTCGGGCAGTTGCTCTACGAAGAACTCGCCCTTGGTGGAGGCACTGCAAGGTATAGATATCGACACAATCGGAGGGGGGCGAGGGGGCATGTCATGCATTCCATAGTCGTATGATCGTAGGGGGAAGGGTATTGAATGGCCAAGCGCCCCATTGGAAGGAAAACAATGAAACTGAACTGTATGCACCGTACCGAACATGATATGGCATGGCTTATGGGGTGACATATGCCATGGTGTGGTATACTTCGTATCAGGTATGGCGCGTCTCCCGTCCAACATAACGCCATTTTTGGGGGGAAACCGTATCGGCCTCCCCACTGTTACTGTAGAGCGACCCACAAAATATGCTGAACACAAAAAAGAACCATCACAGGGCGACGAGGGTCTTGATCGCGCGGAAAACAAAGACGGCCCCAAAAACGTACCAACCACGCCTGACTTACCTTTCATCAGCAATTTGCTTTTTCAGCAGCTCGAACGCACCCACGAACTTGACGATGCGCGGCACGTATCGCTTCTTAGCCGTCGCTTTCGAAGAGTATCTTCCAGTGCTGCCAGGGAGGACGATGGCGATATCGGTGGTGGTGGTGGATGAGGATGATGATGTTGAGGGCGATGCCGATGATGACAATGATCATGTTGACAGTGATGGTGGTGGTGGTGAAGATGAGGACGGGGATAAGAGTGATGACGATAAAGGGGGTGATGGCGATGATGATGGATGATGGTGTTGGCGGTGGCGGTAATGAGGATGGTGACGATACCCATGAGATGATGAGGAGGACGATGATGACAATGATCACGATGAAAACGACGATCGCGATAGTGATGGTGACGGTGATTGTGATGGTGATGGATGATAGTGACGATGAATAAAGTGGTAGGTGTTGACCATGACGATGATGAAATTGATTATGGTGATGGTGGTGGTAAACGATGATGCCGATGACGATGATGGGTGGTGATGATGAAAATGGCAACGATGATGATAATAACGGTGATGATAGCGAGGAGAGTGATGGCGACAAAGACGATGACGGTGATGATGACAATGACGGTGATGATGATGACGACGCCCGGCATCCGCCCAACCACACGCGGGAAAATCAGAAAGGGTGTGAGTCGGTGACCGGCGTCATCCAAGATAAAATACATCGTACTTGTTACCTAACCTGTGCGCATTGCATTGCATGACGGGAAGGGATCTAACGGTACATAGCCGAAACCTTTTTGAGTTCGTTTTTGGTTTGTCCTGTCTCTGCTCTACTACTTCAAATACTACTGTTAATACCACTACTGTCACAGGAATGGTTGGTTATCTATTGCATCTCGTCGGCCACACAAAGCAGCCATGGTGAAAACGAAGTGTCCGAATCACGACACGCGCACAACATGATACCACAACTGCCGTGGGCTCACACTATAGAGCTGAACATACCTCGCGTTTGGTCACTGTGTTGTTCGATGTAAACATCTGGGTCTCCGAAGGGTTACCGGTGCTATTCAGAATCAAATATTGAACAGTTGTTTCCACAGTGTGGGGTAATTTCTGCAGAAATACATTGGTGAGCCGAAGAGGGGTTGACCACATTTTTATGGGCGAAAGATGAACGCTAAAAGCCGCGCCCCACCTATCCGCGAACGCAGGGGCCGAATGCTGTCACTTTTTCCCTCTATAGTTACAACCAAGTACCAGAATGGTCAAGACACTACTCGAAAATAGATATCGCACGTTTTCCGTGGCTAAGGGGCTGACAAAGATTCGTGGGCAAAAAGTAAAGACCATAGATTGTCTCTCACCTATCAGCGAACGCAGGGGCAACTACTACGCCCGAGACCCCCCCCACAGCCCCCGCCACTACCGCCGCCGCCACTCCAGAGGACACACGGCCCAAGAAATGTGCTCGTGAGCCCGTGTCCTTTTCCGCCCCTTGCTCCCCCTCCCATGCCGCTTTGTTCGTCGTCATGGAAACCGCCCCCCCCGCTTTGCCGAAAGCTGTAGAAACGCCGTTCGAAATGAAACTCCTTGCGCCCACGCCACACCCGCTGGAGAACCTCGAAGAGCCTTTGGCGTAATATTCGCGGTTGGATGCGAGATGTGAAACGGTGTAGGGATTTCCGTGTTAGTTGGGGGTTGGGGGTGCGATCGGTGCAGATATCTCCCTCTGACGGAGCCGAAGCGGGCAAGGACTCGGCACATAAAAATGCGCCAGGAACTCCATGTGTTTGGGGGAGGGTGTGCAGGAGGTGATAGGTGTCGAAAAATTCTGGTTTGGTCGGAGTAAGCGCGGGATGCGATTGGTGTAGGGGAATCCGTCTTAGTTGCTTAGTCGGGGGTGGATGTGGGGATTTAGGTGGTGGTAGTGGAGTGATGTGAGAGCTAGGCGCGTGGTCGACGAAGTTGGGGGGTGCAGGCGGTGGAAGAGGTGACGGAGGTGGTGCGGGCGCTTTGTTTACCGTGTCGGGGGAGGGTACTCGCGCCACAAGCGGGTTGCACTACAACCATACAGAACCGTAGTTAACACCAAAATACCATGGGAAATATGCATCAGTAGTGAGCCATACGGAACCGCAATCACGCACCACAGCAAGGCAGCAAGTACAGCACGTCCAGTACTTACCGCCGGCTTTTCGAATCACTCCCAACACCATGTTCACTACCAACTACACGAGCATTTGCTAGAGTGGCGACACTCAAAACATCTGATGATATACATAAACCTGGTGATTTACGAGCAACACGTAACACGTAACACGCTCAATTGCCATGCTTAAAGAGGCGTGCGAGTATCGCACTCTCTCTTAGAGGAGAAGGGAAGCAAAACTAATGACTTGACCGATAGGGATCGCACACAGCGACAACAAAAAAAAAACGAGAATTGCGGTCTTATCAACCGTCTAGGCGTGCCTCAAAGCAAGAGCGGGGAGTAGCACAAGCACAACAATTTACGCACGTGTATCCTAGATCTCTCTGCGCTGCACTCCGAACACATCTCCTGTCATGCACTAACAGCCTATGGCTATCATAGGCTGCTTCGTTAAACCGATGCTGTTGTAGTTGCCATTCACTTGGACGTTTCCCCCCCCCCTCTTCGGGTCTCAAGAGGGTTAGCAGTCAGCAGTTAATGGCACTCACCCATTGAAGGCACGAATGCCGCAGATTGCGTTACAGTCATCACCGCCAAGCCCAGCACAAGGGCGCCCATGGTCACCATTCTACAACCGCCGTGAAGTTGTGGGAGAAGAACCTATTACGTCAAAAACGTGGCAAGTACCGGTAGCAAGACGAGCAGATTATACCAAAGTGTTTCGTTTGTCATCCAACATTGTGAAAAGTATGTTTCAAACCAGCATCAGTCAAAGACTCTTGCGCGGGGGCATGTAAATCATAACCCCCGATGGACCCGAAAAACAAGGAAACAGATAGAAATCAGGAAACTATGGCTATCCGCATTTCGAAGAATACGTGACGTCACTCTTCTGGCAGGCAGTACGAATGTCGGGCATAGGGGATGCTCAAGTTTGTCTGCGCTTCTCCATTCAGCTCACTGCCGTGATTGACCTCGTGCTGCCGTGGAGATCAGAACGAGGTTGACACACACGCAGCCTACATACAGGTGCCGTATAGAGTTGCACCCCGGCCTCAAAATTTGGAACCGGGTACCCGACCGGGTGGCGGGCGGTTGAAGCGGAAGCGGAACTGGGTACCCGGGTACCAGGCGTTTCCATACACTATTAGCTCCCCTTTTAGCGTTTGAGCGGCGGCGGGTAAGGCGGACATGGGTATCCGAGTACCCGGGTACCCGGGTTACCATACACTTTTTGCTCCCATTTTTGCGCTTGAGCGGCGGCGTGGTAAGGCGGACACGGGTACCCGGGTTACCATACTGTATTTTCCCCCCTCGTAGCCTTTGAGCGGCGGGGTGGTAAAGGCGAAAGGTGGGAAGCATGACTTTTTATTTCGCCGCTCTCGATGAATCATGACAAAGAAGGAAGGCTGAAGGCAAGTAGGTACCTGGTGTAGGGGTATTCTCTGTGGGATCAAGTATATAGAGAGGTGGGGAGTGATGGGGAGCGGGGAGTTAAAATAAAAGCACGGAATCTAATTTCCCTCCTATCCTTATTGCGCTCGTCAAGTCATCAGGAATACCCTTCGAATATAATTGGTCGCATCAAACAAATCATGCTACAAACGTCAAGTCATAGGGATACCCTTCGAATATAATTGGTTGCATCAAGCAAATCATGCTACAAGAACCTACACACTCAGAAACAACGAAGAAGCAAGTAGCAAATGCTGGCGAAACCTTGGCACATACTGCTGCAACAAAAAAAACACACATTATTAGACCTGGGAAAGCGAAGTATCAATAAAAAGTTTGAATTCCAAAGATACCCGCCAAAAAAAAATAGAACACGCTTCCTATGGGCACGCTGAAAAAAAAAACAAAGTTCCCAACATTTGGAAAAGCCCGAAAAAAGAAAATCTGGGGCCGATGTCGGGCCAAGATCGGCTTGAGAAAAACTCAGGCCGATCTTTGGTCCGAAGCGGCGAGATTCCGAGTCCTGGACAGACATCGACCGACAAAAGCAACGATTGCGTCATGAATTCTGAACGGAGTGCGCTCGTTATGGGCTCCGACCCACCCTTGGGTCACCGTCTTCACACAATGGCCAGTGACGTGCGGCGGGCGCTGGCCAGGCGTACGATAAAAAAATATATAGCGGCTGGTGTGTACAAAACAGAAGACAAAAAATCTCGATCCGTCTCGAATGGCAAAAAGCAGGCTTTTTTTCAGGTTTAGGAGGATACCGCAGGACGCCGCCGGCAAGCTCTCGCCCCCTAAAGCATGTATTCACTTTCTACCTTCGATGCCGTCATCTATACTCATTGGCCTTGCCCGACACCAAGCGGGTTGGCCGTGGGCTAAGTCCATATCGAGATTGAGCATCTATCGTCGCACGAGCTTATTTTTATCAGCGTGTTGACAATGTGGAACGAGAGAAAACAAATTCCGCCGCCTGCAGCCGTTAGAAAAAAAAGAAGAAAAAAAATCAAACATGTTTTCCCTTTTTTCCCACAGCGGCGGTACGAGGATATTTTCGGCTGTTCTTTTAAAGCAATATTTTTGAAAGAAAACTTTTGGACTTCGCGTTGCCATTTGCATAGGTCTTAATATAATACATATAAAAAATCCCAAAACACAAGAACTCACAGACCGATATCCGCCCAATCATCTATCTCATCAAACATCCAATGTATCAACCCCATACGGAAACCATTGTGTTCGATCTCTCATTGCCACAATCACATGAGTCTCTCTGCGAACAGCAACAAACATCGCAACGTTTGCACTATTTGTGAATGGTCGGTCTCCTGGTTCATGGTAGAGAGTAGGGCCGCTTACGCTGGTACGGGTATCGTGTGTGTATCGTGTTGTGCGAAGGCAGGTAGGGGTATTCTCTGTTCTCGGTCTGTAGGGATGAGAGGCAAGAGTCTAGGGGCACAGCCGCTGCAGCGTATGTATAAATCAACGTATACCCTAGTCTTGGGGGCTCCAGATAGAACAATTGACGGGTACCCGGAGTAAAAATACCCGCGATTCCATGAGTTGGACCGGGGCGGTTCCGGCTCCGACGGTTCCTGGTACCCGTCACCGGGTACCCGGTTCTCAGACGGGGTGCAACTCTACTACAGTACGACAAAAACAAAACATGATCGCCACTCCGTCCCTCCCTCAGCCGGGAAAGTTTTAGCAGTAGAGCGTTACCACTTGTTCGGCACTATAGTAAACGCAGGCTGTCTACCAGGCCAAGAGGTATCCTGTATATACGTCATTGATTGGGTTAGGGTTAGTTATACTCGTCTCGTCCACAGTAATACTCAGCCATTTTGTCGAACAACTGGCCATAAGCCCTTGATCTTGGGGCGGCGGCAACGGTCTGCCCCCCAAGTCAGGGAGGTCGGCGACCCTGCATCAGCGTCTTCGGACCAATTTCGCCGTGGATACCCAGAACCGAGCGGCATCGGCGCGCCGAGACGGAGAGCCAGCCGTCCGGGTTCACCGCCCAGGGCCGTCTAAAAAGGGGTAGATTACCTGTCGGCCGGAGTTTGGCCAACGTTCGGGCATGGAGCCACGGAGCAGGGGGCGGGTGGGTGCCATTGGAGTCCTGTTCAACACCCCTGATCTGACAAGGGCGGGCATCGGGCCCCACCTCTCGGCGGCATCGCCGATTAGTCACAGATCAGTTCGGGGCGCCGTCGACTGCGATGCCAGGATGCCAGGCCAGGGGTTGAGGCTTCCGACAGACGGCAGGTACGAGCGAGATGATGGACAACTGTAAACGTCGTCGCCGGCGGGGGACCGTCGCTGGACTAGGGGATGCCGGAGGAGCGGCGCGCGCAAAAAAAACGGTGGGAGGGGGGCACGGCCCGCGCTTGGGACGCCTCACGTAGGAAGCGGGCACCGTAGGGGTGGCGGTGGGTCTATCTTATCAATTTGCGCCGGGGTTGGAAACACCCACAGTCGGCAAGAAAGTACGCAAAAGGTGCCGAAGCCCGCCTCACAAGCGATTCTTAGTAGGATGCAGCTCGACTTTCGTGCGACCCGCCGAAAACTTCACGGCGTTTCGCGCTTGGTGCAAGCAATGTGGTGTCTGGTCGGTGAAAACCCCACGTGCTCCGTCCCGGCAATGCAAGGATGCGAGGATCTATGGCGATACGACTACGGCCATGCATGACATTAGTACACCCCTCTGCGGCCCAGGGGAGCTGCTCCGGGGCCTCAAGACGCTCATCGTGCAGCGTCGCTCGTTTGAGGCCTTTGAGAGATCCCACGCCCGCGAGGAGTAAACGGAGGAGTGGGGCGCCCCTCGCCGGTGGCAGTACTATCAATAGCAGAGCAGTAGGCCAGGGTTCCCTACTCTGCTGTCGTCTGGTGCTGAACCGGGCTCACGGGGTCCCCCAACTCATCCTCTGCACCAACATCGAACGAGAGGAGGTTGCCGAGGCTACGACAACTTCCGGCGAATAATCGTCAACAATCCTGGAGCGTGCCCACCGACAGTATGAAAACTCTTATTGGAGTGTAGCCTCATCGTACTGGGGGGAAACGAGCCGATCCTCTCCGTCGGCATTGAATGGAGGTGGCTTAATACCGCCGGGGCTGTGCAACAGTGTCGACCGCGGTTGGAGGAGGGCAATCGCGAGGTGAGGCAGTTTGGGGCCGCTGTGCCCCGGGGAGTCCAGTAGGTGGGGTTGAGGGCACGCGCGTTACTGGCTTATTCTCACGGATATTCCAATGCGCTCAGAACAGTGGACAGAACGGCTGTGTTCGCGGAGCTGGTCATCTGCACCAACGGGTCTCTCGCCGTACACTTGGTCACAAACGGCGTGAGCGGCGGCACTCTCCAGTGTTCAGCGCGAGACCTGCTGATTTATTATTTTGAATGTACTCGGGGGAGCACCGGACTATCACTTGCTGCATCAGGGTACAGCAAGAGGATCCTATGGGGCCAGCGATGCTCTGCCTATCGTTTCGCCCCGGGGAACCGCGGCTATTAACAACCCCGGCGCGTACTAATGGTGTGCCGGCGCACACCAGCACGGGTACAACCAAGCCCCACCCTTGTCCAGGCCGGTGCATGGATAGTGCTCACCGTCGCCTCTATCTAATATCGTTCCCATCGCGCTGCCCCGTTCCGCTTCCACGCCGTGTCGTCGCGTCCGTTGTTGCCGTCGTTGTGTTCTGTTCCGCGTCCGCGTCGTCCGCTGTTGCCGTCACTGTGTTCTGTTTCGCGTCCGCGCTGTCTCGCCGAGTCCAAATTTCGCAGTGACCCGGCGAGAACGACGGCGGACGGGGGGCTTGGGACAATGACGGGTAGCGACGGCGACGAGGAGGCTTTCGCGTCGCTGGCCGACTTTGCAACCTTCAAGCAGAGGATGACGAACGAAGTCGCCCAGCTCCAGGCGGCGCTCCAGATATCGATGAACGACATTATCGAAGCCTCCCGCCGTCCCCCCCTCGGGGGGGGGGGGGCACCAACAGGTTTGGAACGCCTCCCTGCTGGACCACTTCCCCAGCACCACCCTGCTCGGACCGCCGGCCGGACAGACGTTCGGGAGCCCTGTCGCTGGGATCCTCCTGCCGACTCCCAACATCGCTGGCCAACCCGTCGATGGGGCCACGGGCGCCCGCGCGGATCTGCGTGGGCCCCCCAACCCCGAGCAGGGAAGGCTCGCCGTAGTTCCGGAGCGGGCGTTTCGCCACGGCGGTACTCTGGGCGGCGCCCCTCTCGGACAGGCAGGTCCGCTCGCCGTGGTCCCGGGAAGGCGGGCTACGCAAGTGTTTTGGGGCGGTACCGGGGCCACCGTGGGCCCAGCGGGCGGAGTCGGCTACGGTGGCGCTTTGGTCGGTACCGACACCGCCCGCGCCCAACTCGGCCAGGCGGGCGGGCTTGCAGGGGGTCAGGGGGGGGGGGTGTACTCGATAGGAGAGATGAACTCGATCTCATGCATGGCGTAGTCGTAAGACCATAGACCCTCGCATCCCTACAATGCCGGGACGGAGCATGTCGGATTTTCACCGACCAGGCAGACATTGCTTGCACCAAGCGCGAAGCGCCGTGAGGTGTCCGGCGAGTCGCATGAAGGGTGAGCTGCATCCTACTAAGAACCGCTTGTGAGGCGGACTTGCATATGAATGACAGCCTCAATGAGTTAGTTTAATTTCCGGTGTAGCCACTTCCAGAGACAGCAAGGGAGTACTATGTAACTGCCTCTTGGGTGCCTTACCTTGAACACTACGTGATACGCCAAACGCGCGCCATCGATTGCACTCGGCCACGCGGCCCGCGACGGGCCAGGTGGGCCTGAGGTCGGCTCGGACGCTTTACGGGGACGGCAGTGCCAGCTACCCGTTCACGCCTTGGGCCGAGAGGTCAACCAGATTATGACCACCTGCGCAGTGGCATCGTGGGCCAGCCCCACGACTCGGCTATGGCAAATCATCTGCGGTGGCCGGCTGGCGTCAATGCAGAGGGCGGCCGTGCAGGGGTACGTGGGAGCCACGGTCAACATTTCGGCCGGCGTCAATGGCATGTTGGAGCGTTGGACGACCTCGACTTTCTGGCCTTCACACCGCGCGGGGGGCAGGCATCAACCGTCCACTGGCACGACACCTGAGCATTTTGGGGTACGCGATCGTTACGATCGCGTCCCGCGGGCTCCCACAAAATGGTGCGGACCTCCATTTGGCAAGCGCTCGCTTGGAGGCGCTCGGACGAGCCTTCAGCGCGGGGGATACGATCCTCAACGACCACGTTATGGAGCACTTTGCGGTCGCCGATTGCCCGGCAAACTAAGCCAGGCTGGCGACTCTGGTCACCAAAGACCTGGCGACCTTCACGCTCGACCTTCGCGGTGTCCCCGACTGCTGCGGCCACGCTTGGGCCTACCCCCCGTCGGCGGAGTCCCTTTCCCGCCATTCCGGGGCCGCACTGGCCCCGCCTGTCCGGCTGCGTCGCCCTCGGCGGCTTTGTCAACGCCGAAGTCCAGCAACCTCGCCTTTTCTCCACCGAGGCGGCCGGGGCCGGGGGTGGTGAATGCCGGCAGGGGTGGAAGACCGGCAGGTGCCGCTTCGATGACACCTGCGTGTTCTCTCACGTCGGTCCCACTCGCAAGGCGGGCAGCGGCAATGAGCGCAAGGCAGCTACCGGCCGGGGGGGGTTGGCCGATAGCGGTGTCGCAGCCAGCGGCGCTGTATCTGGGGAACCTTGGCCAAGAGGGCCAAGGGCAACGGCAGGCGGGGGCTGGGGGTGGCGGTGAAAGTAACGGGAGCAGCAGCGGCGGCAATGACAGCGGCAGGGGCAGCGGGGCGTCGAGTGGGGGGGCCTTCACTCGGTCGGCGGCTGCCAAGAATGACGAATAGGGGGACGGGCCTCGCCCCTCAGTGGGGGCGAGGCCGATCGTAGGGCGTATGGAAAAAGCAGCGCGAGTTGCACAGCTTGTACGGCCGGGGTCGGCGTCCGTTGGGAGTCCAGGTCTTGGGGTCAGCGGGTGTCGCGCTATGCTCAGGAGCGCTGGTAGTCACCTCATCCGCCAGTCGTTTGCACCGTCATCTCACCGAGCTTATGCGTCAGGTTTCCGGTCTCGAATCGTTTATTTTTGTCGGGGGTTAATAAGGGTGGCTGCGTATTTCGACACGCCGGCCTCCACTACGGATAAGATTCAGGCGTTGTTTGAGTTCGTAGCATGGTGTGTGTTGGAGGGCTGGAGGGCAACCAAGCCGGTACTGTTGCCAAGTAAATTATCAGCCGTGTTCCACCGCGTAAGCTTGCAAATGGAGTCTCCCACGTTGTCGCCGATTGTTAAACGTGCATTGCAAGGGGGGCATGGTCGCACATTGCCGCCGGTACCTCATACAAATAATTCGTCGCCCTGTTTCGTGGGACACGTTGTTGGGAGGGCAGGGCCTGTCCGTGTCGTGGGGCCCGGGTGGCCGAGTTCTTTGGCTGTCGTTGGCATTGGGCTATTTATTTTATTTTTGTCTCATGGCGAAGTCTGACGAAATATTCGCGTGTTCGTCCGGAGTTGTACACCCCGTGCATTGCTTAACGAGGGGTGACGTGGCGTTATTCGCGGGAAGCGGCGGTTGACCTCGTTGCAGTGGCATCAGGCCACCAGCATCAAGGTCCTGTTTCGGGGCCATAAAGGGTCCAGGCTCAGCAAATATCGGGTATCGTGCGCACACGCGACGACGCCTTCGGGGCGCGTTCCGGGGTAGGAGCCGGCGGTCGTGCCGTCGCTCTCATGGTGGAGTTGTTGTCGGGATATCCGACGCTGCCAGAAAGCGCCCCCCCTGTCGTCGTATCGGTACGGTAAGGAGGTCAAAGTTGGGAGGTACACGCAGGCCCTCGGGGCACTTGCGAAGTGGAAGCGGAAGCAGGAGACGATGCCAGCGAAGTCGGACTCCACTCATTGCGCATTGCGCAACCAATACGCTTGCGGCCAGGGGGCAGTGCCGTCGAGGGCGATCTGAGAGTAGGTAGATGGAAGTATTCACAGCTTTCCTAGACGTACATCCGCAATAACCCAGAGGACGCGGGTATTGTATCTCGCAAACTAGCAGAGACGGGAAAGACAGGGCAGAGGCAGCCAGGCCAGGGCACTGCTTGGGGCCTAACACCGTAGTATCGAGGCGACCTCGAAATTGGGATATGTCAATGGTTTACTACCATTGGGGGTCTCGGTCGTCCGAGACTGCGTTTGTTAGAGCCCCGGCCAGTCGGCTGGGGGGGGGGAAAACTCCCGGGTACTGGCAGTACGATAGGCAACGAGAGGCAGCGGCCGGTGTCGCGGCTCTCGTACTACGCCAGTGGATCCCCCCCCCCGACGTCACAGAGAATAATAACATGACAAGTCGAAGGATACACAACAAAGCGTAGTATCTCTACAGTAAGTTCACGTGAGATGCCTGTTTTGTTCACAACCGACGGCATTCATTATTTATAGTCATGGGCTCTACCGACGGAAACTAAATGGATCAATTTGTTCAGAGGCAGAGAAGAGAAGAACGACCACACTCGCCCCGTGCCCCCTCCTAGCTCCTCGTGATAGGTGCACGAGTAGAGCACGGCACTGCTCGCTGCCGATTGATAGGCCTAGAGACTAGGCCTACTGTTGTGGTTTCTCCCGCCCACCCGCCCCTTTCTTCTTTCGGAGGTGGGCGGAACGGAGCGGCCACATGGTGCCGGCCACACCGTATTATACTTTTATTATTGTTTGAGATTAACTGGATGCGATTCCGGGCTCTCACTAGGAGAGTGGGGTATGTCAATGGTTTACCACCATCGGGGGTCTCGGTCGTCCGAGACTGCGTTTGTTAGAGCCCCGGCCAGTTAGCTGGGGGGAGGCACTCCCGGGTACTGGCTGTACGATAAGCAACGAGAGTCAGAGGCCGGTGTCGCGGCTCTCGTACCACGCCAGTGGATCCCCCCCCCGACGTCGCAAGAGAATAATAATATGACAATTCGAAGAATGTACAACAAAATGGCGGTATTTTTCAGGCGGTAGGCGGTTTTTTCGTTTTTCGGCGGTATTGGCTTCGGCGGTAGGCGGTATCTCCAAAATTTGTCGGTAAACCGCCAAATACCGTTACCGCCCTGGTGGACGGTAATTTAATGACGGGAAAATTACCGAGGACCACCCTGGAAAATTCAAGCGCCTGCAAGCAGATTTTGAAACTTTGGCGACGAGGTCCGTCCCGGACGAGGATACTAAAAGTGCTGTCGCCTTGGAACACTCACGGGAGTGCATCAAGGAGCTCATATTTGCCCTGCCAAATTTTGGCTCGATGGAAACGTTCGGAGCTGCAGCAGAAAAACGAAAAGTCCTCGTAAAAAAAAAACGGCGGCAGACGTGCTTGCATTGTCTGTGTTGTCGGGACTTTTTGTATTGTTTTGTGGGCAGTGCAACACAGGTGGAGCATACAGCAGTGGCAGCGATGATATGTACAAGTATTGGGCCCGCCACGTTACGTCTCCTGTGTGGGGTCCAAAACCAGTTGTTGTTGCCAGCTCTTGGACGGTACTGGCCAGGCCATTTCCGATCGAAATACAGAAAATATTTTAGAGGTTTCTGTTTTTTGGCCATTGATAAGATTCGATAAGTCGGATCTGGCACGAAATTATTCCTGGATCTCTCTACAAACCCTGTCTTGTTTTCCGGTTGCGGCTCCAAAATGGGCGAGTCGTTCGTATACCGGGCCAGATCTGCTTAGCATTCTCCAATCATATCGCTCCATTTGCTTCGCAACGTAACGCACGCAATGTTTGGAAACCCATTTTTGCTTAGCATTGACCAATCAAGAGGCCCATTTTGCTTCACATCGCGCCGCACTTGCTTGGCATCGCGCCGCAAGGCCCACGCTCACGGCACACACCCAGCAGTTTGGCTGTGCACCTCCGCACCGCATACCCATACACGCATCGCCACACAGCGCACCCATACCCACGGCATTGATGAGCGACCTTCCGCGACGGGGGCGCCCCTCTGGCTCGAAAACGAAGAAATCCGAAGCACAACGAACTGGGCCTGTCCCAGGTTCGAGGAACAAGCGTCCTTCTCCTGTTCGGCCCAGTCCGTTCTCCGCTCCGTACGCGAAAACAAGACCACCAGTGGCGAGTACACCCGACACCAGCAGTCGGCGTGCACCAACCGTGGGCGTGACAGCACCAACAACCTGTGCTTCTGCCGCAGCAGTGAGCGATACGTCTAGTGCAAGCGCGGAAGCGAGTAGAGAAGCAGAGGCAAGGGTGCCGACACTAGTGCCGGCCCCGCCTGCAAGCTCTTCTCCCCCCCAAGGCCCGCAGTCAGTCATGCCCGAAACGGCTGAGGAAGGCTCTGGAGCGGACGCAAGTGGCCCTGTTCGAGAAGCGAGTGGGAGGTTTGGTCCCGGCGTTGATTTTGTGCGGGCGTTGACTCCCCAGGATAGGTTCGCGAAGATGGTGATGGCAGAAGTCGACGAGCGTATGAAGCGCAAGGGCCATGGGTCCAAGCACGGCGTGAGTGGAAAGCTTGACCGGGGGTCTCCGTGGTTTTACCCCCCTGATCCGCTCGTATCAGCAGTACCTGATCGTGCTATTCACATGATGGTACCGATTTTCCTCTGCTCGTGGGAGTTCATCGACCCGGACATCAAAGCACCATCGTGTCCGAATTGCCACAGCCCCGACAACGTGAGTTCGACTGCTGTGGACTATCTCGAGCTTTGAGTTGTTGCTCGTATGACTGCTGTAGTCTAGAGTACCAGTACCGGTAGTTCGTCTTGCAGCTTTGCTATTGCTGCCTGCTCCTGCTTGGTACGTTTGTGGGCGCCAGCACTCGCAAGTACCTTTTGTGTTGGCGTTACGCTCACCTCGTGGACTAAAGTAGCGCATGAAGATGTGTGCGCCAGTCTGCCGTACAGGCGACAGATAGTTGCGTTGCGGCGGCCGCTTTGCCAGCTGCAGGGGTTGCCGCGTACAGCAGTCGTATTAATATTATAGCTGTTAGTCTGTTGCCCTAGGCGCTCCTGCTGTGGCTGTCTGCGATATTGTACTGCACGTATAGACCCACAGTAGTGCTGGAGCTGGACAGCAGTCGGTACGTAGTCATGTATCGGCAGGCCGGGCCTACACTCAGTCAGGACAGGAGGAAAGAGCATCCGTACGCAAAAGTCGTTTTCCTTTCTATCCACGTATGTCTCAGGTGGTCAGCGATGGATGGGATCCGCAACGTCGTACCGTCTACGGGGAGCATTGCAACTACGAGCTCCTAGGATTCCAACACAAGTGCACTGCTTGCAGAGAAAAGCAGGGCAAGGGAAAGAACGCCATGACGTCAAGGTGAGGTTGTTTGAGGACGGGGCAGATGGCGTGGGTGTGTGGTTCGTTGATAGCTCGTTGACTTTCGAGTGCTGTATTTTGCCCCTCAAGAGACGTGATGCGGGTCACAGTAGACAACTGTAGTAGGGTTTAGTCTACGTACGAATAGTACACGTAAGAGTAGTACCTTAATTATTTATCCTCGTCCCCACCCCACGTCACCACGTCGTGTGCTGTCACACGGTCTTGTTTTCCCCAGCTACAAGTTCGCGCCATGGCATCCAGAAGTTCTTCGCCAGCTTCCTCGTGGCCTGCTGATGCTGTTCCCCGCCATTATTTTACGGCGGTCTGCCGTAGATAAGAGGATCGTCACGCGTATCGAGCAGGATGTCGTGCGCGGTGTGGGGTTCAAAGGCGTGGCGGACGACCTTCGCGAGAACCATCTCTTGTATTACCACGAGATGGAGGTGCGGTGAGTGGAACTTTTGGGTTGCATATGCTCTCCGCGGTAGTAAGCTCAAGCGGCAACCTTCATGCAATGTTTTATCTTCGAGCCCATGCCCACCCCTTCAGTGAACAATATGCATTCATGAGACCGCCTTCGCCTTGTTAATGTCCTCCGTCTAGCTCATGTGTTCGTACTGTTGGGGTGAAATGTATCGTGCAGGTACTATTTCCGGCTGGCGAGGAAGCGAGCGCAAGGGTAGGCCTCCGTGGTGCCGGACGAAAACGAGAAACTGCGGAACCCTCTTGTCTTCGGAAAATTCGGCGACCCTTTGGGTTACAACGGCAAGACTCCTAGCGCGAGCCTCCTCGCCCGCGTGTGGCTCGTCGTGTTTGAGGGAAAGGAGCCGTATTATCATCGACATGCTCAGCGGGTGGATGGTCAAAATGCCGGTGGGGACGAGTCTCACAAGATGACGAAATCGATCAGAGTCACAGACGACAAGGTTTTCCACGGAGTGTACACCATGGTGAACGAGTTCGGCCAAGTGATGCTTCAGGTGAGTCCCATATTTATGTTGGGCCGGTACCCGGTGCTTAGTGTATCATCTTGCGTGTAGCTTAGGTGACAGACCTAAAATTTGTCTTTGAAGCTATACACTAATCGTTGGCAACCCGACCACCTTGCTCCCTACCGCCCTGCCCTGCTCCGTTTATCTTTTCTCCACATCTCAATTCTAGCGTCCCAAGCGGCATGTGTCAGTTGGATCTCTCGACGAGATCAAGACGGATCTTAAAGGCCTTGCCCAGCGGTATGTGATGAATGGATTTGATCCCCTCCTGGTGAGTTTCGTCGTTAGTTTTCCGCAGAGACTACTAACAAACGGAGATTTTAGGGCTATGAGTATATGTCAGGAGGGAGTACTATAGCACCAAGGGAGACTATTTGATAGTTCGCAGGTACGGTGCCTCGCATCCGAGTGATGATGTGCTTGTGCTTCTGTGTTAGTCCCAGAGATGGGTCCGTACGGCGCAACACCTTATCAACACGTGTCCTTGTCACAACGCGTGACAGGATGACTCGTTCCCTTTCATCACTGCAATACGTAGACGTTTGCTCGTGAACGCATGCGCTTTTAGGACATTGTAGTTTATTAATCATTTTCGATGCTTTGAACATCAGCAATGAATGACGCAGCTTGACCTCCCTTGTGCGCCCTTGGAAACATTGATACAGGTGTTTTACTCGGACGTTTGCTGCGGCGACAGGAAAACAATCCGGGAAACCCTAGGCCCTGCCTCTCGCGCACTGACCGGGAGCACGACTGCACCGTCGTCAGCTGCCGCCGGAGAAACGCTACCGCATCTCGCATTCCCTCCGGACGAGCAAGCAGAGAAAATCGTCGTAAGGTCAGAGCGGTGCGACGTGTCAGCACTGGCATGCTCGCAGCTCCTGGCAACGGCGCGGAGATTGGCAAGTAAGGTGGCGGGTCGGGCGACTGTGCTTGGCTTCGATTGTGAGTGGAGCGTGCGGGTAAGCGGGGTTCGACCAGTGGCAACGATTCAGCTCTCTGCCTTGGAAGGCGACACGGTCACATCAAGCCGAACGAGAACAGACCTGGGATCGTGCCCAAAGCTCTTCAAGAGATATTAATGGCCGAGGATGTCCTTCTTGTGAGTAAATCGACTTCGTTTATGCCATGACGTGGTCGATAAAGTTGGCACAGGACGGTAGATACGTCAACTACTTGCGGGCCGTCGTTGTCCGACGCGATAGAGGTACTACTGTAGCTTATCGATTCGTGCACATGCCTTCTCGTGGACATGCCTCCTCAGGCGGGAGTTACTGTGGGCCATGATCTCACTCTCATCAGGGACAGCTACGACGTGGAGGGCGCCGGGATGATGGATCTTGGACAGCTGGCGACGAAGCATTTGGGAATCGCTGTGGGGTCGCGTTCACTGGGCAGTCTTTCGACGACCCTACTCTGTCGACGACTTTCCAAGGCCAACAGCGTTCGCATGGACAACTGGGAGAAGGAGCTGTCGCCAGAACAGGTGTGTACTGCGACGGTCCCTCCACAGGGCAACAGTGTATATTTCTCGTTTGCCGCCTTTTGGGCTGTTGCAGATCGCAGGTACGAGGTTTGTTGCGTTTGTACCTGGTATAATATAACGAGAACGGTTGCTGGCATTCGAGAGGGATTGTCAGCAGTAAAGTACTGCCATATGAGAGTTTTAGTGCGAATTGTAAATCAAACGCGCTCCATGGACCGATGCTTATGTATTTTTCTTCATCAGGTACAGCCGTCGTGAGATCTCATGGGTCTCTGCGCGCGTTTTTTCGATTGTGTATAGGTTAACTATGCAGCGCTGGATGCCCGTGCTTCGGTTCAGCTCTATGCCCATATCATGGAACGAGCGGATCCGATCTTCACCTGTTCTCGCCCGAGTGTGCAAGATCTAACCCTGGGCACACTTTTACGCCTGTACACGAGCACGAACTCCCGTTTCGTGGCGGAAGAAACCCTCGTTCGTCACCACTCGGGCGAGAAGTGGGGCGGCACGCAGATAGTTGTTGGGGCCGGCCGAGCGGTTGTGCAGCTCACCAAGGTTCAGGTGGGGGCTGCTCTCATGCTGTACCCGAACGAGACCGGCGGAGCCTTGAGACCACTGCAGGCCGCCCATCTTGGAGAGCAAGTACTGTGGGACGTGGTGAGTTAGACTACGACGAACAGTGAAAGCCATAAATGAAGTGCTGCTTCAATCGTAGACCACGAGAGAAAGCAGTGGTTGCCGCGGAAACGTTCCACCATGATACCTGCTTCACGTTGCTTTTTGGTACACTGACGTCCTTAACTTACTGGACGTACAATTTAATTTACGAGAAAATTATTTCGCCTTACGCAGGTGAACACCAGACTGCCCAAAGACCCGCCTCCTGACCCCATGCTTCCTGGAAAGGGTGGAAGCCCACCACCTCCTCAGCCTAGCGCGAACAGGTTGGAGGTAGAGCAGGAGACAGCATCGCCAATCAATGCTGGAGCGAGTGTCGAAGTTCCCGCAGGCATTCCCCGTGTCGTTCTAGATCTGTGGCACGCAGAGAACCGGCTGGGCGACTCTGGCTGTAAAACGCATGGGGCGCATAGGTCCTTCATGGCTCATCTGCGTGATGCGCTGGCAATTTCCGACCCCGTCAAGCTCCAGGCAGCCAAGGACAGGTGGAAGGAGCGACATCCAACTTGGGATGACAGGAAAATCGACCGCGACATGAGGGCCAACTACACCAACAGCGTCCTGAATCACGTGCCGCGTACGGTACCTCAGCCACCGATCCTCACGAAGCGGTTTGATGATCTGTGTAGCGCTTTCGAAAACGTCCACGATGCAAAGACAGGTGGGCATCAACTCGGATTAATGCTCCACAGCAGTATCGGAATTTTGTGCTCCCTTTCGAAGCCGCCATCTACCACTGGTTTTGCCCTTGTTTATTTGCACACGATTTTTGTTTGAGCTTATCGACGTATACAGCCCCGCCACATATTTGGTACTGCAAATTTAGCTGCTGCTCTGCAGGTTACGATTTACTAGATCCGGTTGCCACCCTCCTTTTTTTTTAACTGCTACAGGTCAGCCATACATCAATGATCGTCTACGGAAGAACATGACGAACCTGCGGCCGCATCTTGTGGATGGGTGCGTGAGCGATCCAGACCCCCGTGATGTACCCTTGTACCACTGGTCAGGGCGCACTGCGGACGGGGCGGACACCTACCGCTCATCGCGAGGGACCAACCGGGTGGAGGCATACCACACACCGATTCGTCGTCATTTTTCCGGCTTCAGGACCTCTCCACGTATTGCGCATTCCATCTTACTTGCCTTCAACTACAGGCGGAATCATCGCATGGCAGGTGTTTTAGCCTTGGCTCCGGCGGCTCAGTCGTAACTTGCTGCGTTTCCGCTTGATTAATGCGATGTGCGACTGTACCAATCGTGTTGGTATCTTGTTGTTGTCGGAGCTTGTGTTCCCGGAATTTCACTTTCGATGTCGCTGTCTCTCGTACGCGGTTCGCAGTCGAGAGGGGAAACGTGCTAGATACCGGCGAGCGTTGCGACATACCAGGGTAGGGTACACTGCATCAGGTACACTACATTATCTTCGCATGTGTCGCGCTGCTCTTAATTAATACGTAGTTTTGAGCCACGAGAGTGTATCCCAACGTTCGGGCAACTCCTAACGCAGCGTGATCTATGTTACCATATATTAATATTTTCCAGGAAAGCACAGGGGAGTGGACCCAGAGTTGCTAGGGTTCTACGCACATGAACTGATAGACGATGTTCAGGAGGCTTCATCCGGGATATTCTCGACCCCCCTCTATCCCGAGTGGGATTCTACAAAGAACTACCTGGACACCGGGGAACTGACCGGGCTGGTGACCGCGCGGAACCCTAGCACGGAGTTGGAAGAGTTTTCGCTATCGGAAGCGTGCGGCGGCGGGGATGACCACGCTGGCGATACCGACGACGAGGATGGACCGCAGCGCCAGTCATGGGGAACTGTGGACGGTCTAACCCCTGCTGCTCGGTAAGGTGCTGTGTTCGTTTTGTTTAGCTGTCGTGCGTACCGTTGACTTTCCATTGTTGGCGCCTATCTATTTATGGAGTGCTTGCACGTGCTTTGTCTCCGTGTTCTTTAATAAACGAAGCGCTGGTGGTGAGGTCTGAGCGACTGGCACCACTTGATCTCGTTGAATCGTGCGTTCCCTTCCCCGCTAGGTTTTTCGCGGCGATGCAAGGTGGCCAGTCAGGAGACCGGCCCTTTACCGCCGTCAAGACCCCGGCGGAGAAGGCCAAGTTTGACCGTGACGCCCTTCGCCACCTTGTACCCCGAGCCCAGAGACAAGCACACCCCCGCATACCCGCTCAGGTACTGGATTGGGATGCGATGGCAGAGAGCTAGAATGAGGATGTCGCACGCGGAGAACGGAACGTCTTGGCCGGTCGGCTAGAGGTAGACACAAGCGAGAGCAGCCTCATCCACAGGAAAACGCCAGCCGACCTCAGGAATTACTGGACCGAGTCAAAGAAGGTGGTGAACGAGAAGCGGACAATGGAGCCCCACTGGGGGCGCCTCGCTCAACTGCGCCAACACCAACGAGTGGAGCCAATGGCGACAGAAGCTAGTGACGCGCTTCGTGACAGCAGGCCGGCCAGTTTCGGGGTGGGCCAAAGTAGAGACGCCATTGTGTTCCCGTGCATCCCTTCATCGCAAACGGCTCGAGCCGCACCAGCACCGTGTGCCTTTGCTCGTGGTGGCCACGGGGCGCTGGCGAACGATGTCGATGTTGACCGCGGGGGTGATGATGTGGAGGGCAGCGGGGGTGGAGAAGGCGATGGCGTAGGCGAGGTCAATGTAGGAGGGGAACCTGTTGGCGGGGCCCTGCCAACGCGGACGTGGGACAGTGCCACGGTTGGTGACAGCACGTTCGTTGTTCCTCCGCAGGCGTGTAGCACGCTCCAGCATGTCGCGCCTAGGTTTGGCATTGGTGGACCCACCCCTGACCAGCAGCAGGTTTGGAATCCTACCCCCAAACTCCGGACCGCCCCTGCAACGTCGCGTCGTCGGATGCGCCAGCAGTGTGGCCACTACATGAGCACGATGCGAGCGTTGCATACCGTGACCAATAAAGCGGGTCAAAAGGCAAATTGCCTTGTGCCAGCTGAGGGGCGTAGAGAGGCAGACCATCCAGCCCGATTCAGGAACCGGTATGAGCCTTGCACTTGCGCAGTGTGTTCAGTATGAACGATGGATTAAGGCTCGTGTGTCTAGAGTTTGAGGACTGCTCGTGTTTCCAGAATTTGAGGACTAACGCCCAGACGGGTATAGAGGGTGGGGCAACTGGGCCCAGTCCGGCGGGGAGGCGGCGTAGCCTGGGTTTTTGTTAGTGGGTGAGTTCGCGCGATTCCCACACTACCCGGAGAATTATTTTCCGGGTGGCTATCTCCACCGCATCTGATCCCCAGTGGGAGGATCAGGGCGGGTCGACATATTCACGCGGCCGCACGTCACGGCAGCACCGTCGTGTTCTACGACCGAGTTAGAATCGACACACGACACAGATGTGGAAGTGTGGTGAGCTTTAGCTTTTTTTCCCCTTCCTCTGGAGGATAAATAAAATGAAAAAAAGGGGTGTACGCGAGGGTGACCGGGACAGTCTATTTTCTGTTTTTCGACACCTCACGAAAAAAAGATTGAAATAAAAAACAAACCGGAGCGCTGGGAGCGCTGTGATCACAGGACGATTTAAGACAATTGAAAAAAATACAAATCCAATTTTAGATCACTTGGTTTAAAAGACGGGGGGGGTCTCTACACATGATTTCAACTTTTGTTTTCGTTAGGAAGTCTTCAATCGTCCAGTGTTTTCCATTTTGACCTTGTCATGTGAGACGTCGAAAAAAGGCTTTTTCGGTCGCCCCGGGTGTACGAGTACCCATTGTGACAAATATATATATATTTTAGTGGACGCTTATTTTTGCGTAGACCGTGGGAGTCTTCTTCCTCCCCCTCCGCCGTGTTTTATAGATTTCTTCGTGTTTTTCGCGCATAGGGTTCCACATTCCTTCTCGATTGCCACCGAATTTTGCCAGCGTGCGCTCTCGCACTTTACTTTCGTCGGCGGAAGCAGAGTCAGAAAACGGTAAAAAAGAGTACAACAGCAGTTGCAAATCACACATTTAATGTCAGGTGCCAGTATATACCGGTATAGATACTTGTATCATACCTCGTACGTTACATGTTTTACCACGATGTACCCACACATACCAGGTGTACAGCAGTATATAAGGACCGTTTGATATATAAAATAATTTCTGAACAGTACTTACATTCCCTGACAGAGTGGCGTTCGTAGATGCCCCATGTATTTAGATGTAGAGCTACAAGCAAGCTCTGATGACGAGTGAAAACACTCAACACTTGCAGCTAACACTGCACAGAACAAATGGATGTAAGATCGGGCCACAGCAGCCTTTGTACCCTACGTAGAAGCCAGGTAAGTTTTCTCGTTTACTGCGTACTGTCCCAGTTACGTTCAGCGCCGGGTTTCCAAGATTTTTCGCGGGCTTCGCCCGCGGAATTAAATTAATTAAAAGCAACTTGATTAAAAGCTGGCCCGGTACACGAAATATTCCACACCTCGGATAACGTTACACTCGGATAACACTTACCTACGTTATGGGGCCTAACACAGGAACGTGGTAACGTACTAACATAGTGTTAGCACTAGAGGAGCGATCACGGTAACGCAGTAACACAGTGTTAACTGGAAACCCACGAACGTGCACGAGCCTTAACGTTATATTGCTGCTTGGTCTCGTCCAGCTCTGGTACAGTAACATTATGTTATGCCGTGATCAGTCCTTGAACTAACACCGTAACACAGTGTTAGGCTTTGACCAAACACGTACGTTATCACTCTAACATTCCCAGATCGATATCCGCATATTTACCAACACGATAACATAATATTATTGTCGACGCAGCGTTAGACGTAACACAATAACATTATGTTACCCTTAGGAGGAGTGTTATAGATAACACCCTAACATAACGTTACCATGTTCGCCAGCACTACTAACACATAACATTGTGTTACAGATAACACACTAACTTAACATAACGCAATGACCAGCACTACTAACACTACGTTATCTCGACCCCCCATCTGATTGCCTTAGGGTCGGATAACGTAACACTTAACGTACGTTAGATACGTTACAGTCTTAGCCGACCCATACGTAACATTATGTTAGGATGTTAGCCTAAATGCGGAAGTCCCTGTAACATTGTGTTACGCGGTGTTACCGTCAGTAAAGATCTGATGGTAACATTCCGTTACCGTGTTACCATAAAAACCAATCCGGGTCTAACTTTATGTTACTGAGTTACCGTTGGGGCTGAAGTCGTTCTAACGTAATGTTACTACGTTACCCTTTGGATCTTCCCGAGGTCTAACATGTGTTAGCTGTGTTAGTGGTAAAGCGGGCGTGTGGGAGTAACATAGCGTAGCCGTGTTATCCAATTTCGCCGACATCCCAAGAGGGGATACCTACAAAAATATCCCCGGGGGGGAGGATAGCATGGCATCCCCAGTAAAAAAACGCCTCCATATTTTAAAACCCCAAAACAGGGGATATTTAGGAGGGATCCCCGCAAAAAACGCCTCATTTTTCTTTGTGGAAACCCCGCCAGTACGTTATCCATCTATAACACTTTACGTTATCCATCTATAACGTAATCTGCACACTCGCACGTACGAGTTAACACGGCAGTAACATATTGTTGACCAGATTGGGGGTGTACGTTATCTACTAACTTGTGTCACTACATATATTGCATACCAGGTACGAGTTAACAACATTAACATAATGCTATTAATAGTGTTTTACCGATCATACCTGGTATACGTTATCCGTTTGACGTATGTTATGTTGTTAAGGTAGCAAGAATTCCGTAATAATACCCTCACATAACGTCGCTCGAAACGGACTGCTGCTGCGGCTGATACAGTAACATAATGTTAACGTATTGACCATACACGCCATCTCTCTAACGTGTGTTACGATATCCCCTAGGAATTTCACTAACACACTAACATAGTGTTGTGTACGCGTTTATATGGCCGTGTACGTTATCCGTCGAAAGGGTGTTACGGTAGCACGGAAGAATCCCGCTGACACACTAACATAACGTTACTCGCTACGGGCTGATGTTGCGAACACGGTAACATAATATTATCGTTTAAGTGACCATGTACGTTATCCCTTTAACGTGTGTTACGATAGCCACCAGGAATTCCGCTAACACGCTAACATAATGTTACTCGCTATGGGCTGCATACCCTAACATCGTAACACATATACTGCGGTCAGTACGAGATCAAGGTAACACTCTAACATAATGTTACGCGATCGTCCGCCAATATCATAACACACTAACACTATGTTATCACAAAATCCAGAAAGTAGTTAACGTATTAATATTAATAGTAACGTAATGTTACGTGTTTTTTTCGCTGACGCCTACCATTGACATAAAACGTTTAAGTGTTACGTTATCCGAGGCGTGAAATATTCGCCGCTCCCATAAGTGTCAGTGGCCAGCCTTATCATCGTTTAGTTCCTATATTTTCTGGTCGCTCGTGTTGTTGTGTTCTCGTACCCGGTACGCTGGCATTTCAGCCTCATGAATTTGCGCTTATTTCAACACACACCACATCGGATAGTCGGCACCTCCGTTTCACGACTAGTATTGATAGTCGGACTATTGATACGTTGATACTAACTTCAGCGTGCGTACTCATAGTCGGCGACTTCCTGTACACGCTTTTGGTTGCACTTGATACAAGTACGTACCTGGTCAAAACAAATACACGAACGATGACGACAATGACCATGTGCTCCGAAACTCCTTTCAAAAATGCGCACCACTCGTACGTACTGGGCAATGAGCCGGGCAACAGCTCTTGCCAGTTCCTGGCATCTTGCTTCCACAACACAAGGCATAACAAAGGAATATGATGATGGCATGGTTCATGGTCCCGATGCCCTAGGAATTCGTGTCCATTTCATAGGTATACTGTTTGTTTTCGGAGGTGGAGTGCGACTTCATAGACGTGGCTGTTCCGTTCGTGTACGAACAATTGAATTCTGGTCGTGTACAGCCCCCTTTTTTTTCTTTTTTTTTATTTTACCATCACTGGCCTGGCCTCACGGCTATTTTTACGAGTATTTGCTGCTCATGAACCGCTGCTGTATATCATTGCTGGGTGCGTGAAGCTGCAACATCATCTGAGGCAGAAGTAGGCAAAGACAACTCGTGCATGTCACGATATATGTGTGTTTGCGCTGCTGGGTATCTGGCCAGGTCCTTTACTTCCTACGAGCAGCACGAGCACTGCCCGTTTTTGTTGCGCCTGGTGGTGTGCAAGCACAACAAGCGTAGTACGGCACTATTAATAGGAGAAGTAGTGGCAGCAGTACGAGTAGCAGCGCCATATTTGACGCACGTCTAAAAGAAAGCGCCGCAGCAGGAAGAACTCGACATAGTGACACCTGTTGCCCCCTCGTCCGTGAGTTGGTGGGGCAGGGTATGCAGGATAGTACAACAGGAACGGCAACACTCAGCGCATGCTATTATTAGTACCATGATCACATGATCCACGATCGATGGTGCGAGATGCCTCATCATGAAAAAACTCGACCGAAAGAGCACTACGAACACAAAGGATACATACCTGAATGTGAGCTTGGTCTCGACCGCAAGCCGAACAGAGCACAGCAACAGCAGCAGCAGCAGCAGAAGCAGCAGAAGTACTCGGCTTCGCTACGTATACCAGGTCAGGTAGTTGATAACAACCTTTTCGATCAGTCCCACTGATGAGATAAACTTTCGACTCGGTCTCCCTGTGAAGGTGGGAGACAGGGGTGATTCGTTTTACTGTGATTGGGTGGTGGGTGTGTCTAAACAGAATCGAAAAGCTCAATCGAAAATCGAATTCATTTCGATTTCGATAAAAATATGCCGATGTGTCTAAACAGAATCGAAAAGTGAAAATAGAAGTCCAGGCAAAAAGCAACGGAGAGCACAACCTACTAGGCCGTTCGCATCTGTGCACACATGCCGGCAATCTAGCGCTCGGTAACACAGATCTACCACACTAGCAGGCAAACGCGACGTCTATTCGATTCCGGGAGGTCGTTGGGCCTCCCATGGAGGTGGTGGCGCGTGCAACGTTGACGCCCCGAGATCAAACTTGAAACTATACTGAGAACCAACTTCCGACCTCGTTCTCGAGGGTATCATCCTGAATTTTCCTCAAACTATGCTCGCTCTGGCTCGAACGCCGGGAAACAAAGGCCCGAGAACGTCGGGGCTGGTGTTGTGGTTCGCCTGCTGGCTGTTTACGGGGGGTCTATGCGGCTAAGTTGCCGTGCTAGCTGTGGGTTGGATGCTGTGTACGGCGGTCCTGATGTGATATTTTGACGTGGCTGCGCTGACCAGTAGGACGAGCTGAATTGTTGCTGTTCGTGCTTTCGATTTCCTTTTCGATTCCCAGCCGTCAACTTTTTGATTTTGGCATTGGGTTTTTATAAAATTTGGAATACGTCAGCTGTGAGTTCGACTGATTAAACAGTTGATCCTCAACTTTGCAAGCTGCGTAATACGCCTCGTCTATATTCCATTTTTACCTAACCCGAGCTGGGTTGTAAATCGTACATTTTTTCGGAACCTAAAAAACGAAGGGGAACATGTTTTGACCAGGGACCAATCAGCGCCTTGTTTATTATCAATTCGATTTTCCATTTTCGATTTCGCTTCTGTTTAGACACTCTCAGTCCCACTGATAAACTTTCGACTCGGTCCACTCTCTGCCCTGTGGTTCGTGTTTTACTGATTGGGTGTTAAATAGTAGACGGACAACAATCGATCTGGACAACAGCAGTATTTTTTAACACATGTTTTTTGTAGAGGTAAAATTAACGCTGTTTCCTATGTGTGGTTCGATTTCGAGCTTCAGATTTGTATTTTTCGATCTCAAAAATGAATGACCGTGCTTATGCAGTCCAAATATGCAAAATCCGACTCCGACGACTTGGGTCATCGGATTTTCAAATCGAAAAATGGCATGCTCTCTAAATTCAAGATGTTATCCACGACAACGAACAGCAGCAGAACGATCGATGAGTTGGATGGCGACACAGCTGTATAGCGACGTTGCTTCGCGCCCGACGCGCGGACGGCGCGTCCCTCCGTGGCCAGACTAGAGTCGGCTGGCGCGGGCTCGGGCCTAGAGACCAAGAGAAGAGCACTCGGCACGCGCCTCTCTGTGGATACGTACTCGTAGATTACACTGCAGCTGTACAGCAGCGCAGCAGTCAAGTCACAAAATGAAACGCAAAATACCAAGACAGGTTGACTCTAGCGCACTCGCCGCGTCTCTTCGCCACCAGACTAGAGGCAGTCAGCATGGGCTCGGACGCTTGGGTCCTACGCGCAGGGCAGCGCACCCACGCGTCTCTTCGCGGCTCTAGATCACAAAAACAGCAGTTGGTCTTGGTGTTTGCTCGAATCTCTACACGCACCATAAATCCGATTTTTCCGCATAGGAAGACCCTTTCGATTTGTCAAAAGCTCATCATAATCATATCTGAAAATGCCATCGGGTCAAAATCTGAAGCTCAAAAATCGAATCGCATAGGAAACCGCCAAGGACTTTCGGTTGTTTCGATTTGACTTTATTTTTTTTTGTTGGTTTAATTTGCATCTGAAATTACGAAATTTATTAGTGGGAATTAGGAAAAATAAAATCAAGGCAAATTGAAAGAACCGAAAGTCCTCGATAATAAACGTAAATAATGGGAGATGGCGTGGCGGGCTATTCACTATTTAAAAACTGAACACTTTTGATCAGGTTTATTGGGGGATTACTCGGGTTGGTCGTTAAAAAAAGCAGTTTCAGAGAAAAATGATTGGCCAAATAAAATCGTATTTCAAGTCGTTGTGTTTTTCTTTTTTTTCGATGAACAGGAACTACAAAATTTGTCCACGTAATCGTCTGAGGAAGTGGGGCAGCTGGCGTTCCAGCAAGATTTGCCACATGCTGCGTTGAAAGACCGCGGGATAGGGGCAGTTAGCACCCACGCCGAGCAGAAGTGCGTAAGACATGGACAGCTACTCTGGGCAGGAGGATATCGACAGAGAGCGTTGCGCGTCCGGCTCCAAGAGAGGACGCATTGCAGAGGTGAGGCTCCGAGGGCCGAGGCTTCTTCAACACCGTATGGTTTGGTTTGTTTCGTTTTCAAGAATTTGTGGTGATGACGAGGTAGGTGCACCCGAGGCTATCCTTGAACAGCACGCGCTAGCAGTGTTGGCTAGCGAGCATGGGCTGTGCCGCGAGCGTGCGTTGGGGTGGTTGCGCATTAAGCACGATGCTTGCAAGCTTCTGCTTTTCAGTTTATGGTGCGATGTGGTCAACAGGCCGAACACGAAGCTAATTCGGCAGCGCATCGGTGTTGCAGCAGCAGTGTTTAACAAGGTGCTGTATGCCTGCAGCACAAAGGCACACCGACGGCCTAGGCATCCAACCCATAGAGAGTAGAGGATGGAGTTTGCCGGTCGTTGTCTCGCAGCAGGGTTCCTTCCGATATCGACCTCAGGCCCAGTGTCACGAATCTTGGCATTCGTGCCCAAGCCAAAGCCTTCCTGCGGTGGACCGAATGCGAATGTTCTCACCCGAACCGTAACTCGACCGCATTCGTTCGTAGAACATCGTGATGTGTTGCAAGTTCGAGGCGCACCAGCTTCGCCCGGCTCACGGTTGCGGGCGCCACTCATGCTTCACTTCGGGCAAAAGGCTCGAGGCCTCCGCCTTCGTTGTCCAGCCGGTTCATCTCTCCTGTCCTTGCCGTCGTCGAGCAGCTGACGCGCGTTGAAACCGACAGAAAAAGTATGCGGAACACGCCTTGACGTCCTGACGTTGATATTGCTTGGTTGACCACTCGGGCCTGTTTTTCAGGTTTCGAAATGTTAAACGGTGTCGTACGTGGCGAGTCAGGTCTTCCGTCTTCATGTTATTTACTCGTCTCGCATTCAAGATGTTTTTTTTTTTTTCAAGTATCCAGAGTAGAGTGTAGAGGAGTAAACGCACACTTTTACGTGTTTCGTGTGTCGAAAACGTCGAAAGCCGAAAGCATGCTGGTGCATAGCCGAAAGCCTGGTAAATATATCTCCATTGTGTCCGTTGTCCAATGGCACCCGTACGGCGTGTGCTTTTGGGGTCTGTCCTGCGGTTGTTGGACCGGGATCACTCAATGTCCATCCACCCTCGGTGGAAAATTTAAATACAAAATAAAAAAAATACCTACCCAGCGGCTGCGAAAAAAAATAAGCACGGACCTGTGACACTGCTGCAGTTACCACCAGTGTGTATACTATTAATATTAATACTGCTTCTGTCAGCTGTATCTTACGTAGCCACTGACATGGATGCAAGCAGCTGCTGCACCAGCAGGCACCGGTACGACACAGCAGGCACCGGTACGGCACAGCAGGCACCGGTACGGCACAGCAGGCACCGGTACGGCACAGCAGGCACCGGTACGGCACAGCAGGCACCGGTACGGCACAGCAGCAGGCACCGGTACGGCACTACTGCCAAGAAAGTACCCCCTCCTTAGAAAATACCCCCCCCCCCCACATGACCATGCCAGACGGATCGAGGCTCCTGATATGTCCTATTCCTCTTCGCCCACAAACTACTTGAAATTAGTGTCGAGGATTCGTCCTGTAGTAAACGTACTGGTAATCCTTTCAGAGCTGCCCCCACGTTTTTGTGGACACACTACTAATAGTAATTTTAGTAATTGGTGGTAATGAGGCGCGACCTTAGTACCTGCAGTAGTCATATCTGCGATGCATCATGCTGGGCGAATACGGATTGTTCTCTTTTGTGCTGAACCAACATGAACACGAACGAACATCCACTATACCTACTACCAGTATTAACCTATACGCCGTCATTGGTGAATCTCATAATGACAATGAGGCCCGCGAAGCGCGCAGAGTGTGCGAGCCTTTTTTTTCTTGGAAAATTCCAAGAAAAAAAAAGCCTCTTCATAACGGCTCGCGTAGGGTGCCTTGTTTTGAGTTTTTCTGTATGTGTGTGGGGTGGGTGTGGGTGTGTGTGTGTGATTCAACATTTTTTTAGGCAACGTTTGACCACCGCCCTCGACGCACACGGCACCAATTCCAGTCCAGGCGGGCTCTGTGCACGCACACACACAAACGAAACCTTCTCGTGCTGGTGCGGTGGTAAGTCGTTCACAGTAGTTGGTCGAGCTCGGTGTGGCAACGTGTGTAGGCACATGTTTTTGCTGGGCCATGTTGGAAAAACACAGAACCAACAACACATTATAACGGTTTTTTGCTTTTTTGAGCACGAAACCCAGCTCTACGAGTACTCGTAGGCAGACTGCCTGTCCACAGCAACGAGCGTTCAGGCTATGTCCCCGAGACATGCTGCAGGCCCACCCTCCTGCTGATGAGGGGACGGAGAAGCAGGAGAAGATCTGTTGTATGGTTGTTGTACAGCAGTACAGTAGTGGTTGCACTGCTAGAAGCTCTGTTGGACACGTCAGGTTGTAGATTTTCGTCTTCAAATTTATGAGTTCGGAACCAGGAAACACATGTACGAAGGGTTTACACACAAGCCGAGCGTACAGCGACACACTGACCCTGGCCTTGTGTGTGCTACTGCTGCTGCTGTTTTGCTGCTGGAGAAGCTCTGCCGTAGATGTCGTACATCAGTAGGAGCGGTGGCACCTGCTACCTGCCACGAGAAGTTCTCTCTTGGACAAAGCATGTCGGGTGCAGATTTTTCGTCTTGAAATTATTATGCCGAACTTCGTGTTCAAAACCAACACAGGACAAAATCGAGTACGTGTACAAAGGGTTCAAGGGTTAGATTGACAAGCTGAGCGTACAGCGACGCTGACCCTGGCCTCGTGTGTCCTACTATTGCTGCTGCTGCTGTTTTGCTGCTGGAGAAGCTCTGCTGTAGATGTCGTACATCAACTGAATAGCGGTGGCACCTGCTGCCTGCTACAAGAAGTGCTCTCTCCTGGACAGAACATGTCGGGTGCAGATTTTTCGAATGCAAATTACGCCGAATTTGGAGTTCGGAACCAACACAGGACAAAATCGAGTACGTGTACAGAGGGTTCAAGGGTTAGATTGACAAGCCGAGCGTACAGCGACGCTGACCCTGGCCTCGTGCGTCCTACTGCTACTGCTGCTGCTGTTTTGTTGCTGGAGAAACACTACTGCTGTAGATATCTGATGCGTACATCAATCAGTACAAGTGTGTGTGTGTTCTCACATTAAACCATTCTTCTACTCGTCGACATCCAGCAAGCCCAGTTCCGTGCTGATTCTTCACCCTTGATACGAGCTCTGTGGTCACAGACTACGACACAGAGATAACACACCGTAATGCATTAATAGCCTACGCAATACCATGCCTTCGCACAAGGTGCGGCCGACACAACATACATACATACGCTATTACGGGGGTCCATAATTAACGGCAAAAAATATTGTGTAGCCAAAAGATACCAAGCCGTGGAGGTTTCAGTGTAATCGCATGTGTGAGTGGAGCAGTGGCCGGGGATCCTGTGTGATGTCCCCTAGCCACCTGGCTCGTGGTCCGATGAGGATCACTCCGTGATAATACAAGCTCTAAGAACAAGACTTACTGAGTGCGAGGCCAGCGAGACTGGTGGAGTCCCTCGCTGGAAGCCCTCTTGCTGATATCATCTGGCAGAGGCCATAATATCTAGATATTCGCGGAACTTCTGTTGGAGGAGTTTTCGGCTGCGGAGTATTGGGTCACAGCTGGGAAGGCAGTTGGCCCGTTGGACGGATCGAAACGGCTTGAAGCGCACAGCAGGGGAGGACGCTCCGGGAGCTGGAGGACGCACAGGTCAGGCGGCAGTTTCTCCGTTATTACAGTAGAGTCCAGGTGGACTGCTGTGGATTATGGCGCACACGGCAAGCACGCCGCTGGTGGTAGGGGAGTCTCTGACTCCACCGAAATACGGAGAGGTGTGGACCGAGCAGGCCTCTCGTGTTTTTTACGCAGCGTACCTCGATTATGAGGAACGGCTGCAGCTCGCCAACGCTCAGGGGGTGGTTCAGCACTCCAAAGTGAGCATGGGCCAGCTTATCCCCAATTACATTCATCGGTGTTTTGAGGGATTTTACAAGCATCAGACTACGATGACCGCCTCGGAGTTGTTGGACGCTGTTAGGCAGCACGCTGGTTACACAACCACCAGCAACAGATTTGACACCTCGCGGGCGGCAGCGGACTTGCGTCGCGTTCTCTCAATGAGGCGCGATGAAAAGCAGGGCGGTGAAACATCCGTCAAAGACCGCGCGATGATGGTAAACTCCGCTATGGAAAAGTATTTTGCGGAGAATCACGCGGTGCATGCCATGTACCGCGCGCAGGACCGTTCGTGGTTGCCCGGACCGGCGGAATTTGTGAGCATGGCGTTGGTGGATGGCTTATGGCCGTCCGAGTTCAAAAAGTACGTAAAAGGTCAGCTAACGTACGCTGCAGGGTGGAAGAAGGACCCGGCATTGGTCATGGACCAAATTTTTTCTGCTGCAGAACAGTGGAAATTCATCGAGGCGTATGGTCGGAAAGATGCTGCAGGGGCAGCTGAACCGCGACGCCAACAGCAGCAGAAACCGAAACAGCAGCAGTCCGCGAAAAAGTCGTTTGTTCGCGTCTGTTTCGAGTGTGGTGATCCCAACCATTATGTTTCTGATTGCCCAAAAGCTCGCGGTGGCGGCACAGCTCCCAGCAGTGGTGGGCGCGGGTCGTCAGGGTATCGCGGGGGCCGCAATGGCGGCCGGGGCAGATTCAACCATGGACGCGGGCGCGGTGGCCGTGGTGGCAATCAATTGACAGCGGGCGGTGGAACTTCTGCTGTTGCTTCTTCAACTTCTGGTGCGCCAGCGGCAGGAGCCGCTGGGTCGGGATCTGGTTCGTCTGTTGCCGGCCGAGCTGTATACGTTGGAGGAGCTGGAACATCGGTGGGTGCTGCTGGAGCGAGAACTTCGCCATCCACCGAGCGGGCGGAGTCAGTGTCTGGTGCTGCTGCAGGGGCGGTAGCGCCGGAACCGTCTGTATATTCGACGTCTTGGTCGGGGTGGACCGCCGATTCTATTTCTTCGGCGCCGGCTGTAGGAGGGCAGCCATGGCGTCAGGTGACTCTTGGTACCGACCAGAGTTCAACGGCAGGTGAAGTGCCTGTCGATCGCAGCGCTGAGTGTTTACGCGCTGATCTCTCTTTGCCAGGGTCGGTTGGTTCGCTGATGGCGCGTGTGATCCTTGATTCGGGGTCGGCGCTCACGTCCATCGGTGTCGGCTTACTTCAGCAGCTGTCTTCGCATTTCGGCGGCGCCGATCTGCAAATTCCGTTCGAAAATGGCCCGCAGCAGGCGAAAACCGCTACGGGTGTTTCAGTGATGGTCACGCACAAAACGGTGCCGATTGCCGTGAGTGTACGGACGCCGTGGGGAGCGGTGAAATTGGAGCCCATCACTTTCGCGGTCATGCCTGGTACAGATAACGTCGTTCTGTTTGGCATGGCTACCATGAAAGCTCTTGGCATCGACGTCTACCGTGAAGCTCTGGAGAAGCTTCGCCCTCGCGCAGTGCCGGTATCGACCGGTGTGGAGACTCCGAGTTACCTTGCGGCGCGCAGAGTGACGGTTTCCGTGCGTGCTTTTCAGACCGAGGCTACGGTGGATGCTCCGGAGGACAAGGCGGTGGAACATTTGGTCGACCGGGGGCCAGACATGTTCATGGATCCGGAGGAGGAGCGGACGGCCCGAGAACGGGCGTTGGAGGACAGCGTGCAGCAGGCAGAGCAGAGTGGATTAAGCGTCGGCGGAGCAACCCGTTTGCGCGAAATTTTGGCTCGTCGCGTGGGTGCTTTTCGCCGTGCGCTGTGTGGTGATCCGCCAGCGCAAGTGGAGCCGATGCGAGTGCAGCTGAAGCAACAGGCGAAGCCTGTCAAGGCAACGCCACGTCGGTACGAACCGACGAAAAGGGACTGGCTCTCGAAGTGCATTGCTGCTTTGGTGTTTTTTGGCTTTGTCTACCACAACATCCAGGCGGTGTGGGCGAGTCCGGCGATGGCGGTGCCCAAGAAGGACTCTTTCCGTTTGGTGAGCGACTACTCGGCGGTGAACGCACAGGTGGAGAAGTCCCCGGGCGTCATGCCCAACCATGAAGACATGGGAGATCTGCTGGGGGCGCGTTTCTTCGGCAAGCTGGACCTACTTCAAGGGTACTGGCAGATGCCTTTGGCTCCGGAGGCGCAAGACGTCTTCACCATGGCGACAAGCGACGGTTTGTTCACGCCTACCCGTGTTCCCCAAGGTGTTTTGAATGCGACTTCTTATTTCCAAGGTGTCATGACTGAAGTGTTGCGTGGTTTGGATTGCAAAGTTTGGGTCGATGACGTTTTCTTTTTCGCAGACACCGAAGAAGCTCTTCTGCAGCTGCTTGATGACATTCTTGAACGCCTGGAGAATGTTGGACTGTTTGTCGCCGCCCACAAGTGTACCTTCTTCTCTCGTGAACTGGTCTGGTGTGGTAAGGTGTATTCCAATGGTGTCGTGTCCCATGACCCCGCTCGAGTGCAAGGTTTAAGTGAAATGCGTCGTCCCGAAAACGCTGGAGAACTAATGCAATTCTTGCAGGCTGTCAACTGGTTGCGTACATCGTTACCACGTTTAGCGGAAACGGTAGCACCGTTACGTGATTTTTTGGAGGAGCTCCTTGTTGGGGCTACACGTCGGACTAAGCGAGTGGCGCGCAATCGTGTCATCAAGGATACCGCGTGGACGGAGGATCGGGTGCGGGCGTGGAATGCCGCACGGGGTTTGGTGGCGCAAGCAGTGCCGCTTCATCATCCTCGTCCCGGGTGCGTTGTTTTGATGTTTCCTGACGCTTCTGATTTCCATTGGGGTAGTTTTCTCACCCAAGTGCCTGAACACGAATTTCGCAGTGGATTGGCGTTGGAAAGCATGTCTCACGAGCCTCTCGGATTTCTGAGTGGTTCGTTCACAGGTTCGCAGTTGCGCTGGGCGACTGTCGACAAAGAAGGTTTTGCGATCGTTAATACGTTCCGGAGGCTCGAATACCTGCTTTGGGGTGGTGTTCATATCTTTACTGATCATCGAAACTTGCAGTACATTTTCAATCCGGAGAAGTGTGTCACGACGCCAGTGTTTGCACTGTGTAGACACGCGTGCAGGTGCACTCATTCCTCGTCCCTACGGAGACACGGTGCATGGTACCGCTCCGGGAGAAGTGGTGCACTTTGATTTTTTGTATGTTGGCCACAGCGGGCCCGAAGGTAGCGATGGCCTGCCTGATGAGGATGGTTTCCGATATGTTTTGGTCATCATGGATGATTTGTCCAACTACGTGGCGTTGGAACCGGCCGAGGCTTGTACAGCCGAGGTCACAGCGAAGCATTTGCTAGCCTGGTGTAAGACTTTGGGGGTGCCGCGTGTGTGGGTGAGTGATACCGCCACGCATTTCAAGAACAGGGTGCTTGCTTTGTTGAGCGACGCGTTGCACATCGAACATCGTTTTGCTGTCGCTTACACGCCGTGGTCGAACGGTACGTGTGAACGCATGGTAAAAGAGGTGGTACGTGCTCTGCGTTCCATTCTGTCAGAACAGCGTCGTCAGGTTTCGGAGTGGGTTGATGTTTTGCCGGCCGCTCAGTGGGCCTTGAACACTTCGTTTCGTGAACGTTACCGAAGCACTCCGTACAGCGTGATGTTTGGGCGTGCTCCGCGTACCGATTTCTCGGCGCTCGTTTCTGAGTCTGATGGCAGGTGGAATGTTGACGTGATGAATGCTGACTTGTTGCGTGCGAACGTCCGTGAAGTCGTTGCAGAGCAGGAGAGATTTTGCGCCGATATTCGCGCAGCTGTTGCCGTGTCTCGCGACAACAAACGTAAACAGGCTCAGGGCCAGGTGGTGTTGCCAAAATTTGCGGTTGGTGATTTCGTGTTGTATGCTCGTGTTCGTCGGCAGGGTGTCACACCGAAATTGTTGTCCACATGGACTGGTCCGTGGCGTGTGGTAGCAGCTGATCATGATCATGTGTACTCAGTTCAGAACATCGTTTCTGGGAAGGTGCATCAAGCTCACGTGGCTCGTTTACGATTTTATGCGGATGCGACGTTGAACGTCACCGCTGATCTGAAGGATGTTTTCCAACATTCCTTTGCGCAGGGTGAATGCCGCATGAATGCTTTGGTGCATGTGGCCGAAGATGATGCCAACGAGGTGATTGTCTTGGTCGATTGGGATGGTTTCGAAGCAGAGGAGCGCACGTGGGAATCTTTGCGGTCGATTTATTCTGCTGCGCCTGAATTCGTCGTGAAGGAATTGCGCAAATTACGGATGACCCGTGCGCTCAAGATTAAAATTGCTTCAGAGTTCAGCATTGATTTGTGATTTGCCGCATGCGATTTCGTCTTGGTTTTTTGGTTTTGTCAAGCTCGTTCGTGTCGAGTGAACTCGCTTTGGGGGTGCTGTAGCCAAAAGATACCAAGCCGTGGAGGTTTCAGTGTAATCGCATGTGTGAGTGGAGCAGTGGCCGGGGATCCTGTGTGATGTCCCCTAGCCACCTGGCTCGTGGTCCGATGAGGATCACTCCGTGATAATACAAGCTCTAAGAACAAGACTTACTGAGTGCGAGGCCAGCGAGACTGGTGGAGTCCCTCGCTGGAAGCCCTCTTGCTGATATCATCTGGCAGAGGCCATAATTGTTAGTAAAAATAGGAAAATATATAGGTTTTTATGTACATCATAGGTCCTGTTAACTATGGACCCCCGTAATAGCAACCAAAATACACCATAAAGAAACAGGAAAGAGAAGCAGCGAAGAAACCAAACCGAAAAAGAAAAGGAGAAGAACCCCAAATAAATAAGTAAAATGGGAAGCCAAAGCTCAGACACATACCCAGAGCATGAGCCAAAATGGACGTGCAATGGGGAAGAAACGGGAAGGAAGAAGGGAAGTATGCATCCCGGGGAACACTTTATTAAGTAAAAAGAGAAAGAATGAGTGGGCAAAAATAAACACGCTCGTCACTCACCCACCATGTAGTACGTTTTTCATAAGGGTAAGAAGGGGAAAAGATAGGAAAAAGATGAGTCATGGAAAAAAAAAATCAAAGCACCAAGCCAGTACATACCGAACGGCCGCAGCAGTTGGCCGTACGAGTAGCAAAGAAAAGTCCAACCTATTAGTCGGCCTGGTACCTTGCCACCCTGTCTGCGGTCTCTTTGCTACTCTCTTCTACCGCGGTTTCCCTTCTACTCCCATTCCCCCCCCTGCCCCCATACACTTGTACGGTGTTCCTTCTACCACTCCTGCTGTTACCCTCCCCAAGTACCTGGTAGCAAGTAGTGGTTGCACCTGCTACGAGAAAGCTCTTTCTGTTGGACAAAACATTTGAGGTGCAGATTTTTCGTCTTCAAATTATGCTGAATTTCAACCAGAAAACACTGTTGGAAAAAACATGTTGGTGTGTGTGTTTGTTCTTGTTCTTTCTACCCGTCGGCATTGTCCGTGCCGATTCTTGAATCCCCGAGAGATACGATACGAATACAAGTTCTAGAATCTGTGGCCACAGCAGTGCAAATTTTTCGTCTTCAAATTATGCATGCCGGATTTAGAGGTGGTAACCAGGATACACACGACAAAATCCAGTGTCTTGTGTATTTGTTACAACAGGTGAGTGCGTACTGCTGCTGACAGCTGTGTTTTTTCATATATCAAGAGCAGAAGAGGTCAAGATATGACTACGGCAAGTATTGCTGAGGTCGCGCCTCATTACCACCAATCACCAGTGTAAATGTTCTTGGCCTCTCCTGCTCTTGATATATGAAAAACACAGACAGCACAGCAGTACGCACACACCTGTAACAAATACCAGCTACTGGATTTCTGGATTTTGTCGTGTGTATCCTGGTATTTCCACCTCGAAATCCGGCATAATAATTTGAAGACGAAAAATAATTACTGCTGTGTGACCACAGAACTTATTACTTATACGAGTACTCGTATTCCTATCGTATCTGTCGGAAGTTCACGGACACTGACTGGTTGTGCTGGATGTCGACGGGTAGAGAGAACAACAAGACAAATAAACGCACACCTGATGAGGCCAGATCTTACGCAATTTTTTTTTAGGTGATTATATGGCTGTTTACGGAGGCTTCAGGGTATCTGGTCCCGTTTCTGATCAGATTTTATCAAAATCACGTCTTATGGGGCCTGATGGAAAAAATGTTCCTACGAGATTTTATCACTCATGAAATTCCATGAACTGATATTTTTTTACAGCCTTTTCTGAGGAACTCTGAAAAGGGGTGGACAGACCTTGATAGTGTAGATCTTTATGGGGGTTTTGTGTTGGACGCCTGAAGCCGACCCTCCGACCCTAACCCGAACCCTATGCCAGTGGTCAGTGCTGGGATGCTGTGCTTGTTAAGACTCTAGGTTGGCTCGGCCGGCGTGGATGCTGAGCTTGGGAAGACTCTGGGTTGGCTCGGGATGACTCGGGATGCTGTGGCTGGGAAAGACTCGAAAGTTGATTAAGCCGCGTAAAACATACCCCTAGCCGATCAGAGTGCCTAATTAGCTACCTCAGGAAGATCTACCATTCTGCTTTGTCCACTACTGACTCTGAACTAGAGTTGCACCCCGTCTGACTGAGAACCGGGTACCCGGTGGCGGGTACCCGGAACCGTCGGAACCGGAATCGTCCCGGTCCAACTCACGGAACCGCGGGTATTTGCACCCCGGGTACCCGGGTACCCGTCAGTTGTGGTATACGGAGCCCACAAGACTGGGGCATGTGTTGATTTATACATACACTGCTGCGCCCGTAAACTCTCGCCTCTCGCCCCTGCAGACTACAGACAGAGAATAGAGGATACACCGACACACACACGATACCCCTACCAGCGCAAGCAGTCCTAATTTACCATGAGCCAGGGTATGGACCAACCCCAAGCCTATATTCGTCCAGTCGACTCGACAGAGCGCACTCACAAAGGCAGGATCCACACGAAATCGCAAGCTGCTTTCCGTCGCGGAGAGCTTTGTGGCTCTAGTTAATTAAGTTGATTTAAGCTATGCTCGCGAGGTACGGCGGCACACGGTTGCCTCTCTGGGAAACGGAGCACCCCTAGCTGCACGATCAAGCCGACTGCTAGCGCGCGCACCGCTGGTTTGACGATTCGATCACATGGACGTGCGTTGCAACCTCGGGAAACATGACACCAGGCGATAATAATGGGACCCACCGCATTTTTTTGCGCGCTCGCGTGAACTTTCCGCGAAACGAGTAACAAGTAACGAAAAAAAACAGTCAATAAATCACACTCCTTCATTAATTTTTTCTTTGTTTAATTGATGCAAGCTATTACATTCGAAGGATTTCCCGATGACTGGACCAGCGAAATAAGGGTGGAAGGAAAATGGCACCGATGATTGATCGCTTATGTTTCAACTTCCCTCTCCCCACCTCTCCACTCGATCCCACATATAATACCCCACGAGCCTTCTGCCTTATTTCTTTAGCATGGTTGATCGAGAGAGACGAAATGAAGTCTTGCCCTCCCGCACCGCCTTACCACGCTGCCGCTCACAGGCTAAAGGGGGAGTAAATAATGCATGGTAACCCGGGTACCCGGGTACTCGGGTACCCGTGTCCCGCTCAAAGGCTAAAAGGGGAGCAAAATAGTGTCTGATAACCCGGGTACCCGGGTACCCGTGTCCGCCGGACCCCCGGGTACCCGGTTCCGGTTCCGTCTGGAACGCCTCCCACCCGGTCGGGTACCCGTTTCTATTTTTTGAGGCCGGGGTGCAACTCTACTCTGAACGTGATAAAATTTGCTTTTGCACAAGACCTCGGAGGCATTGTACAACTTTGTGTAGGTTACAGACTGGGCTCATGATGAGTCACGACGCTACATGCTTGGTTACTCTTGTACACAGCTGGGCTCCAGCACGTGTGTATCGGCCACTACGGAGAGGGAGGGCATCAATACCTTGGCCACCATCGCATCCCTTGCGGCCGCCCAACTGCAGCTGCTCTAGGCAAAACAACTTTGGAGACGAATAGGACGAGACTACAGCAGTATCAAAACAATCTAACGTTTTTTTTTTTTTTTTTCTGACTACGACGGCCGCAAGCAGCTCATGCTCCGCGAGAGCGAGAGCTCCTTGCTGGTCCAGCGACTAATAGCAAACCCCTTACGCAGCTCCCCAGGAGGTTCCACATTCCGTTCCTTCCTTCGAGGAGCTGGTGGTGAAGGTTGGTCGCCCAACCCGGCGTGAACGACTCGTTCGTGTCGTGGTCCACCTTCTTCGTGGAGTTCAAGATCTCGGTTCTGTTCTTTTTTTTTTGTTTTATTCTCCCATGAAATAAAACCAAAAACATAATAAAAGACGGCACACATGGCGCACTGATCTGGTGTGGCTTTTTGCCGCTGGAAAATCCGACTTCCCCTTTTTTTCAATCACTCAAAAAAAGTTGTATAAGGGTGTGTCTAAAAACAGAATCGAAAAGCTCAATCGAAAATCGAATTCATTTCGATTTCGATAAAATATTGCCGAGGTGTCCAAACAGAATCGAAAAGTGAAAGTAGAAGTCCAGGCGAAAAGCAACGGAGAGCACAACCTACTATTACGGGGGTCCATAGTTAACGGGACCAAATTTTGTTAGTAAAAATAGGTAAATATATAGGTTTTTATGTATATCATAGGTCCTGTTAACTATGTACCCTCGTAATAGGCCGTTCGCATCTGTGCACACATGCCGGCAATCTAGCGCTCGGCAACACAGATCCATCACACATGCAGGTAAACGCGACGGCTATTCGATTCCGGGAGGTCGTTGGGCCTCCCATGGAGGTGGTGGCGCGTCCAACGTGTACGCCCCGAGGTCAAACTTGAAATTATACTGAGAACGAACTTCCGACCTCGTTCTCGAGGGTATCATCCTGAATTTTCCTCAAACTATGTTCGCTCTGGCTCGAACGCCGGGAAACAAAGGCCCGAGAACGTCGGGGCTGGTGTTGTGGTTCGCCTGCTGACTGTTTACGGGGGGTCTGTGCGGCTATGTTGCCGTGTTAGCTGTGGGTTGGATGCTGTGTACGGCGGTCCTGATGTAATATTTTGACGTGGCTGCGCTGACCAGTAGGACGCAGTGAATTGTTGCTGTTCGTGCTTTCGATTTCCTTTTCGATTCCCAGCCGTCAACTTTTTGTTTTGGCATTGGGTTGTAAATCGTTCATTTTTTCGGAACCAGAAAACGAAGGGGAACATGTTTTGACCAGGGACCAGTCAGCGCCTTGTTTATTATCAATTCGATTTTCGATTTCGATTCTGTTTGGACACACCCTATAAGATCCGGTCTGACACGTTTTTTCTTTTCCAACAGCAGTGTTTTCTGGTTGAAATTCGGCTTAATTTGAAGACGAAAAATCTGCATCTGAAATGATTTGTCCAACAGAAAAAGCTTATTTCTCGTAGCAGATGCCACTACTTTGCTTGTACTGATGTACATGTACAGCAGCAGTATTTCTCCAGCAACAAAACAGCAGCAGCAGTAGCAGTAGGACGCACGAGGCCAGGGTCAGCGTCGCTGTACGCTCGGCTTGTCAATCTAACCCTTGAACCCTCTGTACACGTACTCGATTTTGTCAGGTGTTGGTTTTGAACTCGAAATTCGGCGTAATAATTTGAAGACGAAAAATATGCACCCGACATGCTTTGTGCAAGAGAGAACTTCTCGTAGCAGGTAGCAGGTGCCACCACTACTACTTGCTTGTACTGATGTACGACATCTACAGCAGCAGTGTTTCTCCAGCAACAAAACAGCAGCAGTAGCAGTAGGACGTACGGGGCCAGGGTCAGCGTCGCTGTACGCTCGGCTTGTCAATCTAACCCTTGAACCCTTTGTGCACGTACTCGATTTGTCCTGTGTTGGTTTGGAACAAGAAATTCGGCATAATAATTTGAAGACGAAAAATCTGCACCCGACATGCTCTGCCCAAGAGAGAGAACTTCTCGTAGCAGGTAGCAGGTGTGTCACCGCTACTACTGATGTAAGACATCTACAGCAGAGCTTCTCCAGCAGCAAAACAGCAGCAGCAGTAGCAGTAGGACACACGAGGCCAGAGTCAGCGTCGCAGTGCGCGCGGCTTGTGTGTGAACCCTTCGTACATGTGTTTCCTGGTTCCAAACTCATAGTTTGAAGACGAAAAATCTACAACCTGACGTGACACGTGTGTCCAACAGAGAGGTCCCGAACCAGGAAATTTCTCAATTGCAGACGACGATTCCGAAGTGCAGACCGCGCTACCCAATTTTCAAGTCAAAAACACCCCTAAAGATCCCTTCTCCCAGATTGCTAAACCTACTCCCAACAGAGCTTCTAACAGTGCCATCGCTACTACTGCTGTACAACAACTACAGCAGATCTTCTCCTGCTTCTTCTCCGTCCCCTCATCAGTAGGAGGGTGGGCCTGATAATACCACCTGCAGCATGTCTCGGGGACATGGCCCGAACGCTCGTTGCTGTGGAAAGGCACAGTCTGCCTACGAGTACTCGTAGAGCTGGGTTTCGTTAGGTAGAACTCAAAAAGCAAAATATTGGTGTTTGGCTTTACTCCGATCTCAACCCTCCGGGGGCCCCTGTCTTCCCAACGTCACCAGCTGCATCGTCAACTCTTTGACCCTTTTGCTCATCCCCCCTGTTCAAACATGCCAACGATTCAATACCTCTCCACAAACCCCAGATTTGCTCAGTTCAATCTTCTTTTTTTTCATGAATCTGGAATCAATATATTGATATTAAGAAGTTGTGGACCTTATCCACACTTAACCTATCATATATAGCGCACACCCGATATGGACTGCCATATTCTATAGAACCCACCGTAGTTCACCCCCCCCACACCTTGAAACTGTCTCATTATTTCTGTGCCACCAAACCATTATACGTGCCGTAACTCCCGTACCACCCACAAACCGAAACCCCACATTAATATTTTTTTCTTACTCTATCCCCTCCCCTTTTACTCCCCTGTCCCGGCTGAATTCCTCCGGCCGCTGCATTCCAAGCTAAAACTCGTAAAATATTGATCTCTCCCTCTTTTGCCGCTCTTACGTACGTCATAAAGGCATCGCCCATCGACCTCCCCTGACGTTGGATTTCCATTATCTATACCCCTCCTGCTGTAACTCCCGTTGCTCGTCCAATCCTTTCCGAATGCAAGGCATAATCTCCCGGCACCAACCCTTGCCATCCCGCTATATCCCGTAGTCATATTGTGGCCTGGTTACGAGTTCACACTCTCCTTATATTCCCGTCTGCATATGTAGCAAGAGGACAACTTACGTCCGAGCTAGGATACAGCAGCAACAGCAATTCGAGAATCACCTCAAATCCCCAGCCATATCCCTCAAACGTGAAACAGACGGTGGCATACTGTCCCAATTGAAAATCACTCGCACCAACCACTGTTGTCTTTCATGAAACCAATTCTCCGTACCTATTCAGATCCCCTTGTGATCCTCAAAACATAGTTCCACCCGATCAGCACACTGCCACGATTCAGGCGCTGGCTTCTGTACCATACCACAAAACAAGGAAACATGTCCCATCGTCACTCCCAAGTCTTCGTGGTTTTTTTCGTCGTTGTTATATGCAAACATCTCAGACGCACCGTCCAAAAAAAACGAAACCGCTATGAATAGCACCATCCACATCACTTTACCCCCTTCCCCCCACTCAGCAACAATTGCCAATCCCTGTTTCAGCAAAACCCACGAAATTGGACGCCGAACTCGTTGAGGCTCCCCCTTCAGTGCACTCTCCCTCGGAATGCCTGCGTTCCCGGATCTTATGATAAAATACCTCATCTGGAATTATGTTGCCGCTCGGCGATGAAAATACTGTACCAGGTACAGCTGCGAGCACCAACTTCTCTTCAACCGTCGACGCTCTGTTTACACAGGAACACTACAAGTGCGCCATATACTTGGCGATCTCTCTGGCCACTGCCTCTCCCAACTCCGTGTCCAAATATACTCTTCCATATATGCGCAGCAACGCCATGGCGTCCACAAAAACGCCAGGCAACTTTATAAGTAATGCCTGTCGAAAGAGCCACTCCGACCGTCACCGATAAGCCTGCAAGACTCCCGAACACGTCGTTCCACCACTCGTGCCTATATTGGCCTCCTGCCAATGCACAATGCACATGCGGGTAGTAGAAGATGACCGCGAATTCATATTTTCGCAAGACCACCTAGAACCACCTAGAAACGTCATCAGCCAACACAATATTTTTTTTTTTTGCACCCCTGGATTATGCGCAGCTAACCAGCGCGCATCTCTATCCTTCCCAAATATCGCATCAACAACGCAGCTCTGGGGTCACGCGTTCCCCCGCACTTATTAACCCACGTCACCGCCGACACGTTGTCGCCAAGCACAACAACGGGCGCTTCCACGATGTTGGAGTGGTCCGACTCCTGCACCATCACATGCGCTGTCGTTACCATCCCCAGCAGTTCAAACACATTGATTGAAAAGACGTTAAGCTTTGCGCACTTTGGCCCTGCCACGAACCCACTTTCCTCTTCAGTTGTGAAATAACATCTCCACCACACTCCTGTCTCGGCGAAAAAACCTCTAACCGCACAATGTCAGGACGTAGCACCCGACAACGAATGCCCTTCCGGGTCCCATTGCTTGTGGAGAAAATAAGGTGAATATCAAGACACCGCGTGCATTAAATATGACTCGCGCAGAGCCCATTTCCACCAATCCAAATCCGCGTGAAACTGTTGGCCTAATAATACCATAGCTCCCTTTGGTACCGCAGCCAACTGCGTGTCACCAGTCACCAGACTCATGCTGGTTTTCAAGTTCCACGATGAACAGCAACTTCCACACAGAAAATCGACCTGGCCTCACGATCGTGACCACATGACGCGATTTCCCTGCCACTCTCGACAATTTTTTAGCCGTTGCGGTCTTTTAGTCGACGGCCGCTTTCGCAAAAGTTGTAAAACCTCGTTACGTTTTCGCTCCGGCAGTTCCATCCTCATTCGTTTTAGTCAATGTATAAAGCTAAAATTTCTTGACACACGGCCCAATTGGTCAATTTATTTTTGTGAACCAAGCCGTAAGATTTTGCCCCAAGATTTTGCCCCAAAATCCGACGTCCTGGATCATAAAAAAATCCAATGACGTGGGTCATGAGATTTTCAATTCGACAAATGACATGGTCTTTGAAGTCAAAACGTTATCCACGCCAGTAAACAGGAGCAGAACGATCGATCAGTTGATTGGTGACACAGCTGTATATCATAGCGACGTTGCTTCGCGCCCGACGCGCGGTCGGCGGGCGCGCGTCTCTCCGTGGCCAGACTACAGTCAGCTGGCGCGGGCTCGGGTCTAGAGACTAGAACCCAAGACTCTTTTGAATTGCGTTTTAGGGACGCTGGCACCCATGCGTCTGCTGGTCCCCGGGTTTCCAGCCACTCTAATCTCTACCTGGTAGATGTTTTATCGGAACACAAAAAAAAACATGGCTATCTTGACTCGTTGCGTCTGGAACTTCGGCTGGTTCGTGCTCACCGGAGAGCGACAGTAGTGAATTGTTAGAGGTTCATCACAGTAGTAGCTTGCGTTTCTCTCGAGATTGATCCCCAGCAGATTCTCAGCAGAGGCATACACCTTGACTAAGAGGTGCTCCAGTGGTCGAAATTGGTCGAAATTTGGGGTGCACAAAATGAGACTGAAAACGCCACCCAACTGAACGTTTGCACGTGACTTGCGGACAGCTACAGCTCCTCGCAGGAAACTACAGGACAGCTTTTAAACGTCACGGGACAGCTTTCGCGGGCTTTAAGTGCGCGCCGCGCAACGCATAAAAAAAACTGTTCTGCAGGCTCTGGAGACTACAGCCAATTTTTATGAGAATCTTGGGCAGACACCGATCGACAAAACCAACGACGCCTTCATGAAATATGATCGGAGCACACTGATTAGGATCTCCCACCCACCCTATTAATTGTGTCACAGTGCTCACGCCTCGGTCGGTGATATGTTGCGTGGGCCGACCTTCGATCTCGATATGTTGTCCGCCCACGGTCAACCAGCTTCGTACCGGGCAAAAGGCCAGTGAGTGTAAATGATGGCCTCGAAGGTATAATGGGAATCCGTGGTCCAGGGGACGGACGAGAGGTTGGCTGCGGCGTCCTACGTTCTTCGTCAAAACATCCAAAAAGTTTTGTTTTGTGCCAACGGAGTGAAATCGAGAGTTTTGTCGTCTGTTTTCTACACGCTAGCTGCCGAATATGTTTTTAGTAGACGCCTGGCCCACCCACGCCACATATCACCGACCGAGGTGTGTGCACTGTGACATTTTCGTGGGTCGGAGCCTCTACCCAACGCACTTCTTTCAGGGTTCGTGACACAGTCGTTGGGTTTGTCGATTGATGTCAAACCTGCAAAAATGGTCTATTTATTGCCATCGGAGAAGGGTCGAGATTTTTTGTCGTCTGTCCTGTACAGACCAGCGCCATTTTTTTTTTCATCAGACGCCTGGTCAGCCCACGCCACATATCACCGACCGAGGCGTGAACACGGTGACACTAGGGTGGGTCGGAGATCTTGACCAGCGCGTTCCGTTCAGATTTCATGACGGCGTCGTTAGTTTTGTCGATCAATATCTGCCAAGGATTCTCATAGAAGTTGGCTCTAGTATCCAGTATCTGCCAGAACAGGGGTTTTACATACATTGCGCGGCGCGCAATTAAAGTCCGCGTAAGCTGTCCCGTGACGTATAAAATTTGCCGATAACGGCAAGTCTAAAATAACACGGGGCAGTTGACGCCAGCTATCTTCCAATCAAATGGCTGAAATAACGCGAACGACGGGAGCCATCTTCCAATAAAATCGCTGTATTAACGGGAACCACGGGAACCTCGTGAAATCACGCCGCACACAAACTAGAAGAAGAAAGACACAGTTCGCAGCTCGCACGCCAGCAGTCACGCGACGATTGACCTTCGATCTCGACATATACTCCACCCATGGTCAACGAACTTGGTACCGGGCGAGGCCAATGAGTGCAAATTATGGCCTGGGAGGTATAATTGGAATCCGTCGTCTAGGGGGCGAGAGGTTGGCCGCGGCGTCCTATGCTCTTCGTCAGAGCTTTCAAAAAGTTCTGTTTCGTGCCAACGGAGAGGAATCGAGAGTTTTTGTCGTCTGTTTTCTACATACCAGCTGCCAAATATGTCTTTAGTAGACGCCTGGCCCACCCACGCCACATATCACCGACCGGGGTGTGAGAGCTGTGATACTAGTGTGGGTCGGAGCCTCTAACCAGCGCACTTCATTCAGAGATCGTGACGTAATCGTTGGGTTTGTCGATCGATGTCAAACCTGAGAAATTGTCTATTTTTTGCCATCGGTGAGGGGTAGAGATTTTTTGTCGTCTGTCTTCTACAGACCAGTGCCAAAATGTTTTTTTATCAGACGCCTGGTCAGCCCACGCCACATATCACCGACCGAGGTGTGAGCACTGTGACACTAGGCTGGGTCGGAGACCTTAACCAGCGCATTCCGTTCAGATTTCATGACGGTGTTGTAGTCACTGGGAATGACTATACATCGCTCCGGTATCTGCCAAAACAGGGGTTTTACATACATTGCGCGGCGCGCAATTAAAGTCCGCGTAAGCTGTCCCGTGACGTATAAAATTTGCCTTGGATAACGTACTACCGGGGTTTCCGGAAAAAAATGAGGCTTTTTTTTGTGGGGATCCCTCCAAAATCTCCCTTGTTCTGGGGTTTTACAATATGGAGCCTTTTTTTTACCGGGGATGTCATGCTATCCTCCCCCGGGGATAGTTTGTAGATATCCCCTACTGAGATGTCAGCGAAATTGGATCACACGGCTACGTTCTGTTACTCCCACACACGGCTTCACCAACACAGGTAAGACATGTTTTTAATAGGTATCGTGAAAATCCCAAGGGTAACGTAGTAACATTACGTTAGAACGACTTCGGCGCCAACGGTAACTCAGTATCATTTGGTTGGACCCGGATTGTTTTTTTTTGTAACACGGTAACGGGCCCAGATAACGTAGTGTTAGCGGTGCTGGCCACTGCGTCAAGTTACATTAGGCGGTTTCCTATGCGGTTCGATTTTTGAGCTTCAGATTTTGACCTGATGGCATTTTCAGATATGAACTTGGCAAATCGAAAGAGTCTGTCTACCTATGCGGAAAAATCAGATTTGTTGTGCGTGTAGAGATTCGAGCAAACGCCGAGAGCAACTGCTGTTATTGTGGTTTGGCGCCGCGAAGAGCCGTGCTGGGTGCGCTTCCCTGGGCGTAGGACCCAAGCGTCCGAGCCCACGCTGACTGCCTTTGGTCTGTCTGCGAAGAGACGTGGCGAGTGCGCTAGAGTCAACCTATCTTGGTATGTTGTGTTTCATTTTGTGACCGACTGCTGCTGCTGTACAGCAGTGTAGTGTACGAGTACGTATCCACGGAGAGGCGCGTGCCGTGTGCGCTTCTCTTGGTCTCTAGGCCCGAGCCAACTCTAGTCTGGCCACGAAGGGATACGCCGTCCGCGCGTCGGGCGCGAAGCAACGTCGCTATACATCTGTATCACCATCCAACTCATCGATCGTTCTACTGCTGTTTGCTGTCGTGGATAGCATCTTGAGTTCAAAGAGCATGCCATTTTTCGATTTGAAAATCTGATACCCCAGGTCTGCGGATTTTGGGCCAAAATCCGACGACTTGGGTCATCGGATTCTCAAATCGAAAAAATTCCGGTCGGATTTTGCATATGTGGACTGCATAAGCATGGTCATTCATTTTTGAGTTCGAAAATACAAATCTGAAGCTCGAAATCGAACCGCACAGGAAACGGCCTCAATCCCATGATTCGCTCCGGAATATTATACTCGGAAACGGTCCGATCCATTTCGTCATCGTAACCATCGCCTCTCAGCGGAAACATCCACGGCGGTGTTGTTTTTGCAAATTGATTCGTATGTTGGCCTTTCTCCACAACTTTCACTTCAGATTGCGGTCCTCTTTGGTCCATTGAAAGAATTAACCAAAAAAAAAGCATGGACAAAGAAATGTTGATGAATATAACTTATTGGTCAGGGTCCAAGGTCGGTGGTACGTGCTAGCTCTTCGGTTCGCAGCAGGCGGTCGGTACGACAATCCCGAGCAGGCTGGCCTCTAGAGTCAGCAGCCAGCAGCTGACCGCAGGCCACGATGCACAGCATGACTAGCCTGCAGCAGGCTGGCTTTTAGTGTCAGTACCTGGGATGACGTACGCATGACGCTACTATTAATAGTCCGTACAGGTACGTATGTATACTTCGTCACCAATATCACGATTTGCCCGCATTCCGTCACCACGGACAGCTGCTGACAGCTGCTGTGTCTTGACAGCTGTGACAGGAAAAAAACTTCCGTGTGTACCACTACTACTACGGTTAATACTACTGCTTGTAGGTATCTTTGCTAATGAATGGTAGCTCAAACTCAGGGGTTTTTTTAAGCACGACATGCGGACAGAGCAAAACATAAACATCATAAAACTGCTGTATGTTTCAGGAAAGCAAGAGTACCAGAGAAAGTAGAACCAGTAGTTGAAGGTCCTGCTCTGCTCTGCTCTGCTCTGCCTGGGGCTGCTGCTGCTATTGTACTGGTGTGTCTGCAACTCTGCTTGCTGCTTTCGAGTTTTTTTTTCTTTTGTTTTTACTGTGTTGGATGTTTTCGCGTAAATGGATGAACCCAAAAATAGCAACAAAAGGTTGTTGTCGTGTACGAGGTAGTTCGGCGGTAACGCGCTGGACTGACGAGCGCAGACACGTGCGTTTAGTTCGGGGGTGAGTATTTATTACCTTGGCACACCGCTGTGGTACATGTGTTGAACTGCTACTTTTTCTCGTTTGGTTACAGCAATTGTATGGGTTTGAGTATTACGCAATACTCGTGCAGAGCGTCGTCAGTGGGTGGTCTGTGGTGGCTTTGTCGATGATCCATCTGTGGGTGTAGGTGGGTGCATGTGGGTAGTAGCCTTGTTGTTTTTCAATATTTGATTGTTATTTGTCAACTATTAATATTAATGTCATACCGGCCCCGCCTTGGCATACTTCAGAGTACCACCCACTGCTGTTCGAAGTAATAATGATGTAAAACCGTGTCTCGACTACACGAACCGAGTACAAATAGAGATACACAAACAATTACTCACTCATACCAGGTATTGATTTGGGCCTGTACTTCTTGTGTCACCGTCGGTATTTTCGTGACACGACGACTCCGGGTATAAATTTACTACTATCAAAATCGCGGTCGCCCAACAACTGTGCTACATTATCGTATTATTTCCTAAATTATCCGTTGCTGTTGCTGGCACTGCTGCCTTTCCCCCAGTACCGAACCCCACTCAAATCAATAGCATCCCCACGCCACTACTTAATCCTTGCCCGGGACTAAGTAGTACCTGGTATTACCCTGTCGTTGTTCGCCGCGTTTAAACCTTGAGGACTCTTACGTCACACTCATTGGTCAGATTAACATAATAGCTGCCAAGATAATATTTTCGTTCTTGCACAAATGCAACTTTATTTGGTTAACTTTCTTTGGTTGTTGCCCATAATGCAGCATATAACTGCAATACTTGGCGGAATAGCCCAACGCCAGCCAAACGAAGTCGTAATTGGTACAAGAAACAGCTCCATCTTACCACCCTTCCAAAGGAAAGCCTTGCATGTCTACATGTTTGTATATCATCCCCATGACAATAGTCAGCAAATCCTGTTACCTGTTGACTTTGTATCATGGTCCATCCATTCCATCATCATAATCGTTTACTTTGTATCATGGTCCACCTATCCCATCGTATTACTACGGAGGACCATAGTTAATAGGACCTACGGTACAGACAAACACCCATGAATTTCCGTATTTTTACTAACAATAATTGGTCCTATTTACTATGGCCCCCCGTAATAGTCAGCGAACATCACGTTCAATTTTTTTCATGGTCTATCCATCTCATCATAATAGTCGTCAAACGTTGTTCGCTTCATATTATGCTCCATCCACCCCATCGCATCGTACTACTAATAGTCAGCAAACAGCGGTCATTTGGTATCATGGTCCATCCATCTCATCATAACAGCCAGAAAATATCGTTCACTTGCATTGTTGTCCACCCATCTCATCATGATAGTCAGCAAACATAGTTCACTTTTGTATTATTGTCCACCCATCTCATCATGATACCTTTGTTACTGCTGTATCATCGTCCATCATTTTGCCTTTTCTATACGATGTTCGGTAAACTTAAACCTTCATTCGTAAGTCCTCCGCATGTTCTAGTCCTCTTGATGAATATAAAAATTCTAAAAATTAAAATTATATCAACATTTTCTGTAACCTCCCCCCTTCATAATCGTCTGCAAGCAGTTGAGTTTTTATCATGGTCCATCCTTGCCTTTCACCTTGGTAGCATCAATAACTTTCGGTGAAAATATATGTCCACCGCACGTTATAGTCCTCCTTTGTACTGCAGAAATATGTCAGGTATATATTTATTTTTCTGTACCGTCTCACCATAATTGTCAGTACACCCATTAGTAAATCACACCATAGTCCGTCCGTTGATCTTCCTTCATAACAGTCGGTAAAACATGAGTCCACACGATATTATGATATTCATTGAAAAAAACAAAATGAAAATTAAATATTCAGTTAGACCTATGCCAATGGCAACCCGAAGTATCAATAAAAAGTTTGAATTTCAAAGATACCCACCAAAAAAAAATAGAACACGCTTCCTATGGGCACGTTCAGAAAAAAAAAAAAGTTCCCAACTTTTGGAAAATCCCGAAAAAAAAGCAAATCTGGGGCCGATGTTGGGCCAAGATCGGCCTGAGAAAACTCAGGCCGATCTTTGGTTCGAAGCGGCGAGATTCCGAGTCCTCGACAGACATCGATCGACAAAACCAATGATTGCGTCATGAATTCTGAACGGAGTGCGCTCGTTATGGGCTCCGACCCACCCTCGGGTCACCGTCTTCACACAATGGCCAGTGACGTGCGGCGGGCGCTGGCCAGGCGTACGATAAAAAACAAATAGCCGCTGGTGCGTACGAAACAGAGGACAAAATTTCTCGATCCGTCTCGAATGGAAAAAAGCAGGCTTTTTTTCAGGTTTGGGAGGATACCGCAGGACGCCGTCGGCAAGCTCTCGCCCCCTGGAGCATGTATTCACTTTCTATCTTCGATGCCGTCATCTATACTCGATTTCCTTGCCCGACACCAAGCGGGTTGGCCTTGGGCTGAGTCTATATCGAGATCGAGCATCTATCGTCGCACGAGCTGATTTTTATCAGCGTGTTGACAATTTGCAACGAGAGAAAACAAGTTGCGCCGCCTGCAGCCGTTGGAAAAAAAAAAGGAAAAAATCAAACATTTTGTTCCCTTTTTTCCCACAGCGGCGGTACGAGGATATTTTCGGCTGTTGTTTTAAAGCAGTATTTTTGAAAGAAAACTTCCGGACTTCGCGTTACCATTGGCATAGGTCTTACGTTGTATTATTTTTTCACGTACACCTTTATGTGTCGTAATACTCCGTCGTGAGTTCGACAAAACGACCTCCCCATCGCCCTGAGATGCCCCCCCCCCCCCCCCCCCCCCCCCCCCCCCCCCCACCGCCAATGGAGCCCCTACTCCAACTCCCGGTTGTTGATGTTGCATGGCGTTCACTTGAATCATTGGAAGCGCAACCGCGACACTCCATTATCGTAGTTATTCGGAGGGAATTTTCCAGGATTTTTTCTTGCGTCTGATCTACCGCAGGTATCGGTGCCCCAACACCCTCACCGGCGACACCACCCTGCTTGGACCCCCAACCCCACTTGAACTTGCTTATGCCACCTCGCCAATAGCTGCATTCGCCCCATCCCCCTCAACCTCACCTCCAGCAAGCGCGACGTCCGCACCAGCAACAGCAGCAGCGTTCTCCGCTTCCGCAACAGCAGCTGCATCAGCTGCAGCAGCAGCATTTTCCTCATCTACAGCAGCAGCTACCATCGCATCAGCGTTCCTCGCGGCCGCCGCTGCCGTAACATCTACAGCAACTGCTGCACCTCCGCTAGCCCCCACGTTGCCTGACCCCTCTTCCCGTGCCACACCGCCACCAACTGGATGTGCTTTTGCCTACGCGTCGGCAGCAGCTGCTGCAGCTTCGTGCGCTCTTTCGTGGTGGCTCATTATTTTTCCTTTTTTCAACTCGCCGACCCCCTACCCAATGCCAGACCCCTGCCGGTCCGTACTGCTGTGGATGGTCTTCCTTAGTATCTGAACCCTTTCAACCAACTGCACCCGTCGTCAACTTCATGACCTTTTATGCCCATGCTCTCTGTTCAAACATGCCAACGATTCAATACTTGTCCAAAAAACCCAGATTTCCTCCGTTCAACCTCGCACACAGCAGTAGTGTCGGAAGATTTTGAGCATTCCACATATCAATACCCTGCGGGATAGACCAGCTCGCTGCTGTAGCTCGAGTTCAAAAACTACCAGGTGTTTGAACATCCCTCTTCGAGAACATCCCCCTTGTGAGCTGTCTGAGCTCCGGCACAACTCTATCGCACGTCTGGTAAGATAACACACAGCCTCGAACTAATTTTGAAGTTGGGTTTCTCGACAGCGGAGAGAGTTCAAACGCTCGGCAGATTGTCCATCAATATGTTTAAGTATCCTGACGGCACGTATATTCCGAGAGCCCCCATTTTGGTTGTGTGTTGTGTGTTGTGTTGTTGTTCTTATCTGTCAAATGAAGGAGTCCGTGGTCACGCAAAGGTGCTGGAGCCCTAGGAAGATCCGAAAAACATTAAAAAAAACGAAAGCGGCCTGGGAAGCACGACGCTTCCCGGTGCTTCCCACCTAAAAACACACGAGACGAAGAAGGCTCACACATGAAGTGGAATCAATGTGCAAACTGAACTTACATGGCCGCGGATATGCACTCAACCACGGCATAGAGTTCCCCCCGTTCCCACTACTAACCAACTCGTGGCTACTGACTATAGCGGTTGCTGTCGTCTGGAGTGCAGCCTGCACCGTACGAAACGCACGGCGGTATAGTCGTGAACACAGAGAGGAACACGCCTGCTGCCTGGGGTGCTGTCAGAGTGACGACTCGTGGATATGCAGCAGAACAGGAACAATCGAACCCAAAACCACCATACTAGTATCAACGATCGCCATGTCTCCCCGGACTGTCTGGCGAAAGGTGCAGCACAGCTATGATACCACGTCCCTGACAATTGCCAGGGGTTTCATGAAGGATGTACAACTCGCCAACACTGCGAAGGAAGACCAGTGACGTCATTAGCAGGCACATACTACTGCCTCGTGAAAAATCACCAAGAACGATGATTGCTGCTCTCGTGATGGTGTGCGCGCCGGTCGTGGGTCTCCTTGTGCTGCCGTTCTTCGTGGTCGCCTCATCGCCTCAGCCCAATCGGCCCGCTCCTTCGCACTTGCTCTTGTTGCCAGTTCCTTCCGGTCGCGTCCCCTTCTCCCCTGCCCCGAAAACAAATTACTCACAACTTGCTGTTCTGATCCGAAGGACGAAAATTCTCGCGCAAGGTGAGTTCAGTACGTCTCTTGTCCGCTCGTCGACGCTCTGTCTCCCTCCTTCTTCTTCGTCAAATCTGGTCTCCTGCCGGCGCAGTTAGACTGTGCCGTAGCTTGGCTTGTGGTGGCGCCTGCCTTCGCGCACAAACATCCCGATTGAGATTGTGGCTCTGCCGCTGCTGCCTAAAAAAGACGCGCGAACGGACACGTCCGTGCCTGACGCACCATGTACGACCGAACCCTGCTTCCACGCCTCAGCCTCGCAGCCACACGCAGCAGCAAGAAGGTATCACTCCTTGAGGGGTGACTCCGGCCATACACCTGCCAGAAAGATCTACCCCACTTGCTCTAAGCTTGATAGGGCATGCCTCGCAGCATGGCTTGCCGAGGCAGCGAAGGGGACGGAGGTGATGTTCAGGAGAAAATACTGTGCGGAATTGGTCCCGAAGTATCTGCTTGTTCTAAGCAGTGATGTCGTGCTTTCGCGTAACGATATTACAGGTTATGGGCTGCTTACGGGCAATTCCCGACAAAACAGGGGACGTTTAAGAGATATCCCGTCTAGAACCGAAAGTCACATTCAAAACATGGATTTGTTTTTGGCGTTTGTTTAACCCATCATCTGTTCCATTCTGCTTTTAGTGCGGTAGGGCGCACTACTGTACTCCCCCACACCAGGATGCAGTCGTTGCAGGTCTTGGGAGTATAGGGCAACCAGAGGCCAGGCGAGCAATATTCAGGGATTTCCGATAGAAATGTATGGCTTTTGGTAATTGATACCCGATGGTAGAGGCATGGAGCGTTACGTAATTTCGGCGGCCCAGACTAAATCCTCATGGCTAAAACCGCTCGCCGCAAGCACGTACATACTTTTTCCGGCGTCACTGGTTGTGAAGGCCATGGGGCATCTTTCCAAAACCTGCAAAACCGTATCGCTTTGGGGGGCGTTTACTCGCATTGTTGCAGCTATAGTATTGAATACCGGAGGCGATGGTCAAACGGCATAGTATTCGTCACTTGGTAGTTATGTCTCATCGGGAGGCGTGGGACACATGCTGATGGCGAATATTTGCGGAGGTTTGTACCCGGCGCCTAAAGTCTGATCCGAAGCCTATGCCAGTGATGAGTGATGAGTGCTGGGATGCTATGCTTGGTTTGACTCTGGGTTGATTCTGCCGGCGTGGATGTGCTTGGAAATATCCCAGCTAGATTCGGCCAGCTCGGGATGCTGTGGCTTGGAATGACTCCATTACGGGGGGCCATAGTAATCAGAACTCATCATACAACGTACAAACGTCTACATTTCAGTATTTTTAGTAAGCGTATTGGGTCCTGATTTTTATGTTCCCCCGTAGTAGGTTGATTGAGCCGCGTCTATCCACTACGCTTACTAAAAATACTGGAATGTAGTAGTTTGTGTGTTGTATGATGGGTTCTGGTTACTATGGTCCCCCGTAATGGAGTCATTCCAAGCCACAGCATCCCGAGCTGGCCGAATCTAGCTGGGGTCTTTCCTAGCACAACATCCACGCCGATTAGCCAACCAAGAGTGCGCGAGTACCTACCTTAGGAATGTTCATCACTATCAGCAGGTGTCCAGTGGACCACCTCATGGCGCAGCTTTCAAAGTTGAGTATCAACGTATCATTCTCCCTTCGAGTTTCAACGTATCTATCGTTCGACCCGTCGAACTCAAACATGACGTGTATTTGTTGTACGTTCTGTTTTATAAAAAAGCCTTACGAGGTACCTGGTACCATTTAGTGCGTTGTGGTCGTGCTTGTTGTTTGTAATCCGTGACAAAGGACGGCGACGGACGCGTGGCATGGCCATGATACTCCTGCTGCATACGGCATGTGCTTTGTTTTCTTTCTCCTGTTTTTACTTGTGTGGTATCATTTTTTTATTATATCGCACAGGTACTATATGCCGTGGATGATTCTTCTACAGTATTAAATTGTTCTGTTTTTGTTGTACTCATCGCATGTTGTAACGGTAAAAAGGAAGAAAGACGCGATGAGCAAACGGAGGAAGAGGGAGAAGGCGGCGGCAATGGTACCGGCATGGGCATGATGAGAAACGCGGATCGGGACTCCATCCAGGAAGGGGACAGGGCAGAGATCATGTAAGAGAACAAGGAACAACAGAGTATTCGTTCATGTCAGTCGTCTTTTCCCGCCTGCTACGTAAAATACACTATATAGAAATGGTTACACATATCTCACTCTCTGAGCGTGCTCGGTTGGTACATCCCTGGCCTCTCAGAGCTCCCACTTGGAAATCGCCTGCTTTTATTACTTGCCGGACCTTTCCAGTGGGTCTTTGTTTTCTCCATTTCTCTTTGTACTTTCAGTCCCTCTTTCGTGTTTCCTTGTTTAGTTTCGTGTGCGTGCGTGTACTCCGAGCACGGTTCCGCGGGCGAACCCGGCACCGTCACGGGTGTCAGCGGGTGCTGGCGGGTAGAGGGGAAGTGGCAAGGAGCGCGATCGCCGCTTTCGTGCCTAGGCGTCGCGTGTGCCTCGAGACACGAGGGATGCATCAATAGGCTTTGTCCGGCCTCCATTTGTGATTATTGATAGAGTACGTACGACTATTTAAGGGTGGTTCGGGATTGTAAGATAATATTCAATCGGTGCTTATTCTTGCGACCGGGCTGAAATCACAAGAGGGAGGTACCCCGTCTGAGCACCGACATTGCCGAGCTGGCGAACGAGGTCCACGGTGAGCACCGGGCTTCACGCGAGGCGGGCGACGGGGCTCACTGTGGAAGAGAGGGAGGAAAGCTTTACCAGGACCGAATCGGTGGCGAGGTGGTGGCGAGAGGGGCGGACGGCGTACGAGGCTGAGAGAGAAGCTTTGCTGTTTGCCTTTTTTTATTTTTTAACCGGTGCAAGGTGTTTCAATCAGGCAGAAAATTATTACATGAGGGGATGGGGATTTTATTTTCTTTCCAATTTTTTGGGTTTTATTTTCATTGTTTTTGCGGTGCTGCTATGCCGTGCTGGCTTCACGTGCGGCGGGCGACGGGGCTTGCTGTGGTAGAGAGGGAGGAAAGCTTTACCCGGACCGCATCGGTTGCGAGATGGTCGCGAGAGGGGACGGCGTACGAGGCTGAGAGAGAAGCTCTGCTGTTTGATTTTTTTCTCTTCTTATATTTGACCGGTGCAAGGTGTTCCAATCAGGCAGGAAATTATTACGCAAGAGGGGACGGGGATTGTTTTTTTTTTTCTGAATATTTCGGTTTCATTTTCGTGTTTTTACGGTGCTGCTGTGCCGTGCTGTGCTTTTTTTTTCGAAGAAAATGAGTGCCCTACCTGGGGTATGTACGTATGTACGTACGACACCCGCGACTCGAAGCGTATGTGGCGTCCGAGCAGTTTCTCCTAAAGCACGACGGCTGGACTCTTGGAATTATCAAGTCGCCAGTTTGCAACCACAACGATTACAAAAAACTATCTTCAGTGATGGACCTCTGTCCGCTTCGCATAATAATTTGATGTGTTTTTTCTTCATGAGCGAGGCGCCTTGTATCACATATTAAAAAGAGGCCCAGGTTCGAGTTCGGAAGTATTCTTGACTTCAACCCCTTCACACCACACTTGCAGTATTCTTGACTTAGCTTCAGGTACATGTGAAAGAGATTGTAAACGCTACCAGGTATAGGTGTGTATCGCTAGCCCTGACCGCCTGGGAATATTCTCGGAACAAAATGGTTCTAATGTCCTTGACTTCAACTGCTGTACTATACCCAATACAACCCTTGGAAAAAATTGTGGCAATGTTCTTTTTCGTACTTCTTGTGCTATTGCTACGGGTATATATACTTCGTACGTGCCTTGTAAAACTTTTATGGTTTTACCTTGTAAAATTGATTATATAAGTGTAATTGTGCAAGGTTTTCCTCCGGAGTGTGAGTTGATGTTGTTGTTTTCTGCACATTAAACCGTTTTTTCTACCCGTCGTAGTCGCTTCTTGTACGACTTCGGTTGGTTGGCTTTGGGTTATTCCGCCAATTACTGCAGGTTATACGCTGCAATTGGGGTAATGGCGTAAAGAGGGTCAACCAAACGAAGTTGTATTTGTGCCATTTGGCCCGGGGCAAAGGTGGAGTAGTGGCGTGGCGGGGATGATATGGTTCGGTAGGGGCGGGAAGGCAGCAGTGCCCGCAACAATTGTTCAACAATTGTTATGGAAATGTCGTACAGCAGTTGTTGCGCGGCCGTGATTTCGATGTTTACTATTGAGAGTTTCCTTGGGATACGTCGTGTCAAAACAATAACGACGGTGACGCAAAAAATGAAGGCCCACATCAACATGACTGAATACTCGTTCGTGTATCTAAAATCACACCCTGGACAATTTCTATTTTGATAGTTTATCGTGTCTACAATTGATTCAGGAGGATATGTGTTAATTGGATTTGTCTTGACAATCGTTTTTGGCGACATATTAATTGAAATTGTCCATACAATTGATTTCGGCGATTGCCCATTTATTGAAATTGGCCAGACAATAGTTGTCGGCGATTGTCTATGAATTGCAATTGTCGAGGCAATTGATTTCGAATACCATCGACTATTATTAGTTGGAATCATGTGACCAATAAGGTTCGAGTGTTGTCTGTGAATTGGAATTGCCCAAACAATTGGCCGCGGAGACTGCTATTTAATTGGAATTATTCAGCAGATTGATTTCGGGAGCTGTCTATTAATTGGATTTGTCTGAACACCTGATTTCGGCTGCTGCTTATTAACTGAAGCTGTCCGCACAATTAATTCCGGGTGCTGTCAATTAAATGGAATTGTCCAAACGGACTTCGGCGATTGGAAAGTGGTTGGAACTGTCCACACAATTCATTTCAGATGCCACGCAAGAAATCCATTGCTCGACAAATGTCATGGCCGTGTACCTACAGTAGTTGTTGTATTATGACCGACACTCCCCATTGAACTGAAACCACTCGTAATATGGCACAATAAAGGACCTTGCAAATGATTGCGTGTAGAGGGGAGTTCCCGATCCTGTTGTAGAGGCAATACTAGCATGGTGGTACTGTCGTGTACTGACCAAATCAAATGTAACTCTACAAGTAGCTGCCAGCATTCAAATAACAGAGCCCTCTTACACTCGATAGTCATGACAACTCTATTCAGTAGGTCGCTTCCGAGATTTATTGTCCGGACAATTTTTTTATGGATTTCGAAGTACGTCAGCTGTGAGTTCGACTGATTAAATAGTTGATACTCAACTTTGCAAGCTGCGTAATACGTCTCGTCTATATTCCATTTTTACTGAATTTTACAAGTATTGTGATTAATGGACGGTTTCTCAAAGCAGTTGCCCCGACAAGTGCAGTTCATGTAAATTCGCCCGAAATCAGTTGTGTAAGCAATTCCAATTAGTAGACAGCCTGTAAAATAATTTGCCAGCAAAATTTCAATCGATAGGCTGTCTCCCAGCTCATTTGTCTGGACATTTCCAATTATTGAAAAGCACCAAACGTCAATTGTTCAGACAGTTCCAATTAGTGAACAGTTTCTGGAATCAATTGTCAGGGCAACTTCAATTGGTAGAGTCTCCAAACTTATTTGTCCGGACTATTCCAATTGTTAGACAGTACCCGATGTCAACTGTCCGAATAAATCCAATTAGTATTCAAGATCAGTTCTCAGTTTGTAGAACTGAGTCTCTGTTCTGGTGAATGCAAATCTGTCTGTCTGTCTGTCCGCAAGGATTCTATTTCGAACACTTTCCATTGGCGGATATATAAGCTCGTTACAGATGATATTTGTACGACGTATTCGACCCTTACGGACCTTATATACTGAAACATACCATACCACCTGGCAAATTAAGCCATAGAATACATCCACGACATCGTACTATGGTACGTACCATACCATATACTGTGTTTTTCCCGTACCATACCGTCAACACATACCATACCACATACGGTGGTTTTCCCATATTCCCATTATACCATACCACCAACATATCCCTTATTCCCATATACCATACCGAGTTGGGGAGACGTCTATACACCAGACTAGGTGCCTGCTACTGCTGTAGTGCCGTCTTGTTGTGCAAAGGTGGCGATGCATACAAGAGTTGGCTCAGACGCCCATGCCGAGTTGGGGAGACGTCTATACACCAGACCAGGTGCCTGCTACTGCTGTAGTGCTGTCTTGTTGTGCAAGGGTGGCGATTAGTACAAGAGACGCTTGGGTCCTACGCTCAGTGCAGCGCATTGGCCGCTGGTGTGCACGAAATAGATGAAGAACATTATCTACGAGTACTACTACTGCTGTATCCATCTCGAATGAACATTATCTACGAGTACTACTACTGCTGTATCCATCTCGAATGGCAAAAAAGGGGCTTTTTTCAGGTTTGGGAGGATACCGTAGGACGCCGCCGGCAAGCTCTTGCCCCCTAGAGCATGCATCCACCTCATTTCTTCGAGCCCGTCATCTATACTGGTTGATCTTTCCCGCCACCGAGCGGGTTGGCCGTGGGCTGAGTCTCTGTCGAGATCGAGCGTCTATCGTGTATCGTCACACGAGCAGGTCTTTTACAGTTACTGTACAACAAACGTCTATCGTCTATCGTCGCGCGAGCAGGTCTTTTACAGTACAACAAACGTGTCGAATGACAAAAAATGGGCTTCTTTTCAGGTTTGGGAGGATACCGTTGGACGCCGCCGGCAAGCTCTTGCTTCCTAGAGCATGCATCCACCTCATTTCTTCGAGCCCGTCATCTATACGAGTTGATCTTGCCCGCCACCGCGCGGGTTGTGCCCGTGGGCTGAGTCTCTGTCGAGATCGAGTGTCTATCGTGTATCGTCGCACCAGCTGAAAAAATATTTTATTGGTGTTATTTGCGTTTCCATTCGCATACTATAGCAGGTCTTTTACTAGTACAACAGGAGTGGGTTACTTTTTGTGCCACAGCCAAATTATGGACGAGTACTACTGTACTGCAGAGTGCTGTATCCGTCTCGAATGGCAAAAAAATGCATACTATCGCAGGTCTTTTACAGCAGCGAAAGGCAAAAAATGGGCTTTTTTCAGGTTTGGGGGGATACCGTAGGACGCCGCCGGCAGCAGTGGATTTACTTCCTACTTTTCGCCTTTACTTGTGTGCGATCCTCATCGTATGTTTCGGTACTCGCAAATAATAAGCAGCCAGTTGAAAATACATGTCAATCTGTCGAATGTGTAACAACCCACGAAATGTTTTTCATTGGCCAACAAAGCGTCGTCATTCGCATACTATGTACAGCAGTAGAGCCTGGTATCAGTATAGGGCTACCCTATATATACCCCCTATACGACATGCTATTTCCATAGTACTTAGTCATGTTTTTTGCCCCCTAGAGCATGCATCTACCTCATTTGTCATTTGGCCAACAACAACTTCGCATCCTATATAGCACAAGCAGGTATTTTTACATTACAACAACAGGAGTGGATTACTTCTTGTGCTACAATAAAATTATCTACGAGTAGTACTATTAAAAAATTGCATACTACTAAAAAATTGCATACGAACTATCGTAGGTCTTTTACAACAACAGCAGTTATTAATAGTTGAGTACTTTCTATTTTTTCGCCTTTATTTTGTACTTCGTATGTTTCGGTACTCGCAAAAAGAATGACCCAAAATTGCATACCATCGTAGGTCTTTTACAACAGCAGTTAGTTGATTACTTCCTACTTTTCGCCTTTATTTGTATTCTGCGATCCTCATCGTATGTTTCGGTACTCGCAACAATAATAACCCGGCAGTTGAAAATACGTCAATCTGTCGAATGTGTGACAACACACAACAAGAAATGGGCTTTTTTCAGTTTTGGGAGGATACCGTAGGACGCCGGCGGCAAGATCTTGCCCCCTAGAGCGTGCATCCACCTGTTCTCATTTCGCCAACAACACCTATTTCGCGGTACAGAGATCTCTTGTCAATCTGTCGTTTACTTGTTGTAATGGACAACCGACATATTTTGCTTTGGCCAAGAGAGTGTCGTCAGCTTTCTGACTGATTGTTGGAGATCTCTCCCCGTTCATGTTTTGTTTTTCACTGGCCAACAGTCTTGTATTTAGCCGTGCAACCCCAACTACACCTCAATAATGGTATCGATCCCATTGCTGTGGTACTGGTGCGGGTGCTCGTTCCGTGTTCGTGTGCTGCTGCTGTATATATGTCCCCGCCGAGTACTATAACAAGTGGTACCGATAGTCAACAAGTAGACGCTCTGCCTGAGCCAAACACAGCACTCTGGGGTTCCGTTTGTGCTGGTCCCGACTGGCCTCTCCCGTCACTCTCAACAACACCACCTGCGACCACATAAAAAAAGAGACAAGCAAACTGAGAACAGCGCTCGAATGCATTTTATCGAGGGCAATAACAATTGTCTAAACAATTTCAATTGCTAGACAGCCTATGACGTTAGTTGCCCGGACAATTCCAATTAGTAGACAACTTCGTGACTCTGCTGTAGCGGCAATAGTCTACTGATGGGTCCATTGTCTAAAGCATAAGCAGAAAAGGGCGGGACACCTCAACTTTAGCTTCGTATTTTTTGTCCGCAGGTGGGAAGTTTTCATACCGCCTGGCCCATGTCCCTATTAATAGATGTAAATCATTGAAAAAAGGTTTCACGAAACAAAATAATCCGTATGCACTGGTTTTTTTAAATGTAAGGGCAGTTGATATAGGAGACTGCCCACCAATGCCTTTGTCTGAAATAGTTTGGAGATTTTGTATTTGTCGAAATTTGTCGAGATAATTGATTTTGTATACCGTCTATTAATTGGAATTGCCCGGACAACTGATTTAGAAAGCAGTCTGCTAATTAAAATTGCCCGGACAATTGATTTTGGAGGCTGCATGAATTGGATTTGTCGGGCCAATTGGTCTGGGAGAATGTATTAATTGGAGTTGTCCGGACAAACAATTTTGGCGTCGGTCTACTAATTAAAATTGTCCGGACAACTATTTCGGGGGGCCGACTATCAATTGGAATTGTCGGGACTATTGGTTCAGGAGACAGTCTGCCAATTGGAATTGGCCAGACAAATTATTTAGGAGACGGTCCATTAATTGGAATTGTCCGGACCGTTGATTACGGAGACTGCCTATAAAGCGAAATTGTCTGGACAAAAGGGTCAGGTAGGGGTCACTTCGTAGAAAAAGCCTGGGTTTTAGAGCTCGACGCCTTTCAATTAACTGGAATTAGGGACCACAATAGCGTCGGCGTCCCCGGTGACTTGGTAGGTGGTCCGCGGGCCTATCAAGATCAATTTCGTGCATTCAAGTATCACCGAGTGCATGCTCGTAGGGACTTTTTCTTGCATAAAAATTTGATTAGCGGAAAGCGCGAGAGCGTGAGTTAGCCACATTCGATGAAAATCGACGAGCAGTGGGAATGCTGAACCCTAGGCGCGACAAAAAATGAAGGCACGTACCGGGGGGAGAAGGGGCGACACCTGTGACAACGGCTTGTCCTGAAGATCGCTGAGGGTAAAACATTCTACGAGTTAGGCTGGAAAGTAAAAGTGATGACAAAAAAGATGAAAAAAAAAAAAGACAGTCAATTGCAACAGGGATCTATGAATAGATTATTGGACTATTGTCTATTGTCCAGGGTGTGGTATCTATCTATATCGTCTGCCTGACATCGGAAAATGAACAAGTTACTTGATTTCCAATACAAAATACAGACGTTAGAATTTTTAATTATGGTATTGTGTGTTTTGATCAAATTGCATCCTCGAATAGAAGAATATTATATATTTAAAATACCAAGGTGATGATATTGCCCACCCCCCAAAAAAACTGGTACGCAATTAATGCAGCGGGATTCGAATTCACGTGTCTGTCTGCGCTCGTCGGTCGACCTTCTACCGGCAACATATTTTACATCGTCCCAGGTATATTTTAGGTTTATCCTTTAGCGGTTATCGATGAAAAAAATAAAAATTGACCTTTTGTCTTGGATTTAATATACAGGTTGGAGCGGCTCTCTCGCTCAGTTTTGAGTGTTTGTCGATTCTGACTCGAGCTTTGGGGATCCAATTTCATTTTTAGTTGGGTTTTTGAATATAAACTAAATTTGTTAGCGTGGAATAAACTGTTGTGGAATTAGCGTGGAAATGATCGACCTGAGAATAGTGTGGCAGCATTGTCTTCGAATCAGTGTGGATTGATTCACCACAGTCCAGCGTCGGGGGATCCGTCCCCGCTCCCGGGGAGAAAGCGAGCCGTCACCGGGAGAGCGCCTCAGCGCGCCCCCTGCTTGCCGACTTCGTCATTGGCGCCCGCTATTTTGTCGGGGTCACCGAGGGCGTTGACCACAGCAACAACAGCAAAACAAAGCAGCAGTGTCGAAAACTACGAGTAAAACACTCGAAGCCTATCCGCTAAATTGGAGCCGGACGGTATATCCGTATGTCATAGAGGAGGAGCACATGTGTCAGGAGGCATGTCAAGCAAGGCGAAAGAGCGTTCCACACGAACACTTGGTAGTTTCGTGCCAGTCAGTCAGTCAAGGCACGTCAAGCCAAAGTTTCTGTCTGTCAACGGGTGAAAGTGCTTTCTCCTGACATTGTTTCTGCGGAGAGCGAAAGCAGCAATCAGTGCCTGAGAGCCGAAGACAAACAGAACGCAAAAAAAAAGCAAAAAAATAGTATTTTGGCGACTCTCGCACGGCCAAACTTGGTGACAAATAATACCTGGTACGTAAGTGAATGCATTTTTCATCGTACCACATACCAGGTACATCATATAATACTATAGAAAGAACACAAAAAAATGCAATAACAAGAAACTGGAAAGCAGCAAGAAGAGTTACAGGTACACCAGTACAGCAGCAGGTCAGCAACAGCCGCAGGCAGAGAGCGAAGCAGGACCTCTAACTATGGATTCCCCTTTCTCCCGTACTCTTGCTTTCCTCAACCATACATAAGTATTATGTTGTTTTGCTCTGTCCTCATACCGTGTTTCAAAATTAACTATCAATACATCAGTAGAGTTCATTTCACTAGGGAAAGATACATACAGCAGCAGTAGTAGTATTAATAGTACATTCTGGTACTTTTTTTTATGTTTGCTGTCACAGCTGTCAAAACACAGCAGCTGTCCGTGTAGACGGAATGCGAGCAAATCGTGACATGTTGCTGACTCGGAAGTACATATGGCCTATTAATAGTCGTGCCGTGCGTACGGTACATCACCTCGAGTTCTGACGCTAAAAGCCCGCCTGCTGCAGGCTAGTCGTTCTGTGCATCGTCGCCTGCTGTCAGCTGCTGACCTAAAAGAAGCCAGCCTGCTTAGGCTTGTACCGACCGATTGTGTGTACGAACCGAAGAACTGGCAAGCGACACCGATCCCAATTCCTTTAAAATTTGTTGTACTTACAACTGTTGATGACAATTCCCAGCCTCTCTCAGTTTGTGATCACGGAACTTTTACTGGTACTATTGAAAATACCAATGGTATTTCTCTATTAATAGGATGATAGGAAGGATCAGCACGGACACTGGGTGTGGTGTGCTGGATGTCTTTGAGTGTCGAGTGTGGGAGACGATTAGTTGCGAAGGCATCAAGAAGATCAACAACAAACGACTGCAACAATGACGACAGTTATCTTCTTGCACCCGATATTTTGGGTCAACGCTGAGCCTGCCCCCCCCCCCCCCCCCCCCTCCTTGACAACCACAACAACAACCCAAACATCCCGTTGAGCCCCATTTTTGGCGTTCCCCCTCATCCTCTGTGGTTTTGTGGTTCAGGATGGGAGTTCCTAAGAGTGTGACCGATGACGCCCGAACCTTCCCACGTTTCACCTCGCATCCCCTGTGCTCTCACGCCACAGACGCCGCCGGAACTGTGAGAACGCCCGCAAAGCGCGAGCGCGCAAAAAGATGGAGGTTGGGCATCTGGAGCATCAAGCCGAAAGCTTGAAGCATGATCGGGCGAGGAGCAAGCTCCAAGCGAGACAGGCCGCGGAGATGAAGACGAGAACGGTTCGTTCGATTAGCCTAATCACAGATTACTGTTTGCTCCATCACGCAGAACCCATCTGATCACCAATTCGCCCAAATTAGTGGTTTTGGAAATTTCACTGGTCGGGTGGGGTCGGGTCCTGTGTAACCTTGTCGGCTTAGGTCAAGTGACCCCATCCGACCCGGCCCGCGAGTTTTGGCCCGACCCGCCAACAGCCCTGACTACTGTAAGGTGGGAAGTTGGAACCGTTTGCGGGATGGCTTAAGCCTCCGATCGACTGACCGACAGACCAACTGGGATCCATCAACACACACACGTTGGCAATTCTCACAAATGTAATGCACCCGAGTTTCTGGCCAAAAGCAACAGCTGCCTTATCACGCGTGTGATACACATACGATGAACACACGTGTGAAAACATAGCACGTGCGATAAGATAACACACTGGGTGATAGGATAACACACCCCCTGGGACGAATTTCCGAGCCGAGTTTCTCCACACTCGTGGGGCGCACACAACAAGAAGCTGGACGAGGCCTTTCCATAGACCCATCGCTCGGCGTCTGCACGTTTCCCATTGTCGAGAAAACCAGCTTCGAACGTCGTCCGAGGGGTTGTGTTACGTTATCACCTGTGGGATAATATAGTTTGTCGTTCAAGCACTGAAGCGGGGATGTCCCGATTTTTTTGGAACCTGCTGTGGTCTGACCAAGCGTAACCTCACTTTGTGTGACGGACCTTATATTTTTTTATGCGTTTTCCGTGTCGCCAGGAGAGCCTGAGGAAGCAGACCCTGCGCACGTTCATGAAATATCGGTGCAACAACGTGAAGCGCCGCGATGAATGGGCGGAGATTGTAGAAGAGGTGAGGATACAGGGGTTAGACAACATGCTTATGCCACCTCAAAAAATGCGGTAGGGGTTGGGGTCGGGTTGGCTAAGGTCTCGCATCGAGGCATGGCGTTGGCGCCGGTTCGGTGTGGGTTGGTGTCCCGGCGTGCGGGAAGTTCGTTTCTAAACGTGCGGTTCAAGTGTTCAGTCTGCGCTCATTTTCAGTGCTGATGCTCTATCCTCATGTGCCGGTTGACGATTTCATTTATTCAACTTTGGACACGACCATCTCACCCCTTCACCTCCCTTCCTCCGTCCCTCCCCCCCTCCTCCCTCCCCCGCCTGATCTTTCTTTTGTCCCTCACGCCCTCCTTCCCTCCCTCTCTGTGATCTCGCTGGTGTCTTTTGTGGACGCTTGGCCTTCTGTTTTGTTGATACTTTCCCCCGCAAGAGTAGACTTTCACGATGAGGCTGCCGATCACGCCATACCGGTGGTTTAACGGGAAGGACGTCCACAACGACACCCGCATTCTGAGCGGTATCGACCATTTGATGACAGATAACGGAAGGTAACGAGTGCCCGCCTTTCGAAATGTTCCCGCATCGCAAAAATGACGATCATGTGTACAATTCCGGGTAGATCATGTATTCATACCAGTAGATCCTTTAGTTGATGTCGGGTAACGGAATGCTCGACGGCTGTTTCTTCCTCGTCGTATATACGCAGTGTAGCTGTCATCGTCTCTTCTTGACTGCCTGTGCTGCTTGCGCTGCCTGTTGACGCGGGCTTCGACAACGATAGGGCAGCTCTTTCGAGCCAAAATATTTCTTATGGCTGACGTCGCTCCCTTCCCGACGGAGGAATTTCCCGATATGTACCGTCGGGATCTCGTGAGCCTTTTGGGTCATTTTTCGATGAATACATCAACCTTCATCGGGTTGAACGTTCATTCTTGTCTTCTTGAGGGCAGGTTGTGGGCGGCGGGTATAGGGAGCGGCGAGGAGCCTGGAGAAGTGGTACGTGCTGCACTCCACCGCCATCGCAACGACGCGCATGCATGCATCTGTTTTTGTGAAGGCTGTACTACTATACGAGACCTCGACACTATGGTGGACTAACTTCTTTCGCTGTGCACGCACAGACGAAGAGGGCTTACCCCATACCATGGTGGACGGGGTTGGGGTTGCGGTTGTTGCGGTACGGTAGTTTGTACGTATCGTACACGGACAGCGACCCTCAACCATGTTGTCGAATAGGTGATGAAGGTACTCTCAGACCCTGGTCTGGTTGGGACATACCTGGCTTGTTATCTTACACCCTACAACCCCGACGGCCTGGGAAATTTCTCGGATTTTATTTCGGAATGAACACAATGAGGCTTGCAGTGTGGATTATCAACCACTTTGTCGAGTTTGCCAAGTCGTAAGTAATGTCCACACTATTTGTATCTGTGCTTGTGATTAGGATTGTGCTGGTTCAACCTCGACCGCGTGGGAAAATTCCCGGAACGAGGATGAACTGAGGAGCTCGTGTGGACCTTCGACCAATCATAGAAGCTGGAACCGGTCCTATCCACTACGATTATTTCCAGGGGCTACTGTTGTTCTATTGTATTCAGAACCCACGTATGACCCTAAAAGGCTGTTTCATGCGGTTTGATTTCGAGCTTCAGATTTGTGTTTTCCGATCTCAAAATGAATGCCCCTGCTTACGCAGTCCAAATCTGCAAAATCCGACCGGAATTTTTCGATTTGAGAATCCGATACCCCCAAGTCGTCGGACGAGGAGGAAGATTATTTCGACTTGCCAAGTTATCATCGGAATATGCGATCGGGTCAAAATATGAAGCAAAAATCGAACCGCATAGGAAACGGCTTTATTCCGTAAATCCCCCATATTTTTTCGTACCGCATGTGGTTCTGATTACTGTGTTCCCCCGCAATAGTCAAGATGTACTACTGTAGCTGTTTGTTGTTGCGGTTGCGATTGTGACTGTCGTTGCCCCTCTCTCGCACCGTACCGTACCGTGCGTCGCTCCAGTCTCGCTGTGTTGATAGAATCGCTGGGCTGCGGCACGCTCCCATGGCGAAAAGAGATGGAGAAGGGGGAGGGGCACGGGGTTCGGCTCGTGTGCGACGCTGCGGACAGCGACATCGTTATGACCATGGATACGGTGAGCTTGAGTTTGAAAAAAAACACTGGAGAAGGGGAGGAGGGGGGGGGTGGGGGGGGGGGGCGTACTCATTTGTTGCTTGCCTTAGTCATTTGACCATTGACCACGCATCCCTTTCGAGACGGAGCACCGTTCCTACTCAAAATAGAGACACCTCGAACAATCGGGCGCTCATTACGTTGTTTCCATGTATTACATAGAAACTTTTTGCTAGTCTTATCCCCTTTCTGTTTGGCCTCCTGTGGCCACCATCTATCTCCTAAGATGGCGATCGTTTTCTCGCTGCTATACTCCTTCATGTCACATTCGTCTGTTTCCCTCATCTCGTCTTCAAACACATTCCGCTCCTCCTTGTATATTTCACATTCTTCAATTATGTGAGTTCTACTCTGTATTGCTTTGCCACACGGGCACATCTGTGCATCTACTTCCTCCTCCTCCCGGCTACTGCTATGCCTCTTTCTTCTTTCTGGCAGGTCCAGGTCACCTACACGAAAGCGCAGTTTCAGCGTTGTCGCGATGTCCATTATTCCGTGCAAATACGTTTTCATTCCAATTCCTTCCCCTAATCCCCCGTACTTCTCTAGGTGTTTTTTTTTTCGGTTCAACCTTGTTTCGTAGCGCTAGCCCTTCTCTTCTTTCTATCCTTTCATCCACTACTACCTTGTATCTCCCAACCTTCCGGGCGGACATCGCCTCTTCTGGGTTTCCCCTTACATCCTTCCATACTTTCTCAACTACGCCATCCCACCTGATTCCAGCTGGCCCTTTTGTTACTTTCTCCCGTACAGCTCTATCAACGATGGCTGGCAACCTCTTTTTTGGCATGTTCCTTACTTTATATTGCCATTTCAACTTTCTCGTGTCTCCATTTGTCTTGAGTGGGTGCATTCCCAGTTCTGCTCTTAATACTTTATTACTAGTCGTACTTGAGCATCTTTGAATTTTTTTAGCTGCTGTCATTTGTACTGTTTTCAACTGTTTTACGAGTTTCGCGTTCCCTTCCCATACTTCTACTGCATACTCTGGCTTTGGTACTATTAATATCCCGTTCATCAGGATACATAGCTTAATCCTAGTGTCAAGGTTCGAGTCTGTTAGGATCGCATCCATCTTGCCTACTTGTGCCTTACCCTTCCCTATTACTTTTGCTATATGTGTATCCAAAGAGCAGTCTTTTGAGATCTCTACGCCAAGGTATGTATACTGGTCTACGATCGGCAATTCATCTTCTCCCCACTTCCAACTGAAATTTACCGGGTTTGCCTTATCTTCGTTACAAACAACTACTGCGCATTTCTTGACGTTCGCCGTCACCCTCCATTTCCTGGTATATTCTAGCGCCTTCTCTATTTGTTTCTGCAATCCTTCGGGTGTTTCTGATATCCCCACGATGTCATCCGCAAACATCAATCCCGACACCGTATCTTCCCCTACAGCGACTCCCTGCCTTACTGCCTCGACTGCTACTATCAGGTCGTTAATATATATCTTGAATAAGTCAGGTGACAACGTACATCCCTGTGCAACTCCTTGTAAAATATCAACGTACTTCGATATTTCCCCGTCCAGCACCACAGCACTTGTCGCACATTCCGTCGTATTTTTTCATCATCCTTCACATCTTTCCTCTGATTCCTATTTCCCACAGTTTTTTTTCCACAATCCATTTCTCCATACTGTGTCGTCGGCTCTCTGCACATCTAGAAAGAAACAGTACGTCGTTAGTCCCGCGTCTTGCCTACCTTGAATAATTTTACCTAGGGTGTACACTTGGTCTACGCAGCTACGGTTTGGCCTAAACCCTGCTTGCTCTTCGCTTACTTTGTCTTGCTTCTCCATCATCGTTCCCATTCTATCGTTCAAAATCTTACAAAGTGTTTTGCGGGGAGGGGGGGGGGGGGGTACTTTTTTGCTGCTTGCCGTTGAGTGATTTGATCATTGACCACGCATGCCTTTCGAGACGGAGCACCGTTTTACTCCTAAAAGAGACACCTCCAACATTCAGGCGCTCGTTACGTTTTTTTTTTTTCCCTATTCGTGTTACAAAAAAAAAAAAACGTTTTTCACGTACACACCTTGTATCCCTGTTGGTTTGGTGTTTACGTACACAACGACAGTTTTGTGCCGGTTCGGGCTGTCGGCGTATTATGAGTTATCATTTACCTGGTATCTGGTATGACTCCTGGGCATGTGTTTGGTAGGCACAAAGCCCTCTCACTCCTGCTGCTCCTTTTGCCTTCCCCCGGTGTGGGCGAGAGACTGCTATGGGGACAGATACAACTACAGTAGATTAGACCTACGAAGAACCAATCTGGCCTGGGGTGGGACAAGGGTAGGTAGGACACCGTGGTGTATTTTTGGTGTGTATTGGTGGGTCATACTGGTACTGATTTGTTGGCTATGCTGGTATCTCTTGTTTTTGGCTGTCTATGGTCGCAGAATGAGGGACGAGATGGACAGTCATGACTATGGTTTCACTGGTTTATTGGTTCTCCCGGCATCTTTTGTTGTAGCTGTCTACGGTTGCGGAATGAGGGCCGGGGTGCATATTCATGATACCTTTTTTTGTTTTGTTGGCATCTCGTGTGTTGTGGCTTGCGATAGTCGCAGCATGAAAGATGGGTCACGGTATTTGATTTTGCTGGTATTTCTTGTGACGTTGCCGTCCATACAACAGCAAGCAGCAGCAATCACCTAAATTTTCTCACCCTTCATGCTCCTTTCAAGATTCGTTTTCGCTTGTTGGTGCCTCTTTTTTTTGTCACCAATCGTTATCAGGCGATGTGCTGCTTCTCGCTGCATACCACCAACGCGGTCGAGCACGGGGCGAAGTCTGAATGGCGCTGTCGAAGCATGGTGTGGGCCAAGTTCAGCCCGATGTCGAACAAGCTGGCCTCCATATCGCACCTGTTTGACGTGAACAACCTCATGCAGCAGCTTCAAAAGTGAGTACGAGTACGTTTATAACTCGCATCGTGCCGACCGTATGATGTACTGAGATCTTGCGGTATACCTGAGATCATCCTGGAGATTTTCTGATACCGAGTATATTGCAATGCAGATTTTCCGATATATCACTATGATCAACAAGCTGCCGTTCATGTCCCTCTTGTTTGACGTCGATAGGCTGATGCTGCAGCTGTAAACGTGACTACTCTATGATTTGTACATGTCTCGCATCATGCTGTTGGTATTGTGCGTGGTGGCATGCAGTCGATATGTACTTGGAGAACTTGCGATATTTCGCACTTGAAAATTTCCGACACATTGCCCTGGAGATTTTCCGATACGCGTATATCGTACTGGATAAATTGGAACGCGCCTGGCTTTCAATGCCAAGCGACCTTCCGAATTCTTGTTTATTTGACCACACGAAACCGCCTTGCATAACCTATCGAAGACGAATCCGCTCCTCGAATCGACGCCGTATTTGACGATCTTGTCGCGCCCCCTAATATTGTACCTGATAAAGGCCGTTTTTTTTTTCGAAGAGTATTTCGTCCACTTTTTCCTGGTTTTCTTGATTTTGATTAGTTTGTCTGTTTCGCGATTGTCCTGGGTTTTTTCTAGGCGTTCCTGATTTATTATGCTTAGGTTGCTCAGTTATATACCTGGTGTTAATAGGATTTTTTTTTTTCCCCCCGCCATCTTTCCCTCTTTTCCTCTTTTTTTCTGGTTTTAATGCTACAAAGAAGAGGAAAACGAGGAACAAAGTTTTTTACGATGACGGCCCTAATATGGTCTCGCTAGGATTTCGCACAGGTGAATATTTGTAATTGTGTGTGTGCTGGTGGAAGACGCAGAAGGAAAAAAAGAACGCGGAGATGTATTGGCTTCACCAGCCCAGCTCAAAATGGGTCCCTTCGTACATTTTTGGCAACGTTGTACGTTTTTATTTATAGCAACTCCCAGACGTCTATTTTCCCACTTGATAATGTAGGTCTTTTCGGGCAGATACATACCTCATGTTCTGTATGACCTGTACTGGTATGATCTATTAATAGCTCGTGTTGGAAGGTATGTATGATCTGCATTATCTAGGGCGTGTTTCCTGGGTTGCTTCTGTACTACTGTCCAGATCCTGCACAACAAACCTCTCATCACAATGCTAGGTCAAGGGGTTCAGATGGTCTGCAGGTTGGTCGAGATCCGTCGTACGTGTGTAATCATCGAAACGTCTGAACGATGGCTGGCAGGGTCGTGGGCGACGAATACGGGATGCCGGTCGTCCCCAACACGCCGAGAGGGGCATTTCAGCCATCCAGCGAGGCGAGGATGATCATGACGGCCAACCCAGCCTTCACGATGGTTCGGTGCAACGAGTCTTGGACTAAACTGTGTGGGTACAAACAAGTGAGAAAACGATTAGTATTGTGAGTTCCATTCATGCCCTCGACCCAACCGTCGCATGGACATCGTCCAGTGCGCGTCCCACCGTGAAAATCCGTATCTAATTGTACGACTGCTGTGATCAGCAGTCACATTGTCCCGTGCGTCGCACGCACTCTCGCCGAAGACGACGATTCCGATCGATTGACACGCTTGCCTGTTCGAGTGGTGTTGGACATCGTACCGGAAGTTTCGATGTATCGTTAGGTCTCATGACGTGTTGTTTTGTCTGATATCTCGATATATCGTAACGCAGATTTGCCGTCCACCCCCTGGCTGAACCCTTCTCGCGATGAAATTGCAAGGCGCGTACCGCGGAGGCGGGGGGGGGGGGGTGTACTCGATAGGAGAGATGTACTCGATCTCATGCATGGCCGTAGTCGTATGACCATAGACCCTCGCATCCCTACAATGCCGGGACGGAGCATGTCGGGTTTTCACCGACCAGGCAGACATTGCTTGCACCAAGCGCGAAGCGCCGTGAGGTGTCTGGCGAGTCGCATGAAGGGTGAGCTGCATCCTACTAAGAACCGCTTGTGAGGCGGACTTGCATATGGATGACAGCTTCAATGAGTTAGTTTAATTTCCGGTGTGGCCACTTCCAGAGACAGCAATGGGAGTACTATGTAACTGCCTCTTGGGTGCCTTACCTTGAACACTACGTGATACGATCAATTCCCTTGTGCAGAGCAAAGGTTCTTTACTTCGCACAAAGGATCTAACTAGACGACCAGCTGTGGGCGACCGCCAAAAAAAAAAAAAAAAAAAAAAACGTACCCTGGATGTCTAGCTGCGGCATGTTTTACAGTGTCGTTGCCAACCGACGCCAACCCAACCCATATATATATAATATATATGGGGGGGAGGGTACTCATTGTCATGCATGGCCGTAGTCGTATGACGATAGACCCTCGCATCCCTACAATGCGGGGACGGAGCACGTCGGGTTTTCATCGACCAGGCAGACCTTGCTTGCGCCAAGCGCGAAGCGCCGTGAGGTGTTGAACGAGTCGCATGAAGGGTGCGACCTGCATCCTACTAAGAACCGCTTTACAGGCGGACTTTCATGCATTTGGATGACAGCATCAATGGATTGATTTTATTTCTGGTGTGGTCACTTCCAGAGACTAGCAATGGGTTTACTATGTATCTGCCTCGTGGGTGCCTCACCATATACACACTACGTGATACGATCATCCCCCTTGTGCGGAGTGAAGGTTCTCTCCGCACAAAAATGATCAACTCGACCGCCAGCCGTGGTAACCGCCAAAAAAGAAAAGAAACGGTACCCTGGCTGTCCAGCTCACGCAGTGAGATGCGTGTTTTACAGCGTCGTCGCCAACGGACGCGAACCCAACCTATATATACTAGGTATATAATAGGGGGGGAGGCGTACTCATTTGTTGCTAGCCTTAATAGTCATTTTACCTTGGACCACGGACCCCTGTCGAGACGGAGCACCGTTCCTAGCGCCGTTTCTACTCCTAATAGACACCTCCAACAATTTGGCGCTCATCACGGCGTTTCAATATATTACATAAAAACCTTTTGCTACTCTTATCCCCTTCCTGTTTGACCAGGGGGGGGCTACTACAGTATATATGTGACCCCGGATTTGAGTTACGACTTCAATAGGCGCAGGAGCAGAAGAAATATGAAATGGGATGGAAGAACAGTGAAAAAGAATTGCGCTAACGCCGAAAATCAAACCTGCTGTGCCTACATACATACCTGTATCGGCTTGGATCGATTTTCGGCAACGGTTTGCTTTTTCGTTGACAGGTGTCGTTTCGAGTTGTATTTTCGTTCGACCTATATCCTTATCCATCGCTATTGCATCTTGGCACCCGGTTATGTACTGTAGACCGAAACAATGACTGCAATAGGCCAGTGGCATGAAACTGATCCAAGGCTGCTATTTATTCAACACGCTAGCGCGGGGAAACTGATCCCAAGACTGTTCCTGCGCCCCAATATTGTCGAGTGGTGGGAAACTTATCCAGCTGTACTATTATGCGCCAGTGTTGAGAAACCGATCTCAAGACTACCTAGCTGCTCTCCAATCTGTCTGGGAAACTGAGCCTAATGTAGAGTACTACTGCTGTCCACATTGCCAGTGGAAAACCGATCCAGAGCTACTACAATACGCCACTGTTGGGAAACTGAAGATCCCAAGACTATTGAAGATCAGATCCCAAGACTACTATTGAAACTGAAGATCCCAAGACTATTTTTAGTTCTGGTACTTGTCCCCGCTGTGTGAGCGCTGAGAACCTGATCCAAGAGTACTACTGGTGCACTGCTTCTTCACTACCTCGTATTTCAGCGGTGAAAAGCTGGTCCAAGACTGATATTGTTATATTTACGCTTCTGTTGAGAAACTTACCCCAGAACTACTCGTGCTCCCCAGTATGTCAGCAATACCAAGACTACCATGTACTTCTCCCCAACAAGCCAGTTTTGACACTCTGATCCTAAAGTACTATTCATTCGTATCCTAAAGTACTATTCATTCGTACGTACTTCTCCCTTATATCATGATGGAAAACTGACTCATGGCTGCTGTTCGTGCCCCCCCCCCCCCCCCCCCCCCCCCCCCCCGTCGCTGCGCTCCCTGGTTCAACGTTGACAAACCCCAGGAAAGCATTCTGGGGCGAAGCCTGGGCATTCTGCAGGGGCCAAGCACAGACCTCGAGGCCTTGACGGTGCTCAAGACGGAAGCGAGCAACGGGCGGGCGGCCTCTTCCTTGCTCATAAGCTACAAGCACGATGGCAGTACCTTCCTTAACTACCTTCGGATCTATCCGCTTGTCGGCGATCCATTGGGCACTATCACCCACTTCTTAGGCGTCTTGCAGGTGGGAAGGCATCCATCCTTGTTTTGGATTGTTGTCTGGACAAAAAAACAAAAGTGTGGGCGTGTGAGCAGTCTTGTCTTATTTCCTATTGGGAGACAAAAGCCGAGTCACCTGACTACAAGATATCAACTACCAACTGCCTGTGGTGCTACGACGAGTCAGTAGTTTGGTCGAACTCACATCACCCATGCCAACTACACAGACTCGTACACCTGATTTATTTATTCATTTATTTGTTTTTTGGTATTTCGGGAGGACATAGCATCACACTATTACGGGGGTCCATAGTTAACGGGACCAAATTTTGTTAGTAAAAATAGGCAAATATATAGGTTTTTATGTACACCATAGGTCCTGTTAACTATGGACCCCCGTAATAGGTAGGATCACAGGTACACCTGAAAAAGCCCAGGCGCGTTTGGCCGTACCATTCCGGTGGGGAATATAGGGCTGTTTCGGAAATTCAACAGCCAGCAGAAATCATGTCGTTGAATTTGTGAAACAACACTGCTGTATTGGCGAACAGGCTGGCACCGAATACTGCAACGAGGATAACACGCGCGTCTTCTTCTGATAGAACAAACCATGGATCGTTCTCGGTTCGGCCCACCCCTCGGACAGATCATCGACAGATAACTCATCTAGACTATCTACAGACCATCCACAGATCCATCATCTGCAGGTAGATTATCTAGATCATCATCTGCAGGTAGATTATCTAGATCATCATCTGCAGGTAGATTATCTAGATCATCATCTGCAGGTAGATTATCTAGATCATCACCTGCCGTTGTGAGGTGTTGTGCAGGATCTGTATACTATACGGTATCCAACCCAGGAAAAATGTCCTACAGCAGTAGATGATGCAGATTAAATGGCTCCCACCCGGCAACATGAGCTAGATCATACAGATCATGCAGATCAGGAATATAGACATATCTGCCCTGAAAAATCTGTAGATAATCAAGGGGGGCTCGATGATCCGTTAGATGGCCTGTCTGACGTGTGTAAGTTTTTTCCCGTGCCATACCAGCCTGCTGCGAGGATTGAACATCATACTTAACATATTCTTCGCGTTTCTTTCCCGTAAAGGAGCAAGCCGAAGACCCCGGCAGCTCGACGGTAAAGAACAAGACGGAGCTACAGCGACCAGTGGCAGCTCTAAAGGATCCCAGCGTAGCCTCGGGAGCAGCGATGGGGCTCCTGGAGCCCTTGCGGCCCTCAGTAAGCCAAATGCCTGGGAGGAGCGAAGCACTGCGCCGGGCAGCGGCGACAACGACAGCACCAGCGGCGATATCGCTAGCGTCTGCAGCGGGTTCATCGCTACGGGATATGTCGGTAGCACAAGCGGCGGCTACAAAGTCGGAAAGGCGCACCCCGCGGGCAAGAGAAGAGGCGTCCACGTGCTCGTCTAGGCCCGATGTGGCTCGGGGAGGGGCTGGGTTGGAGCTTGAGGTTGTCAGTTCTTTGTTGAGTGGGGGAGCTAGTGTTGGAAGAGGCGGGACCCCGGTGAAAGCGGAACTATTGGAAGAGGAAGGTGGTTGCGGCGGTGGTAAAGGGAGAGGGGTGAGAAGAGGGTCGGGTATGCTCAAAGAAAAGGACATCGTTTTGCCAACAGAGGGGAGAAGGCGAGACCAACGACCAAACGGAGGGCAAGGGGAATGTCAAGGAGGTCAAGAAGGAGGAGGAGGAAAAGGAGGCTCGAACCCGTTCCGAGAAGACACCGAGCAGGCGGCCACGGCCACGGATTCTGAAGTGTCACTGGACGCGAAACGCGCCGAGCGGGCTGCCGCGGCCGAGCGACGGCGCCATCTGGAATTTCCAGAGAACGCCGCAAAAATGGCGGTGCAAGGGCGACAGGGGGGACACCTGAAACCGAAGCGCGAGGATGCAAACGATGAGGGCGAGGAAGCAGCGAGGCCTTTCACCCCCCCCCCTCGGCAATCCTTGCCAGACCCCGTCCCCCGGCAACAGCACTGGTTCGAGAGCTGGCGCAGTCGACGAGGAGGGGGTGTTGATGGACTCCCCGGGGAACTCACTAGCGGCCGGAAACTCGTTGGCAGGAAACTCGGTAGACGGCGGGGAGCTGCTGCCCGACTCGTTCCTGGGTTGGGAAGACTTTTTTGTCGAACCAGACGATCAGCTGGAAGACCTTGAGGCTGTGCACCTGCCAAAAGACCTGGACGATGAGGAGATGCGCGGGGCGAAAGGTCCGGGTGATGAGGGGGTGCGGAGAGGGGATTCTCGCGTGGGGGCTGGGGAAAACAACAACGGCCAGTCAGACGGGGATGCCCGGCAGCGCGCGTGCTCGGACTCCGTCTTGGCCGGCGCGACCAGCAGCAGCAACCGCGTCGTCTCGATGGAGCGTGCGACCAGCGCTTGGCGGTCAAACTTGGATGGCGATATCAGAATGATAGCGAAAGAGAAGGATAGTGGTACTCGAAAGCAGGGAGCTTCGACCACCGCGGGATGGGACGGGGGTTTCCGATTGCAGGGAGACTTGGCGGGACGGGATGGCGTACGGCACCCTTTAGAGAGAGCGGAGGAAGACGGGGACCGGAGTTGTCGAGGTGTTTCCGACAGCGGGGCGATAGTTGGTGGAGGCGTTATTACGGGGGTGGTCGGCGTGGGGATTGCAGGAGAGATGGGGCTGCGATCGGCACCCGGGAGCGAGGGCCTTGGTGCTGTGCATGGCCAAGGCAGGCGGCAATTGCCTGAGACCTTGTCGTTGTCGGAGTTGACGGGTATGGACGTTGTGCCCGAGGTTGTTGTTTGCGGGCTAGGGCAAAAGGCGCCTGGAGGAGGGGCGGGGACGGCCGGGGGGGGTTTGACATCAGTGGAGCCTGCCGGGGTCGATCGTAGCAGTACGATTCTGTGTCCGGACGGGTCTGTGATGTGTTCCTCAATGTTGCCGGCGAGTGTGGGAGCAAGTGGGTTGAACGCGGCAAGCTTAGCTGTGAGTGGGGCTATGAGTGGAGCTGTATGCGGAGGAGCTGCGAGTGGAGCTGTAAACGGAGGAGCTATGAGCGGGGCTGTATGCGGAGCTGTGAACGGAGCCGTGGATAGCGTGAATACTGCGACGTTACAGTCGCTGAGCATGTTTGAGCTGCCAACGGTGGGAACGATACCGTTGTTGAACCTACCGGGGGCCAACGACCCCATGGGCGCCGGTAGTTGCGATGTCGGGGTCGAAGCGATGCCGAGCAGGTGGATCTTGACCGGTGCTGGTGTTCCGGCCGGCGAGCTGAGTACGGACGCCGGTGGAACTGGAGCCGCGGCAGTGCTGCAAGAATGCATCGCTGATGGTGGGGGCGGGGTTGGACTTGGTTTGACGGGGTCTGCTTCTGTGGGGGGGCTCCCTTTTGGAGGCGGCGGTGCTCCTCTGCTTTGGGGGGGGCAGTTGGCGTCCTGTCCCTCGGTGATGGATGCGCACTTGTTCCCGCAAACGGTGGCGGCGGGGGGGGGGAGTTGGGCTGTGGGTTGCCGTTTGAAGGGCAGATGACGATGGAGCAGCAACTGCAGCTCAAGAACTTGGGAGGCGGAGGTGGGAATAGCAGTAGTAGCCAAGAACTTGCGTCCCGTCGACCACCGCGACACTGAGTTTTTTTGTACCCACCGGGAAACAAAAAATGACGTGCTTCAGGTAGCAGCAGCGGCGTCACCATGCTCTGAATGTGTTATTCGGCCTTACCCCATTCCTGGGTGAGGCTCAGCAGCGTCCGTCGACTTCGCCCTCGCTTGCTTGCATTGACGGCGATGAGTTAAGCATGCCATCACCGTAGTAACTGTTATGCCGCTTGCTGCTAGGGAGTGTGGCTAACGAAACGAGATGCGATGGGAGGGGAGGGGCGAGGGCTGACTAATATTCTGCAGATAATGTGGATTTTCTCGGTTTTGATGATGTGTTTTGTTGTTGTATTTAGCCGAAATGAACAGTATTCGTCAGTAGTAGTAAGTAGTGGTTAGTTGTCCCCCTGATGCCTCTCGTTCATGGCGAGTTGCGGATGGACCCCTTGTAGAATAAGCGTCGCAAGGAAAAGCCCCCCCATATATTATTATAGTGAGTAGTGAGTGCCGTCTCTTTTTTTGCCGCTTTTCGTTTTTTGTTTTTCGAACGAGGCACGGGAAAAGTCCGGCATTTTTTTTTTGTAATTGTTTTGCTGTTCCCCGTCGCTCGTTTTTTTGTTCTGTGCGAGAAAACTACGCCTTACGCTGTTGTTTGGGTTATCGTTGGTGGAGCCTTTGGTGTCGTTTGAAGAAAATTTTCCTTTTTAGGTAGGACATGTTAAGAAGATTGCCGGCCATGTATGTGCTGGACGTGCTTTACGGGATTTCGATTGAAAAAAAAATGATCCCGTTAAATATTGGTGCTGTGGTTCGCGATATGCTTCTTTCTGCCCAGACGATTGGGGGCTACGTTATGACTTAGAACTTGTTTTTTTTCTCGTCGTTTTCTGTATTTTTGGGTTGGAAAATCGTGGAGAAGTAGAGGAGACGGCAGACTAATTACAGGTTATTGTGGTTTCATTTGGGGTACAAACTGGGTTAGTGCTCAGCCCTTCTCATATTCACGTATTTGCCATACACTCGTCTACAAGTAGCGTTGTTTTTTCGCGTATTATTGTTTTGTTGAGGTCGACGAAAGCCGCGTTGCGCGATCGGAGTTCCGCTCATGTAACGATGGCCTTTCGCATATTACTGCTTCGTTTTGTAGAAGTAGCCTTTGTGAGGTTGATCGATTAGAAAATACCAGTCGACCAAGAAGCCCTGTTCCGCGATGGGAAACAACGTTGTTTTTTCGCGAATCTATTGTTTTTGCTGTCTGTCGCCTTGTTTAGCGGTTGACCCAAAACCTTGTTGCGCGAGCAGGGTTCTAGTCGTCTTCTTGCGTCTACGTGCGAGCTTTGGCCTTTTGCTGTCGTTGCCTTTTTATGTCCACTAAAGCCCCATGGCGCGACCGGTTTTCTTCCTCATGTTTTATTTGCGATGACGGACGGTGTGATAGTGGTTTGTTATGCACGACACCGTCGCTCGGCTGCATAATTGCTGTCGCCCCCAAACCAGCGTTAAAACGTCACGTACTACTACTACTACACGCCAGCCTGGCGCAAGGCCCCACCCGGAGGAACTACATACACATTCCCAGCAGCAGCAGCAGCAAGCAGTATACCTGGTACAATGAAAGCAATGCCCATTAAGTACTTGTTGTATAGTTCGTTACTATTAATAGCTATTATAGCTGTTGATACGGGCACGTGAGCTACATAGCTATGACCAGGTACATATTACAGGTATATTAATATTAATTATATTATGGCGATGGCGATATAGCTCGGGCTGTTTTCCTTGGGTGATGAGTGGCTAGCTTGCGCAGTTTTTTTGTTTTTACTCCAGGTTGCGGGATTGTTTTGTACGTGGTACGACGAAAGCCCCGTTGCGCGACCGAATTATAATACCAGCAGGTGAAGAAAAAAAGGGTGTCCTCTGTTGCTGCTGTCATCGTAAGCCCGACCACCAGTAACCCGTTCGGAATCCAGTCCAGATATTATATCATACGTCGCCGCTGAAAAACTTTTTTTTTTGCTGCAGCACTGCGTAGTATCTTCAAGTTCACGTGAGATGCGTGTTTTGTTCACAACCGACGGAGATAATTCCCTAGGTGTACCCTACATAGGCTGCTAGGGTAATCTAATAAAGCAAAATTAATTTCCTGTCCTAATAACGGACAAAATGACAAAAAAAAAAACGGTACACCAGCGTTTTTTTTTGCCAGTTTACGGTACGAAAAACTCAAACCAGGCCATCAGGGTACACCAAACCCAAGTTAGATGGCATTACTATCAAGGTATACCGTTTTTTTTTCTGGCAAACAATGTACCGGTACAGCTTATATTTTCGAACGAACACTACGTCAAAAAGTAGAAGAGCCTTCTTGTTCTGCTGTGTACTCGTGGCAAGTGCATGTTCAAACGGACGTACCCCTTAGCCTGAAAGTCCGAATGCTGAAGGCCGAGGTGATTGAGACCCTGCTCTACGGGTGTGTGACGTGGACCCTCAGAGCGGAACACTTTGCCAAGCTTCGAACGGCTCACCACCAAGTCCTGTTGCGAGTCATTGGCTTCCAACGCCGACTTCGTACTGACCATGCCACCCTCTCGTACGCGAAGGCCCACAAGATGACACGTTGCGAGAGTATCGAAACGACCATCTGCAAACGGCGTCTCTTCTTCGCGGGGGGGGGGGGGGGCACGGCAAAGCAAGGATCGATTACCCAGCCGGGTGATGTTCGGGACGATTGCTGGTGGGGAGAACCCGAGACCTGGCGGACAGGTTAAGACTTGGCATAGATGCGTAGTCGAAGACCTTAGGGAGTTCCGCGCCACCGAAGGGTCAACGGAACTTGCTCACTTGGTGTTTGGAGTTGAGACCGCACTGTGGCCCACTGCTGCAAAAAAGGCGGGGAAGTGGTACCGGGGGATCCTGGAAGCAGCCGAACGGTTCATGGTGAGGTGGCACGAGGCTGAGGCTGAGCTGAGCAGGCAGCGCCGCGCATCCGCCGTGGGTGATGTCCAAGGGAATGGGGGGAGGAGGGGCAACAAGAGGAGTAGCAGAAAACCCGACCAAGGGAATGCGGAGAGGGGGGGGAAGGGGAGTAGCAGGGAAACTGCAGTGGACGAAAGTAGGAAGGAGATGGCAGATAGGGTAGCCAAGTACCGGGCAGACTAAGAAGTAGAACATGCCTATACTACTCGTACCACCAACTGGTGCAGCTGGTTCGAACGTGGTCTTCCTTTGTCTTCCTGTTGTTTTTGTTTATTTTTATTTCATTTTATTGTCTTCTTTGCGGTGACCCTACGTATATGTGATTTTCATTTCTCTTCCTTTCTCCGATTGATAAGCCTTATTGAAGGAGTCGTGTGGCGTGGGTGGATGACGAGCCTGCTCTGCTTGTTTCGTACTGTCTGACGCCGAGGGGCCGGGCATAGTTGACGAACGCTGGACGATGGTGGCAGACAGGGTAGCAAGGTACCAGGCGGGCCAGCAGGGAGACCCTGGCTGTGCTACTCGTACCATAAACTGCTGCCGCTACCTGGAGCATGCCTTGTGCTTTGTTTGGTTTGACTGTTATTTTTACCTTGGTTCTTAGTCTTACTCTGTTGACGACTAGTGGTGTTTTCTTCTTTTTCTTTTTTTTTTCCAGCTCGTTCTTTTCAAGTGTCTGCCACGTCCCCTACGTGGGGGTACGATGGTTTGTTGCTATACTGAAGTATATACATATACCAGGTATATTTTAGTTTCTTTTTTTTGTTTCTTTTCTCTTTCGAATTGTCTTTGTTTTTGTTTTTGTTTTTTTCTCTTTGTTTCGTTTTTGTTTCTCTAGGTCATGGAATGTGTATGTCGTGCCTGTCGTACGCAGTATGATGACATGGCATTGCATTACATACGTGGCAATGTAGTATCTCTGTGGCGTAGCTTTGTGACCACAGAACTTGTATCTCTCTAGGTTTGAAGAATCGGCATGGACACTGGTTGTGCTGGATGTCGACACGTAGAAAGAACGGTTTAATGTGAAGAAAACAACAACAACAACCAGGTACGAGTCAAGCGTTGCTTATATATAATCTGAAGCCATTTTATTTCGTTTCGTGCGCGTCCGTGTAGTCAGAACACGGTACCTCGGGCGAGCCCGGCGCCGCCGCGGGTGTCAGCGGGTGCTAGCAGGTAGAAGGGGTGTTGCACGGAGCGCCATCGCCGTTTGCATGGCTAGGCGTCGCGTGTGTCTCGAGACACGCAGGAAGCACGAATGGGCTCTGTCTGGCCTCCTTGTGAGGCTCCGCTTGCACCATATACGAGATATAAGGGTCGTTTTAATATGCGAAATAATATTTAAGCGGTGCTTATTTTTGCGACCAAACTAAACTTCGAAGAGACTTCAATGCAGTTTGAGCACAAACTTTGTCGAAGTGGCGAAGAAGGGCCACGGTGAGCACCGGGCTTCACGCGAGGCAGGCGACGACGCTCACTGTGGCAGAGAGGGAGGAAAACTTTATCCGGACCCAATCGGTGTCGACGTGGTCGCGAGACGGGCGGGCGGCGTACAAGGCTAACAGGGAAGCTCTGCTGTTCGTTTTTTTTTCTTTTTGACTAGTGGGAACGTGTTTTTATGCAAATTCGATTATTAAATACCAGGTAGGATATTTGATTAGTCGTCAGTAACGGGGGAATAGATAAACAAAATTCGTACCAGTATGACCATAAATATAAGGTACATTTCGACATTTTGTTGCCATCAGAACCTCCCTTATATTTACGATCAAACTGGTAATATTTTTTTCTTTTGCGATCAGGCAGAAAATTATTACATGAGAGGAGACAGGCACTGGGCCAAGGGATAGCAAAAAACAACGTAAAAACAGACTAGACTTTTCGAGCTTGCACCAATCAAAGCAGAGCTATGACTTGCAAAATGGCCGTGGTTGGCCAACAGTGCCGTTACAACTGCTTGCTGAGCACAGATATCGTATTGAGCGTGCTACGAGTACAACAAGCAGGCTGTTGTACATCGCTGCGGCCATGCCGCCCAGCAGCAGGCAAAACCATGCGCGTGAGGTGGCATATCCGCAGTATACTCTATGGATGGCTTGTATCGGGGCCTGCGATATGCATCACGGAGGATGAATAGGTAGAGTTTGGGGTGCGGGCGCATGTATGTATCCCGACTCTCGATCACATCCACCACGACGACGACCAACAACAACCGCCACCTGCTGTTGTTGCCCATCAGCATAGTAACAGGCCAAACCAGCGCGTGAGGTGCACACCCGCAGAGTATTCTTGGCTACTGTACCTGTAGTTGCAAGTGTCGGAGCCTACGATGCATCATCGAGGATAAATAGGAAGAGCTTGAGGTGCGGGCGTATGTATGCGTCTACGTATGTACCCATGTATGTATCCTGACTCCCGACCACGCCCACCACAACGATCAACGACCAACTGCCACCAGACAAAACTACTCATCCTACAGCAGCAGCAGGCGCCCAGCAGCACACCAGCAGCAGGCAACATCATGCGCGCACGGTGGCATATGCGGGGTGTAATTTATGACTAGTTGCATGTATCGGAGCCTACGATGCAACACCGAGGACGGATAGTAGGCAGAGCTGGGGGCACGGGCGCATGTACAGCATGAATGACATCCCGACTCCAAACCACATCGACCACAACGATCAACAACCGCCACCGGAAAAAAAAACTGCTGTACTCCTCTGCTGTTGTTCTAAGCAGCAGTGCAATTCTCACAACCAATCGAGAGGACAGCAGTACGCATGTGCCTGCTGTCGTCACCGTTTGCCTGCGCCACTACCACGCACCGCCGTCTCTGCTGTTGTTCAAGCTGCGCGGTTGGTATTTTGGATCGACAAGCTCGTCATAATAATTTCATTGACGTATATAGTGGACCCAAAAGTTGCGTCACAGCAGTAGTAGCAGGGTGTCCCCTGCAACCACTTGAGAGCACAGCAGTAGTAGTAACAGTATAGTTCCTGCGGTCGTCCTTTGCCTCCACACCATACACACCGCCTATAGTTTGCTGTGCAAACGTTGCTCGACCGGCATTGAGGTGGACGAAAATCGACCGAAACGCCTCAAAATCGTTGGACGACAGACAACCTACCCTTCTAACACCCTACACAGCTGGTCAAAACAAGACTGCAGTAATACTGACTTCTCGATACCTGCTCCGTGCCCCCCCTGCGACGAGAGAAGCTGCGTCCGGCACATCAGCACATCCATATGGTCGATTCTTCCTTGGAGTGCGGACAACGCCCCAGATCGCGTTTTCTTCGCGTCTGCACGTGTAGACATCTACGAGGACGCCGGAGAGCCGCCGGCACCGTCACCCATTTTCATGATAGATAGGCGTTGAGTAATTCCTCGTAGCTGTCATCTACTCCATTCCGAACCATTTCGTGACCCAGTAGCGTTCGAGAGGGCGGTGGTTGAAGTACGATTGTATACTCGGGGGGAGTACCACCTCTTGCGACGATTTCGACCATGACTGGTATCATGGTTTCCAGCATATGTCTACCTTCGAAAGTCTATGACCTTGACTGTTCCCCAGGCACAAACGACTGTCGACACCATACCGTAGTGCTAGCTACCATGAGCGCGCAAGCCAAGAACGCGCGGAGATATTCGAGGCGACTAGACACGGACCCATCATGCCTCCGCCTTACCAAAGTCCTGGCCACTACGACGTGGGGAGCGCAGCTGTGCCTTGCCGGCTCGACTCCGACGTACCGCCGCCTTGAGCGTCTCACGTGTTCTTCACATACATGTGTGTTGAAACGTTTTGATTTTTTGTGTAATATTGCTTCTCGATTCGGACTGCCTGCCTTCTTCTTTCCGTCTTTTTGCTAGAACGCATTTTGCAGAAATGTTGCACGGCGCGTCCAGCCTTTCGAGTTCTGCGCAGCTACATTTATGTTAACTGTTCCGTCGACAGAGTGTTGTTTACGGGGTGCATGTACGTAACGATCATTGGCGAAAAGTCTACTTGTATGCCTTTTGTCATCTTGGACGTCACTGCGGCGTTATATGTATACGTATATTTGTCAAATTTTCGTACTTTTGCCAACTTTTCTCTTCGCACGAGCACTTTTAGGCAAAACAGTAAGTACACGGACACGGGAAGCCCTGCCGGACACATTGGTCTAGGTCTCGGCGCGATCCGTGCACTCTGAAGCGCGTGGCAGGCGCTTAAAGTTTTTTTTTTCCGGCGGGAGTGGATAAGACGATTTCCCGGGTTTCGGTAAAGAGGCCTTATTATTTTGTACGTACGTATCGGTAGTTGTCTTGCTCTCTGTTTTCTCCCCCCGGCTCTCATGAGCTGTGAAGCACACAGCTCAGGCATATACCAGGAACACAACAGACAACATGTACAGATCCCATCGTTCCAACGCTGCCGCCCACACCGTGCGTGTTCGACACGCCCATATGCTGAGTTCGCGACACGTCGAGGTCATCGCAATCTGCGCGATGCGACTGTGATGTTATGTTTTGTTTTTTTGCTTCGAAATAGCGGCAACTGCAGCATCTTCAAACAAGTAATATTCTACGTGGCAAATATCGACGTCGCGAGAGAATTTTCATACCTCCGTCCAACCTTTTAATATATGGTAACACCTAGGGAACAGCAGGGCAACCCTTGCCCTGCCCTACAATTATTTATAGTCATGGGCTCTAACCACGGAAACTAATAGCTGAAGTTACCCAGAGGCAGAGACAAGAGAAGAACGGTCACACTCGTCCCGTGCCCCCTCCTAGCTTCTCGTGATAGGCGCACAAGCAGAGCACGGCACTGCTCGCTGCCGATTGATAGGCCTAGAGGCTAGGCCTACTGTTGCGGTTTCTATATTTTTTCAAATATACTAATTCCAAGTAATCTGGCCAGAAAAAAATGTGTCGAGACACAGGGGGTTATACCCAAACCAACTTGTTCGGAATGGCAGTTCCTCACCGACCACCACCACCCTAGTCAAAAATACACGCACTAAGATAACAGACCGAGGGAACAGCACTACAACGCATATCTTTGCCGCTGCTCTTCCAGGTATGTCGCCCGAGATTTTTTGGGCGCAACCGAATCAAAAGGCGACTATTACGGGGGTCCATGGTAAATAGGACCTACAGTAAGACAAAACCCTATATATTCGAGTATTTGTACTAACAATATTTGGTCTTATTTACAATGGTCCTCCGTAATATTAATATTTCATACCACAGGTACAAACTACAGTCAGTGACTGTCGTCCTGGGGTCGTCATTGTCATTATCCAAGAGATTATTATATTGTTGCCCTCGAAGAAAAGCATTCGAGCGCTGTTTTTTGTTTTCTTGTCTTTTTCTTTTTGTGACGTCGCAGTTGGAGATGGTGACAGTGACGAGAGAGACCAGTCGGGACCGTGATCGCCAACAAGCAGTTCCGCAACAAGAGGAATTTTTCCGACGTGGACAGGCACATTCTGCACACGTACGGGTACTCGTAGAGTTGGGTTCCGTTAGGTAAAACTTGAAAAAAACCAAACCGTTATGACAGGTGCCACCACTACTACTACTACTATAGTATACTGCTACTACTACTACTACTACTGCTACTACTACTACTACTACTACTACTACTACTACTACTACTACTACTACTACTACTACTACTACTACTACTACTACTACTACTACTACTACTACTACTACTACTACTACTACTACTACTACTACTACTACTACTACTACTACTACTACTACTACTACTACTACTACTACTACTTCTAGCACCACTAGTGCTATACCGACCTACAGCAGATCTTCTTCTGCTTCAGAATCTCCGTCCCGTCATCAGAAATAGGATGGGCCTGACAACGCCACCTGCAGCATGTCTTCGGACACGGCCCGCAAGTTGTTATGTACAGACACGCACAGTCTGCCAACGAGTACTCGTTAATAGACACATATAAAACTCGAGAATATCGCGATATTTGACCTTTAGAGCCAAATTATGTGCCTGACGAGTTTTATACGGACGTCGGGTGTAGGCGATATTTTCGCTATACGTGGTCCGCAACACACAAATATATGCTTGGGGTATTTTTACCCCAAGCATATATTTGTGTTCTCTTTTTTGTTGGTAGAGCCGAATTTTGTAGACAAGATTGGACACACCTCAGACATAGCCTGTCTCCTGTACTCGGTCATCCGATCATCACGACGCCGCCATGAGCAACAACAGCGGCGGTGGACGCGACGACTTGGTTGAATGCATAGGGCAGACAGGTTCTCCCATGGTCGGGGACGGGCGGATGCCCGGGATGCCCGGGTTTAGCGACACCAGTCCAGAATCCAGTGTTCCGGCTAGGCGTCTCGACGATGGAGTCGCCCCAAATCCATGCCCCCAACAAGCCGTGCCACCCACCCTATCCGGCAACAAGCGGGTAGCGGTCGGCGCGCCGGATGCCCGGACAGGAGGAGGAGCCGCTTGGCGGCCACTTCATGTCGGCGCCATTGCCGTAACATGGGTTCTGGTGTGAACTCTACCTACCACAGCAGCAGCAGCAGCAGCCACGTGCTCTAGCCCATGCGATGTACATACGTGCTTGACTTGCTGGAGGATGACGTGGACTGTCACCTAATTAATCAGACTCTTCATAATACACCCGAGTTTTATATCTCAGGTGCTTCTGGCAAAAAAGGCGATATTGAGTTTTATATCGAGGGATTTGCCAATACGGAAATCGCGATATTGAATTTGACGTAAAGATTCGAAATATCGCCCTCTCTTGAGTTTTATATATGTCTAATAATACGAGGTAAAACTGAAAAAAACAAAACCGTTTGATGTTTTTCGGTTCTATTTGGCCCAACCTTGTGTGGCTACACACGTTGCCGCGAGAAGGTTTCGTCTGTGTGTGCGTGCACAGAGCCCGCCGGGACTGGCATTGGTGCCGTGTGTGCGTTGAGCGCGGTGGACAAACGTGGCCGAAAACGATGTTGAATCACACGATGACACAGTGACACAGCAGTGACGCACACAAAAACAAAAAACTACGAGCGAAGCATCCTACTCTCGTACGACGAAGATATTTTTTTCAGGGCTTTTCGCGGGTCAGGCCAGCCTCATGGTTCGGGTCGGTTCGGGTCGGGTCAGCTGACTCGACCCGACCCATGAAAATGTCGAGGTGTGTTGACTTAACCCGACCCGACCCGCGAGTTTTTGAAAGCCTCTTGACTCGACCCGACCCGACCCGCGAGATTTTGTTTTTAACCCGACCCGACCCGACCCGACCCGACCCGTCAGATTTGAAAATCTCCTGACCCGACCCGACTCGATCCGCAAGATTTCAAAACCTCCTGACCCGACCTGACCCGATTTGCCACCTTCCGATTGACCCGTGAGACACGGGTTTCATGCGGGTCGGGTCACGTTGACCCACGAGACCATTTATCTTGACCCGCAGGTTTGATCCGCGGATCCGGCCTGTGGGTACACTTGACAAACAATTTTATACTCATTTATGTACCCCGCGGCGATATATGGCCTGGTTGTAGTGAGTGTAGATGGATGCAGGCATACATATATGGATTTGGCGGTGTTTGAATGTTTGAATTTCGTACCAAATACGTATTATTGAGTATGGGTACGAGACAAGATTTTGAATGAGAGAGTGGGAAGTGTTTCAGGTTTCGGATCCGCGAGCCGGATGCGCGGGTCCGACCCGCGGATCAACAGAAAACAACTCGCGGGTCATGCTGGCCCGACCCGCGAGTGACCCGTTTCTTGCGGGTCAAGACCCGACCCGACCCGTGAGCTTTTCATTATGTCTTGACCCGACCTGACCCGACGGGTGAGATTTGAAAACTTCTTGACCCGACTTGACCCGAGCCGTGAGATTTGAAAAAGTCTTGACCCGACCTGACCCGATCCGCGAGGTTTGAAAACATGTTGACCCGACCCGACCCGACCCGTGAGATTTTGAACGTTTCCTAACCCGATCCGACCCGACCCGTGACATTTTGAACAACCTGTGACCCGACCCGCGAGTCAGGTCATGACCCGCGAAACGTCCAGTTTTTTTTCCTTTGAAAACCAAGAAAAAAAGTCTCGCGCTTCGCGCTCGCGCACCTCATTACAATGGGAATGACTAAACCCTAGTGTGATATGATATAGTATCGGGCTATAGAAGTGGTCGTGATATAGCCTGTAGTGTCAAATACTCTAAGAGTATTCCTGGGGCGCTGAAGTTCCCTTTGGTAAACTAGAATCAAAGCCATGAATACCCTGAGAGTATTCCTGGGGCTCTAAAGCTTCTCTCGACAGATAAAACGGCCAGTAGAATCAAGGCTTTCGTAAGGACACAAGTAATGTTCCTAGGACAGACCTCCCTTGAAGACAGGATAACCATAGAATTGGGTTAGTAGACTACAGAAGTGTCCTAGGGTTTGACTACTCCTTTGGTGAGGATCGCCGTTAGGAGAAGAGTAGACCAGCTGCGTTTACCCGTCTAGCGGGTCCGCCGGCACTGCCGACATTTTCATCGACCAGTACATCACCCTTTGGGAGTGCCCAGTGACCCTCCTCTCCGACGACGGTCTCCACTCTACCTCAAAGCTCGCCCGCGCCGTCTACGATCGCCTGGGCGTCAACAAGGTCAACACCGGCACCTACCACCCCTGCACCAACGGGGGCGTCGAGCGAGTCAACCATGTTTTGGCCCAGATGCTCTCCATGGTCGGAATGAACAACAAACCGACTGGGATGTGTTGCTGCCACACATCTTGTCCGCCTACAACAACTCAGTGATCGCCGCTACGGGGCTTGCGCCCAGCGAAGTCCACATAGGTCGCCTGCCCCGCCTGCCGCTCTCCGTCATCCAACCCGACAACATCGGCGGTCATCAGAGCCTGGAGCGTGACCATCTTACCTACATCAACCTCGCCACCGACCACCAACAACGCGCCTACTCTCTCGTTCGCGCGCTCCTCCGCATCACCACCTCGCGTCTACAACACCGAAATGCCCCCATCATGGCCGCCCTCTCAGCCTCTTCTCCGTTCACCGTAGGTGGCTGGGCATGGGTCTACAACTCCGCTTCGACTATCCACCGGGGCGCCAAAAAGGACACCGACGCAACCGTGCTGAAGACGAAACTATCGCTCAACTGGAACGGGACATTCAAGATTCTTGCCGTGGGACCGGCGCCCGCCTCCAACACCCCCGACAATCGCCCCCTGCTTGACAAGCTACTCTTCCTCGACCTACCTTCCGACCTCCCCGGACGAGACTCCAAACCCCGCGTCTCCGTGCAACGATGCAAGCCTTGCCGGAGCCCCGACGCCATCACCGGCCTCTCCAAGTATCTGCCCGCGGACCTCGCAACCTACGTCCTCACTGCCTCTGCTACTAAGTCTCCGCCCTACCATGTAACCGTCGACGACGTCTCACCACCCCCGGAGCGCCTCGAGGTCGAGCGTATCACCGACCACCAGCTCGTACGCGGTCGCGGTGGCGTTATCGCCGTCCTGCACGAGACTCACTGCGCCAGGCTTCTCAGCCCCTCTTGAGGACGTGAACTCGACCTTCAACACTTCCGGCGCCACGTATTACTCTACTGGTTCGGAACACCGGCGCAACACAAGCAGACCAAACCGCCTCTATCGTCAAATGCGCACAGGCGCCGCGCACCAGGATCTCTCAAGATCCCAAGGCCAAATCTTCGTCGCCCCTGGCTACTCCCTGGTCTCCCGCGACCTCTGGTTCCGCAACTTCATCACTACCATCCTCCCGTCCGGGGCCCACATCTGGTACAAAGCGCGCGACGACCTTTGGTGGCTGGGCAAAATTGCCCACCGCGCGCCCTCGGACCCCCTTCCGGACAGCTCTTCGGACGGCCCATCCGACTCGTCCCCGGACGACTCCTACATCATCCGGTTCCGGGACGACCCCGGCCCTATCAAGATCAACCTGCAGCCTGCCCGCTACACTACCGTCCGGAACGACATCTCCGGCTCCTGGTGCTTGCAACGCCACGGGACTGGAAACCTAGCCCGTGGGGTACTACGGAACGTGGATACGCCCCGTGTTGCCCCCGTCGTTTCCGCCCCGCCTCCCTAATGAGCCTTCTTTTTCCTAACGTACTCGGTTCTAGATAGTCTTCACTGCCACGGCATAGAGTAGTCCTCCAGGGATAGCCTAGTTTTTCCGACCTAGTCTTCAACCACTGACAGTAGTTAGTATTTTTGCGGTTTGTGTTCGACTGTTCTAATTCAGGTAGTCGCATCACCGCGTTGTGATTCTAGTAGTGAGTAGCTTAACTGCAACGCACCACAAGAAAATTGGTGATCCTATGTTTTCGGGCGTCGTTGAGGTTTTCTCGGCTTTGTCTTTCGAGTTATATTCCAGGAGCCTCTTCCGGCCCACCCATGGTCTCACAGCCTTCACCTTACTGCCGGGCCGTGATAATACCACATTTTAGCTCCTGTGTGTGATCTTGCCACTACCTTCTAGGGTCTCCATTGCCTCGCCCTCCCCTTGCTAGGCCACCGGACCACCTCACTACCGCCCCCACGGTTGATGTCTCCTCCGTTGGGTTCGTACCACAGCGAGCGGATTACAGTCGACCCTCTTTTCTGTTATTCTTGCTGTCATCGAATATGTTCCGTTTTCGCATCTCCAACAAGTATCCTACGCGTTCCCCCACTTCGTGGCGAACGATCCGGCTGCTGTATAGCCGCTGTAAGTAGGACATCTTCGTGTTAAGCTGTAGGGACACACCCCGTTGTCCACGTCGAACTTCACGCCTTAGGCCCGCCCATCCGAGTGACTTACTGATGACCTCTTGGGCGTATTGTTTCTGGTTGTGTTTTCCTTACTCCGCTTGCTAGTGATGTTCCCACAATGAGTCCACCACTCAAGAGTAGAACATTGGTCATTCCGCTTTCAGGCCCTGGCAAGTCCCCCGGCCATAGTTCCAGGAACGTTTCTGGCGGTCCTGTCGTGCCCCCTCCGTTATCTGCACTTCGTGTGGTTTTCCCGTTTGCGCGCCCACATCGTGTTCGCCATGATTCGATGATCGACCGTACTCTCCTATACCTCCGGACCCTACGAGCCCCTAGATTTGAGAGCCCTCACGCATAAGGCAATGGCCATTTTCTTTTTCTGCATTTGTCTTCGTATCCCTTTTCATTCTGAACTCCGCCTTCTCCTTTTTGCATTTGTCCTCGTGTCTCTTCTTACTCCATTTCGAGTCTTTACGTCCTTCTCCTGCGTTGGTACAAGTGTTTCTTGTTGCCCTAGTGTTTTTTCTTGCCTTCGTTCCGGCCTCTGGGCTTTTCTGTGTGGCCCCTCTTTCAGCGGGAGTTTCTGACAACACACTGTCCGCAACACCTAGGACTCACTACGAGGTGTGGGGAAATCTATACCCTTATTTCGTTCTTTCGAGTAGCCGCATCTTCGACCTCCCTGGCCGGTCTTTTCGGATGAACCCCGTTGTCATCCGTTCACCGTGGTGTGGTCTGCATATACGACTATCCAGGGTGGGCAAATGTGATATGATATATTGTCGGGGTATAGAAGTGGTCATGAGATAGCCTGCAATGTCAAAGCCCTGAATACCCTAAGAATATTCCTGGGGCTCTGAAGTTCCCTTTGGTAAACTAGAATCGAAGCCCTGAATACCTCAAGAGTATTCCTGGGGCTCTGAAGCTTCTCTCGACAGATAAGACAGCTCGTAGAATTAAGGCTTTCGTAAGGACACAAGTAATGTTCCTACGACAGACCTCCTTTAAAGACAGGATAACCCGTAGAATTGGGTTAGTAGACTACAGAAGTATCCTAGGGTTTGGCTGCTCCTTTGGTAAGAATCGCCGTTAGGAGAAGAGTAGACCAGCGTCCGAAGAAAGTTCCTCGGGCAAGTGCGTTTACCCGTCTAGCGTGTTAATAAAGAGAGAGAGCAGAGTGGGCTTGATGCCTTGTATCAAGCCCCTATCGAATCACTCTCAATCTGCCCCCTGTCCTCTCATCATAAACGGGAATAGTAACACGACAACTAAAGAAATAAGTCTCCTGAACAAGAGAAGCTGCCTTCCGAGCGAGTTCCTTCATTCCACTTCCCTTACCACGATACTCTGGTTCTACTACACTAGTCATTCCCATTGCCTCATTATGATCATAATATTATTTGGTAGCAAGATTCTGGGCATTTTATTTTCAGATTGTGGCACATTCTGGCAGCACAGCTCTGCAGCAGCAGCAGCAGGAGCAGCCACACAGCTCTGCAGCAACAACAGCGAGTATATAGCACTGCCATACAATCGGAATCTTCAACCCAAGTACAACCCGCCTCTCGGTGCAGTATGAACTCTTTTAAGATCAGAGGTTGGCGCCGCCATCACCTGCAACAGCATATCGGCGGCGTTGGGAGGCATCCAGCACTCGTGACTCAACCGACAGCCTCTTCTCGTAGGAACTGGAAATGATCAACCGCAATATTTCCCCAACTCGCGCAGCATTTCCGATGTATTTTCGACAGCGAGGTTATTATACTTGTAGAGTATCGAAATATGCGAGGAGGATCGCAACATGAAAGCGAAGTGAAAAGTAAGCGACGATGAATACGACAGAACAGATTGACAAGATATCTCTGTACCACGAAACATCAGAGATCCCCAGCAAGATCAGAGAGCTGACGACGCTCTGTTGGCCAATGAAAAACACGACGCAGAGAGGAGGCACACAAACATGAACGGGGATAAGAGATCTCTAACAAGTGGTCAGAGAGCTGACGACGCTCTGTTGGCCAATGAAAAACATGCCGGATGTTTACTGCAAGGTAAGCGACAGGTTGAGAAAAGATATCTGTACGGCGAAATATCAGAGGTCTCCAACAAGCAGTTCGCAACAACAGCATTTTCGATGTATTTCCAACAGCGGGTTTCCTATAAGAGTACCGAAAAGGACGACGGTCAGGCTTTGCCGCCCTCAAGGAATACTATTCTTGTTGTATCCTTGTGGTGTTGTTGCTCTTTTTATGTACTTACTTGTCATGTTGGAACAGCGGTATGTTATCTATTATACTCGTTCCTGCTCCGTCGCCCTGAAGACATAATAATATGCTCTTGTGCACTTGACGCTCTGCCATCGCTCGTCACATGATAAGAAGAGATCCCCAACAAGCGTTTTGGTACAGCCGTAGTTTTCTATTATACTCATTTCTGCTCTGTCGCTCTGAAGGCATATGCTCTTCTTGTGCACTTGATGCTCTGCCATCGCTCGTCATAAAAGAAGAGGTCCCCAACAGGCGTTTTGGTACAGCAGTATGCTATCTAACGAGCGATAGCATGCTCTTGTACAATTAATTGGTGTTGCTGCTGTTATTCTTCGGGGCGATGGTCGCAAGCGCTTAGCGGACCCACTTGGTCCTGCTGCTGCTTTCGCAGACGTGGATGCTGACTGCTGTTGCCGTTGCGGCTGCTGCTGCTGCTGCTCCCCTGGTGCCGTCGCTCTCCCTTTGCGCTTCACCTCCTCCTCATGTATCACCTCGTCACCTTGCACCTTGATGTCACTTATCATCTTGCACCTTCAGCATAATATGCTCTTGCAGTCCTGCTGCTGCTAACTGTTGCGGCTGCTGCTGCTCTCTGGTGCCATCGTACTCCCTTCGCACCTTCACCATCTCATATATCACCTCACCACCTTGCACCTTCACCTCTTATCACCTCATCACATTGCACCTTCAACGTACGCTCTTCTTGCTGTGTTCTTGATGTGATATCGTATATTGGTATGTGGTACCTGGTATTATGATACTACCGTTTGATATACTATATGGAACAAGCACGGCATGTGATATGGAATATGTTGGTGGTATGGTAAACGGGAAAAACACTGTATGCGGTATCATATCGTATGTTGGCGGTATGGTACGATGTGGTGGATGTATTATATGGCTAAATTTTCCTGGTGGTGTGGTATGTTTCAGTACATAGGTCTGTAAGGGTCGAATACCATATGTATCGACCTTACATATCCACTATTGAAAAGTGTTCGAAAATAAAAGCCATGCGGACTGGCAGACAGACAGACAAGTTTGCAATGACCGCAGCTGAGTCTCAGTTTTACAAACTGCGAATTTCCCAGATTTTCTAGTTTTTCTTCAGCGCACTTTTTTTCATCGCCCAGATTTTCCGGCCTGTTTTTTCCGAAATATGTGAAATTTAACTTTCCTGATATGTTCCCTTCTGAAGGATTTCACGAATCGTGACTGAACGCCCCCTCTGTACGTTGATACTACGCAATTTTTCACTTTTTCCATGATTTGAGTTCTGGAAAAAAGTCTCCGATAATAGCGTCCTTTATCCCACAAGCAAGTGATACAGCGCAGTTGTGGTCTCTACTACAGCAGAACGGATTCAGAAAACTTGTCTGCCCGCAAAAAGCTTGTCGGTCTGTCCGATCAAGGTCACTAAATGGTCACCTACGGACGAATTGCTTTCGAAACAGCTATGTCCATGCCGCACGCATCAGGTCGAAGCCCTCGCGGATGCGATTGTCATGGTCCAAATCACACACCTTTGCGTGCCCTGTGTGTGGAGTTATCAGAGTAGACTTCCAGAATTCCGAACGGGGTGACGGGACGTGAGCTCGCCCAAGGCCAGCGGAATTTTTTTTTGTCCAATCTATTTTCGAGAGGAATAATACGAAATTCAGAATTTCTGGAACTGTACTACGAACGATCAGCGGCTCCCTTCCTCCCTCCCTCTCTTCCTCCCCCCCTCGCTGTCTCCCTCCCTCCCTCTTTCCTCCTTCCGTGCTGCCTTGCCTTCCCTGGTACCTGGTACCTGGTACCCGGTACCTGGTAGATACTCTGCTCGCCGAGTTTTCACTTCTATACAAGGTTCCCCTTCGGGATGTAGGCAACGTGAAATCCCGGTGGCGTCGCAAGGCGAAAAGGGAGTCACAGGTGACACAGTATAGCTGGTCTTGGCGGAAACGTGAGCCTTGGGTTAGCGTATTGCTCGAAGGAAAGAGTGATAATAGTAGTCAGCAGGAACTGAGTACTACTCTTGCTGTGGTATTTAATAGTACATTACATGCGCGAGGTACCATGGATTGACTACTATACTGTTACTATACACCACTACCACTACTACGCAGATGTAGTACAGGTAGAAGCAGCATGCACTCTCCAAAATGCTACCTGTACACTACTACAGTAACTACGACTACTAACTACCAACTATACTATTAAGTACTACTGCTAGAACATGATCAGTCGCTCATACAATACAGAAAACCTCACGGTAAACAGAGAGGTCAAGTATCCGCGCGGTACCATGGGTTGGGGCATGACTACTCTATTGTTCACTATACACCACTGCCGGTAATATGTAGAAGCACCCAGCGGCACGCACGCTACAAAATACTACCTGGTTTACTACGACTACTATTAAGATTTTGTAAATTTACAGGTTACGTATTATACGGTCGAGGGTATCTACTGCTATTGGCCAGGTAGAAACCGCATGCAGACAGCACCAACAGGAATAATAGCGGACACCACAACGACTACGACTATCAATATTGCTACTATTACGGGGGTCCATACTTAACGGGACCAAATTTTGTTAGTAAAAATAGGTGAATATATAGGTTTTTATGTATACCATAGGTCCTATTAACTATGGACCCCCGTAATACTTACAGTGCAGGTATTACGGGGGTCCATAGTTAACAGGACCTATGGTATACATAAAAAACTATATATTTATGTATTTTTACTAACAAAATTTGGTCCCGTTAACTATGGACCCCCGTAATAGTACAACTATTAATACTATTGGACAGGCTTTAATAGAAGCAGCATGCACTCGGTACCATGGGCCACTATTAACATTGGAAAAAAAATGAATACGTACTACAATTATTATATCGCTTTATACCAAATGGCTGTTTTTTCCGGAATAGTTGACGGTTCGTTTGGCCGCGGGTCTTTTCTCGTGCTTCCTGCTGCGGGGCCCGCAGGGGGGCGGTGTGGACAGTAACGTGCAAGCGTTGGCCTACTACTACTACTACTACTACTACTACTACTACTACTACTACTACTACTACTACTACTACTACTACTACTACTACTACTACTACTACTACTACTACTACTACTACTACTACTACTACTACTTACTACTACTACTTCTACTACTACTACTATACTACTATTACTACTGCTACTAATACTCCTGCTGCTACTACTGCTACTGCCGCTACAACATTATACTACTATTACGGGGACCAATAGTTAACGGGACCAAATTTTGTTAATAAAAATAGGTAAATACAAGGCTTTCCTTCGGAGTGGGTATTCCGTCGTTTCGTGTACATATAACAGTTACTGCAATTAATTGGCGACATAGCCCAAAGCCAACCAAACTAAACGTATTTGTGCAAGAAACGGTGAAGGATGTAATAATCGCGTTTATTTATGAATGTAATGTGAAACGTAAGATCGGGTGACGCAAGAGTAAGAATGACATTCGTCTAATAATAAGAATAACATATTTCATCAGTGTGGGGAGAGAGTGGAGTAGTGCTTGGCATGTGGATGATATACAACATACAGGCTGTTGTTTAAATGAAGGTTTGGGACAGGAGAGAAAGCAGCAGTGCCGGCAACGACAACGGTTATGGAAATGTTTTATAGTTGCTGGGCCGCCGCGATTTCGATGTAGCCAGCATAGGAGTTTGGATGAGACATGATATATATGTAAATAGTCTTCCAGGACGCTGTAGTATCGAGGCGGGAGGCCCAGAATGTGGATCTGTTCGCTGTTGAACCCGTTGGATATGTGTAGGAAGAAATAATCGTGATTTTGGGAAATGTGGGAAACAAACTGTTTCCTTTCGTTCGTCCTGGATGGCGACAATCTGCTTGGCGTACTGCTTCGGAATTCCGCGAAGCCCTGGAGCAGGCGAAATGGAAGGGAGTCTTTTTGCGCTTTATGACGATGTCTCCGTCTTTGGTGGTGGAGTCCGTCAGGCGGCAGTTGTAGCACTTGCCACGGACCTGGTCGAAGTAAACATATAGGGTGCGCGGGGAGGGAGTGGCGTGCAGGGAATGGCGGGGGAGGGGGGGGGGGCAGAGTTCATTATTTATACTACTCTACAACGGCACAACAGCAGCACGTAATCGCTTGCTATACGACGGCAGCAGCAGCAGCAGCAGAAGCAGCAAGTACGTAATTTCATTGACGACACAGAAATATGTAGACACACACAAGTGTAGTACAGTACACACACAAATCACGTCCAGCATGATGTACGGCAACAACGCAGCAGCACCACAAAAAAAATCATCGACGATACAGAAATATATACACACGCACCAAGTTTAAGTGTAATAGACACACAAATCATGTCCAGCATGATGTACGGCAACAACGCAGCAGCGCCACAAAACGACCAGGAAACACAATTATCCGAGTACATACAAACATTCAGTGAATATTGCGGCAACACTAAAGCAGAGCAGCAGCAGCAGCAGCAGCAGAAGCAGCAACGGATCGCCACAGCCTTGGCAGCAGCAGCATAGCAACGATATGAAAAGAAGGGAGAAAAAAAAAGTATGTACCCCAAGGCCGTCCGAAAAGTATTTTTGGTACCTCACTATAGACCCACCTCCGCATGCTGTACGGCAACAACGCAGCAGCGGCATAGCAACAATACGAAATACGAGAAAAAAAAGCAGTACGTACGCAAAATGCAGGAGCAAAACGACCAAAATATTTTTTTAACTTTTATCAAAAAAACCATTTGGGTACAAAAATGGCCACTAAAAACAATAGTCCTCGTTGGCAGCAGCAGCATAGCAACGATATGAAAATAAGGAAGAAAAAAAAGTATGTACCCTTGGTATGCCGCAATCGCAAAACCTACGGAATTTCATTGACGATACCGAAATATGTACACACAAAAGTGCAGCATGATGTACGGCAACAACGCAGCAGCACCACAGCAGCAGCATAGCAACGATATATATGAAAATAACCAAGCCAAAAAACGAGAAATTGCAGTACGTACGCAAAATGCAGGAGCAAAACGACAAAAAATATTTTTTTTCACACGTATCAAAAGGAACCATTTGAATACAAAAACGACCAAGAAAAACAGTAATCCGAGTACATACGAACATTCAGTGGATATTGCGGCAGCATTAGCAGCAGCAGCAGCAGAAGCAGCCACAGCATTAGCAACAGCAGAAGCTGCAACGAATCGCCGCAGCGTTGGCAGCGTTGGCAGTATGAAAATAAGGAAGAAAAAAAGCATGTACCCTGGTATGCCGCCATCGCAAAACCTACGGAATTGACGATCCGAAAACATGTACGCTTCCAGCATGATGCACGGCAACAACGCAGCAGCACTACATACAGCAGCAGCAATTGCACAGGAGCAGCAGGTGCACAGCACGGCAACAACGCAGCAGCACTACAGCAGCAGCGAGTGCACAGGAGAAGCAGGTGCACAGCAGCAGCAGCACTCATGGCGTGGCGCTGACAGCAGCAGCAGCAGCAGCGGCAGCCGAAAACGAGCAAAAAATGAGTACGTTGGGGTCACCAAAACATGTACACACAGAAATCGTGTGCATGCACCGAAAATGCACCACAGTAGCAGCAGCACTCACGTCGTTCCGTGCAGCGGTGACGGCGACAGCTGAATCCTCCGTTCCTTCGCGCACGTCCCGCAAACAGTTGTGCATGTGCGCGTTCGCGTGCACTGTGTGTAAGAGGAGCCGACGCAACGCACGAAGGGGAAAGAACGAGCATGGATGAGTAAAAATTAAACTTAAACGCTTTGACGTAGGATTGTATGCAAAAAGGCAATTGAAAACCCCAAAAGAACGTACCAGGTACTGGCAACATACAGCATGCACAATAGACGTAAGACACTCACCACTGTCAGCAGTCTCGAGGGAGTACGAGACAGTCCCCTCCTTGATCGGGCGAGCACAGAACTCGCAGTTGGTTGCCCTGTCAGGATGATTCCGCCACCACGCACTTGAGATCCTTCCAGGTGGCGAAGGCCACGTTTTTGCCACCAGGCGTTTGAGTTCTTGACCAAGTGCTGGTCCGTGCACTGGTCGCAAACAACAGCCGGCACCAGGTCGGTCTTTGTCGTTGCCGCTCTCTTGCCAGAGGGCGAGGACCACGCGCCTCTCGACGGGGGGGAGGTGAGCTTAGGGGGCGTGGAGAAGGTAGAGGCGGGGGTTGCAGCACCAGCAGGTTCGCCACCGACAGCAGCAGCTTGGCCGCCGACAGCTGCACCTATCTATGCCGTTCGTCGAAGGCGAGACGCCTCTTTTAGGCGCCGTGCGAAGAGCTGTCTATTATTTGGTTGGCAGTTTGCGGAAGAAGAAAGAAGAAAAGGTTGTTTGGCTGTTTGGCGAAGAAGAAAGAAGAAAGGTTGTTTGGCTGTTCGGCTGTTTCAAAGAAGAAAGAAAGGTTGTTTGGCTGTTCGGCTGTTTCAAAGAAGGAAGAAAGTGTTGTTTTTTGGCTGTTCGGCTGTTTCAAAGAAGAAGGGCTGTTTGCGAAGAGCTGTCTATCAGTCGGTCTGTCTGCCAAGAGCTAGCAAGTGACAACGACCTCAAAAATCGTAGTTATAGGAAGAAAGAAGAAAAGGTTGTTTGGCTGTTTGGCGAAGAAGAAAGAAGAAAGGTTGTTTGGCTGTTCGGCTGTTTCAAAGAAGGAAGAAAGGTTGTTTGGCTGTTCGGCTGTTTCAAAGAAGGAAGAAAGTGTTGTTTTTTGGCTGTTCGGCTGTTTCAAAGAAGAAGGGCTGTTTGCGAAGAGCTGTCTATCAGTCGGTCTGTCTGCCAAGAGCTAGCAAGTGACAACGACCTCAAAAATCGTAATTATAGTTGTATCTATATAGGTTTTTATGTATACCGTAGGTCCTATTAACTATGGACCCCCGTAATAATACTACTATTACTACTACTACTCTACACCTCCTCCTACTATTCCTACTACTCTGCTACTGCTACTACTACTACTACTGCTGCTGCTACTGCTATTACTTACTACTACTACTACTATACTACTACAACTAGTACTACTATGCCAGATGCACACGGACACAGGGAGGGTAAAGGGAGACGGGCGGCAGAATGAATCTGGCTCTACGCCTCTTGCCCGGATCGATTACCTGATGCTGAGAGCGTGCGACTGGACAGCTCATGACGTATGATACCTACACACCTGGTACCAGGTATACAGTAGATACCTGCCACCAATTTCCGCCAGGTAGACGGGTCGAGGGAACCAGTTTGGTGGTGACGTACGTGCTCGGTGTGAGGTGTGTGGTGTACCTCAAAGGGCTGGGTGAATCATACACGACGCTCGACAGACTTTTACTGCTGCTGCTGCTGCTGTGCTGCTGCTGAGGTTGACTGTTGATAAAAACCAAAACTGGACAAGCGGGCAATTTCAAAATTGTTGATATTTTCAACGAAGAGAAAATTCAGCGGAAAAAATCTTTCGTTGTTGAAAGTGCACACAGCTCGTCGTATCATACGGGAATTTTATTAAATAGTACAAATAGAACATCCAGCCAGTCGGGCAGTGTGGGCCATGCCTGGTGCCACACACCGAGGCAGTACAGCGAGACGGGAGGCAGTATGGACCTGGCTCTGTGGCTCTTACCCGTTGCGATTACCTGCTGCTGAGAGCGTACGACTGGACACTTTACGGCTTTACGGTGATAATGAGCTGGTGATAATCCGAAGATCCGAGGGGTTTCCAGAAGTGGACACGGCATGTAGGACTGCTGAACCCGGAGACTGTGGGACCTGGTATAGGGACCTGGTATAAGTACCCCATGGGGTACGTGGATAAAAAGTACCCCAAAGAGGTACTTTTAAAAGTGCACGTACCCCAAACAAACCATAGGGTTTCTACAGTGTACTCGTAGTGCATTTCGTTTGTGCCGGCAAGATCCCCCACGCCACGCCGGGCCATCGCCTATCGACACGTCTGGTCCGTTCCCGTCCCAGCTTCCACTCGCCAGCACCGCAGAGCAAGCCAAACGGAAAACACCCCAAGCCAAGGAAACAGCAGCTAGAAGCACACGCACAGCTCTCCATCGGCGGGCACTGCAGGCAATTAGAGCGGCAAAGAGAGAGGCTTCAGAGCTTCGAGCCAGCAAGCCTGGTAGGGAAGTCTTCTGCTGTAGCAAGCGCCAACCTACCCCAACAGCAATAGAAGGTTAGCAGTCCTCGTCTAAGTGCTGATGTTGTTGTAATACCTCGTCGAGACAGCTTGTTCCGGGTTATCTCCTCGCCAAACAGAGCAGATACAACCAACCTGTTGTGGCGGGCTGACCGGTCTATTTTTTTGTAATTTGAATTTGAAATATTTCAAGGGCTTGACTTCTTACGTACGTACAAAACTCACATTCTCTCATCCTTCGGAGAATACTCTGCTTCGCGGGCGGCCAGAGAAGATACAACCAACTTGTTTGTTACCGTTTTTTTTGTTAATTTGCATTTTGAAATATGTACAAGGACTCCGCTTCGCGGGCGGCCAACGCCGCGCGCTGCGCTCGCGAAGGGACACGTCAAACGGAATTGCGAAGGAAGTACACACTTGCGCGAATCTGGCGACTTAAAAATGACAATATCTCCATGCAACATTGTGCAGCTGCTGTTGTTGGGTCTCGCACCTGCAGCAGTAGGCATGCGAACATACTTGTGCGAATTTGGCGACTACAAAATGACAATAGCTCCATCATGCAACATTGTGCATCTGCTGTTGTTGGGTCTCGCACCTGCAGCAGTAGGCGCGCGCACACAAGGAACGTTGATTCCCATGGCATCGGCCTGACAGCGTTCATGTGTTTTTTTTCACAACCAACCCTCCTGAGATATCCGAGGTGGAAGTTGTATTCCGGGTAGATGATGTAGGGGTCTGATCAGGTGTATCTCGACACGTGATATTTGACACGAATGGTGTTTTGCATTGTCATGAATCCTTACGCACTTGACGTGTTGATTCGAGGTAGTGTCGGCATTCACGATTCATAGCAACAATACCACGAACGGTGTTTTTCGTCGGTCGTCAAGAACGTCCGGTGCTTCGTCTGAACGGCAGGAGCAAGACGAGGACAGCATCATGGCTGGACTTAAGAACAGTTCAACTCGGAAGAAAAACAGCAAGCGAAGGCATCAACGCAGGGACAGCAAGACAAAGCTTAGCGAGACGGGCAAGGTAAGAAGAAGGCCGTCGATTTTCTCGTAGTAACTCGCAGAAAGGCAGAGAAATAGCGCCAAGCATCGGCACACCGGGCGTTGCGATGTAAACCTCGGTTAAAGGTTGGTTGCCGCTCCCTACTACCGTCGGGGCCTGCATCCGCCGGGGCAATTGTTGGAGCCATCGGCATAGTGAACATGCCGCATTTTTCGCCCAATGCGGACCTCCCTTTAATATTTGTACCGTCCTTCCCACGCCCTCCATTACTGTGGCAAGGCGATGTACCACTCGACCGTGGCGAAAAAAACGGAGGAGCTGGAAGGCATGCTCAACAAACTCATCTATCCGCTAAACACTCGAGGTGGAGCCTCCAACCAGACCGCTACCTCCAAGCGTCAGCTCTCTAACTTCTGCACGGAGGAATGCACCGTACTGAAAGTGTTTGGCTGCCCCGTGGGCGAGCTTCCGATCGTGCCGGACCATGTGGAGGAAGAGGCAGGTCGCGCCTTTTTTTGGGGGGTTGTGGCCCAGTTGTTTTGTGCTTGTACGCTCTCCTGATATACTAGACTGACTATGCGGCCGGCCAACGTGTTGGTGCTTGACCGAAGAGTCCCGTTTCGCGTTTCGCATCTGTAGGTTTTAGGTTGCCGGTGCGTCGCAACGCGTTTGGCCAAGTAAATTTTAGATCAGAGGATTTTTCAACCCCCATCGTCCTATTGAAACCATGGCGGATCAGCGAATACACAGCATAAAGCACGTACCAGGAAAGTCGTTGTTGCCGACGTTCACTAATTCGTATCCGTAACGAATGCGCACCCGTACGGCCTGTTGGTCCCCGTGTTTCCGGTGTCATTCCCCAGGCCCGACAGTTGTTTGACGGTAGCGCCACACGGGTGCTGCCTTTGGAGTTGCGTCAGGTGTGTCGCGCCTTCTACGTAGAAGGCGATGGAAACTGCTTGTGGCGTTCTATTTCTCACGGCCTATGGGGCACCGATTACTTCTGGCCCCATGTGAAGCTCGTGGTGCTTGCGAAGGCCGCGAAGAAGGCCGAGCAACTGGTGGGAGAGAATCGTCACCTGCACCACTCCTGCCTATACTACAGTAACGCTGTTCTCGCGAAGTACCGAGTAGCCAACGACTGTAAGCAGGACGACTACGGAATGATGCTACTGTCCGAGATTCTTCCCATGTGCCCGGACAGGGCGTGGGGTAGCCCTATCGAGTTGTAGTGTATTCCCTCCCACCGTGAAGGTTATTATTTCGGACGCCGACGCTGCCATGACAAGCGCGGTTGCGGAGCATCTTCCAAACACAGTGCACTTGCATTGCCTTTGGCACTTGATGGAAAATGTCAAGAAGAAGTGCCAAGGCGCGCTCGGGCAAAGCACTTCACACCTACAGGGCAAAGCACTTCACACCTACAGGGCGTTAGTTGCGCTTGTTTTTTTTTAATGGAGTGCCCAATGCCTGGTGCATATAACCTTACCAGCGTTTTCCGTGGATTTTTGTCGCCGTGTCGCTCGTCCACGGGTTGCAGGCCTTTGACGGGGTGTGGCCGAAAGTAATGGAAATGGTCAAGGACTCGGCGTGTCAAGCGTACCTCAGCGGCTACCTATTCGGGTGAGTCCGACGGTCAGACGGGTACGAGCATGGTTTTCGGTTTCTGCTCAGAGACAAGCATAATGCCTTGCTAGACAGAACGATAAAATTATCTCATGGTTCAATCGTTGTATTTACAGGCAACGGAAGCACTGGGCCCGCTGCTACCACCCGACCGCTATGACCCTGAGCATGACAGCATCATCGACGGTGGAGGGAATCTTCGGTGTGCTAGAAACACGCCACGTCATCAACAGGAAATCCACCCTGAACTGGGTGAAGGAGGAGCTGGCCAGACGAACAAAGGCCTTTGCTGTGGAATCCCTCGCGTGAGTTTGAATCAAGGGTAATGCGGCGAGGGTGGGCGGCGCCAATGTTTCATGTCTAACCCTCCACATCATCCATCACATGCTTTCTATTCCACGATCTGGTGTCTTCTCGTTTTAGGGTGATCGGGAAATATACGGCCAGTTAGTTGGCTTGAGTTCAGTCGCTCATGTTGCTTTTCTTTCGTGGTACACGTAATCAATGGTGAAAAAAAAGACGGCAGGAAACATCGATTGAGGAGAGAAGTCTATTATCCTTGACGAACAGTAAATTGGTCCTCAAGATGTTGGGTAGATTGCGGTAGATTGCTGACCTTGATACTAGGCCCAGTTAGGGGGGGTATACGTCGAGATGTCAAGTCTTACACCATGTTTGGGTGCTGCATGCTCACCTGAAAGACCCTCGACTGCCCTGTCCACATTGACCGAAACGACCGCAAAGACGTGCCGCCAAGGTCCCCGCCGTCAGCATCAAGGAACTGGAGGACAAAGTGCTCAAGTCTTTCGAGCCTATGCTGCAGGAACTCGAAAGAGTCAAGGTCAGCCACTACGCACATAAGGTGAGAGGAGACAACGGTAATACGTGCCGGTAGTCCGTCCTTGACAGTTGTGGTGCATAGAATCTCCTTCAGTATATTCTCATGCTGAAATATGTTTATAGCCGTGAGCAGATTGCACCTCTCTCCCCTGGGCCCAGTGTGAAATGTGGTTATGTAGCACTATTATTACCTGCTGGACCACTCAGTCGGCGCTGACTACGTACTGACTGAGTGATCCAGAAGGTAGTGCTCTATATCTAACCACTGTCGATCTGTCCAACAGTTTGAGTAACCATCAATGCTCGGTTTCATCTACCCTTGTGCAGAAAATGCTGGAAGAACTACGGACAAGCACCCTCTATGATACAGACGTGCTGGCAGAGGGCAATGGTGCCAACGACTTCCTGAGGAAGTTGGCAGAGCACAGCAGTGACCACCACGATGTATGTCGGGAGGTGCCGGAGGAAGGGTTCGATGAGGACTATGATCCATTGGGCCCCAAATTTGGGGCGTCATCTTTGCCCGCGTTTCATCAACTGGTTGAGCACGTGCAGCTAACTGCTGTCGTAAAAGTGGTGTTCCGGTACCAAGACGAAAGCGCGCACATCGTTGTTGTCGGGCCTGACGGTTTTCAGCTATGCACTTGCTTGCAGGTGCTGCGTTGTGGCTTGCCATGCAGGCACGTATTAGTCGCACTCTTCACGCGGCTGCAACGCGCCCTAGAGTTCAATGGCGATTGTATCCACCCTCGTTGGCGATCTTCTGGTGACGAGTGGAGTATCCACAGGGCCGACCTTAGCGTGTTCGACGGGCATGAACGAGGGACGTACGATGGTGGCTTCACTGACGATTTTGGGGGGATATACATGCAGGATGACAACCATGTCAAGCGCAGCGCCCTAGGTGCGGTCATCAAAGGGAAGCTGAGCGCCAACATGATGGGAGACATGCGTTGCCGCGGTCAGGAGTGTTATCGACCACTTCGACCAAAACCGCCCGAATTACTACAATGCAGGGATGGAAGTAGCGGCGAGGTTCGCGCGGGATGCGCAAGCTTTTGTGCGGGGCCCTCTCCTCTCTCGCGACCCAGACAACATCTCGGGCATACTCAATCCGCCCGATTCGTCGGTTAGAAGTAAGAAGGAGAGTCGGTATCTAGACTGCACGGAGCTACACTCGTCCAGGAAGAGACCCAAAGCCACGTAGGTGGCCAGCCAAGAGCGTAGGATTCGACACGAGTCGACACAGGAAGGAGGTGCTGAACCTTTTTCGCGATAGAAATACAACATGTGCACGGTAGCGCGCACGGGGGGGGGGGGGGGGGGCGTATCGGGGGGGAGAGAAAAGCCTGCTATATGACCCCGGATCTTAGTTAGGACTAAGAGGGGGCGAGAAAAGAAATGAGATGGGAACATGAAGAGAAAAAAATAGTTCATGTTGGGCGCAGCGTATGTCATTTAGGGTCATGGTGTCCCCTAAGGTCTACCTGGTAGTAGGTAAACCGCGTAACGACCAAGGACGATTTCACAGGTTCGAGCCCCGCCAACTGCATGCTCGTCTATACTCGTCGGGACTTCTTCTTGTGCATAGAGTTGACTTGCGGAAAGCGCGAGAGCGTGAGTCAGCGACATTCGATGGAAATCGACCACCAGTCGGGAATGCTGAACCCTCTACGCGATAAAAATGAAGGCACGTACCGGGGGGGAGTACAGACGGCTTGTCCTGAAGCAGCAAAGTAAAAATGAGGTTAACAAAGACAAATTTCCCCGCAAAAACGCGAGGTGAATAAAGCGCGAGGCATAGAAGATGCTGGTAGGCAGACATGGTGTTCCATGGATGAATTGAAGAATCCCCTGGTACGCAACAGCGTTTCCTTGGAGATATGTTTATATTTCCAAAGCGTGACCACTCGCTCGCGCTACGTACTACGTCGTCGGGGGGCATTACGTTGCCTACCACCCTCTCGCCGCAAAACGACCATATTAATACATCAGAACGCGTATGCTATCTACATCGAGTACGAAGCAAGCAGCTATTTGTATGGTGCTGATATATACACCAATGTCGATATTTAAGGTACGTCGAAAAGTGGAAATTGAGTGGCACATATTCGGAGGGCAACCTGAATAACATATCGGAGGTAAAACTCCTTGCGCATGAACTTACGGTTTCACTATCCGACAATGTATTAATTATATGTGCAGTGTACGTTGTGAAGCCTTACTGCTGCTTGCTAATACTCGTGTTGTTTATAGTTGTACTACAAAATTAAACAATGCAGGATGTACAGATACACGGTATATACTTCCTGAAGGTGTTGAGCAGTAGGCGGCAGAGGTCCAGCACAGGCCTGATGCTCGCGCTGCTCATTTGATGCACGTGCGGTGGGTGGTCGTTCGTGCACCATGGCGTCTGCTCTTCTTTCTAAAATACGACAAAATTAGGTATATTATCATCAAAACAGCAGTTTGTATTATAATATTTATATTAATAGTGTCAATCGCTAACAATTCACAAAAAAACAGCAACCAAATCAATACATTCAATGCTTATTTATTTTTGTCTATCACCCGAATCATGAGGCCAGGACAGGAGGAACCTAATATCCTTGATAGCTCTTCTGCACGCATTTCCTCAAAAAAAAATGGTGAGGACAACCAGCAGCAGCAGTAGTAACATACCCAGGTAAAGGTTGTTCGCCGGGAGTGGACGGAGAGCGATGGGTTACAGATAGATACATACATACACAATAACAATGTACTATTAATAGACCATGATCTGTCGGATACCAGTACGAGTGGGAGTATCATACTCTAACGGACGACGTCGACGTACTATTGCGGGGCAGCGGTAGTATAAGATACCAAATGACACGATAGTACTGCTGCGGCTGTATGTGACCTTATGTAGTGGTGCCGCGGCCTGCTGTACAGCAGTAGCGCACCGGATCAGATCAAAGCTTGGGAGACGTCGACATTGGATGTATGTATATGTGTTGTAGTTACAGTAGTAGGTCTTCCTTTGGGGTACGTGCACTTTTAAAAGTACCTCTTTGGTGGGGTACTTTTTATCCACGTACCCCATGGGGTACTTATACCAGGTCCCCCTGGTATAAGTACCCCATGGGGTACGTGGATTAAAATTACCTCAAGGAGGTACTTTTAAAAGTGCACGTACCCCAAACAAACCATAGGGTTTCTACAGTACTCGTACGTAGTGCATTTCGTTTGTGCCGGCAAGATCACGTCCGTTCCCGTCCCAGCTTCCACTCGCCAGCACCGCAGAGCAAGCCAGACGGAAAACACCCCCAGCCAAGCAAGCAGCAGCCAGAAGCACACGCACAGCTCTCCATCGGCGGGCACTGCAGGCAACCAGAGCGGTAAAGAGAGAGAGGCTTCAGAGCGTCGAGCCAGCAAGCCTGGTGGGGAAGTCTTCTGCTGTAGCAAGCGCCAAGCTACCCCAACAGCAATAGAAGGTCAGCAGTCCTAGTCTAAGTGCTGATGCTGTTGTAATACCTCGACGAGACAGCTTGTTCCGGGTTATGTCCTCGCAAAACAGAGCAGATACAACCAACGTATTGCGCCGGGCTGGCCGGTCTATTTTTTTTTATTTGAATTTGAAATATTTCAAGGGTTTTACGTACGTGCAAAACTCACATTCTCTCATCCTTCCGAGAATGCTCTGCTTCGCGGGCGGCCAGAGAAGATACAACCAACTTGTTTGTTACAGTTTTTTTTTTTTATAATTTGCATTTTGAAATATGTACAAGGACTCCCGCTTCGCGGGCGGCCAACGCCGCGCGCTGCGCTCGCGGAAGGAAGTTAATAGGGACACGTCAAACGGAATTGCGAAGGAGGTACATAATTGTGCGAATCTGGCGACTTAAAAATGACAATAGCTCCATCATGCAACATTGTGCAGCTGCTGTTGTTGTGTCTCGCACCTGCAGCAGTACGCGCGCGCACACAAGGAACATTGATTCCCATGGCATCGGCCTTACATCGTTTATTTGTTTTTTTCACAACCCTGCTTGGATACCCGAGGTGGAAGTTGTATTCCGGGTAGATAATGTAGGGGCCTGATCAGGCGTATCTCGACACGTTATATTTGACACGAATGGTGTTTTGCGTTGTGCATGAATCCTTACATACTTGACGTGTTGATTGGAGGTAGTGTCAGCATTCACGATTCATAGCAACAATACCACGAACGGTGTTTTTTCGTGGGTCGTCAAGAACGTCCGGTGCTTCGTCTGAACGACAGGAACAAGACGAGGACAGCATCATGGCTGGACTTAAGAAGAACAGTTCAACTCGGAAGAAAAACAGCAAGCGAAGGCATCAACGCAGGGACAACAAGACAAAGCTGAGCGAGACGGGCAAGGTGAGAAGAAGGCCGTCGATTTTTCTCGTAGCAACTCGCAGGAAGGTACAGAATAGCGCCAAGCATCGGCACACCGGGCGTTGCGATGTAAGCCTCGGTTAAAGGTCGGTTGCCGTTCCGTACTACCGTCGGGGCCTGCATCCGCCGGGGCAATTGTTGGAGCCATCGGCATGGTGAACATGCCGCATTTTTCGCCCAATGCGGACCTCCCTTTAAGATTTGTACCGTCCTTCCCACGCCCTCCATTGCTGTGGCAAGGTGATGTACCACACGACCGTGGCGAAAAAAACGGAGGAGCTGGAAGGCATGCTCAACTAACTCATCTATCCGCTAAACACTCGAGGTGGAGCCTCCAACCAGACCGCTATCTCCAAGCGTCAGCTCTCTAACTTCTGCACGGAGGAATGCACGGTACTGAAAGTGTTTGGCTGCCCCGTGGGCGAGCTTCCGATCGTGCCGGACCATGTGGAGGAAGAAGCAAGTCGCGTCTATGTTTTTGGGGTTGTGGCCCCGTTGTTTTGTGCTAGTGCGCTCTCCTGATATACTAGACCGACTGTGCGGCCGGCCAACGAGTTGGTGCTTGACCGAAGAATCCCGTTTCGCGTTTCGCATCTGTAGGTTTTAGGTTGCCGGTGCGTTCGCAACGCGTTTGGCCAAGTAAATTTTAGGTCAGGATATTTCAACCCCCATCGTCCTATTGAAGCCATGTCGGATCAGCGAATATACACCATAAAGCACGTACCAGGAAGAAAGTCGTTGTTGCCGACGTTCACGAATTCGTATACGTAACGAATGCGCACCCGTACGGCCTGTTGGTCCCCGTGTTCCCGGTGTCATTCCCCAGGCCCGGCAGTTGTTTGACGGTAATGCCACACAGGTGCTGCCTTTGGAGTTGCGTCAGGTGTGTCGCGCCTTCTACGTAGAAGGCGACGGAAACTGCTTGTGGCGTTCTATTTCTCACGGCCTATGGGGCACCGATTACTTCTGGCCCCATGTGAAGCTCGTGGTGCTTGCGAAGGCCGCGAAGAACGCCGAGCAACTGGTGGGAGAGAATCGTCACCTGCACCACTCCTGCCTATACCACAGTAACGCTGTTCTCGCGAAGTACCAAGTAGCCAACGACTGTCAGCAGGACGACTACGAAATGATGCTACTGTCCGAGATTCTTCCCATGTGCCCGGACGGGGCGTGGGGTAGCCCTAACGTGTTGTAGTGTATTCCCTCCCACCGTGAAGGTTATTATTACGGACGCCGACGCTGCCATGACAAGCGCGGTTGCGGAGCATCTTCCAAACACAGTGCACTTGCATTGCTTTTGGGACTTGATGAAAAATGTCAAGAAGAAGTGCCAAGGCGCGCTCGGGCAAAGCACTTCACACCTACAGGGCTTGATATATGCTTGCGCATATGCTATGTCGGAGATTGTGAGTGGCACGGTCCAAAGTGCAAGGACCGGCGACCACGGTTCGCTGTGGTTTTGCGCCGCGTTAGTTGCGCTTGTTTTTTTTTTATGGAGTGCCCAATACCTGGTGCATATAACCTTACCAGCGTTTTCTGTGGATTTTTGTCGCCGTGTCGCTCGTCCACGGGTTGCAGGCCTTTGACGGGGTGTGGGCGAAAGTAATGGAAATGGTCAAGGACTCGGCGTGTCAAGCGTACCTCAGCGGCTACCTATTCAGGTGAGTCCGACGGTCAGACGGGTACGAGCATGGTTTTCGGTTTCTGCTCAGAGACAAAAGCAGAATGCCTTGCTAGACAGAACGATAAAATTGTCTCATGGTTCAATCGTTGTATTTACAGGCAGCGGAAGCACTGGGCCCGCTGCTACCACCCGACCGCTATGACCCTGAGCATGACAGCGTCATCGACGGTGGAGGGAATCTTCGGTGTGCTAGAAACACGCCACGTCATCAACAGTAAATCCACCCTGAACTGGGTGAAGGAGGAGCTGGCCAGACGAACAAGGGCCTTTGCTGTGGAATCCCTCGCGTGAGTTTGAATCAAGGGTAATGCGGCGAGGGTGGGCGGCGCCAATGTTTCATGTCGAACCCTCCACATCATCCATCACATGCTCTCTATTTCACGATCTGGTGTCTTTTCGTTTTAGAGCGATCCGGAAATATACGGCCAGTTAGTTGACTTGAGTTCAGCCGCTCATGTTGCTTTTCTTTCGTGGTACACGTAATCAATGGCGGGCAAAAAGACGGCAGGAAACATCGATTGAGGAGAGAAGTCTATTATCCTTGACGAACAGTAAATTGGTCCTCATGAAGTTGATTAGATTGCGGTAGATTGCTGACCTTGACACTAGGCCCAGTTACGGGGGGTATACGTCGAGATGTCAAGTCTTACACCATCTTTGGGTGCTGCATGCTCACCTGAACGGCCCTCGACTACCCTGTCCACAATCACCGAAACGACCGCAAAGACGTGCCGCCAGGACCTGGAGGACAGAGTGCTCAAGTCTTTCGAGCCTATGCTGCAGGAACTCGGAATAGTCAAGGTCAGCCACTACGCGCATAAGGTGAGAGGAGACAACGGTATAACGTGCCGGTATTCCTTCCTTGACAGTGATGGTGCAGAGAATCTCCTTTGGTATATTCTCATCCTGAAATAGGTTTATAACCGTGAGCAGATTGCACCTCTCTCCCTTGGGCCCAGTTTGAAATGTGGTTATAGCACTATTAATACCTGCTAGACCACTCAGTCAGCGCTGACTAAGTACTGACTGAGTGGTCTAGAAGGTAGTGCTATATAACCAAACACTGTCGATCGCTCCAACAGTTTGAGTAACCATCAATGCTCGGTTTCATCTACCCTTGTGCAGAAAATGCTGGCGGAACTACGGACGAGCACCCTGTATGATACAGACGTCTTGGCAGAGGGCAATGGTGCCAACGACCTTCTGAGGAAGTTAGCAGAGCACAGCAGTGACCACCACGATGTATGTCGCGAGGTGCCGGAGGAAGGGTTCGATGAGGACTATGATCCATTGGGCCCCAAGTTTGGGGCGACATCTTTGCCCGCGTTTCACCAACTTGTTGAGCACGTGCAGCTAACTGCTGTCGTGAAAGTAGTGTTCCGGTACCAAGACGAAAGCGCGCACATCGTTGTTGTCGGGCCTGGCGGTTTTCAGCTATGCACTTGCTTGCAGGTGCTGCGTTGTGGCTTGCCATGCAGGCACGTCTTAGTCGCACTCTTCACCCGGCTGCAACGCACCGTAGAGTTCACTGGTGATTGTATCCACCCTCGTTGGCGATCTTCTGGTGACGAGTGGAGTATCCACAGGGCGGACCTTAGCGTGTTCGACGGGCATGAACGAGGGACGTACGATGGTGGCTTCACAGATGATTTTGGGGGGATAGACATGCAGGATGACAACCATGTCAAGCGCAGCGCCCTAGGTGCGGTCATCAAAGGGAAGCTGAGCGCTAATATGATGGAGACATGCGTTGCCGCGGTCAGGAGTGTTATCGACCACTTCGACCTAAACCGCCCGAATTACTACAATGCAGGGATGGAAGTAGCGGCGAGGTTCGCGCGGGATGCGCAAGCTTTTGTGCGGGGCCTTCTCCCCTCTCGCGACCCAGACAACATCTCGGGCATACTCAATCCGCCCGATCGTCGGTTAGAAGTAAGAAGGAGAGTCGGTATCTAGACTGCACGGAGCTACACTCGTCCAGGAAGAGACCCAAAGCCACGTAGGTGGCCAGCCAAGAGCGAGAAGACCGAGTGAGAGGAGCGTAGGATTCGACACGAGTCGACGCAGGAAGGAGGTGCTGAACCTTTTTCGCGATAGAAATACAACATGTGCACGGTAGCGCGCACGGGGGGCGGGGGGGGGGGGTATCGGGGGGAGGGAGAGAAAAGCCTGCTATGTGACCCCGGATCTCAGTTACGACTAAGAGGGGGCGAGAAAAGAAATGAGATGGGAAAATAAAGAGAAAAAAATAGTTCATGTTGGGCCCAGCGTACGTCATTTAGGGTCATGGTGTCCCCTAAGGTCTAGTAGGTAAACCACGTAATTACCAAGGACGATTTCGCAGGTTCGAGCCCCGCCAACTGCATGCTCGTCTATACTCGTAGGGGCTTTTTCTTGTGCATAGAGTTAACTTGCGGAAAGCGCGAGAGCGTGAGTTAGCGACATTCGATGGAAATCGACCACCAGTCGGGAATGCTGAACCCTCTACGCGATAAAAATGAAGGCACGTACCGGGGGGGAGTACGGACGGCTTGTCCTGAAGCTGCAAAGTAAAAATGAGGTTAGCAAAGAAAATTGTCCCGGCGAAAACGCGAGGTGAATGGAGCGCGAAGCATAGAAGATGCCGGTAGGCAGACATGGTGTTCCATGGATGAATGGAAGAATCCCCTGGTACGCAACAGGGTGTGCTTGGAGATATGTTTATTCCCAATGCGTGACCACTCGCCCGCGCTACGTACTACGTCGTCGGGGGGCATTGCGTTGCCTACCACCCTCTCGCCCTATGACGACCAAATTAATACGTCAGAACGCGTATACTACCTACATCGAGTACGAAGCAAGCAGCCATTTGTATCGTGCTGATATATACACCAATATCGATATTTAAGGTACGTCGAAAAGTGGAAATTGAGTGGCACACTGTCGGAGGGCAGCCTGAATAACATATCGGAGGTAAAACTCCTTGCGCATGAAGTTGGACCCATGAAGTTACGGTTTGACCATCCGACAAAGTATTATATGTGCAGTGTACCTGGTATTGTGAAGCCTTACTGCTGCTTGCTACTCGTTTTGTTTATAGTTGTATTACAAAATTAAAAAATACGGCAGCTGTGAGATCGAGGATTTGGATCGAAACTCATCTTTGCAAGGTGCGTGGGATACTTCAATCGCACGTACTACGGTTTTTGAGGGGAACAAAATCTGACAGCTGTGGAACTCAGAGGATGTACAGATATACGGTATACTTCCTGAAGGTGTTGAGCAGTAGGCCGGCAGAGGTCCAGTCCGGGCCTGATGCTCGCGCTGCTCATTTGATGCACGTGCGGTGGGTGGTCGTTCGTGCACCATGGCGTCTGCTCTTCTTCTCTCTATACGACAAAATCAGGGATATTACCATCAAAACAGCAGTATATATACGGGTATTGATCATGTGTCAATCGCTAAAAACTCACGAAGAAACAGGAACCAAACAAATTAATACATTCAATGCTTACCAGGTATTTATTTGTGTCTATCACCCGAATCATGAGGCCAGGACGGGTAGGAACCTATTATACTTGATAGCTCTTCTGCACGCATTTCCGCAAAAAAAATGGTGAGGACAACCAGCAGCAGCAGTAGTAACATCCCCAGGTAAAGGTTGTTTGTTCGCCAGGAGTGGAGGGAGCTATGGGCTACAGATAGATACATAAACAATGTGCTATTTAATATTAATATGCCATGATCTGGCTGATGCGAGTACGAGTGAGAGTATCATACTCTATCGAACGACGTCGACGTACTATTAATATTACGGGGCAGTGGTAGTATAAGATACCAAATGACACGATAGTACTGCTGCGGCTGTATGTGACCTTATGTGGTGGTGCCGCGGCCTGCTGTACAGCAGTATAGCGCACCGGATCAGATCAAAGCTTGGGATACGTCGACATTGAATGTGTGTATCATGTGTAATTACAGCAGTAGTGGGTCTTCCTTTGGGGTAATTGCACTTTTAAAAGTACCTCTTTGAGGTACTTTTAATCCACGTACCCCATGGGGTACTTATACCAGGTCCCGGAGACTGTAGGGATGTGAGACGGTCACAACACTTCTCCACCCCTTCAGCTTCTTATAGCTCGTCCTGTTGCCGGCAGTGTTCCCTTACACCAGAAGAGTACCGACTAAGACAACTAGGAGATGGCTCAGGCGTATGTTTTGCAGGCTGGGTGGAACAACGGGAATGCAGGTGACAGTTTTTGCAACGAACTGAAAGAGCTTGCCCGTGTGAATATGTCCCAGACGGCCTATGGCCCTGTTCTGAGAACGACTTAACACATGATGTTTCAGAGTGCGAGTATATCTGGGCAGCCTTTGGAGGAACACAAGCTATATCGGCCGGAGAGCCCGACGAGACTACGCCATCATGCATGACACGCGCACCGCTGGATTCTATGACGTGGTGTCCAATCCGAGAATCGAACTCGGGTTTCCACATCGCCGAAGTGCCACCGCCGGCGTGCCCACCCCTACCGCGGCAAGCCTGTCGTGAAGCGGGAGCGTGCCCAGCTGTCTGTCAGTCAGGCCCTCTTCCCCCGATATCTGTAGGGAGACGGCGCGGCGGTGAGTCTGAGGGATGCTGTCAACAATGGGTCCAAGCAGCGAGGGCGCGGGCGTGGTCTCGGCGTGCGTGGTTTCTGCGAGCATGGTTCGGTGGCGTTCGGCGTGATCATGACTCTCTTCTCGCGCATCCTTCCCGCGTCTACCACCCCTTTCTTCGACGGCTCGAGTTCTCTCAAAGGGAAACCATTCAACAACGGCCCTTGCGGCCCGACGTAAGCGTCGGGCTCGCCGGAGGGTCGCGTCGTCGGGGAATAAATCATCGACAGGATCCGCGGCGGGGCTTGGTCTGAGCAGACGAGAGAATGCGCCCGGGAGCTGGTGGGACGAGAGCGCCTTCCACCGTATGGTCATGTCATATTCGGCCAGGCGCAGCAACCAGCGGTACGGCTTGGGATTGACGTTGCGGCTACGGGACAACCATGTGAGTGTGGAGCAGTCAGTAACGAGCGTGAACGATCTACCCGCTAAATACGGACGTCGGTGTGCCACTGCCCACAGTACCACCATTAACTCCCGTTCCCTGGCCCCCCTCGGTGAATCGGTCGTCGACCACCGGTGACGTGCCAAGGCGAGGGGTCGCTCCGCCCCCTCGTTCTCCTGCGTTAGGGCGGCACCAGCCCCCGCGGTGCTGGAATCCGTGTGCAGCAAAAGCCGCCTGTCCCAAATGGGGAAGGCTAGGATGGGGAATGACGTTGAGGCGGACTTGAGAGCCAGAAAAGCGTGTTGGTGCAGTTCCAACCACGGGATCAGGGAGCGTCGGGATCGTTTAGAGACAAAGGCCTTGTTGCGCAGTGTGTCGGTTAGTGACGCCGCCAAAACACTGTATCCTTCTACAAACTGCCTCAAGTGACCCGTCATGCCAAGGAACACGCGCAACGCTTCGACCGCCGTGGGCGGGGAAAGCTCCGCTACCGCTGCAATCTTGGACTCCGCCGGTCTCACGCTCTGTCGTTCCACTAACATGCCCACAAACTCCAAACTCGCGCAACACCGCTTCGACTTCGTGAAGTTCACCGAACGTCCCGCCCCTTGCAAGCGGGCGAGTACCGCTTCTATGAGGGCAAGGTGTCGATCGAAATCCGCCCTGTAGATCAGAATGTCGTCGGGATAGTTCTCTACTCCGTCACCCTTCAAGTCTCCCAACAAGTCGGCGACCATGCTAGCGAAGGCCGGCGATAGTATCTTCAAGCCAAACCCGCACCGTTCATACTCCCACAGCTGCCTGAACGCGACTCGGAACGTTGTTTTGTGGCGATCCGACTCCGCGATCGGGATCTGAAAGAACCCTGACGCCAAGCCAATAGAAGTGAACCACCCACTACCGGCCAGCCGCTGAAGGATGCCCTGAATATTGCTCAAGCCGCCACTATCAGTCTTCAAGCAGCTATTAAGGGGGCGGTAGTCCTGGCACAGCCGCAAGGTGCCGTCCTTCTCACGAAGAGTCACGCAACGAGCGGCCCGCGCGGATGTGGAGTAGCGAATAATTCTCGCCTCCGCTAGCTTCTTAACCTCTCTCTGAATGAAATCAGCCTGCTCTGGCGAGAAGCGCTGCTGCTTTGCTGCGATCGGTGCACACTCCTCGTCAATCAGAGGAATTCGCAACACTCTCACCGTACGAGCCCGGACTCTCTTCGTATCCTCCGGGAACAACCCCGTAACGTTCTGAAGCCTCAGCGCACACATCAGCTGGTTATTCTGGCGCACGTTAAGCTGACCGATCTTCGCATCGGCGAGCACCACCCCGCACGCCGGGGTCTCGTCGTCGTTCGGGTCGGGAAGAGGCAAGGGGGTGTCGGACGGCTTCGGGTGTGGGTCAGGGGGCGGGGGGTGTACGAACAGTGCGCGGAACCGATCTTCATTCCTTATGTTAAGCGCGATGACCTTCGCAATCGGGTGCCCGCTTCGCACTACCACGGCCGCTCTTCTCGTGTTGACCACCTTACAGTACGACGGGGTGCCCGGCTCCCACCATTGTACCCCCCTCGCCATCCCCACCACCGCTTCGCTGTCCGTGTCATAATTCACCACCGCCTGGATCAGGACCCGCTGTCGTGGGCTGGGCTGGGGACCCTTTCCGTAACCCTCGACCGCTATTCCAACAAACCCCGCAACTTCCACCTGACGCGACAGTCGCAACTTCCATTGCAACGTCCCGTCATCCTCCCATGCTGCCTGGCCCACGGAACACGCCGGTAGCGACGGGGCTAACGGAGGGCTGAGGCGGGTGTGAGTAAATCAACAGCGGGTTGCATTGCACAGTACCGGTCCCAGGAATGCTTGGTGGCCGCGCTCCGCGGCTGAAACGGCACCCACGGGGCCCCGGGCGACGGCTGGAACCCCTTGCCTTCCCCGAGTAAAATGACGCTGCTGTGCGACCTAAAAAAGCTGCGCCCCAAAACTAAAAGCGTTTGGTAAGTCCCGCACAATTCTTACCGAGATGTTCCGGGCCTTATCCTCCGGGGGCAGCACAACAGGCAACACCATCGATCCCACGATCTCCATGCCGGGGACCTTGCTACCTGCCGAGTTCGTAGCCTGAAGGGAACCCCTACCGCGACGGCTAAGCTTACGCCGTCCTGCGCTGCCCCCCCATGACTGGACACTGCTCCAAAACGCCAGCGAAAAGTAGTTGCCCCCCCCGTCGCCCGTGTCGATGAGTATTCCTACCGGGATGCACCCCGCCACTCTCCGAGGGTTCCAGAGCCTGCCGTGGACCCACAACTGCTGTCCGTTCCGCGTTGCTGCCAACCTGTCATCGACCCCCGTGTTCACGTCCGGCGGGGGGATGTCCCACCCACCTTGTCCCACGGTGGCGAGTGCTTCCCCGGGGTGCGTCTTCAGGCGTCACGCTCGTCGTTGCCCTCGCCGTCTGCGATTCTATGTCCTCGTCGAAGTATGCGGCTACAAGGTCGACCTGTTTGTCGGGCAGAGCGTACAAACCTGCGCTTAGGGCGCGAGACCTCGCGTCCTCCCTTGCTCTGGTTCGTTAAACGCTTCTTGCTGGCGTGAGCCTGAAAGTAGCCCGCGGGGATCAGAGAGTCATCGTGGTTAAACGAACAGTCGTGGTGGGGGCAAGCTACCTGGAATGCGAATGCGAAGCAAATCTTATGCCTCGACAGGAACGCGGCATGCTTCTGGGCGGGGCGTCCGCCCGTGGCAACTCCGATGGCCCCGCTGAACCAGTGCCTCACCCCTTGCCCGTACCTTGATTGCTCACCCGGGGCAGCCCCTGCGAGCGGGAGGGACCCGCAGAGGGACCCTCCTTCCCAAAGGGCACCCCGTGCTGACCCGGCGTGGAGGGTGTCTGGTTTGTGCTCGCCGCAACGGCTCCGTGGTTCCACTCGTCGAAGCCGTTCTCGTGCCGGCCCATCAAGGTAAACACGCCCTTGCTCTTTCCCTTGGAAGCTGCCCCCCCGAGGGGCGCGGCTATATCGGCGCGCGACTGGCGGAAAAGGTGCCGCATACTTACCATTGAATCAGCACCTATGGATGCGAGGCGCTGGGACGTCCCGAAGTCTCCCCAAAGTAGATCACGGGGGGACTGCTGGTACACCGAGCGGCGAGCGGGCACGAGGGCGACCATTACCACGTAAAATGCCTCGGTATTCTCGCCTCTAGACACCATTGGTGCACCCAAGGGGTTCAAGAAATCTACCTGCAGCGGGTGGATCTTCGTGTATACGCAGGAATCGCTCGTGCACCACCCCCTCCAAGCCGGACTGGTCGAACCAGCTCGGCAACAACAGTTGGACCAGGCGCTCCAGGAGGTCCGTCAGCTGCGCCTCAGTGATGTATCTCCAAAAATATGTTGCTTCTGACATGTGCGGACGGACCGGGTCGGTCGTGAAAGCCCGGTATAGCACCATCAGCCGGCGCGCGGTGGCATTCCACGCCTCCGTGTCATCTACCGTCACGGCGTGCAGCGCCGCTTCGGCTGCTTCCTTGGATCCCGAGTGCTGTAACCCCTCTCGTACTATTTTCTTAACCACTCAGTCGCGGAGACCTTGCGGGCCTCGATTTGAATAAAAGACGCGTGCGTCCGCGCCGTCCGTGCGGCTTTGTCTTCTCCCCGACCACGTGGCTCGAGCGGTGCGAGCACCTCGGGCAGCCCCGGCCCCTCCTTTCCGCACGGCGTTGGCGCATTCGCCGTCGACGGGGGTAGCCGGGCAGCGTCCAAGAGGAAGCGGCGGTAGAAAGAGGCAGACCTCGTCGGCAGTGGCGCCAACGGGTCGTGGGATGACCACGGCGGTACCCGGGGGTAGCTCGGGTCGATCTGCCATGAGGGGGGAAGGGTTGCCGCATGGCGAGCAGCCGCCGGAACGAGCGGTGGTGGAGCGGGCTATCGACGCATTGCGAGACGAGCCGGGCTTGGTGGACGGCAGAAGGAAGACCCGCTCCTCGGTAGGGTTAGATAAGCACTTGGGGGCGAGGTGGAGACGAGGCCGGGAGAGTGGATGGGCGAGAAAGAGGTAGCGAGGTATCTCCTCGACGACCAGGACCTAGTATGGTACGAGGTAGAGCAGAGCGGAATCCTAACAAGGCGCACGTCGGTCACTTCGGAAAACTAACCACTTAGCTCGGCAACGGCACTACGAATTCGCAGGAGTTTATTGTTTTGGTAGGCGCTAGGTGACTGCTACGTTAAAGTCATGCTAAAAGACCCTGTCATCTCGCCTTACCGTCGCGATCTGTGTATCTATGGCGGGAGTAGGGGGCGATAGAAGACTATTGCTCGAAGGAACGGGGTTCCTTGCGATCTCTGACATTCTGTTTTTGCCTAGTTTTCACCTTGGAGGCGCGACAATTGTGATCTTTCCTAGCGATTGGCACAATAGTGTTAGGTGGTACAGATATTGTACGTCAGGGGAACTGTAGTGACTTTAGGAGTCAAGCGAGCATTCAGGAACGGAGTTGGAGGGGGCGTAACAGTGTACGCCGCGTTAGGAGAGCAAGGCGACGCATGCAGGGTGCGTATTGGGGGGAGGCCTTTCCTATCGGAAAAAAATGGTCCGGGTTTTCTTCCTCAGTTTGGTTGGCATAGAATATCTCGGGTCCACCGTCTAGGATATCGCTGGCTTGCCTTATCCGGCTAAACCAGCTGGGGAGAACGTTACGGTGGTAATCCAAGGATCCGAGGGTTTTGCAGTGGACACGGCATGTAGGCAAAGGGGATACTGCGAATTGAACCCGGAGACTGTAGGGATGTGAGCAGACGGTCATAACCCTTTTCCACCCCCTCAGCTTCTTACAGCTCGTCCTGTTGCCGGCAGTGTTCCCTTACACCAGAAGAGTATCGACTGAGACAACTAAGAGATGGCTCAGGCGTATGTTCGGCAGGCTGGGTGGAACAACGGGCATGCAGGTGGCAATCTTCGCGACGAACTGAAAGAGCTTGCGCGTGTGAATGTGCGCCAGACGTCCTACGGCCCTGTCTGTTCTGAAAACGAACTAATACATGATGTTTTAAAGTGCGAATATATCTGGACAGCCTTTCGAGGAACATAAGCTATATCGGCCGAGTTCAACGAGACTACGCCACCATGCATGACACGCGCACCGCTCGACTCTTATGACACAACTCCTAGCTAGGTATGACATCTATACCTGGTACCAAAAATTCTCCCAGGTAGACGGACCGTTGTGGTCACGAACGTGCTCGGTGTTAGGTGTACACCACCCGTCGAAGGGCATGGTGCAACAGATACGACAGCCGACAGATGTTTACTGCTGTTGCAGCTTGCTGCTTAATGTCTGCTGCTGCCGGTGGTACTTCTTCTACTGAGATTGAAAACATATGTACAACAGCGGGAGTTTTCGAGGGTGGCGGGCTATTTACGAAAAAACGAAAACAAACATGTGGTGTTTTCCATGTCACTTACTCGGCTCGGCACAGCGGACAGCAATCCCTCGTTTTTTACAGCCAGCTCAGCGACGTTCAATGCCCCGGGCACCGCCACAGTGCTCGGCCGGGACCCAGACATACGTCGTATTGTACCCACCGCCTCCTTGCTTGCCCTGCAGCCAAAAGTGCGAGAAAGAACCCTCGGCCGCCGGAGGGCAGCATGCCTAAAACACAAAAGTGCATCTTATACATATGCATATAAAGGTTAGCCCCTTTAGAGCCGCAGTCCTGTTTTGGGGACAAACTACTTGAAATTTGAGTGGTTTGTTTCTAAAACGGGACTGCTGTGTTACGAGCGGTAGAAAATTTTACTCGCCGAGTTTTTCCTTCTATATAGAAGTTAACCCCTGTAGAACCGCAGTCCCGTTTTGGGGACAAACTACTTGAAATTTGAGTGGTTCGTCCCTGTTGTTACGAGCGATTTTAATTCTTACTCGCCAAGTTTTTACTTCTATAGAATGCGTTCGGACCGCAACGTGCCCGTCTTCAGTTTTTTATAGTACCGTCTTTTTCAAAGCTTCATGGTACGTAAGGGCCCATCTTAACGGGGACTTTCGGCTCTTTCAATTTGACTCGATTTTTTTTTCTAATTTAATTTAAGGAACCATCTTATCGAGGACTTTCGGTTCTTTCTATTTGACTAGATTTTTTTTTTATTCTAATTTATTTACATATGATTGAACGAAATTTAGTGTTCCCCGTTAAGATGGGCTCTAACGTAACATCATTTCGAAATTTAATTTCATAAATTCTTTCGGTCTTTATTCCGTATATTTAGCATGACGGTGAGAGAGGGTCCCACTCAACCCCTTTAGGACTGCAGTCCCGTTTGGGGGACAAAATGTACTTGGATTTTGAATAGTTTGTCCCCAAAATGGGATTGCAGTCCTAAAATTGCGGTTCCATTGAGTGCGGGGCCTCACGTAACAAATGCGGTGAAAATTTCTAGACACAAATTATCCCACTTAGTGCGGCTAAAAAGTGCGGTGCGGGAGCGGCTGCTGCACTCAGGCGGAACTGGTCCCGCTTTAGCCGTTCCCTGGTACCGGGGGGGGGGGGGGGGGGCGAGAGGCGGTCTGCCCAACATCAGACTACTGACCTCTGGGTATGGCCATCATCGTCATGATGCGCTCCCTTCTTTGAGACCCGAGTAGCTAGCATGGTTCCACCCGGGCAACTTTGCGTGTCTGTATGCACCAGTGCTTGCCTTTCGTATTATCTTCCCCCCCCTCCCCTTCTCGTCTCTTTTTTGTCCCTTTTTTGCTCTTTCTTTTTTTCCCTCCTTCCTTTTTTTCCCGTTTGTCCTTGTTTATGTCTCTGTCCGTATCTTGCTTTTTGCTTTTTGCTCTCTGTTATTGCTTCTTGCTTTGCTTCGTCCTCTTGCATTTTGTTTTTTGTCTATTGTTACGCATGCAGTAAGCACAGTAGACAATGTGATGCCATATGTCATCCTACTGGATATGACAGGCACGACATACACAGTCTATGAAAGAGAAAAAGCAAGAATCAGGAAAGAAAACACACAAGAAAATACGCAGATTTTCGCAGATTTTGAGCGCGAGGGGGTGTTAAAAGAGACCGAAAGATATGCGGGGTTCAAACTCCTCAAACGATCCCGACCAACTACGACAAATGGTTACGAGTACACACACTTGTGGAATAAGCACGTCAACCCCGTTCCTTGGTTGTGCAATAACAATAAAAAACTAAAGGGAGGGGTACTCGTACGCATTTTCTTGTTGATGAGCAAGACCTGTTTTTTTGTACTGCAGGTGCTGGCGATTGTCAAAGAAAAGAACTCAAGGCAAACTATTCACCCGCCGTTTGTTTCCAACGGTCTTCCTTTGTCTTCTTTTTGTTTTGTTTGGTTTGGTTTGTTTTTAATTTAATTTCATCTTCTTTTTGCGCTGACCCTATGTGATTTTTTTTTATTTCTTTCTCTTCCTTTCTCCGATTGGTAAGCCTTATTGAAGGAGTCGTGTGGCGTGGGTGGATGACGAGCCTGCTTTGCTTGTTTTGTATTGTCTGACACGGAGGGGCCGGGCATAGTTGACGAACGCTGGACAGAGGCGGCAGACAGGGTAGCAAGGTACCAGGCGGACTAGCAGGGAGACTCTGGCTGTGCTACTCGTACCATAAACTGCGGCCGCTACCTGGAGGATGCTTTGTGCTCTGGTTTGCCTGTTATTTTCCCTTGGTTCTTAGTCTTATTCTGTTGACGACGACTAATGGTGTTTTTCTTTTTCCTTTTTTTTTCCAGCTCGTTCTTTTCAAGTGTCTGCCAGATCCCCTGCGGGGGGGGCACGATGGTTTGTTTCTTACATTTTCGTCTTGTTTCTTTTTCTCTTTCGAATTGTCTTCTCTTTTTTTTGTTTGATGACATGGCATTGCATTGCATACGTGACAACGTAGTATCTCTGTGGCGTAGCTTTGTGACCACAGAACTTGTATCTCTGTACAGGATTGAAGGATCGGCACGGACACTGGTTGTGCTGGATGTCGACGGGTAGAAAGAACGGTTTAATGTTAAGAAAACAACAACATCAACAACAACAACAACGACGGTGCCTCGAGCAAACATGAAAATTCGCCTCTCGGACGTCGTTTTTTATTTCGCATTTTGCCTTTTCTTTGTGGTATCCTTCAAAATATACCCATTTTCAAGATAAAAATATCCTACAGGTTTACTTGTACAGTTTTGGGTCTGGCTTTACTAGTGGTTTATGGCGTATTTTGTGTTATGTTTCTTCTTCGTCCTGCCGATCCCCCCCGCTCGGGAGCCGGGGGCGACCTGGGTAAAATTTGACGGCTCGTATTGGGCATGCTGCGAGGCATGCCCTATCAAGCGTATAGCAAGTGGGGTAGTTCTTTCTGGCGGGTGTAAGGCCGGACTCACCCCTCAAGGAGTGATACCTTCTTGCTGCTGCGTGTGGCCGCGAGGCTTACTCGTGGCAGTAGAGTTGGGTCGAATGTGATGCGTATAGCGCGGAGACCTACGATTCCCGTAGTTTTTAGGCAGCAGCGACAGATCAGCAATACTCAATCGGGATGTCCGTGCGCGGGGGCAGGTGCCACCACAGCCCAAACTACGGCACAGTCTAACTGCGCGGGTAGGAGGCTGGATTCGACGACGAAGGAGGAGGGAGACAGAGCGTCGACGAGTCGGGAAGAGACGGACTGAATTCACCCTGCGCGAGATTTTTTTTTCGCAGATCAGAACCGCAAAAGTTGCGAGGACATCTTTGCTCAAAGCTTTATTTTTACCAATCCTCCGCCGGAGGATAATAATAATAAAAAAAAAACTGAAAGGGAGTGGCAACGAGAGCGCGTGACGTGCGAAGGAGCGGGCCGATTGGGCTGAGGCGATAAGGCGGCCATGGAGAACGGCAGCAGGACTGCGCACGGAGACCCACGACCGGCGCGCACACCCTCACGAGAGCAGCAGTCACCCTTCTTTTATGATTTTGTTGTTTACGAAGCAGTAGTATATGTGCCTGCTATTTACGTTAGTCACTGGTCTTTGTAGTATTGGCGAGTCGGTTACCCTTCGTGGGGAATGCCTCCCGCAATTGTCAGGGACGTGGTATCAAAACTGTGCTGTACCCTTTGTCAGACAGTCCGGGAAGACATGGCGATCGTTGGTATTTGTATATATGGTGGTTTTTGGTTAGCTGTTTGTCGCACTGCATGTCCGCGAGTCGTCACTCTGACAGCACCCCAGACAGCACAGGTGTGTTCCTCTCTGTGTTCACGACTATACCGCCGTACGTTTCGTACGGTGTAGGCAGCACTCCAGACAGCAACCGCTATAGTCAGTAGCCACGAGTTTATTAGCTGTGGGAACGGGGGGAACTCTATGCTGTAGTTGAGTGGATACCCGCGGCCATGTTAAATCAGTTTGCGCATTGATTTCATTTTGTGTGCGCCTTCTTCGTCTCGTGTGTTTTCAGGTGGGAAAACCGTCGTGCTTCCCAGCCGTTTTTTTTTGCTTTAATGGTTTTAGATCTGTCTTCGTAGGGCTCCACAGCACCTTTGTGTGACCACGGACCCCTTGATTTGAGAGTTAATGCGACAAAAGCAACAACGAAAACAACAACTGGGGCACTGGACCGCAATACTTATGGTTTTTACCTTTCGCTTTTCCGTCGACATTTTCTCGCCCCACACCCCCTTGCGAGTGGTATGGCGATGATGGAAGGCCTTCCTTTATTTCTTTTTCTTGGCGTCTCATGTCGGCTTCGTCACCTTGCCGTTTAGAGGAAGGGGTGGGAGTGGGTTTTGAGGAGCCGCATCTTCGGCTCATATTCTAGTGAGTGGAATCGGGGTTTCTATTAATTTGCTATGTTTTTGCATACTGCATATATATACGGCTCATCATATCGGGCCAGTGTTTGTTATGGTACTGCTTTGAATGATGCAGAATATCATTAGTAATTACCTGGATATTGGTGTTGGGATCGTATTAATCTGTAGTACTTGGGAGGCGTATCTTAGATGGGAAACTAAAGGTTGTCCGGCGAGGCACGAGCTTCGCTCTCAGTCTCTCATTGTGCTCGAAAGGGAACAAAGCTACTCTTCTTCTATCTTTAGATAATCAACACAGCAGTGTACACACGTCGGTACCAACGAGTACCTACCTGTTCAATAGGCAAACCTGGGGTGGGATACAAAGTATCCCGACCTTGATTCTACGACTACGCCACGTTCTAGACATGATAATGTTGACTTTTTAACCCAGATGATTGTTGTAGTAGTGATGATAAGCGATTGAAGTAGTAGAACCCGATTATCGTGGTAAGAGAATTGAATGCAGGTACTGTCGGAGCTGGCGAAGAAGGCAGCTTCTCTTGTTCAGGAGACTTCTTGTGTTGTCGTATTATTCCTCTTCATGGTGAGAGAAGGGAGATGTTGAGAGTGACTCGGCAGGGGCTTGATTCAAGGCATCAAGCCCACTCTGCTCTCCTTCTGTTAACCCCCTATACGGGTACAAACACCTAAAGTTGTCCGAGGAACTTTCCTCGGGCGCTTGTCTACTCTTCTACCGGACATCCTAACCATTGTACTGCAAAGAAAACTTCAGAGCCCCGGGAATACACGTAAGGTAATTTAAGTTGTCCGAGGAACTTTCCTCGGGCGCTTGTCTACTCTTCTACCGGACATCCTAACCATTGTACTGCAAAGGAAACTTCAGAGCCCCGGGAATACACGTAAGGTATTCAGAGATTTGGTACTACGGGCTATATCACAACCACTTCTATAGCCCGATAATATGTCATATCACATCAGCCCACCCTGAATAGTCTTATATGCAGACCACACGAAGGTCAATGGATGATACCGGAAATCCGAAAAGACCGTAAAAGGAGGTCGAAGATGCCGCTATTCGAGAGGCTATATATTTACCCACACCTTGTAGTGAGGCCCAGGCGTACGATCATCCACGTTTTGTTGTGTAAAATAACCATTTATGATGGCACCTAATTAATTCGGATGTTTCGCCTTTTCCCGCCTCAACATGTCCCGTCATCTTCGTGCTTATCCATTAAACGGTATACCGGGAGGATTCTTACCAATTGACGGTATACCGCAGACGAAATCTGCCACAGAGATATCGAGCGCTTGGAGGAAAAATATTTAGCCACCGGTCCGTATGCGTCCGGGCTGGAGTTACGGCCGCTATCTACGAAGCACACTGGACAAAAAATGAGGCAACATACGGCAGTTTTGAGGCTTGGTGTTTTCATTGCGATGAACGAAACGCATTGGACAGGACTCTCTCACTGATCTTGGGAGCGGGAAATATCCCCCCAGCTCTCCGGTTACCATAGATAGGTCGCTTTACGAGTATTGCTAGGCCGGCACGCAACCGCCTGTGCCGCCGGATACGAGTTGGCGCTGCACGAGACAACCCGCAATTTCTCGAGGCACGAACGTTTACTCGCGCCCGGCTACAGCTGCTGTGTTCTGCAGGTGGATTGGGTTCGTCGCTACAGCATTATTTTCGATTGTTATTGCCCTCGAAGAAATGCATTCGAGCGCTTTCAGTTTGCTTGTCTTTTTTGTGAAGTCGCAGTTGGAGTTGGTGACAGCAGTGACGAGAGAGACCAGTCGACACCGTGATCCCCAACAAAAGCAGTTCTGCAACAACAGGAATTTTTTCGACGTACTTTGTGAACAGGCATATTTTGCCTACGTACGGGTACTCGTAGAGTTGGGTTTCGTCAGGTAGAACAAAAAAAACAAGACCGGTATGACAGGTGCCACCACTGCTACTATACTACTACTACTACTACTACTACTACTCTACTACTACCACTACTACTGCTGTACCGACATCTACAGCAGATCTTCTCCTGCATCTCCGTCCCCTCATCAGTAGTAGGAGGATGGGCCTGACAACGCCACCTGCAGCATGTCCTGGGACACGGCCCGCACGTTCTGGCTTCGTTGCTACGGCATTAGTATCAATTTGTTCGGTGCTCCCCAACGTAGCCCCCATGTTGGTTCAAAAAAGGCGAAGACGGCTTGGTTATGGTGACTAGGGAAAATTGGCGCGTGTACTAATGGCTAGTGCATTTTTTTGATGACCCGGACCCGACCAAGCTCCCTTTTCCCCCCGGCGCACACGGCATTACTTCCACCGGGGCTATACGGGGTTCTTGTGTCTGCATAATCCAACTGGGTAGGGCAGTTGTACGGGAGCTCTGACGTAACGTAGTCTTCATATACAGACACAACCAGCCATCGGTATACGGTATAATAGCTAAACTTCACGTCAACAATACTACTACGCTCGGCTGCTTTATGCCTTATGTCTGGGTTTGTTTGGGGTCGTTTAGTTTCAGGTATTATAATATCTTTAAATTCACTATCGGTGTCGATGTCGTTCCTGCAAGGCCTACGAGACCTGCGCTCACTCCAAGCGCTTGCCGATTTTTCACGCATACCAGTATACGTCCAGTAGTAGTAGTGTTCTTGCCTTGTGTTTGTAGCTTTCACGACCGCTCCGAGTTTCTTCGTAGCCAGCCTATAGGCTGCCTCGTATAGTGCCTCAGCATTTACGTCCTTCGCCGTTGGTCACACGCACGCGTAGTATAACGTGTAAAGAGAGCGTTGAGGCCCCGGAGGATCTCTTGTCCAGCCCCCATCCCCGGGTTTCCGGGTGACTCTAACCTCTAGATGCTTTATCGGAGCATATAATTCAGTCGCTATTTTAGCGCGATGTATTGGGACCTTCGGCTGGTCCGCGCTTCAGCAGAGAGCGAGGAGTATACAGCTTGTTGGTGTCTCATCTACAGCAGCTTGTGCGTCAAAACTGATTTTGACAAGACATGTAGGTTGAACCCGACGAACAATCCCATGCCAGGTGCTAACGAGAATATTGCGCACACGAGTAGGATACGGATAATGCCTATAACGCCGGGCAGTTCTTCTGTTGAGGAGCCCCATCCGTCACATATCTTCGCCTTGCAAGGTAAAAAAATGCCACCCCTATCGTAGCACGCGTCTGTTGTCTGATGTCTGATGTCGAAATACCAGATATGTTACGACATGAAGACCACCGTCTTATTGCCCTCTACAAGCACCGCGTTCGCGAGGTGCCAGCGCACCGCACGCGCTAGGACCAGTCGCTCGAGATCTCGCCCCTTCCGAATCATGTCCGCCACTGAGTCGCTGTGGCTAATCCGCGTTACATCCTGCGCACACAAATCAAGAAAGAGGTTTGAGTCGTAGCACGAACAGAGCGGAGTTAAGATGCAGTTAAATGAAAACTACTAGGTAGTAGCAAAACACAAAGGGTGCATACCATGGATATGTGCCAGATACTATTCGGTTGCAACTGATACGGGATGGTATACCACGGCTCGCTACTCGTATTAGAGTTCCCTTGCGTACTGGTACTGCGCCTACTCTTTGTACTTGTTTTCTTCCGTCGAGAAGCTTTTTTTCTTAGCCCGTTTTGAAGACCACCGGCGAGATTCCAGCGATATGGGTCAATGTGAGAACACCATCAATGAAGATGCAGTTACTGCTGTACGTGATACCACTATGTACCTGGGAACCCTTTCACCACGGCAAACTTGTCCGACTCTAATTCTAGGTACGTTTCCCAAAAAAAAAAACCGCAGGGGATGTTCTGAAGTCAAACTCCTGGTATGGTGTGACGTCATTGGTACTATTGAGGTGGTTACGCCGATCCCCCATCCTCAAGCAATAACCCGGACATTTTGTGGAGACACAAAAGTGCAGCTACAAACGTGAATGGCAGCACCACGGTCTCAAGCATTGAACAAATATACTCGTATGTAAATTCCGAACAACAATCGGCAGGCAGAGCAGGAGGCGAGACGTCGGTCGGCATTAAAACTAAAGACGGAACAGAGCAGGAGCAATGTCGACAATGATTGGTTGTTGCTAACCAATCAATACCCGACGATGGTACTGGTACATCAATGAATGTCTCGAACTTCACATGATTCGTTTCATCGGAATATTTTTTGTTGCATCGCATCATCTATCTGTTTGTACCGCAGCAGCACAAAAGAGTCAAAACACAAACAAACAAAAGAAACGAAGTGATGCCAAACACAAGCTTAAGAATGACTGGATCTATCAGGTACCAGGCATGTAACAACAATGCTGCGTACAACAAAACCGGCGACATGAACAAAATACAGTAGTTTCAAAGAGGGAGTCTACCGGTGCGTTTATCGCGCAGGCACAGTTCCGAGCTGTTCCCCAAGGAAATTGCGGTAAGATCGTATCCACTATTAGTAAGAAAGCCCGCTTTCCCCCTAGGACATTGATTGCACTCCCGTTTCAGGGTCAAATTACTTGTAGTTAGAGTCAGACACGTGTATTTTACACTACAGTACTACTACAGCAGTAAATGGGTTCATGGTATAAACAACCCGCAGAATCGATACCCGTAGGACCGGCCATAAAGCCAGGGGCGCCGACCACATTCGTCGGACAACATCAACAACTCGAAACCCTCCAAAGTCTCGAATTGTAGTGTGTGTTCTTCACATTAAACCGTTCTCTCTACCTGGCGACATCCAGCACAACCAGTGTCCGTGCCGATTCTTCATTCCTAGAAGAGACTCAAGTTCTATGGCCACAAAGCTACGCCACAGAGATACTACGTTGCACACGTACGCAGTAAGCAGCAATGCAATGCCATGTCATTATACTGGATACGACAGGCACGACATACATATTCTATCAAATAGAGAAACGAAACGAAACAAAGAAAATAAATCAAAAACAAAAAAGACAAATCGAAAGAGAAAATAGTAGTGGGTCCCTGCTACGTTGGGGGGGGGGGGTACTCGATAGGAGACATGTGCTCGATCTCATGCATGGCCGTAGTCGTATGACCATAGACCCTCGCATCCCTACAATGCCGGGACGGAGCATGTCGGGTTTTCACCAACCAGGCAGACATTGCTTGCACCAAGCGCGAAGCGCCGTGAGGTGTCCGGCGAGTCGCATGAAGGGTGAGTTGCATCCTACTAAGAACCGCTTGTGAGGCAGACTTGCATATGGATGACGGCTTCAATGAGTTAGTTTAATTTCCGGTGTAGCCACTTCCAACGTGGGGTGTGTGTGTGCTCATTTGCTGCTTGCCTTATTCATTTGACCATTAAGCACGAGACGGAGCACCGTTCCTACTCGTATTAGTGACACTGACAGCTGGGCGCTCAATACGCTGTTTCCATATACCAGGTACTACATATTTGTTTTTATAATCATACTGCGGTGTGGGGAGGGGTTTATACCAAAGATTCTCAGGAATATTGCAGGAGGGGATATCTACCTCACTCAACAACCGACTTGCATAACTATTGTCCGACCAACAGATTAACGGTCCCGTCGGCTACTGCGCACATCACAAATACCATTATATAATAAATAATGGTATTACAAATATATTGGGCAGTGCCTCAGGAACGTTTGACCATCAATAGAAGAATATCCCTTGTTCGGTGAGGTCACTTGACCGGTCTCATACCAACACATTCCTGAACCAGATATACCAGATGGAGAACCAAATTATGTTCACGCATTATCGTTTTTTTTGGCTGGTTTTTGCGTTCTTGTGTTGGGTTCTTACAATGCACGAAGGAGCGTCGACCTAACCCAGGTTTAGCCCCTGTCCCAACCCTAACCCAGGCTAACGCTTAGGCTACGAACCGAGGGTAACCTGAAAAATGTGCAGGCCACATTAAAAATCGTAGTATGTTTTTGGTACTTTATCCGGCATGTTCTGTGCGCCAAGAACGCGGTGAAGTCTACAATAAATATCTGTCTACCGTAGCATCAGTACGAAACGTATAGCCCAACCGTGCCCCCCTCTACCGCAAGGTAGAGGTCTTTGTCGCATTGTAAAGACATAATTCAGTATGTTACACGTAGAATGCCGCCTTTCTTCACGAGCAGCCAGCGGAGTTGGCTGGTCCAAAGCACACACCAGGTTGCAGGTAGTGGTATATCGCAGTGTGACACATAGTATATCATGCCGCTTTTCTTGACAGGTAGCGAGCGGAATGGCCGGGTCGAAAAATCCACCAGGTGTAGGTATGTCGAAGCGAGACGTATAAACATATCATGCTGCCTTACTTAACGGCGCAGTGAACGGGACCGGCTAGTCGATTGCGCTCACCATAAAGTCCATTGCACCATCACAACTGACGAGTTACCCAATGCTCTCTACAGTTCCTCAACAGTGCCGGGAATTCTCTAGTGCAGTTTTTCAAAAATAGGTATCGTATGTTCCTAGCCCACGAGATTGTGTATGACACCGAGCGTGGCTTAGACTTCTTCTCAAAGTCCGTTGCTGGGCGAGTTGAGGTATAGAGCTCCTATACTATAATCAAGTGACGTGCTACCCCAGCCATGGCACACTTCTGACCTATATTATACTCGAGTAAAATAATATGATAACCGTTCTGACCTGTTCGATGATAGGACCCGCATCCAAATCGGTCGTGGCGTAGTGCGCCGTTGCGCCAATGATCTTCACTCCGCGAGCGTGCGCCTTGTGGTACGGCTTGGCTCCCATGAAGGCGGGCAGGAAGCTGCACGCAGCGAAATCAGGATTCGCAGCATTTTCCACGGATAGCAAACAACCGCGAAGTCGCCCCAGAAAAAGCCGGAGAGCATGAACGGAGTGGGGAGGGGGGTGTACTCGATAAGAGAGATGTACTCGATCTCATGCATGGCCGTAGTAGTATGGCCATAGCCCCTCGCATCCCTACAATGCCGGGACGGAGCATGTCGGGTTTTCACCGACCAGGCGGACATTGCTTGCACCAAGCGCGAAGCGCCGTGAGGTGTCCGGCGAGTCGCATGAAGGGTGAGCTGCATCCTACTAAGAACCGCTTGTGAGGCGGACTTGCATTTATGGATGACAGCTTGAATTAGTTAGTTTAATTTCCGATGTGGCCACTTCCAGAGACAGCAATGGGAGTACTATGTAACTGCCTCTTGGGTGCCTTACCTTGAACACTACGTGATACGATCAATTCCCTTGTGCAGAGTAAAGGTTATTTACTTCGCACAAATGATCTAACTAGACGACCAGCTGTGGGCGACCGCCAAGAAAAAAAAAAAAAAAAAAAACGGTACCCTGGATGTCTAGCTCACGTGGTGAGCGGCATGTTTTACAGTGTCGTTGCCAACCGACGCCAACCCAACCCATATATAATATATATATAATAGTGGGGGGAGGGGGATTTCCGGCGGAAGGGGCGATGAAGTTCTTGAATCAGCAGCAGGGGAGTACGCTCAACTGACGTTTTTGTTTTTCATATAAGTTACGTACTGTCTTCGCGTTTCTTCTCTCCGTCCCTGTAGTCGCAAACTCAGATCCAGGATCACATAGCAGGCTCTTCTCCCGCCCCCCCCTACTACGGTACACGCCTTGCATTTTTATCGCGAAAATAATTCAGCACTTTTTCCCTCGTCGACTCGCGTCGAATTTTGCTGTAATAAATCAAGCTGCACGCTCCCGATAGGACACGTCATAACTTCTCCAGCACAGCATCTCCACCTATAGAGGCCAGCAATGCCCAGACACCATGACACGAAATCAAATCAAGCCATGCCGGAGAGTACGTTACGAGCATCCTGCCCTTCGTCCTAAGGTGTACCAGGCGCTTCTTTGCGGCGACTGGTCCCAAGCAATACAAACGCGTAATTATACCACAGGCATCAATAGCGGAGCTCGGCAATCACCATGCGCGCGAAGACTCGAAATCGAACACGAAGTCCAATCAAAATATGGGCAGAGAAGTCTTCTAGCATTTGTAAAGGGCATCACAAAAATATCAAAACAAGTACGAAAATTATGCTAATAATAATTAGCGGAGTTGCGGCCGATCCAAGAAAGGCGTCCTCATGTTACCACCAACGTGTTAACGACTTCGCGTAGTTTCGTCAAAATAATCTGGCCCCGTCAGGAAAACGCCCTCAACGGTATTCAGCGGTAAAACATCAATTTCAACGGCTCTTTACGTCAGGTGCGTCACTAAAACACGAAACGATTCATGTAGATTGCAAGCATGACGTAAAGTAGACACTACACGACCCCTGCATAGTGCACACTGTACACACCTGTGGTGAATATTGATGGTGTACTTCCAGTGCTTGTCGCAGAAGTCCTTGGTGAGGATCTGCATGTATCTCGCCAGGACAATCAGGTCGATCGATTCCCGCTCAAGAATCTCCTCGATCTGTCCATCACAAGACCCGAAAGGCAAAACGCTGTTAGATATATGTACTCAAGGGTCTCCCCGATCTGTCGATCAAGAGGCGCGAAAGGCATAATGCTGTCAGACATATGCACTCAAATTCCTTGGTCTGTCGATCAATAGGCACGAAAGGCATAATGCTGCCATTGGTAAGGACTCAACGGACCTTGTACGCACTCGTACACAAAACAAAAAAAAAACACGATTTCTTTGCCCCTCGCTACGTGTCGTACTTTCTGCTAAACGACAAAACAAGGCGATACTGAATTCATTTTCCCACCTCTCGGACAGACAAATCATCTACAGATATATCATCTACAGATAGATCATCTACAGGTAGATGATCTAATTCCTCACCTGCCGTTGTGAGCGGTTGTGCAGGATCTGCCTTATAGGGCAGATCCACCTCAGGAAACATTTACTAGATCATGTGGATTATGCGGGGTACACCCCGTAACATGAGCTAGATCATACAAGATCGGGAATATATCTGCCCTGAAAGAAGTAGGAATGATATATCTGATCTATCTGATCTACCTGATATATCTGATCTGTTCGAGGTGTGCAGGTTTCCGACACGTGCTTGTACCGTGGTGCGAAAAGGTGGATATTTCCCCGCGTCACGGGGATGCCGAATAGATAGATCGGGCATCCACGGATAGAGGAATCCAAAGCTCGGGTTACTACACGGTATTTTTGCCGAGATAAGTTGTTTTTTGTTTCATCTTCACCAACCGTACCTTTCTGGTACTGCACCATATTCCCAGGCGTAACCGTCAACAATCTCAACACAACACGAGGCGCCACCGCTCAAGAAATACAGCATCGAGGGAGAGAGAAAGGCAGCAAAACGAGGACAGCAAAGGCAAACAGCGAAGATCGACCCTTCACGTACCACCGCAGTTTTTAATAAAAACGTTTTTCGTTTTTTTATTCTCCGGCTGCGTAGCGGTTTAAACGAAGTAAGCTCCCCAACTCCCACCTCTGCGTCGTGTGCCAACTTAACTAGGTTGTAGAAC